>CM053624.1:155764577-155796962 GCA_028646595.1 Phalanger gymnotis
GGGGAGGGCAGACTAGGGAACAGGACAACCAGAGTGTACGCCATCTTGGAGTGGGGGGAGTGGAAATGGGGAGAAAATCTGTAATTCAAACGCATGTGAAAATCAATGCTGAAAACTAAACATATTAAAAATAAATTAAAATTAAAAAAAGCCTTAAAGCATCTACCTTGTGTAGGGAACTCTGCTATAACAAAAATAAGAGGCTGCTTGAGGGGAAGGTTGACTACACATAAGAAAAAAGGAGTTTGAGAGAAGAGTTTAAAATTGCAGGAAATAGAAAAAATGTTTTAAAAAGACAACTCATCATTTGTCCTTGGACAATAATATAATCTTCACTTTCTAGAACCCTGGGGCAGCTGGGGTTTCTGAATAGCTGATGACTCTCTCTTGATCACAAAGCTTTTAGAATTTCAACCATTGTGGCTAGACATCTCTTAAGAAATATTGCTCATTTCTGACTCTTTAGAGTACAATGAATATATCTTAATGACTCAGCATCATGATAAAGGCAGGTTCTTTCTGGTTTTGAAATTTTATAGTTAGGTAATTCTATCACTTTGAATATCAATATGGTATTATAACATAAGAGTCTCACAAAAGTCAGCTTAGTGTGCAAAGCTGTCCAAGTTTAAAGCTGTATTAAGACTTTTGAGATACCTTGTATGCTAATACAATAGACGACAGTTATTTCTATCATGAATGGTCTCAGACTCCTATGCCTTTGTGAGTCTTGGCTTTTTGGAGTTCATCTGCTTTCCTTCTTATTCTTCCTTTTCATAACCTATAGCAGTTCTGTAATGGTGATCAGGGTGGGATTGTTTGCTGTTCTTTTCTTTTGGTATGCTAAGGCTATCCAGTGTCTTTGATGAGTCTGGCCTTTGTTTGAATGGGGGAGATAAAGTGGGACCTTTTCATTTTGGAGTGCTTCTCAGCACTAAGACAATTGGGAGTCATTGACCTGTATATGTTGGCTCCAGACCTCAGGGTCCTGAATAGGGTATAAAAGCTCTGAGGTTGGCGTTTG
Organism: Phalanger gymnotis; assembly: GCA_028646595.1. NCBI lineage: Eukaryota > Metazoa > Chordata > Mammalia > Diprotodontia > Phalangeridae > Phalanger > Phalanger gymnotis. Next base: position 155,765,602 of record CM053624.1, read on the forward strand.
ACTTTTGGGAGTACACTCATTGAAAGAGTGTTGGTGACAAGACTCTGGGCAAGCCGTTGAAATAGCTCCCCTGGCTTTGATAACCCAGAAGTTGGTGCTTCTCAGGTAACTATATATTGCTGTGGATAGACTGGTTTGTGTTATTTGCTCTGTTTATAATGTATGCTTGTAATTTCTGTTTGTATTTGCCCTGAAGTTCAGGGGGCTGATCTTTTCCCCCTGAACTAAGTGAATGATATATGTATGTTTAATTAAACTGAGATTGTTAAGGCCTTAAAGTCGCTTTCCTTAGAAAAGCAGATCAAAGAACCTGTGTTGGCAGCCCTTCTGTGAGCTGGTTTTATTGGTCTTACACAGCCGCAGTTGATGCTGGCAACACTGTTGTTACAAGTTCCTGACCCATCTGTCTCTTTTTCTGATTTGCTTGTGGTCTTAAGACAAGATCAACAAGCTGTGTCACACTTGGATAAAGTAAGAGTAAAAAGATTTGATTGAAGCCCCAAGAGACTTGTCTATGAGAAAAGTGCATGAAGGGGCAGCTAGGTGACACAGTGGATAGACTGCTGGGCCTGGAGTTAGTAAGACTTTGAGTTAAAATCTGTCTTCAGACTCTTACTAGCCATATGACTCTGGGCAAGTCATTCAACCCTGTTTGCCTCAGTTTTCAATTTCTATTTTACCCTCTAATTCTAGAATATCAGACCAGCTTTCCTTGATAATTTCTTGAAAGATGATATCTAGGCTCTTTTTTGATCATGGCTTTCAAGTAGTCCAATAATTTTTAAATTATCTCTCCTGGATCTATTCTCCAGGTCAGTGGTTTTTCCAATGAGATATTTCACATTGTCTTCCATTTTTTCATTCTTTTGGTTCTGTTTTATAATTTCTTGATTTCTCATAAGTCACTAGCTTCCACTTGCTCCAATCTAATTTTTAAGGTGGTATTTTCTTCATTGGTCTTTTGGACCTCCTTTTCCATTTGGCTAATTCTGCCTTTCAAGACATTCTTCTCCTCATTGGCTTTTTGGAGCTCTTTTGCCATTTGAGTTAGTCTATTCTTCAAGATGTTATTTTCTCAAGTATTTTGGGGGGTCTCCTTTAGCAAGTCATTGACTTGTTTTTCATGGTTTTCTTGCATCATGCTCATTTCTCTTCCCAATTTTTCCTCTTCTTCTCTAACTTACTTTTCCAAATCCTTTTTGAGTTCTTCCATGGCCTGAGCCCAATTCGTATTTTTCTTGAAGGCTTTTGATGTAGGCTGTTTGACTTTGTTGACTTCTTCTGGCTGTCTGTTTTGGTCTTCTTTGTCACCAAAAAAGTAATCTAGAGTTTGAGTTTGAGTTTGAGTCTGAGTTTGTTTTTGCTGCCTGTTCATGTTCCCAGCCAACTACTTGACCCTTGAGCTTTTTGTCAGGATATGACTGCTTGTAGAGTATAGAGTACCTTGTACCAAGCTTGAGGGGTTGCGCTGTTGTTTTCAGAGCTATTTCTACACAGCAAGCTCTGACACACCAGCGCTCCTCTTCCCCTAAGAACTACCAACCTGAACCACGACTCAGATCTTAGCAGGCTCTGCCTGATCTGATCTGCCACTTAATTCCTCCCACCAGGTGGGCCTGGGGCCAGAAGCAACTGCACCTCTAGTTCTGTAGCTGCACCATCTCTGCTGCCCCTGGGGTGGTGGCCAAACTGCAAACTTCTTTCACTCTGTCTCCACAGTTTTTTCCCACTAACCTTCTCTGTTGTCTTTGGTGTTTGTGGGTTGAGAAATCTGGTAACTGCCACAGCTCACTGATTCAGGGCGCTAGGGCCTGTTCCACCCAGCTCCCAGTCTGGTTGGTCTGGGCACAGCCCACACTGGGCTCTGCTCCACTCTGCTCCCAGCTCTGTGCGATAGACTTTACCCAGGGACCATCCAGGCTTTCCTGGGCTAGAGCCCTGCTTCCCTCTGCTATTTTGTGGGTTCTGCAGTTCTAGAATTTGCTCAGAGCCATTTTTATAGGTGTTTGGAAGGTGCTGGGGCGAGCTTTAGGCAGGTCCTTGCTTTCCAGCTGCCATCTTGGCTCCTGCCTCAGTTTTCTCATCTGTAAAATGAGCTGGAAAAGGAAATAGCAAACCATTCCAGTATAGATGTTGTCCTTTGTACTTGAAAAGGACCAAAATGACTCACTGTATCAGTGTCAACGTATGGTGTGTCCAACTGTGGCTAATCAGACCAATACAAGCTCAGAAGGCTCTAACACAGGTCAGGCACAAATAGTCCATATGAATATGGATATGTCTCTAAATTTTGCCAAGAAAACCCCAAATAGAGTCACGAAGAGTTGAACAACAACAAATGCATGAAATTTGGCACAATGACTTTCTAACACTATCATTGGCTACTCAAAGGCATTTATTATTTTCTTCCTCTTTCCCAAGTTGCTGAATGAATGAGTCCTAGGTAGGCGAGTTGTTATTAAAATTATTTCACTTAGGAATATAACATATAATTATGACATATAGTTAGCAACTGAGGGTCAGTTCTAAGTAGTTCCTAAAACCTTCAAATGCAGCTATCATAGCCTCTGACACTAAAAAGATAAATCCATTTATTCAACCAAGTGGAGTATATTATTAAAGTAAAAAACTAAGAGTAAAAAACAGCAATAAGCATAAATAGAGGTACAACTACTCATTTAGCTATAAAAGTTTTCATTTCAGGTCCTTGCTTAATGAACCTGTCTATCATACACACTAATTATTCCTTTAGGGAAGGACTGAAGTGAAAACAAGCAGCAGGGAACTCTATTACAGTTATTGTTTCTCTTGTGAAGCCAAAACATATACTAATTTACAAAGGCTCTTATCCATCCTGTTTAGTTGAATCTTTATTAAGACCATTTTTGTCATGATTTTTAACTCTAGAATTTAAAACTAGCATCAGAGACTTATAAAATAATGGAATAGCTGCTTCCTCAAACATCTCCAACCCAAATGCGGAAGGAAGGAAGGAAGGAAGGAAGGAAGGAAGGAAGGAAGGAAGGAAGGAAGGAAGGAAGGAAGGAAGGAAGGAAGGAAGGAAGGAAGAAATATAGAAAGAAAGAATTTGTCAGATATAAAGGAAATGGAAAAGCAGCATGGGTTAACAGGCAGGGAGTTCCTGGCCTCAAAACCAGGTCTGAAGTTACCTCAGACAAGTCCGCACTGGCCATGTGAGCCTGGATAAGTCATATCTCAGCATTCTAAGCAACTTTCTCTAAGTTGAAGAGAAGATGCCAGTTTGCACTGGCAAAGGGGGAATCTGGTAAACCTGAGAATTATCTTTACTAGTGAAGTCACAGAGTCAGTCCCTATTTCTATAGGGTAACTAAAATTTTAAAAAGTTAAGAAGACAGAAACCCTTTCCAGGGTAAAAACAATCAGATAAACGTGAACAGCAAAGAACTCAAACACAGAGTTCCCACCGTTCTGCGTGTTCATCCCTGGCTCCCTTCTCCAGTCTTTGGCCTCACCCCTTCAGAGACCTCGAAGACTTAGTGATGTCATTCTCTGTTTTGGTGGGAGTGTGGGGTCTCTAACCAAAATTTTAAAAAGTAAAATCTAGGGAAGAAAATTGGCCCCTGGGTTTCCGATTATCTTTCCTTAGCAAACGGAAGCCTCCACTACCTCCCCTCCCCCGATCCTCATAAACTCCCTAACCTTTCCAAAATAGGGACTATGCTCCAGAACTAAAGCAATTTCAGCTATCTCCAAGGTCTAGGAAACCAAAAACCCAAATGAGGTGAAAATTCAATGAATTAACAGCAGAGAAGGCTAATCCCTAACCCTTTCTTTATGCACTCCCCCAACATACCCCTCCATCACCCCAGTTCCATCCCCCCACACTCTCAGAAGCAGAACTGCCCAAACTGAACCATATACTTACAACAGAACTCAACCCCACACCCCAAACCTATCCTCTTCCCAGTGCTTCAGAAACCCAAAGGCAGGAAATGTGTCAGGCGGTAATGGTAGTGAGGAGTATGACTGCAATAAGTGGTAATGTACTACGCTACAACAGAGCTCAAGCAGAACTAAGAACAGGTAACTGGAGCAAATGGTGTGTGTTGGGGGGTGGCGCTATACCACTAAGCCTGGGGAAAGTGGTGGAATCCTAATAAAGTTGCCCCCAGCCCTAACATTTTAACTTCCTTATAGGCCCCACTGATCAGCAGGCCCACTGCCCCTCCTAGCCACTCACTGCCACCCCCCCCCCACCATATCCTAACTTCTTCATATATGCTTTGCTGTTCACTAGAACTCATTCCTCTTATTTCCCACAGAAAGAGCAGGTGTGTCCTTGCACTCAACCACAATGACATTCATCTAGTCTCAGACAGGACCACAATACTCAGCCAATCAGAAAGCAGCACCACAAGGATGCCCAAGCAGGATGTAGAGTTCAAAACAATTTTTAGACGGAACTTTCCCCAAGTAGGCACTTGCAATAATAGCAAAAGCTGTCCTTTAGATGGACTTATGATGTAGAGAGGCTCATTATGATATCATTATCATACACATACTCCATAAATGGGTTTTTCTATATGCATTGTGGATAATTGCATGCACAGTTCCACTGTGGCTGGGACTCTTCCCCTATTACCTAATCCCTTAAACCCCTCCCACCTTTTTAATATTTTCTGTTATGTAATTGCATCTTTACCCTATAAAAATTCATCTTGCTTTCTCTGAAGTTGCTGGTTCCTCTTGGAACTTAGCCTGCTTCATGAGAGGTGTCAATCTACGCCTGTACTTGGATTAGAATTCTTGGAGATGGTTCTACAACACATCATGAACCCGCAACAAAAGTATCCTTGGCTAGGACCCAGATGTCACTTGGGGTAGAGAGCTAGGCTGATGAATTGTGAATTGCCCAGCATAGGAGGAGGTTTAGAGATCCAGCTCCCAAAGAAACTCCTTCAAAGGGGAGTCAGAAAGTGAGCAAAGGGGGAAAATAATAATAATGAGCTAATATTTACACAGTGCTTGCTTTACACTTATCTCATTTGATCCTCACAACAACCCTGGGAGATATTATTATCCCCAGTTTACAGGTGAGGAAATGGGGGCAAACAGGGGTCAAGTGACTTGCCCAGAATCACACGGCTTGTGTGTGAGAAAGGATTTGAACTCGGGTCTTCCTGACTTCAAGCCCAGTGCAAAAATATAACAACAAATGTGACATTATCAAACATCTCAGGAGGAAGAAAATTCAATTCAACCTTGAGCATAAACAGATAAACCAATAAGGAAGACTTCAATAATAGAGGGAAAATGGCCTCCAGATCTGAGAAGAGTTTTAGGCATCTAGAGCAAGAAAAAGGAAAATGAATCAACACCCGATGAGGCAGAGGACCCTGTGAATTCCCAAGAGACCATAGCAAGGTGTTCCTGGCTGCTTTAAAGGAGAAAGAAGAAAGAAAGAATTGTGAATGGAGAATATATGGCCTACATGGAAGAAATGATTGGGAGAACAGAAAAATTTGAATCCATAGTGGCAGATCTCACCAAAGAAACAAAAGAGAGGACAAATAACTGGGAATTCAAATACATGGAAGTAAAGGGCAATTTGGCAGAAGAGAAACAAAAAGCAATTAACATTAAAAGAAAAGCATGATCTCCACACAAACAACATATATTGATCTCAAAGACAGGATCCATGGAGGTGGCTTAAGGATTAAAGATCTCCCAGAAGAATATGAGAAGTAAAAAAAAAATCTGAACATCACAATGCAGGAAATAATACAAGAAAACTGTCTAGAACTTCTGAACGACAAAAACAGCATGCCAATCAAAATAATCCAAGATCGAGGAAAAAATGAAACAAAAACCCATGCTATTAACTTCAAGATACGTAGCAGTTAAATTGAATAGTTCTACTTACAACAAATTCTGGAAGCAACCAAGAAAAAGCTCTCCAAATATAAAGGAAAACAAATATAAATAACACAAAAACATTCTGGATTCACCAGAAACTTCAGGAAGGAATGGAAATATGTGATGTACTCTAATCAAGTCAAAGGCTAAAAATGAAGGGGGAATAACTCCAACAATCTCAGGAAGAAGAGAGTACAGCCATTTTGGAAAGCAATTTAGAAGTATGCAAACAGAGTGACAAAAATAGCCATATTTTGACCCAGAGATAGTATTACTGGGATTATATCCCAAGGAGGATGTTGAAAAGAAAGCCCCCATATACATCAAAACATTTATAACAGCATTTTTTGTGATAGCAAAGAATTGGAAACCAAGTAGAAGCCTATCAATCTGGGGAATAAGTAAACATAGTAAGTAGTACCTGAATGTAATGGGATATTACTGTGCTGTAAGACAAAGGTGATGAATACTGAGAAGCATCGAAAGACTTTTATGAATTGATGCATAATAAAGAAAAAGAGCCAAGAAAATAATGTACATAATGACTACAAATGTAAACAAATACACATGATCAAAAGTGAATATTGCAAAATTATAAAGAACGAGCATGGCTTGAAAGAAGAAATAATGAAAAAAAACTATTAGAAATCATTCCCAGCCTACAGGTGGGAAGAGATGAAATATTCTCAAGTACTGCACATATTTTCAGATTTTTTTCTCTTTTCTTTCTTTTCCCATTACATAATACTGCCTTTAATAAAGAAACAAAAAGAGGAAAAGACCAAAAAAATAAAAAGCCAACAAAAACAAAAATCCTTTGAACTCCAAGATACCCCAATTACAATCACATTCCAACAAAATATAATCTTATTTTTGTCAGTGATCTCTTTGAGTATTTCTTAAATGCAATGGTCCAAGCTATTTTAACCACAAAAACAAATATCTCCCATTCAAAAAATAAAAGGAAAAACAAATCTTTTCCCTTTTTACTTCTAGTGATAGCTTTGAAAGTTCCCATTCTTCATTTTAAAAAAAAATTGTTTTTAGTCTTCAACATTCATTTCTATAAGATTCTGAGTTTTAAATTTTCTTCCCCTTCCTCTACTTCCTTCTCCCCAAGGCAGCATGCAATCTGATATAGGCTATACATGTACGATCAGATTTTTTTTCAACGTACTGATCAATTAGTCATTTTTTCTTCTTTTTCTTCTTACGTCCTTAAAAATATTATTCGTTGAATAGAATGGCTCTCTGAAAGTGAGGAGAGGGTTAATTGGAGAAACTATGGTAATATAACAAAAGATACCAATAAAAATGTATTTTTTTTAAAAAGACTATTAATCTTTTTTTCTGGTTCTCTTTTTTCACACTTATGATTCCCATTTTAAAATTTTGAGCTTTTATTATTTCATTTTCTCCCAGTTACATATAAAAACAATTTTAACAATTGTTTTTAAAACTTTTTCCAAATTCTCTCCCTTCCTCCCTCACCACCCCTCCCCCACCCACTGAAAAGGCAAGCAGTTTGATATAAGGTTATACTTGTGTAGTCACGCAAAACATATTCATAATAGTTATGTTGTGAAAGAAAACACAGACAAGAAAAAAAACTCAAGAAAAAGAAAGTTTAAAAAAAAGTATGCTTCAATCTGTATTCGGACACCATCAGTTCTTTCTCTAGGGATGGATAGCGTTTTTCATCAAAAGCCCCTCAGAGTTGGCTTAGACTGTTGTATTGCTGAGAACAGTTAAGTCATTCACAGCTAATCAGCTTAAAATATCAATGTTACTTTGTACACAGCATATTTCACTTTGCGTCAGACCATGCAAGCCTTTCCAGGTTTTTGTGAGAACATCCTGCTGATCATTTCTCATAGTATTCCATCACAATATTTCCAATAGTATTCCATCATAATTACATACCACGATTTGTTCAGCCATTCCCCAATTGATGGGCATCCCCTCAACTTCTAATTCTCTACCTCCAGAAAAGAGCTTCTATAAACATTTTTGTACATATACGTCCTTTTCCTTTTTTGTTTTTTTATCTCTTTTGGGATACAGACCTAGCAGTGGTATTGCCAAGTCAAAGGTTATGCATGGTTTTATAGCCCTTTGGGGCACAATTCCAAATTGCTCTAGAGAATGGCTGAAACAGTTCACAACTCCAACAACAAAGTCTCATTTTTTTTCCCATGTTTTCTCCAACATTTGTCATTTACCTTTTCTGTCCTATTAGCCAATCTAATAGGTATAAGGTAGTACCTTGGAATTGTTTTAATTTGCATTTCTCCAATCAAAAGTGAGTTAGAGCATTTTTTCATATGGCTATAGATACCTCTGATTACTTCATCTGAAAACCGATCATATATTTTGATCATTTATAATTTGGGGAATGGGTCTTATTTTTATGAATTTGACTCAGTTCTCTATATGTTTGAGAAATGAGGCCTTTATCAGAGAAGCTTGCTTCAAAATTTTTTTCACAGTTAGTATTGCTAACCATTTTCCCCTCCATCCTATTCCCCAACCTCCATTTATTCTATTTTCTCTCTTCTTTTACCTTGTCCCTCCTCAAAAGTGTTTTGCTTTTGACTATCCCCTCCCCCAATCTGCCCTCCCCCACTGCCCCCCCCACCTCGCTTCTCTTATCCCCTTCCCCTCCTACTTTCCTATAGGGCAGGCCTGCATAACACATTGTCTGTGGGCTGTTTGCAACCCAGCAAAGGATTTCGGGCAGCCTGTGAAAAATGTAGAGGGTATACAAGAAAGTAAAGATTTAATAAGTGCCTTGTTCTTGCCCTGACTAATCTGCCTTCTACTAGTCACTATTTAAACTTATTAAGTCTCTTATAATTTCCCTTTTTTATTTACCTTTTTATGCTTCTTGAGCCTTGTATTTGAAAGTCAAATTATCTATTCAGCTCTGGTCTTTTCATCAAGAATACTTGAAACTTCTCTATGTCATTGGATGCCCATTTTTTCTTCTGAAGGATTATATTCAGTTTCACTAGGTAGGTGATTCTTGGTTGTAATTCTAGCTCTGTCGCCCTTTGGAATATCATATTCCAAGCCCCCTGATACTTCAATGTAGAAGCTGCTAAATCTTACATTATCTTAACTGTGGCTCCACCATTGTTGAATTGTTTTTTTCTGGCTGCTTGCATTATTTTCTCCTTGACATGGGAACTCTGAATTTGGCTATAATATTCCTGGCAGTTTTCCTTTTGGGATCTCTTTCAGGAGGTGATTGGTGGATTCTTTCAATTTCTATCTTACCCTCTGGTTCTAGAATATCAGGGCAATTTTCCTTAATAATTTCTTCAAAGATGATGTCTAGGATCTTTTTTTGATCATGGCTTTCAGGTAGTCCAATAATTTTAAAATTAAATTTTCTGGATCTATTTTCCAGGTCAGTTGTTTTTCCAGTGAGATATTTCACATCGTCTTCTATTTCTTCCCTTCTTTTGGTTTTGTTTTATTGTTTTGTGATTTCTCATAAAGTCATCAGCTTCCATTTGCTCCTTTCTAATTTTTAAGCAATTAGTTTCTTCAGTGAGCTTTTGGACCTCCTTTTCAATTTGCCCAGTTCTGTTTTTAAGGCATTCTTCTCCTCATTGGCTTTTTGGACTTCTTTTGTCATTTGGCCTAGTCTGTTTTTTAAGGTTTTATTTTCTTCACTATTTTTTTGTCTCCTTTTCCAAGCTGCTGATTTGTTTTTCATGATTTTCTTCAGTATTTTTAGTCATTTTTACCAAGCTGTTGATTTGTTTTTCATCATTTTCTTGTATCACTCTCATTTCTCTTCCCAATTTTTCCTCTACCTCTTTTACTTGATTTTCGAAATCTTTTTTTGAGCTCTTCCATGGCCTGAGACCAATTTATATTTTTCTTGGGGGCTTTGGATGTAGGAGCTTTGACTTTGCTATCTCCTCCTGAGTGTGTGTTTTGATCTTCTTTGTCACCATGGTAACTTTCAATAGTCAAGAGTTTTTTTCCTTGTTTGCTCATTTTCCCAGACTATTAGTTGACTTTTAACTCTTTGGTAAAGTAGGTCTCTGCTTCCAGGGTGGAGGGTGTACTGTTCCAAGCTTCAGGGATTTTGTGCAGCTGTTTTCAGAGATAATTCTAGAGACCTATAAGTTTTTATTTCTTCCAAGTTGGTATAATCTAAGGAGAGGTCCTTACCAGTCTCCCGGCCTGTGCTCTAGTCTGTGAGTGACCAAAAGCACTCTTTTCTGCCCTGGAACTGTGAGGAGAATCCCCACCCCCACCCCCCACTGCTGCCACAAGCTCTGTTGTGTTAGTATGGACACAGCAACAGAGTCCTGCCTCATTGCTAGTGAAAAAGACATATGTAATCTCCTTCTGACCAGTTGTTCGACTCCCTTATCATCTGTGGGCTGAGAGTTCTGGAAACAGCCACTGTTGTTAACACTGCTGCTGCTGATTCAGTCACTCCCAAGGTCTGCTCCTGGTTTGCTGTGGCTGGGGCTATGCTGGCATGGCCTGTGCTCAACTGCACTCCACTCTCACCCAAGTGCAATGGACCTTTCCTGCTGACCTTCTAAGTTGTCTTTGGTGTCTGTGGGGTAAAAGGGCTAGAAACCACCACTGTTGCCAGTGATTCAGTCATCCTAAGGCTTGCTCCCAGTTTTCTGGAGCTCAGTCAATGCTGGCACAGCCTGAGCTGGGCTGTATTCCTCTCTCACTCTAGTGCAACAGACCTTTCCTGCTGACCTTCCAAGTTGTCTTGGGCTGGAAATTTGTTTGATTCCATCTTTTTGTGGGTTCTGCTGCTCTAGAATTTATTTAGAACATTTTTAAAAGGTATTTGGAGGGGTTTGGGGAAGAACTCAGGCAAGTCTCTGCCTTTACTTTGCCATCTTGGCTCCAGCTCTCAAAAGACTATTAACCTTGCAAGAGGTTCTGCTGCACTACTTGAACCTAGTTTGCTTGACATAAGATTAGCAGAATTTCAAGTATACCCAAAGTGGTTGAGAAACATAATAAAATAATTAAAGGAAGAGAGTTGAGTAGCAAAAGTAGAAAACCCTTTATAAGACTTCAAAGAAAATAACTGGCTTATAAGAGAAGGTGAAGAAATTTAATAAAATGATGAATATTGAAGTAACATAATGGCAGAGATCAAACACAAAAATGCAGTGAGCAGCAAGAAATATTTGGGCAAAATTAAGAGATAGCAAAATTGGTGGAACACTTGAGATCTCTACAAACCAAAACAACTGACTTTGAAAAAAGAAAGTGGCAAAGTAAGCTGAGAATTTTTGGTCTTCACAGAGATAAGAATATGATTCTACCTATTCCCTTATTGGCTAATGAAACAAAATAAATACTATGCTTCAGGAAGTCATACAAGAAAATTGCCTACGAATTGTGGGGAAATATAGCCAAGTGCTGATAAACAGAATCTATAGGACAGCAAAGAGGAACCCCAAGTAGATCTCACCAAGATATGCATGATTCAAGTACCAAAACTTCATAGGAACAGAGATTTAAAGCTGAAAGAGACCGTAGAGGCCAGTGAGTCTAACTTCTTTACTTTACAAATGAGAAACTGAGATCCAGAGAGGTTAAACATAGTAAGCATTTATACTTCTAACTGAATTAATATTTCTTGAAGTAGAATGCCAGAGATGAAGCTATTTCAACCAAAGAAATGGGAAGATAGCGAATCCAAAATCCCACTTAGAATTGCAGAAATTCATAGTTGAAAACTTTAAAATTAAAAAAATGTAGATACTGTCCTGCCTCAAAAGTTCTCATAAGCTTTCCAGGACTCTAGGCAAATTATCAATGTGCAAGTATAGCAATGGGTTTGGTTTGGAAGGAGATTGTTATAAAGATGTATGTGTCTGAGCTTAGGAAAGGTGTGACTGGTCAGGCTTTGTGATCTACTGCAAGGACTTTTAATCGACTTATAACACTTGGAAAAAATATCAAAATAATCACACTTTTTTACATCAAGTTTTGATCTGAAGATGTAGTTACATAGATTAGTACGTACTAGTAATTGCCTGTGCAACTGAAGGGATGCTTTGAATCCTCTCTATTTTTCAGTGTAAATACCACTGGGGCACTGTTAAGAGCATCAAAAGGGACAATAAGAAGCTCAGTTAGTCAAAATCATCATGATAAACTATTATGTTAATTCAAGATTCAACTACGAGATCTAGCTTTAATATATGCTATTAGAGCTAGAATAATCACGATCACTAGTATTATATAGCTTCCTTTAAGGTATCTGCATCATATTTGGTCTGTTCATATTGATTTGAAAGAATCTTGGCATTTTTATATTTGGTCACAACTTTAGCAAGTTGAAAGTGAACACATCTGTGACCTTGACTATGTTATTCATCTCCATCTCTAGAAATAAACTCATCATCTATACTAACAAAAGTTGATAAAACAAGTGTCTAAACAAATCTTTACTGCTACCAGGGATTTATAGTAAAGAAAACTTATAAAGATTCACTAGCCACTGGGGTAGACAGATTGGTTTTGGTTTGATAAACACCTATATCCTCTGTTAGTAGTACTAACTGATAGTACTAACTGACCATTACCATGATCAGCTCTACTAACTCCATGCAGCATTATTTAAAGATGAAAACTGGGCAAAGGGGTAGATAATAATGTGTAACATATCACTTGGGGTGGCAAGGCCTTAAAGAGAACAGAGAGACCAATTACTCCCCTATCATTCCTTTACTATTCATTCAATGGTGGCAGAAGGGCCAGTGAGTCTGGTGTAATTCCCTGGTTATCTTAGATAACTTCTTATGAAATCTAAGGACTTTTAAAAAAGTTTCCTTGATATAAGTATATATAATCCGTTACCGGGATAGTCAAGAAATTCCTCCACAATTGTCAGGCATCTAATATGAATTTGTTTTCAACTGCACATTCACATTTTTATGTTACTATTATACACTCACCAAGATATAGTCAATCCATTAGAACTAGTGTTTCAAACTTAGACTAAAGTGAAACTGGCAGAGGTGGAGGCATGCAGAATATAGACCCTGGGAGAATTTTAGCCATAGCAGAAAAGACTCCCACCTCTACCAGAAAAATATGTCCCTGATCAATGGGCCACTCTTATGCTGCCATTGATGGGGCTGGTTTTTCAGGACACTGCTTTCAACAGTAAATTATTAATGAGTTTCATCCTAAGATGCAGACATAAAACCTGATATACTATTTCCCAGAGGGAAGTTCAATACATTATGAAAAGGGTACTTTCCCCAAGTGTAACTGCATAGACAACAGATTAACTCCTAGATATATAAAAACAGTGAAGTAAAGTCTTACTGGTCGGACATCACCACAGGAATTGGTAAATTGTCGAGCCAAGCCAAAATCCAGCATATAACATTTTCTACAAGTACTAGGAAACCGGCCCATGGCAAAGTTTGACTAGAAAAAAAAATGAGAAAAACAGACTTATATTATGCTTCATACTTCTGTTCTTTTTTAAAAAAAATTCTATTTTAACTATAAACCATAAACTTCTTAAATTCAATAAACTAATTATAGCATCATAGCGTATTAGGGATAGATGACATCTTTGAGACCATTTCATCGATTCCCTTCAAATTATACATTGATAGATTCTCAAAGACATTAATTGATTTTGCCCAAGGTCACACAGCAAGGCAGTAGTACCAAACCTGGACTGGGATTCAGACAGGGTATGCTGGCAAATGTTTAAGGCAAGGCACTCTTTCAGTTTAATCTGCATTATTAATATTTTCTCCATCATTTTTTTAATTTTAGACAATCAAGAAAACAATAAATCAAAGTCTCACTTTTTAAAGTCTAAACAATCAAGAAAACAATAAATCAAGCTTTGTATTATAGTGTTTGCCAATTTCTGAGATATAAGTATTTGCTCACATTGAAAATTTAACAAATGGCTCTCACAAGGCAGTCCAAAGTGGTTCCAGCATACCCATGGAGTCAAGTGTTCTGAATCCAAGGCCTGTGGTTATTCTACTATAGAACACTGATATTTTGCTAAATAATAACAATTTCACCTTTGGTTGGTTCTATTTATGTCCAGTTAGATTACATTGAAATGAGATTATTTGCATTATGTATTTGATATTTAATAAATATTTAGTAAATGCATTTAAATAAAATATATTTTGTCAGTTACACATTTCTACCATTTTTTTATTTTGCAAAGAGTTTTACAGTCACTTTTATTCATTACATCTTGCAAATTTTATATAAACTGAGAAATAGTAAAAATTAGAATTGTAAGGTCACTCATTGCAAGATAATGTTAAAGCTGGAATTAGGAACTCATATGTTTTTGGCAATCTGGTTTATTCCAAGATACTGGTTTAATGAAGCCATGTGCAGTATATGTTTTTGGGGGAGGGGTGTAGGGAGGAGGAAAGAGTATATAACACAAAATAAATAGATAACTAAGACATTTCAGAGTCTCCCATTAAAATCCCAATAAACAGAATTACCAATTTTGGGGAAAAATAAGAATGTAATACTAATTGTAAACTCCTACCCAAAACAGATTTAGGAAAACTATACTTTATATATAGATATATATATATATGCCTATCTATCTATCTATCTATCTATATATGTGTATATATATATATATATATATATATATCCCTGAATTTAAAAAGAATATCAATGTTCAACAACCCTAAACTCAAGCATACTTGACGTACAGAGCTCAAAAAACATACATAAGAATGAGACTCTGCAAAGACAATAGCCATATGGCAGAGAAATAATGCTCTTTTAAAAAATGTTATCATGCTTGGGAAATTCTTTAGTGACATTGGTAACTCTTCAAATCACCATTTTTCTCAAATCATTTTGGCAGTATAACAAGAATAAGCAAGAGCTGCCATGTGATGTTAATCCAAATGCAATGTATTCATCGTAGCTGGCTATGTTTTCATGTCAACTGTTCAGTTTGGGTTATACTAAGAAGTAACAGATGACTATAATTTTCAAGTACACCAACATATGATATTTATAATAAATACAGCCTAACTAAAATGGGTCATTTAATCAACAATGAAATCCTAAGAAGGAAAAATCAAGGCCTATTTCCCAACAGTGAAAATGACAACCTTCAAGAGAAACAGAATAGAAAAATCAGCCCTTTTATCACTGTCAAAAAGGTTGAACAGAAAAAAAATCAGTCTTTCACAAAATGGGTTTTCTTACTAGTCCAAATTGTCACTGTGGTAATGATTCACAGAATACACTATTAAATTTAAAAGTTGTTTGAAAATACAGTTTTAAAAATCCAAACAAACTTAAAGTAAAAAAAAAAATCTAAAGGTAATTAGCTAATTTTAGGTACATAAGTGAGAGGCCATTAGCATAGTATCTATTATTAAATATTTTTATTCTACAAAAGTGATTAGTTAAAATGCTCTAATACTTATTTTTGTTAGTGAAAAACTGTCTCTGTTTCTGATCTAACACTTTTTTTTTCTAAACTTTTTCAGGTGTACATGCAAGAAACATAAAAAGCATACCAGAATTTACAAGCTACATTCCCATGTATCTTATTTTGTTCTTACACTAACAGAAGCAAACAGTTTGTGGAAGAAAAAAATCAACACAAATCAAATGATGCATCAAAAGAGATACTTTTGTCCAAAGCTCCACTGATGATTAAAATCCAGCCAGGCCTAAAGCTGGGAGAACTCTGCTTGCCCAAGGTCTGTGCTTCCATTAAAGAGAAGCTCTTATAGAGAATTCACCTGAAAAGAGATTCCTCCTAGACCATGAGGGCCTCCAGATCCCATGGGGCCCATAAAATTGTTCTGACTGTACTGCTAAACCTGTTCTGAGCAATCCATATCCTTTGACGTGATTCACAACTACTCCTGAACTGTCCACAGTAGATAATCTATTGTCTACATTTACTATTATATTCTTTAAAATAAAAATGGGTCCAACACAAAAGATTTTCAAATAATGCATTTTCCAGCATACTTTAAACCTTTGAGGGAATATTTCATAATTATTAGTTTTTTAAAAAATAAAATAAAAATAAGGGAAAGATATATTTTCCTCTTCCATGAGATAAACACATTGCTCTGTTTGACAGCCCTGTGGGTGACAGCTGCCCAAACTGCCAGCCACACATGGAACTCACTGTCTCTCATCACAAATATGAGAAGCCAACAAACTCCTCCAGGGTTCTGGCTGACAAAGATTCTCACCGGCTTGATGTCTCGGTGTAAGAAGCCCACAGAATGAATGCTCTCGATGGACTCCAAAATCTGTTTACCCAGCCGCAGGGTCGTGCTAATGGTGAACGTTCCCCGGGACTGACTACGACGAAGATCAGCCAGATTCCGACCCTGAAGAAACCAAAGACACAGATTCAAATGAGGCACCAAAATTCCATATGCCAAGATAAGACTAAGAAATTATTCACTTACCATTTTAAAATATACTTTTTAATAGAAGTGTAGAGAGTTGCACCCAAACACTGACTCTCTCATTCAAGAGCAGAGATTTCCTTAAGACAATGACTCAGATGTTTCAGGCCAATTTATAAACAGCCAAAATTCTTGAGCATTTCATCTTTCTGAGCCACCATTTTCCCCTTTATCTTTGATGTCCCAACAAGGTATTAAAACCCCTGCCTATTCAAAGAGCATAAAAAATAATTCAGAGCATTAATACTGTTAACACTCTCTAATATCTACCCCCAAAGACACTAATGAAATGCTAGGAATGGTCATCTTTCCATTAGCCATATCAATGGAAGAGAGCATTGGATACAGATTTTTTAAAAAGATGATAAATAGCTCACCTAGGATAGGGGAGGGTCATGGCCCCTCAGCCTGGGGCAGTATGCCCCTGAATCCCAACTACTATAACAAAACTTTGCTGCAGGGAACAGGGCCATGCTCCTCTATCTTTCCTTTCACAGTGAGGAAGGAATGGCTCCCAGATGACCTGTGAAGTTACATCTCTCTAACTGTGGGGCTTATGCTCTAAATTTTCTTTTCCCAATATTCTTTCCCCTCTATGCCTGGGACCTAAACCACCATCTCTATCACTCCCATCTGAAATACCAGATAGATTAGGCATATGTGCCTGGATTCATTCAATGTATTAAATTTCTGTTTGGATCATTTCAGTACCATTCAAAACAAAGCTGAATACATAAACAACAGATTTTATATGAATAATGACTCCCTTATCATTATATACTGGTATAACTTAAAAAAATCCCATTCCAAAAATTAATCTTCAGAGTTTTTTGCATCTTCCACACCAGTACAAACTACAAGCATTTAGGAAACACTGAATAATACACTAGATCTATTTGTTCAGTTATTTTTCCATACTCTCCTCTCCAATTCTTCATGACCCCATTAGGGATTTTCTTGGCAGAGATACTGGAGTGGTTTCATATTTCATTCTCCAGCTCATTTTGCAGACGAGGAAACTGAGGCAAACAGGGTTAAGTGACTTGCCCAGAGACACACAGCTAATTGGTGCTTAGACCAGATTTGAACTCAGGAAGATGAGGTTTTCTAATCTCCTGGACTACATCTGGCTAACTACTTTTTCCTCATTTGTTAAATGATGTGGCTGGGCTAGATGACGTCTAAGGTCCCTTCCAGGTCTAAATGTGATCCTATAGTCTTTCACTTCCAAGTTCAATATTTTAACTTCTAAAATTTGTCTACTTAAAAAAATAAACGGATTATTTTTTTCTTACACTTTCAAACTACAGGTAAACTTTCAAAAAATAAAACTACAAACATGTTTCTCTAACAATCAGACTAAAAGTACATTTTGAGTAGCAAAGTAACAAAGAAGATAACCATTTAAACCTCCACCATTTATGTCTTCACCAAACTTTCTTCTTGCCACTCTCAACTAAAACTCTACTTCAACTGCCCCTGCCAAGATCTCTTTACCATCAAATTCAAGGCCCATGATCCTTGTTAATCTCCCCACAGCTTTTCATGCATATAACCAACCAACTCGCTTTCAGTACCTCTCCATATCTTAGCTGCTTCTAAAGGCTATTCCTCTATTCTTTGGTTCTTCTCCAATCAGCCATACGATATTTCTTTTATAAGCTATGCTACTTCAGTAGTTCAACGGAATTTCAGTAGTTTCCTAGCCAGTTTTCTTGCCTCCAGTTCATCTTTTCCCAAACCAATTTCTCCTATTCTAGGCCCATTAAAAGTGAGTTCTAAATGAGATAACTTCCTGAGGGCTAGATGAACTAGTGAAAATAAGCTGAAATGATTTTCCACTTGAACCCTAATCTAAACAAAAAGACAAGGCAACATGAAAGGGCATATCAAGTTGGAGAAAGGCCTAATTAAAGTTTCATGTGATGAGAGGCAGAAGTGAAGGGCCTGAAAGCCCATTTCCCTTGAAGAAGCTTTTTTAGGTATTTCTGATTCCAATTGTGCTAACAGGAGAGCTGGAGAAGTGCTGAGATACTGATTTCAAGGCTATGGGACACAGATTTAGACCTCAGAAGTCATTTAGTTCAATACCCTCATTTCATATCTGAGAAAACTGAGGTCCAAAGAGAGTAAGTGGCTTGTCTAAGGTCAAACTGGTAGTAAATGGCAAAGCTGTGATTCAAACTCAGGACCTCTGACTCAGTCCAAGTTCAATGTTCTTTCCTGTTGCCTCTCAGTGTCACACTAACCAAGAATAAAGATTGAGCACCAGATTCTATCTCTGACAGTGAAATCAATAGGTATCCTGTAGGAATTAAGACTTTTCTTCATGACAATAAACCCCAAATTCAACAAGCATTTAAGTTCTTACTAAGAGTTAAGTGGCAGGGATATGAAATGAAAAATGACATGACACTGTTGCTGGTGGAGTTTACTATCTGACGTGGTATATATAAATACAAGGCAGATTGCAACAGGATGAAAGGAGAGACCCAGAAAAAGTCCTCTAAGAAAATCTGAGGAGGAAGAGATTGCTTTCAGCTGGGGGATCAGCAAAGGACATGTGGAGGTGGTAGCCTCAGATTGAAAGCTTAAAGGAAAGAGAATATTGCCACAGGTGAAGAGTATTCCAGGCATGAGAATGGACTAGAATGAATACACAGAGCTGGGAGAACACAGAATAAAATCAATGAATATCTCAATAATTTAGTAATTTGGATAGAATGTGGAATACACCGAGGTGGACAAAGGGAAATAAGGCTGGAAAAGTAAGACAGAACCTTAGACAGGGCCTTAAATGGCAGGATGAGATACTTTGTACTTTACCCCATAGGCACGGATACCCTCATTACTAAGTTAGTAGAGATTAAAACTTCAAAATTTTTTATTAGCCCCTTATTGAATGTATTTATAACCCTATTTACAATTATATTTATAAACCCCACAGTCCCTTTTCAAGTAGTAAGTTTACAAGATGACTATTCATTATAAAAAGTCTTTTATTTGTCCTAAAACTTTTTTCATGGTAGCATCCTAGTTCCAGGGTTCTAAGATTTAGTAAACATGTACATATTTAGCCTAGATAAACATTTCATCATTCTGCCAACCCTGATTTTTTTCTTCCTCTCAATTATCTTCACAAACTAAACAACACAGAGATTTTCTCTTAGCCTCTCCCATCCTTGGTCAATTTAGTTTTCTGTGGATCTTCTCCAATTCCACTATGTTTCTGAAGCATAGTTACCAGGCCAGTACACAGTATTATTACAGGTACAAACATGTCATGGTTTTGTACATAGGTACAGGAATATTTTTTCCCCAAAACTTTTACCAGTGATGTCCAAGACTTTATTGGCCTTTTTGAGCATAGTAATATTGGACAGTCTACAATGAGCCTTAGAGTCTTCCTAGGGAAAGTATGGTCTAACGGAAAGGAAACTGGGCTAGGAGTTGGGAGACTACTTTCTAGTAATGGCTCTGTTGCTAACTAGCTGTTGATATTAGACAAGTCATTTGGCCTTTCTGTGCCTTGCTTTCTTTACCCATAAAACAGGATAATAATCGTTGTTTCACCTATTACAGAGAATGATGTTAGGTAATAGAGGCAAATCTGAAGAGAAAAGTTAACCATCGTATTTGCACATAAGCTGTCAATGCCTTGTGTTTGTTTCTCCTTTAGTTCTGGGGATTAGGGAAGAAGGAATGTAAAGAGCTGCTAATTCTATCACTCTGCCCCACCAGGAAATAATTTATTTCTTGAGTCCAACTCTTTTAATCCTTCTTTAATTCCAAGGCATCTAGTAGAACACATTCCAAACAATGGGTGCTCAATAAAAGTTGGCTAACTAAAAGCTATCTTTGACAACCAGTGACTACTATATTCTCTACTCAAGATGTATTTTCTACTTTTTCCTACCACCCTCAAATTCATATGTCACTCTGTAAATTAGGACCAAAGTTCTCTTTTTTCGAAAGTCTTCACATGACAGATGAATACTTTTCATCGCCCAATGCTTTTCTCCTTGAGAAATCTAATTATTACTCACTCAGTCTGAATTGCTCACTGACAAATTTGTACTTTTTCTGAGCTATACTCACTTGAAATATCCTTTCCCCTCCTAGAGCACTGAGTTTCTCTGAAGTGTCCTTAAAATTCTAACTCATAACTGGAATTATACTTCAAACAAACATTTCTTTAACTCTATATTACCTATTTCACCATTTCCCAACCAGTAATCTGGGTGCTTAAGCACTTGAAGGAGGAGGCATTCTCACTAAGTTGTGTTGTAACAAATTTGGGGTTTTGTCAACCCACTTGAAATAAAAGCATTTGTAAGGTATTTATTATCTGTAAAGTACTGTGCTATGCAGTGGTCGACTTTTGATGCAATGGAATGAAGGAATAGTGTAAGAATTCTTCCCCAGGAGAATGGCTTGGATGCCTGTAGATAAGGAAATATTAAGTATGGATGGACAAATGGCAGTGCCAGGGAAATATCTGCCCCAACACATACACCATCTGTGTTCCAATGTGTTCATGTTTGAGTCAAAGACTATAAAGAATACTGCAAATGCTGACTATTCCAATATGTAGCATATAAATACTAGAACATCATACATGTTTGTAAGAGCAGGTGCATATATTTCATTCACTCAATAAGCACTTACTAAATCTCTCCATATGTGCTAGGAACTCTGTCAGGCGCTGAAGATACAGATATAAACAATATAGTTCCTGCTCTTCAAGAGCTGACATTATTCTGTTAGTTTATTTCATCTTGCACTTAGGGAAGCATTATTTCAGTGTCTGAATAAGTAGCAGTTCATGTTTCCTAAAATCAGGTCTATCTGTTTCTGTTGTCCATTGAAGTTTATAAACTTCTAGCATGAGGAAGGGCCTTTATATGCTAACTTGTTTTACGCAATACTCACTTCAACACCAAGAGTAGCACCTAGGCTTGTCATTCAGTCAACATTCAATGAATGCTTACTATGTGCCAAACACTGTGCACGTTAAGTCTAATTTACTAAGGCTAAAATTACTTACTATGTCACAGGTATATCTTTTGTATATACTTGTTTTATGCATGAAGCATATTTCTGAAAAATTATAAACAAAATCAAACATTTGTAAAACTAAATCTAACTATATTTTAAATGCCTCAAGGTAACTACTATTTGATGGAGTTATCGAATGACAAATAAATCGCTCCCTAGTTTATCTTTTTTTTTAATATATGGAGTTTTATAACAAAACCATCATAAAAGTCTGACATGGCATCAATAACTTGTTCACAACTGCTCTCTATTATCAATATCAGATCTTTATTAGAGTCTTTCATCAAAATTGAAAGGGATTTTAAAACCCTTTTCTAGAAAACCTACCTGTAATTGCATGACCACATAATTGAAACGATCATTCCTCCCACAGCCAATGAATCTGCAAACATGGTCTTTGCCTGGTAAAACCAAAGAAAAATAAGGTGAAAAATATTATTCAAGGATCTTTTTTGAAATTCTAATAATTTGATCTTATGCATGATATTTTAATAATTAGCTTTGTAGGACTAGTCTTTATGTCAATCAAAGGTAGATCAGCTTACGCTCAAGGCAAGGAGGAACACACTGCAATTCAGTTAAAAAAATAAGAGAGAGATTTGTTCATTTTTTCAAATGTAATCAACATCGTGTAGAGGAAAGTACACTATACTGAGGATCAAGAGACTTGAGTTCTAGTCCCAGTTCTGCATCTAACTACCTGTATGACCTTGGATAAATCAGCCTTCTTTAGGCTTCCATTTCCTCACCATAAAACTGAAATTGTGATACTAGATAACTTCCATGGTGCCTTTCAACTCTAAATTTCTATGGTTTTATTTCTAACAATTTTCTATCAGCCTAAACAAATCCATGGAGTGAAAATGCACAGAAGATGATGGATAAAAAATATGGAAATAGCAAAAATTGGCTAAGCAATCATCAAGTCTATTCTTGGCTTTAAAACAGAGTTGTCATTTAAACCTACTCCATGATATTAACTGCTATTATCATGAACTTTATTAATGCTGAACTATACTATTTCAACAAAAACTTATTCAAGTTAGATGTGGAAGATTCAATCAGATAATATAGCCACGATAAGAAATATAATTATAAGCATCAATAAACATTTAATTGATTTAAATAATTAATCCACATAACTTAAAATTCATTTTAGTTAACAATTTCAACTTTCTACATTAAGGTTTATGACAAGTAGCACAGTTTGTGAATAATATTTTATATTGTTTCCCATCCCTTTTTTTTTGCTGTTAGAGGTGCTTACAAATAAGAGGACGGTGTAAAATACCCAATTCATCTACAAACTGGATAATGTAGGCATCTGCATAGTTACTAGCTATTGTATCATCTATGAAGGATTTTCATATATTTTCCAGAGTTTTGTAAATCAATAAATTTAAGTAAGATTGATAAAAGAGAATGGCACTTAACCCGCCTCTCCTGACAAATGAAATAAGAGTCTTCATTGTAAGTTGTAGTTTCCCTTATTTTCCCTTTTCTATGGAGGGATGATTTTTCTCCTCTTGTTTCTGCTTATACGTATGTCATATTTGAGTATAATGCTTATGTTCCAAAGTTTTTTTCAATCATCTAAAGACAGAAGATCAATTACATGTTTTTTGATTTAAAAAATAAAACAAGTTTTAGCATGGAAGTGGGAAGAAACAAGAACAGATGAAAACTTTATATTGCCTGAGCTGAAATGTTTCCATCTGATATCACCTATTCTCATAAGGATACCAAAAAGGCTTACTATCCATTATGCTAAAGTACCTCTAGTCTCTTGTTAATATCAAACCCTGTCCTTAGAAAATTAAGTGAACTGTAAATATAATCCTCTGCCCTTTAATGGAGGTTGGGCATGGTGTAGAGAGAGGCAGCATTAGCAATAAAATCACCCAGAATTCAATTGTGCATCGTCACACCTACAGTTAAGTGCTTAATGAGGTTTTAGCTCATATATTTATGGTTCATTTTACTACTGTTCTGAGATTTTGGATACATGCACAATTCACGAGGTATATATTGCTACTGCCTTTTGATATACATATATATATATATCTATATATATATATGCATATATGTATAGTTCAATAAAAGTATCCAACTGACGCCACAATAAACAATATTATAGAAGCAAATCAAACTTCACTGTAAACAAAAATAACTTCAAGAAGTTCCCAGGATGGCAGGGCAGTATATGCTATGAAACCATACTCCTGAGGAGGGGAAAGGGGGCATGTGCACTGTCCCAAGAATATCAATATATAATAAATATTTACTGAACTCAATTTTTCTATTATTGGTTCCACTCTTACAGGCTCTCTTCAATGACAGATCACCAGTGTATAATGGCACTAGCACAAAATGGCTACAAAAATTCCAGTAGCCTCAGTTACATACATAGAAAAAAAAAATCACTCTTTATTTCAATAAAATTTGAGATTCTATTACAGACAAGAAAAGACACCATAGCTTTGATATCTCAGACAGATGAGTTTACTCTTACATATATTTCACAAAAAATTATCAATACTCTGTTTTTGCTAAAAACAGAGATCATTACTAAAACATCTATCATTTTTTAAAATAAGAGCTTTGTCTCTATCTGTCAATAAATAAAATTTCTTTAAATTTTGAAACCTCTTTCCTGGTGGAAAGATTCAAGTGAACAATGACTGATGTGACAGAGACAAAGTCCACCACCAAGGCAGTGTTCGATGGGGGAGAGGGGAATGGGACGGGAGAGCCAAGATGGCAGCTAGAAAGCTGGGACTTGCGTGAGCTCCACCCCCAGATCCCTCCAAAAACCTATAAAAATGTCTCTGAACAAATTCTAGAACTACAGAACCCATGAAACAGCAGAGGGAAGCAGGGCTCCAGCCCAGGACACCTGGGATGGTCGCGGGGTAAGGTCTACCGCACAGAGCTGGGAGTAGAGCAGAGCAGAGCCCAGTGTGAGCCTTGCCTAGACCAAGCAGCCGGACGGAACAGGCCCTAGCACCCTGAATCAATGAGCTGTGGCAGTTACGAGACTTCTCAACCCACAAACATCAAAGACAACAGAGAAGGTTAGTGGGAAAAGCTACTGAGACAGAGCGAAAGGAGTTCATGGTTGGGCTATTGCCCCAGGGGCAGCAGAGGAGGTGCAGCTACAGAACTACAGCTGCAGTTGCTTCTGGCCCCAGGCCCACCTGGTAGGAGGAATTAAGTGGCGGATCAAAGCAAGAGTGCAAAGCCTGGATAAGATTTTCATCAGGTTGGGGTTGGCGGTTCTTGGGGAAGGAGGAGTGCTGGTGTGGCAGAGCTGCCTGTATAGGAATAGCTCTGAAAACAACAGTGCAACCCCTCAAGCTTAGAACAAAGTACTCCCTACTCTTCAAGCAATCATACCCTGACAAAAACTCAAGACTCAAGTAAGTTGGCTGGGAACTTGGCCAGGCAGCAAAAAGACTCACATTCAGTCTCAGATTTGGAGTCTTTCTTTGGTGACAAAGAAGACCAAAACATACAGCCAGAAGAAGTCAACAAAGTCAAAGAGCCTACGTCAAAAGCCTCCAAGAAAAACATGAATTGGGCTCAGGACATGGAAGAACTCAAAAAGGATTTGGAAAAGCAAGTTAGAGAAGTAGAGGAAAAATTGGGAAGAGAAATGAGAGTGATGCGAGAAAACCATGAAAAACAAGTCAATGACTGGCTAAAGGAGACCCAAAAAAATACTGAAGAAAATAACACCCTAAAAAATAGACTAACTCAAATGGCAAAAGAGCTCCAAAAAGCCAATGAGGAGAAGAATGCCTTGAAAGGCAGAATTAGCCAAATGGAAAAGGAGGTCCAAAAGACCACTGAAGAAAATACTACCTTAAAAATTAGATTGGAACAAGTGGAAGCTAGTGGCTTGATAAGAAACCAAGATATTATAAAACAGAACCAAAGGAATGAAAAAATGGAAGACAATGTGAAATATCTCATTGGAAAAACCACTGACCTGGAAAATAGATCCAGGAGAGAGAATTTAAAAATTATTGGACTACCTGAAAGCCATGATCAAAAACAGAGCCTAGATATCATCTTTCAAAAAATTATCGCTCTTTCTGGTCTCCATCTTCGCCGCGGTGGAAGCAGGACTAGCGTGTCTGAGTCGCCACCATGCAGCTGTTTGTCCACGCGCAGGCTCTGCACACCCTCGAGGTGACCAGGCAGGAGACCGTCGCCCAGATCAAGGCCCATGTGGCATCTCTGGAGGGCATCACCCCCGAGGATCAGGTCCTGCTTCTAGGGGGCTCCCAGCTGGAGGATGAAGCCGTCTTGGGGCAGTGCGGGGTGGAGCCCCTGTCCACCCTGGAAGTGGCAGGCCATATGCTAGGAAGTAAAGTCCATAGCTCTCTGGCCCGAGCTAGAAAAGTGAGGGGTCAGACTCCCAAGGTGGCCAAGCAGGAGAAGAAGAAGAAGAAGAAGAAGAAGACTGGGCGTGCTAAGAGGAGGATGCAGTACAACCGACGCTTTGTCAATGTAGTGCCCACCTTTGGAAAGAAGAAGGGTCCCAATGCCAACTCCTAATCCCCTGGTACCTTCTGTCCCTAATAAAGCCACTACAACTCTTAAAAAAAATTATCAAGGAGAACTGCCCTGATGTTCTAGAACCACAGGGCAAAATAGAAAATGAAAGAATCCATAGATCACCTCCTGAAAAAGATCCCAAAAAGAAAACTCCTAGGAATATTATAGCCAAATTCCAGAGCTCCCAGATCAAGGAGAAAATATTGCAAGCAGCTAGAAAGAAACAATTTGAGTACTGTGGAAATACAATCAGAATAACACAAGATCTAGCAGCTTCTACATTAAGGGATTGAAGGACTTGGATATGATATTCCAGAGGTCAATGGAGCTAGGATTAAAACCAAGAATCACCTACCCAGCAAAACTGAGTATCATGTTCCAAGGAAAAATATGGATTTTCAATAAAATAGAGGACTTTCAAGCTTTCTCAGTGAAAAGACAAGAGCTGAATGGAAAATCAGACTTTCAAACACAGGAATCAAGAGAAGCATGAAAAGGTAAACAAGAAAGAGAAATCATAAGGGACTTACTAAAGTTGAACTGTTTTGCTTACATTCCTGAATGGAAAGATGATGTGTATAATTCATGAGAACTCAGCATTAGGGTAGCTAAAGGGAATATACACATATAGAGGGACAGAGGGCACAGGGTGAGTTGAATATGAAGGGATGATATCTAAAAAACAATCAAATTAAGGGATGACAGAGGAATATATTGAGAGAAGGAGAAAGAGAGAGATAGAATAGGGTAAATTATCTTGCATAAAAGTGGCAAGAAAAAGCAGTTCTGTAGGAAGGGAAAAGGGCAGGTGAGGGGGAAATGAGTGAATCTTGCTCTCATCAGATTTGACCTGAGGAGGGAATGACATACACACTCAATTGGGTATCTTATTCCACAGGAAAGAAACAGGAAGAAGATTAAAAAAAGGGGGGACAATAGAAAGGAGGGCAGATGGGGGAAGAGGTAATCAAAAGCAAACACTTTTGAAAAGGGACAGGGTCAAGGGAGAAAACTGAATAAAGGGGGACAGGATAGGAAGGAGCAAAATAGTTAGTCTTTCACAGCATGAGTATTGTGGAAGGGTTTTACATAATGATGTGCATGTGGCCTGTGTTGAATTGCTCATCTTCTTAGGAAGGGAGGGTGGGGAGGCAAGACGGGAGAGAATTTGGACCTCAAAGTTTTAAAAACAAAGGTTCAAAAAAAAAAGTTTTTGCATGCAACTAGAAAATAAGATATGCAGGCAATGGGGCATAGAAATCTATCTTGCCCTACAAGAAATTAAGAGAAAAGGGGACAGGGGGAGTGGGGTGACAGAAGGGAGGGCTGACTAGGGAATGGGGCAATCAGAATATATGCCATCTTGGAGTGGTGGTGGGGGGTGTAGAAATGGGGAGAAAACATGCAATTCAAACTCTTGTGAAAAATCAATTCTGAAAACTAAAAATATTAAATAAACAAATAAAAGAAGAAAACTACTTGATCAAGATTCAGGACTATTTGATTGATGAGGATCTTAGTGGTGTTTAATTTTTCAATGACTTTTACCAGGAACCACTTTTTGCTGGTAAGTTATAGTGAAACCCAGGTGGTTATGACAATGGCACAACAGATGGGGGAGAATTTTATGACATCTTTTGGTGTCCAAACCATAGACACACGCACTGTTCAATGAGACATAGTTCAGTTTCATACAATGCAAAAACTGCCATTCTGTGAAGTGATTAAAAGTGTCTTCTCACGTTGGGAGAGAAAAACAGCTCTAGTAATGGAAAAGGGATTACCTTGGTCAAAATTACTGTCCAGTTTTTCTCTTTAGTACTGAAGAATTACTGCCCTCTGTGAGTATTCTTTCTCTAGTGCTAATAGGTGGTCACTGAGCTATAGTAATACACTGTCATGGTTGATCTTCATTTAATCTGAGCCTTCACTAATTGGAAGGCAGCTAGCTGTGTACAGGCAGGGCCACACATCTGAGGCTGCTGCTGTTTTCCTTCACAGTCACCAGGCAGTGAGCTGTTAAAATAGACAGCAAACTTGCCTTGGTTACAGATCCCGTCTTAGCCAATTCTTCACTATTTGTCAAAGGAAGTGTTGGCCCAGATCTATAAATATCAGTAGCCTTATGAGGTAAATAAGTGGCTAATGTAAAAAACTATCATTAATAGTAATAAGTTGGCGCAAAAATGCTGCTAAAGGATGGGTATAATCAACTTTCAATAAATGAAAGAATACGAACTGCCCAGGTAAGGACAACTATTTGAAAAGGACTTCTAGAAAAACTGGAAAATAATTTGGCATAAATTAGATTTGGAGGAATATCTTACGCCATATACCACAAAATCTCAAAATGACCATGTGACCTAAATATAAAATGTCCTATCACCAAAAGAAAATACATGCACACACACATGTATATACAAGAGAATGGAAGGGAATTCCTTTCACAATTATGAATGAGGAATTCTTAGAAAAGAGATAAATCTGATTACAAAATATAAAATAAATAAGTATAATTACATAAAGTTCATGAAAAAACCAATGAAGTCAGAATAAGATGAGAAGCTGTTGAAGAGGAGGGGAAACCCTTTATATAAAATATCTTTAATAAAAGTCTGATGGCCATATATACATACATATGTGTGTGGAGTATGTACATATGTATGTATATGTATACAAAGAGAGAGAGACAGACAAATATATAAGGACAAACGTCATCCTTGAACAAAAGTAAACAGTCAAAGGATATCAATGGAAAGTTTTCAGAAGAAAAATGTAAACTATCAACAATTATGTGAAATAATCCTAAATCTCACCAATAAAAGAAATGCAAATTTCTAAATTACCTATGAGGTTTTACCTCATACTCATCACGTTGACAAAGATGACGAAAATGAAAAATGATAACTGTCAAAGAAGTTATTTGAAAACAGACACACAAATCTACTCTTTGTAGAGCTGCTACCAAGGGTCACAAAACTGAGTTAGAAAGGACCTGAGTAGCCATCTATTCCAACTCACCCGGAAAAAGAGTCCTCATTATGGCATTCCAGTAAGTGGTTATCCAGCCTCTTTGGGAAACACTCCAATGAGAGGGAACCCAATGCCTCCAAAGGCAGTTTCTATTTCTAGATAGCTCTACTGGACCTAAATTTGCCTCTTCGAAATTTTCAACCATTGTTACAGGTTCTTCCCTCAGAGACAAAATAGAACAAGTCTAATCCTTACATGTAACTGCTCTTCAAATGTTTGAAGACCACTATCTTATCCTCCCTCCGCTGCCCCACCCTGCCCCGGTTTCTCTTTCCTGAACAAAGAAAATTGCTAAACAAACTGGTATATGAATGTAAAAGAGTGGTATCATGCTCTAAGAAATGATAAATAACAGATGTTTTCTGAGACGTTTGAAAAGATTTATATGGATTTAGAGTAAAATAAGCAAAACCAAAAGAGCAGTTTATACAGTAACCATATTAATGTACAGAAAAACAACACTGAAAGATACCAGATCTCTAATCCATGCAATGACCAATCATGAATCCAAAAGACTGACAATGAACCACCTCCCCTTAGCAGAGAGACAGAATGTAAAGACAAAAATGAGGTGTGTGTTGCTAGGCACAACCAATGTACTGATTTGTTTTGCTTAGCTATATTTTATTACAAAGAAGGCTTCTATGGAGAGAGAGGAGAGGGAGGGAGTGGAGGAGAATACTGCAAAGTAACATCAATGTTTTTTAAAAAGAATAAAGCATTTGTTTATTTTTAAGTTTCATGTCAAGTTCCAGAAACAGCAAGTAGACAAGCTGGCCAGAACACAAAGGATGTAAAGGGGAGTAATGAGACATAAAGCTATAAAAAGCGTTGGAGTCTGACTGCAGAAGGCCTTAAATGTCCAGCAAAGGAGTTTATATTTTATCCTACAGGCAATGAAAAGTCATTGAAAGTTTTTGAGTAGGGGATGACTTGGTCAGACCCATGCATTATGAATATTATTTTGGCAGCTGTGTGAAGTATAAATTGAAAAAAGCAGGCAGTGGAGGAAGGGACCAATTAGGAGGCTATTACAACAGCATAAATGATAAATGTTTGACTAGAGTAGGAACAATGTGAGCAGAGAGAAGGAGGTGAATGTGAAAGACACTGTAGAGGGAGAAGTGACAGGATTTGGTAACTGGATATGGAAGGTGAGGTAAAAGGGAAGAGTTAAAAATGACAATGAAGATTACGCCTTGGGGGTAGAGCCAAGATGGCAGCTGGAAAGCTGGGACTTGCTTAAGCTCCCCACCAAATCCCTCCAAACACCTGTAATAAATGGCTCTGAACAAATTCTAGAGCTGCAGAACCCATGAAATAACAGAGGGAAACAGGTCTGCAGCCCAGGAGAGCCTGGATGGTCACTGGGAAGGGTCTATCGCACAGTGCTGAGAGCGGAGGGAGAGCAGCCCAGCATGGGCCGTGCTGGGATAGACCATACCCTGAGTCAGCCAGCTGGAATAGGCCTTGGGGCCACAAAACAGTGAGCTGTGGCAGTTACCAGACTTCTCAACCACAAACGCCAAAGAGCAAGTTGGGGGAAATTGCGGGATTGAGTTCAGAGCCGTCTGGCCGCCAGCTCTGGGGGTGGAAGAAGTGGTGCAGCAGTGGTGGTGGTAGCAGCAGCAGGAAGCTCCTGAGGCTGCTTCCAGAGCACCAGCATCAGCTGCTTCCTCAGTCCCTGGCTCACACGGTGGGAGGAATCTAGCAGCAGATCAGAGCGGAATGCAAGGGGCAACTTGTGGGCACAAAGGCAGATTCTCTTGCTGTGCTTTGCTTGGATCTGTATTGAGGTCCTGGTTGCCAGTTCTTGGGGGAGGAGGAGGGCTGCTGTGACAGAGCCTGGGGTGACGGTAGAGTAGAAGTAGCTCTGAAAACAGCAGTGCTTGGACCCTAAAGCTTGGGACAAAGTACTCTCTACAAGCAGTCATATCGTGACAAAAAGCTCAAGGGTCAAGTAGTTGGCTGGGAACATGAACAGGCAGCAAAAACAAACTCAGACTCAAACTCAAACTCTAGATTCCTTTTTTGGGGACAAAGAAAACCAAAACATACAGCCAGAATAAGTCAACAAAGACAAAGAGCCTACATCAAAAGCCTCCAAGAAAAATATGAATTAGGCTCAGGCCATGGAAAAACTCAAAAAAGATTTGGAAAAGCAAGTAATAGAAGTAGAGGAAAAATTGGGAAGAGAAATGAGAATGATGCGAGAAAACTATGAAAAACAAGTCAATGACTGGCTAAAGGAGACCCAAAAAAATACTGAAGAAAATAACACCTTAAAGAATAGACTAACCCAAATGGCAAAAGAGCTCCAAAAAGCCAATGAGGAGAAGAATG
>CM053624.1:155797062-155809586 GCA_028646595.1 Phalanger gymnotis
AGATTGGAGCAAGTGGAAGCTAGCGACTTGATAAGAAACCAAGATATTATAAAACAGAACCAAAGGAATGAAAAAATGGAAGACAATGTGAAATATCTCATTGGAAAAACCACTGACCTGGAAAATAGATCCAGGAGAGAGAATTTAAAAATTATTGGACTACCTGAAAGCCATGATCAAAAACAGAGCCTAGATATCATCTTTTAAGAAATTATCAAGGAAAACTGCCCTGATATTCTAGAACCAGAGGGTAAAATAGAAATGGAAAGAATCCACCGATCACCTCCTGAAAAAGATCCCAAAAAGAAAACTCCTAGGAATATTGTTGCCAAATTCCAGAACTCCCAGATCAAGGAGAAAATACTGCAAGCATCTAGAAAGAAACAATTTGAATATTGTGGAAACACAATCAAGATAACACAAGATCTAGCAGCTTCTACATTAAGGGACTGAAGGACTTGGATATGATATTCCGGAGGTCAAAGGAGCTAGGATTAAAACCAAGAATCACCTCCTCAGAAAAACTGAGTATCATGCTCCAAGGCAAAATATGGATTTTCAATAAAATAGAGGACTTTCAAGCTTTCTCAATGAAAATACCAGAGCTGAATAGAAAATCTGACTTTCAAATACAAGAATCAAGAGAAGAATGAAAAGGTAAGCAAGAAAGAGAATTCATAAGGGACTTACTAAAGTTGAACTGCTATGTGAAAAATGATGTGTGTAATTCATGAGACCTTTCTAACACTATTAGGGGAGTTGAAGGGAATATAGACAGAGGGCACAGGATGACCTGACTACGAAGGGATGATATCTAAAAAAATGAAATAAATTTAAGAGGTGAGAGGAATATATTGAGAGAGGGAGAAAGGGAGAGATAGAATGGGGTAAATTATCTCACATAAAAGTGGCAAGAAAAAGCAGTTCTACTGGAAAGGAAGTGGGGGCAGGTGAGGGGGAATGAGTGAATCTTACTCTCATCGGATTCAACTTGAGGAAGGAATAACATACACAATCAATTGGGTATCTTACTCCACAGGAAAGTAAGAGGAAGGGGATAAAAAAGAGGGGATTATGGAAGGGAAGGCAGATAGGGGAGAAGGTAAGCAAAAGCAAATACCTTTGAAAAGAGACAGGGTCAAGGGAGAAAACTGAATAAAGGGGGACAGGATAGGATGGAAGAAAATATAGTTAGCCTTTCACAACATGAGCATTGTGGAAGTGTTTTACATAATGATACATGGGTGATCTGTGTTGAATTGCTTGCCTTCCTAGGGAGGGTGGGTGGGAAGGGAAAGGGGAGAGAATCCGGAACTCAAAGTTTTAAAAGCAGATGCTTAAAAAAATAAAATTTTTTTTTTTTGCATGCAGCTGGGAAACAAGATATATAGGGAATGGGGCATAGAATCTATTCTGATCTACAAGAAAGTAAGGGTAAAGGGGATGGGGGTGGGAAGTGGGGTGAAAGAGGGAAGGGCTGACTGGGGAATGAGGCTATCAGAATATATGCCATCTTGGACTATTTCCAAGGGAGAGGGTAGAAATGGGGGAAAAAATTGTTACTTAAAATCTTGTGGAAATCAATGTTGAAAACTAAAATATTAAATAAAATCACTAATACATAAAAAAATAAAAATAACAATGAAGCAAAGACAGTGAAGTTGCAAACCTGAGTGAATATGAAGATGGCATAATCTACAAGAATGGGCCTGTATAAAGGAGGGGCAAGTTGGGGGTGAGGAAGAAAATCTGTTAGGTTAGGACATGTTAAATTTAAGGTAAGACATCCAGGTGGATATATTCAGCAGGCAGGAGGAGATGCAGGCTTGGAGTTCAAGGGGGGATATTAGGACCAGATGTACACATCTGGGCATTATACACATAGAGGTGATAAATGAATGGAAGGGGCCTGATGAGGTCACCAAAGGAGAGAGAGAGAGAAAGCCCAGGGCAAAGCCTTGGGGAACATTCACATGTACAGGATGGGAAATGGATGACGAACTGGCAAAGATGACTGAAAGAGTGGCCAGGTAAGAGAAGAATGAAGAGAGCATCTTTGACAGAAGCCAAGAGAGGATATGGAAGAGGAGTGATCAACAGTGTCAAAACCTAAAGCAGGTCAATGAAACAAAGGCCAGTACTTTTTTTTCCCTTAAGCACTTCTTTTTTTTTAATTTATTTTTTATTTTTAGTTTACAACACTCAGTTCCACTTGTTTTTGAGTTCCAAATAATCTCCCCTGTCTTCTCCTCGCCGCTTCCCACCCAAGATGGCATGTAATCCGACATAGGTTCTACATATACCTTCACATTAAAGTTATTTTCACAATAGTCAAGTTTTAAAGAAGAATTGTAACCAAGGGAATGAACCATGAGAAAGATGAAACAAAACAAAAAAAGAGAGAGCACTCAAATAGTTTGCTTCAGTCTGCATTCAGACTCCATAATTATTTCTCTGGATGTGGATAACTTTTTCCATCATGAGTCTTTTGGCACTGTCTTAGAATCTTGCATTGCTGAGAAGATCCAAGTCTATCAAAGTTAGTCACCACAAATACTGTGTGTCTGTAATCATGTATAATGTTCTCCTGGTTCTGCTCTCGTCACTCATCACCAGATCACATAAGTCTTTCCAGGTTATTATGAAGTCTATCTGCTACTCATTTCTTATAGCACAACAGCATTCTATTACATTCATACACTAAAACTTGTTTAGCCATTCCCCAATTGATGGGCATCCCCCTGATTTCCAATTCTTTGCCACCACAAAGAGCTGTTATAAATACTTTTGTACATATGGGTCCTTTTCCCACTTGTATATATAGCCCTAGAAGTAGTATTGCTGGGTCAAAGGCTATGCACATATTTTTATAGCCCTTGGGGCATAGTTGCAAATTGCTCTCCAGAATGGCTGGATTAGTTCACAACTCCACCAAGAATGCAATAGTGTTCCAATTTTCCCACATCTTCTCCAATATTTATCATTTTCCTGTTTTGTCATGTTAGCCAATCTGACAGGAGAGATGTGGTACCTAAGAGTTGTTTTGATTTGCATTTCTCTAATCAACAGTGATTTACAGCATTTTTATGTGACTATAGATATCTTTAATTTCTTCCTCTGAAAATTGCCTGTTCATATCCTTTGACCATTTACCAATTGGAGAAAGGGTCATTACTTTTGAGAGAACAATTTCAATAGCATGGTGTAGCCAAAAGCCCTGCAAGCAGTGAAAGAATAGAAGTTTGTGTTAAGGAGGTAGAAACAGTGAGTGTCTTGAAGTTTAGCAGTGAAAGGCAAAATCAACCTAGTATAATGC
Source organism: Phalanger gymnotis (assembly GCA_028646595.1). Taxonomy (NCBI): domain Eukaryota; kingdom Metazoa; phylum Chordata; class Mammalia; order Diprotodontia; family Phalangeridae; genus Phalanger; species Phalanger gymnotis. The sequence goes on from CM053624.1 coordinate 155,800,379, forward strand.
ATAACTTGAAAGAACGTCAAGGTCAAGAAAAAATTGTTTTGAAAATAGGTGAGTCCTGAGCAACAGGCGAGAAAGAGCGAAGGAAGGAGAGATTGATTATGAGAGTGAATCTTTTTATTAAGGGGATTTGTTCTGTGAAATTTGGATTCAGTCAAGGGACCGCACTTGAGGACCTAGAGAGCCACATGTGGCCTCGAGGCCGCAGCTTCCCTACCCCTGGCTTAAGGGAAGCTCTTGAAAAAGATGAAAAGGAGTGGGATTGAAAGTATGAACAGAGGAATTGAGACTAGAAAAAAAAAAGAGGAAAGGATGGATGAAAATGCAAAAGTTAAAAAGTCAGTTCAAAATCACTTAGCACAAAATCAACCTGCCCATGATTTCCTAACGCTGGCAACTTTCTCCTTTCCTTATCCTCACCCCCCTACCCCAACCCCAGCCAAGTGCTACAGCAAGTTCTCTTCTAGAGAGTCATAACTGATATCTCCTCCTAATTTTTGGCAATATGTATTTCTTCTCAAAGGAAGCAAAGAGCCAGCTATGTGGCCCTAAGGAAATCACTTAACTTCTCTGTGACCTTTTCTCAGTCTTCATCCTTCTTGACCTTACCCTCCATTCCTTCATACTCTCCTCTCTCTAGGTTTTCAGGACACTGCTCTTTCCCAGTTCTGCTCTGTCTGCTCTTTGTCAGTCTCCTTTGCTGAATCTTCATCCAGGTCATGCTTAGTAACTGTGAGTGTCCTATAGGCCTCTAATCCTGTGCCCTCTTCTCTTTTTCCTCTATACTATTTCTCTTGGTGACCTCATCAACTCCTATGGATTCAATTATTATCTCTATGCTAATGACTGTCAAGCTTTCATCTCTCTACTGACTTCCAGGCTTACACCTCCAAATGTCTGTATGTCATCTCAAATTGGATGTCTTCAAATTGGATGTAAACATCTTAAATTCAATAAGGCCACAAGTGAACTCCTCATCTTTCCCCTCCTTCCATACGTCCATATTATTATCAAAAGCACCACCATTTTCCCAGTTACCTAAGCTCACAACTATATGTTATCCTTGATTTTTCACACTCTCACCCCCCCACCCCAACCCTAGCCACTCGCACATACAGTCAGTTGCCAAGGTCTGTGGATTTTATCTTTACAACATCTCTTGGGTACACTGTCTCCTCTCCTCTGACACTCCCACCACCCTGGTGCAGGCTCTCATCACCTTATGACTGGACTACTACCATAGCCTGCTGGAGGGTCTCCTTGTGTCAAATCTCTCCCTACTCCAGATAATCCTCTAATCAGCTGCCCAAGTGATTTTCCTAAAGCACACATTTGACCATGTCATTGCTCTTTTCAATATACCCCATTAGTCCCTTATAACTCCAGGATCAAATATAAAATCCTGTTTGGTGTTCAAAGTCCTTCATAACATAACCCCTTGCTCATCCAGCCTTCTTACAATGCCACTGGCCTCCTTGCTATTTGTTACTCCAACAAGACACTCCATCTCCTGACTCTAGATATCTTCAATAAGCTTTCCTCTCCATGCCCAGCTCCTTCCTCCTCTCCATTTTCGGGCTTCCCTGGCTTCCTTCAAGGCCCAGCTAAAATCCCACTTTCTCAAGGAAGCCTTTGAGTATTTCTAATTTTTCTCCTATGTAGCTTGTTTGTAGATAGTTGTTTGCATGTTGTCTCCCCCATTAGACTGAGCTCCAGAGGAGAGACTGTGTTTACCTGTCTCAAATTCTGTGATTTTACATTAACGTTGTTTTATTTTAATAGATCATTCAAAACAATTAGTACTTTGCTTCACATAGCAGAGTTCAGTAATTTTATAAAGGTGTGAAAAGTTGGAACATTTTGCATGGCTGGGTCTGTCTTTTGACATGGAACTAACTATAAGACATCACTAAAAAAATTGCTGTCATTTCCAGTAAAATTATACTATAATAGCTTTAGAGGTATAAGCATTTCTAGATATCCTCCATAGAGACATGAAAGTCAGAGGAGGAAAAAAAATGTCTTTTTCTCAAGACTCTCTTGATTTAAAAAAAATGCTATGGGAGGAAAATAATCAGGCCTTAGGGAGTTAGTCCTACACTAGAAGGAAAGAAATTAGTCAGGGTTAAAGAGAAAGGTGATATAGCCCCCAGGAGCCTCTAGAGAGCGGACTAATTTGAGAGGGAACAGGAACAAAAGGTCAGTAAGGATGATAATGAGGCACCATTTCAAAAAGTGTAACTGTTCACACCATTCTACTGTAATGTTCTATTCAGTCAGATACATACTTCTCTATTTAATAACTCTTTACAATGTTTCAGCACTCCAGTCTATCCCCAGGGGCTTTAAACTTTTTTAAAACCATAAACATAATTTAGCAAGCTGAATTTAAATCAGAAATACTAGAGTAAGAAAGAACATTGGATAAGGAATCAGGAGAACTGAATTCTGGACCTGGTTCTGCCACTAAAAGGCCTAAGACCTTGGGCAAAATATTCATACACTCTGGGCCTCAATTTCCTCACATGAAAAATATGGAGTTGGAGAGGTATGAAATTGATAATTGCTTAATTTTCTCCAAATTTTAAAATCCTATGATTTTAAATATTAATGATTTAAACTTAGAGAAAGAGTTGAAATAGAGTTGAATCCAGGAGGCCGTCCATAAAGCAAGTTACTTGCTATTACATAACCTACCTACACCTGAGGCAGCTGCCACCATGTAGACTATGATGCACAGAAAACCAAGAGAAAAGTTCATGATCTAGCCAGTAGGTCTTTGTCTACATGGAAAGAAGAAAGAAACTCTTTCTTAAGATAACAGAATCAGAGACAGTGGCAGGACAGCAGGAAGTTGGCACCCAAGGAAGAGCAGTTCTAGCAAAGAAGAGAAAAGGGGAGCAGCTTCTGGGAGTGAGGGTACATATAGGAAGGTTCAGGGTGGAAATGCAGTAAAGGCCTGGGATATTCTGTGTGAAAAGCATGGCAGAATCATGGAGGCCATGGAAAATCTGAAGTTGGGAGATTCAATGAAGTTGCCTCGTTGAACAGTGAAGATAAAGCCCAGGGAATGGGGGGGGGTTTGGGCTGGATGACAGGAGGGTCCATGGTAGGCCTGTTCCAAGAAGGAGCATTTGCCTTGCCTGTCAGTGGCCTGGACAAACTTGTATACGCAGATCCTCCAGTGAAAACTAAATTAGAGTACCATATTATAATGGTTGAAGGGAGAAAATAAACTGTGCTAAATGAGTTGAAAAAAAGATAACATAATCAATATTAGCCACCTAATTTGCAAACCAAACATAAAAGAAAATCTCAATTGGAGCAAGAGATTTTAAAAACTTGTATAAGTGTTACTTCCACTAATTACGCTGTTATTCATTATTATTTGATTTAATTTAACTCGTTTTAACTTTCACTACCTACTAATGTAAAAGGCAATCTCGCAATTGACACCAACTCAATGTCCTCTCCAAAACCACAACTTCTGTATAAGGAGCCTTCAAGCCATATTAGCTATCCTAACTTATCACAGATAGGTATCATATCCTTTATTTCTCGCCTTTCAACTCAAAGCGGATGTGCTAAGGGAATTCTTTACACTATCAGAGTGCTTCCTTTTCTCTATTCCATCCCTCACAAAGGACTATTCAATTTTTTTTTTGTCCTTGGTAGTTAGGACATAAAGCCTCCAAAACAAAAATGGAATTGAGGCAAGTGCCTTTCTTTCAATCAAAATCTCATTAGCTAAGTCACTGGTTAGTGCTACTGCTTGTCTTGTATGTCAATAAGCTTCTTAACAGAGGGGAAGAATAGGATAATATTCCAATTGGTCAAAAAGCACTAAGTGCTTATATATGCCACTCACCATGTTAAGTGCTAAGAATACAAAGGAAGGAAAAATAGCCCCTGCCCTCAAGGAGCTTACATTCTAAAAGGGGAACAGTACACAGGAAGAAACTGGAGACCAGTGACAGAAAAGATTGCATGGGCAATCTAACAGAGCAGACAAGGAGCGAAAGAATCAAGGGTAAAAACAGAGGGGCTGGCCTTGAGAAGGAGCATCAGAGACTGGAGTAGAGGAAAAAGGAATGGAGGATGACATCAAAGAATACTGAAGTGTAGAGAAACAGAAAATAAAATAGCCTCTGTTTTCTCAGTAAAACGGTGAGAATTTTCTTTTCAAAGTCTTCAGTGACTGTGGTTGCTAGGAGTAAAGGGGTACCTACAGAAGCAGCTGTCAAGCTGTCTCTCCATAAGGTTTTGTTTCCCTCCATTATGTCTTTGAGGGCTGGGCCAAAAGCAGGTCCAGTGGCCTTCTGAGTCCTGGGCTGTCTTCCATACAGTGACAGGGTATACTAGATGTGAAGGGAGACCATTCTATTTTGAGAATGGCTCTAAATTCTTTTGAAGCCTAATACGGTGTGGTTTTCAGTTCCCTGCTCTCCTATTACACCTTCTCTGCACCAACTCCAGTCTAACAAGGTCCTACCTAAAATGTGGTACCCAAAACTGAACACAAATCGTCAAATAAATCAACCACAAATTTGTAATCATGCATAAGCCCCAAGCCAAGTCTTTAATTTCTCATTCCAACCAAAGTGGAGGGAGTGTTAGTACATGATTTTCTGTTTGCAGATGATTGTGGACTCAATGCAGCTGCTGAAGCTGAGATGCAACAAAGTATGGATCACTTCTCTGATGCTTGTGCTAATTTTGGCCTAACAATCAACACCAAGAAAATATAGGAGCTCCATCAGCCACCACCACACCATCCATACATGGAACTATCAGTTACAGCAAATGGAGAAGATTTGAATGCTGTGGATAAGTTCATTAACCTTGGTAGTGTACTTTCCAGGGATATACACACTGATAATGAGGTTGACACACACATTGTCAGAGCTAATTCAGTGTTTGGGAGGCTCCTGAAGGAAAGTATGGGAGAGAAGAGGTATTAGACCGACTACCAAACTGAAGGTCGATAGAACCGTTGTTCTGACCTCATTGTTGTATGCCTGTGAAACCTGGACAGTATACCAGCACCATGCCAGGAAACTGAATCACTTCCATTTGAATTGTCTTAGGAAGATTCTGAAGATCACGTGGCAGGATAAGATACCAGACACTGAGGTCCTTTCTTGAACTACACTGCCAAGCATTCAAACTCTGCTTCAGAGAGTGCAACTGATCAGCTGGCTACGTTGTTTGAATGCAAAAATGTACACTGGCCAAAAAGACTATTTTATAGAGAACTCATATCTGGTGATCAGAAAAAGTGATACAAGGACACTCTCAAGATCTCTCTTAAGAACTCTGGAATTAAATGTGTGACACAGGAGACACTGGCAAAGGATTGCTCAGCATGGCACACCCACATCAGAGAAGGTGCTGTGCTGTATGAGCAAAGCAGAATTGAAACAGCTCAAAGGAAACGCAGATTTGCAAATTAAGAGAATCCACCCCAAATGTTCACATGGACTATTTGTGCCTGACTTGTGGGAGCACATTCTGAGCTCCTATTGGTCTGATCAGCCAGCTACAGTCTGACCCAAAGAAACTTGACTCTAGCACAGTGATGTCATTTTGGTTCTCTTGAAGAGAAGGAAGGACAACAACCAACCAACCCTAGTGAGCAAATTGCTAATTGCCTTTAAGCAAGGAGTCCTGGCCCCACCCCCAATCAGCTGAGTCAATCATAAGGAAACAGTAAGGTCAGGTCAGATTACTCCCGCCTCAGGCTTCCAGTAGTTGAGCTATTAATATAGTGAAATGATCAGTAAACCCGAAGTCAAGAGAGATCTGAGTTTAAATCCAGATTCTTATACTAACCAGTTACATGACCTTGAACAGGGCAAAAATATTTATAATTTTTACTTCATAGGGTTACAAACCTTGAAGTGAAGCTCCATATCAATGGTACTAGTTTTATTACCCTTTTCGGGAAATATACGCGATTTAAAAGATGACATTTGGTAAGCCTATAATTTAGCCCAAAGGAATAAATCCCTAAATGTAGAATTTTAGGTTCTACGGCAGGCAGTGAGTGGGATATACCTGTCTGTGTACATATCAGATTATATACACAGGCATATGTTTTATATATACATACATATGTGTATACATATATATATGCACATATATATATAAATAATGTTTTATTATATTCCTTTTGGTTCACCACTGACACATTCCAATAACCCTTGGCCTTAGAGAACCCTCTCTTACAACAAAAACAAGTAAAACAAACCAACACAGCAACTAGATCTAACAAAAAATATAACAATCCATACCCATATCAGCTCTTGTAGTAAAAGGAGGGAAGTGTATAATTAATCATAATTAATTCTCTGGAACCAAGATAACACATTGTACATGACCTGAATTTTGATATCTTTTAATATTGTTTCCATTTCCATCACTGTAGTCATTGTGCATATTGTACTCCTGGTTTTGTTTTCTTCTGTTTGCCTCACGTTTCTCTTAATTTTCATATTTATCATTCTTATGCGGCAATAACACTTCATTATAGTCATATATCACAACTTTTTTTAATCCATTCCCCATTTGCTGAGGACAGGAAATATATCTTAGGCAGGAGAACTTTTCCAGAGCTCCTCAAATCAAATTCTGTAAATAACCCCCTTATTCCACCTACCAGCTGGCCCTAGAGATATGTCTCTGCACAAGTTCAAAGCATCTTATAGTTTCATCATCATGATTAAAATAACCCACAATATACGAGTCCTGATCTCTGATACATACTCCCAATTTTCCAATTAAGTTTTCTCCATAGGCAAAACCAGCATAGTGCTAGTCTATTTCTTGGCACAAGTATTCTTATACAAGTATTCTTATATATAAATAGCCTGAGAAATCAAACAGGTGACCCAAATAGCACCAAAGAGAGTTGATACTGTAATTACCAATTTGAACACTATGTTATTGTATTAGCTATTAGATGATTACTCTTGAAATAGGCTATGGAGATGAAGAGTCTATATTTTAAAACTGAGAATGCATTAGTGCTATTAAGTGTCTATCAAATCCCATTACAGAATTGTCTAGATTATCATGACAACAAAAAGAAAGGCTGTACTACTAGACTGCTTCTTATTTTACCTCCCAGCTTATCTAAGAAATCATAGATGACACTGCCTTCATGATAAACAGCACAAATACAAACGGAAGGTCTAGAAAGATTTAGGAATACTTAGTAGAAGTAAATTTCTGGCAGAGATATACCTAAAACTGATACCCCTAAAACTGACACAAAGAATCTTAAAGAAATTAGAGTGCACAGAAAGAATACTTCAGGGAATTGCTGGTGCTTTGCTTTCTGCAATTATGTAAAAATTGTTAGACAAGTGGAGAGGATTGTCTGGCTACTTTATTGAGGTATGGCTACTTACCCCAACCTTTGAAATCAATTCCACCTATGGTTCAACCGAGTTCAAACCCAGGAATGTGGAGCCATGTTTGTTAACTGGATCCTTCAATCTGCCTTCCCCTCACAGATACATCATTCACTTCTAACTTCCCCTCCTGTCTATGCAGTATTCTTCAATACTCAATCACTCCTTCCCTGATCTGGGGCTTTACCCATTTGCTAACAATCACTCTGACCTCTGCCAAACCATACCTAGCTTACTCAAAAACATCTTCTTACCCTGTATTCAGTGGTGGGATTCAAATGGATTAACAGCTGGTTCTTCACAGAACCCAGCCAAGGCCCCGCTCCCACTAACAACCAGTTTGTGGAACTAAACTTAAAATTAGGCACCAGTTCTACCAAACTGATGCGAACTGGCTGAATCCATCACTGCCTGTATTGGCCCATCCCACTGCAGTTCATGTTACAGCTCTGATGGAGAAAATTTTCCTCTCTAATATATGAAAATATCAGTATTTTCACAGATGTTTCAGTTCTTCATGAAATGTGTATGTTCAGTCATTTAAGCTGTGTCCAACTCTTTGTGACCCTATTTGGGGTTTTCTTGGCAAAGATACTGGAGTGGTTTGCCATTTCCTTCAATAGCTCATTTTACAGCTGAGGAAACTGAGGCAAACAAAGTTAAATAACTTGCCTGGGGTCACACAGCTAGTGTCTAAGGTCAGATCCTCAACAAATGAAGATGAATGTTCCTGACTCCAGGCCTAGGACTCTATCCACTGCATCACCTACCTCCCCCATGTTTAAGGACTGAGTACACCTAAAAAAAGCTGCTAAGGCTAAACTTGCTTTGTATGTTATACATCTAATTAAAGTCTAGTTGAAAAAGATGAAGTAAAAGAGATATACCTGCCTACTTATGTCCACCAAGCTATATACTAAGTAGAAACCATGGATTCTTAGTGTTTTGTTTTGCTTTTTAAATATAATGGACCCCGTCAGCAGTCTGGTAAAAACGTTATTCTGAGAAGGGGTCCATAGTTTTCAAGTGCAAAAAATAAAATACACAGATTATAAAGGAAACTAATTATGTTGAAATATAGTTATATATATTATATATGTGTGTGTATATATATATTATATATATATTATATATATATTTTAAAAGTTCATGGACCCCAGGTTAAGATCTCTGTTATAGGGGGCGGAGCCAAGATGGCGGCTGGGAAGCAGTGACTGGCATGAGCTCCCCACCAAGTCCCTCCAAAAACCTATAAAAAAAATGGCTCTGAACCAATTCTAGAGCGGCAGAACCCACAAAGCAGCAGAGGGAAGCAGGGCTCCAGCCCAGGGCAGCCTGGATGGTCTCGGGGTAAGGTCTGCCCCAAACGGAGCTCCCAGCCCCCAGCTGAGGGGAGCAGAGCTGAGCCCAGCGCGCGCGACGTGAACAGACCAGACGCGGACCTACCAGACCAGGAGACGAGTGGAGAGTGCCCTAACATGCTGAATTACTGAGCTGTGGCATCCACCAGACCTCTCAACCCACAAAGAGCAAAGACATCAGAGAAGGTTAGTGGGAAAAGCTGCGGGACTGAGTTTGCGGTTCGGCTACTGCCCCTGGGGCAGCGGAGGTGGGGCAGCTTTAGAACTACAGCTGCAGTTGCTTCTGGCCCCAGGCCCACTTGGTGGGAGGAATTAAGTGGCTGATCAGAGCAGGAGTGAAGAGCCTGCTGAAGATTTAAGCCCAGTTCAGGTAGGGGGTTCTTAGGGAAGGAGGAGTGCTGGTGAGGCAGTGCATCTGCCCAAGCGTGGAACATA
>CM053624.1:155810086-155827110 GCA_028646595.1 Phalanger gymnotis
CTTCAGTATTTTTTTGGTTCTCCTTTAGCAAGTCATTGACTTGTTTTTCATGGTTTTCTCGCATCATTCTCATTTCTCTTCCCAATTTTTCCTCTACTTCTCTAACTTGCTTTTCCAAATCCTTTTTGAGCTCTTCCATGACCTAAGACCAGTTCATGTTTTTCTTGGAGGCTTTTGACGTAGGCTCTTTGACTTTGTTGACTTCTTCTGGTTGTGTTTTGGTCTTCTTTGTCACCAAAGAAAGATTCCAAAGTCTGAGTCTGAATCTGAGTCCGTTTTCGCTGCCTGGCCATGTTCCCAGGCAACTATTTGACCCTTGAGTTTTTCAGCGGGGTATGACTGCTTGTAGAGTAGAGAGTACTTTGTTCCAAACTTAAGGGGTTGCGCTGTTGTTTTCAGAGCTATTTCTACAGAGCAAGCTCTGCCACACCTACACTCCTCCTCCCCCAAGAACTACCAACCCTGACTGCGACTCAGATCTTAGCTGGCTCTGCACTCCTGCTCAGATCCACCACTTAATTCCTCCCACCAGGTGGGCATGGGACCAGAAACAACTGTAGCTGTAGTTTTGTAGCTGCACCACCTCTACTGCCCCCAGGGCAGTGGCCGAACTGCAAACTGCTTTCACTCTGTCCTCACAGTTTTTTCCCATTAACCTTCTCTGTTGTCTTTGGTGTTTGTGGGTTGAGAAGTCTGGTAACTGCCACAGCTCACTGATTCAGGGCGCTAGGGCCTGTTCCGCCCAGCTCCCAGTCTGGTTGGTCCGGGCACAGCCCACGCTGGGCTCTGCTCCACTCCACTCCCAGCTCCGTGTGTGATAGACTTTACCCAGTGACCATCCAGGTTGTCCTGAGCTGGAGCCTTGCATCCCTCTGCTATTTCGTGGCTTCTGCTGAGGGCGAGATTTCTTAAGACTACCCAATATGGCAAATTCTTAATAAACTTTGTTTTTCCTTGGCTGAGAAGGCTCGAGTCGAATTCATCCAGCAGGACCAAGCATGTTGTCAGTTTGAGGTCTCGAGTACCCCTCAACCTTAAACCTCATCAACTCCATGGTTCTTCCTCTGGATGTGGATAGCATTTTCCATCATGAATCTTTTAGAATTGTCTTTGATCATTACATTGCTGGGAAGAACTCAGTCTGTCAAAACTGGTCATCACACAATGTGGCTGTTACTGTGTACAATGTTCTCCTGGCTTGGCTCACTTTACTCAGCATCAGTTCATGTAAGTCTTTCAGGTTTTTCTGAAATTTACCTGCTTATCATTGCTTATGGAACAATAGTATTCCATTACATTCACAGACCACAACTTGTTCTGTCATTCCCCAATTGATGGGTACCTCCTCAATTTCCAATTCTTTGCCACCACAAAGAGTTGTTAAGAAGTATTTCACTTTTTATGGGTGGGTCCTTTTCACTTTTTTGTGATCTCTTTGGGGTAGAGGCCTAGTAGTAGTATTGTATGTACAGTTTTATAGCCCTTTCAACACAGTTCTATATTGCTCTACATAATTGTTAGATCAGTTCACAACTCCACCGACAATGCATTAGTGTTCCAAATTTCCCACATCTTCTCCAATATTTATCATTTTTCTTTTTTGTCATAATAGCCAATCTGATAGGTGTGTGGTGGTCTCTCACAGTTGTTTTAATTTGCATTTTTCTAAGCAATAGTGATTTAGAGCATTTTTTCATATGACTATATAGATAGCTTTAATTTCTTCATCTGAAAACTGCCAGTTCATATCGTTTGGCCATTTATCAATTGGGTAATGACTAGTAATCTTATAAATTAGACTCAATTCTCAACAAATTTGAGAAATGATGCCTTTATCAAAGCACTGGCTGTGAAAATGGCTTCCTAGTTTTCTGTTTCCCTTCCAATTTGGTTGCATTGCCTTTGTTTGTTCAAAACAATTTTAATTTAATGCAATCAAAATAATCCATTTTGTATTTCATAATGTTCTCTATCTCTTGTTTGGTCATAAATTCTTCCCTTCCCCACAGATCTGACAGGTAAACTAATCATTGCTCTCCTAATATGCTTATATTATCACCCTCTGTCTAAATCATGTACCCATTTTGACCTTATTTTGGTATACAGTGTAAGATGTTGGTCTATGCCTAGCTTCTGCCACGCTGTTTTCCAGTTTTCCCAGCAGTTTTTGTCAAATAGTGAGTTCTTATTCCAGAGTTGGAGTCTTTGGTTTTATCAAACAGTAGATTACTATAGTCTGATTACTATAGACTGTGCCTTTTATGCCTAACCTATTCCACTGATCCACCACTCTATTTCTTTTGTGTTTGTTTGTTTTTGGATTATTTATTTATTTAATATTTTAAATTTTCAGCATCGATTTTCACAAGAGTTTGAATTACAAATATTCTCCCCATTTCTACCCTATCCCCACTCCAAGACAGCATATATTCTGGTTGCTCCATTCCCCAGTCAGCCCACCCTTCTGTCACCCCACTCCCCCTATCCCCTTTTCCCTTAGTTTCTTATAAGGCAAGATAAATTTCTATGCCCCATTGCCTATATATCTTATTTCTTAGTTACGTGCAAAAACTTTTTTTTTGAACATCTGCTTTTAAAACTCTGAGCTCCAAATTCTCTCCCCTCTCCCCTCCCCACCTGCCCACCCTCCCTAAGAAAGCAAGCAATTCAACATAGGCCACATGTATATCATTATATAAAACCCTTCTACCATAGTGAAAGACTAACTATATTTTGCTCCTTCCTATCCTATCCCCCTTTATCAAATTTTCTCCCTTAACTCTGTCTCTTTTTGAAAGTGTTTGTTTTTGATTACCTCCTCCCCCATCTGCCCTCCCTTCTATCTTCCCCCCTTTTTTATCCCCTTCCCACTTCTTTCCTGTGGGGTGAGATACTCAATTGAGTGTGTATGTTATTTCCTCCTCAGGTCAAATCCGATGAGAGTAAGTACATTCACTCATTCCTCCTGAAGAGTACTTTGTCCCAAGCTTGACGGGCTGCACTGTTGTTTTTAGAGGTACACAGCAAGCTCTGCCACACCAGCACTACTCCTCCCCCAAGAACTGCCAACCCAGACTGCGACTCAGAGCTAAGCTGGCTCTGCACTCCTGCTCAGATCCACCACTTAATTCCTCCCACCAGGTAGGCCTGGGGCCAGAAGCAACTGCAGTTGTAGTTCTGTAGCTGCACCTCCTCTGCTGCCCCTGGGGCTGTGGCCCAACTGCAAACTCCTTTCACTCTGTTCCAGCAGCTTTTCCCACTGACCTTTTCTGTTGTCTTTGGTGTTTGTGGGTTGAGAAGTCTGGTAACTGCCACAGCTCACTGATTTAGGGTGCTAGGGCCTGTTCCGCCTGGCTCCTGGTCTGGTCAGTCCGTGAGACCCACGCTGGGCTCAGCTCCCCTCCACTCCCAGGTCCGTGCGATAGACCTTACCCCATGACCATCCAGGCTATCCTGGGCTGGAGTCCTGCTTCCCTCTGCTATTTCGTGGGTTCTGCAGTTCCAGAATTTGTTCAGAGCCATTTTTTATAGGTATTTGGAGGGACCTCGGTGGGAGCTCACACAAGTCCCTGCTTTCCAGCCGCCATCTGGGCTCCACCCCCCCCACCACTCTCTTTCTTAGCCGGTACCAAGTAGTTTTGATGATTGCTGCTTTATAATACAGTTTTAGATCTGATACAGCCAGGCCACCTTTGCTTGTATTTCTTTTCATTAATTCTTTGATATTCTAGACCTTTTGTCCTATGTAATTTGATTAGTATGACACTGAATAAGCAAATTAATTTAGGTAGAACTATCATATTTATTATATTAGCTCAGCCTACCCATGAGCAACTGACTGAAAGATGTGCAGAATGTAAGATCCCACAGTGCTTGATGTTTATTATGAAAAGGAATTCAACTTGGTAGAATAAATGGCCATTTTAAAGGTTCTTTTCAACTCAGGTGTCTCAATGGAAAAGATTTTTTTTTGAACTGTACCTGTGACTTCACTGGTATAGGGAGCTCCCAGTGAGGAAATCCCCCTATCACAGCAGGTCGGCAACTGCTTGGTAACTTAAAAGTTTTAGAGAATTCCCCGGGGCACTAAAATATTAAATGAGTTGTCCAGGGTCATACAGTCAGTGTGTGTTAGAGATGGAAATTTGAATCCAGGTTAATTCCTGACTTCAAGCTAGCTCTCTATTCATTATGCCATGCTACTGCCATTATATGTTACATAAATGGACAGGTGTATTTATAGATTTTGTAATTCGGATGTTACATATGTCTGAATATTACACACATATATTTTACATGGGTGTGTTTCATCAAATTTCATTATTTCACCTCATATATAAATTCATATATAAGTATATGAATTATGAAATCTATGATTGCTATAGGAGTTCAGAGAAGGAAGAGAGTGCTTCAGCTTAAAGTAGTCAGTAAAAGCTTTAAAGAAGGTTGTGTACACAATAAAGAAAACTAATATGCTTCTAGCAAGATGGCAGTGAGTGGTTGTGTCAACAAAACTCAGCACCATTTAAGAAATACATTAAATAAGATTAAGCCACAAGACAATAAAAAAAAAGATGGGAAAACAGTCCTCATCACAGGAAAACTAATAGGAAAAAAAACAATTATTTTAAAAAGACTCCAATACAATAAATAAATCTTTCAAAGACTTCCTCCAACTAACCTTCCCAGGCTTAGCATACATGACTTTCTTGTATAGTAGGGTTCAAATCTGTTATTGCCTCTTTCCCTTGCTATTTTTTTTTTTGGAGAGATTCCCCACCACGTATTCAATTTCTCTTACTCTGCTATTTGCCTTTAAAAATTATACATCAAGAACTCTGGTTTCCTAAATTAGATTCTGATTTTTTCTTTTAGGTGATTTATTTCTCATTTGAACCATTCTGGAGTATCTTGCTGTTGTCCTATGATCCTTGAGAAATCCACAGGATTCCACCTTTCATTAGATAATACAGATTCATTTCCCTTCATATTACTATGTTTGCTTACAATGCTTTGATTTCCTTTTAAGATTTTTTTTTCATTCTTCCTACTACCTGTGTGATTCCCTCTGTTTTATCTGCTGATGGGCTTATTTTTTCATTGGGCTCTCTTTCTTGACGAATGCTTCAGTTTTTCTCTTACATTCCTCATCACTCAACTCTGGGAACCCTCACTCTTCAGCGCCTGCCACTTCCCCATTGTTGCATACAGCCCTAAAACTGGGAAGCCTCAGCTTCCTCACGTTGGGGCAAATGGGAGTAGGGCTGGGCCTAGGCTTTTGACTTCAGTAAACTCCAGGGGGAGAGGATTCGATCCAGATAGACTTCTAGTTCCCTATCCATCAGGCCAGAAACTGTTTCTCCTCTCACCTGTGGTTTGAGCCCAACCCAAAGTATATCTCCTGCCCTGACCAGTGCTTCTATTCTCCCTTTCACCTTCCTTCAAGTAGCTAGGTAGAATCAGTGGCTTGAACTTCTTGCACAGTGCTGTGAGGAGGGTGGTTTCAAGGAGAGTCACTATCACATGGGAGCACTCCTATAACTGGACAAGCTTACTTGTTACACTCAAGGCAGACACATGGAATCCTTTAAGAGCAGGAATACTGAATGGGTGCCTAAAGAATTCAGGTTTTCCAGTGTTATTTCATGCTTTTTTACCTGGTGTAGGAGGTTCTATATTCTTACCTTGTGAACTCAGCTGAAATTATACCCTATCTGGTATATAATTCCTTTCATTTGAGGTTTTAGGTTGAAGAATTTTATAGAAAGCAGTTATTCAGACAGCTTGCTGGTGACATAATCTGGTGCAATATACATATGTATACACACACACATACATATAATGTCACATGCACAGGGCATGTCACTTCAGAGAGGCTGCACGGTCAGGGTAAAGGCACTAGATTTAGGGTCAGAGGACATGGATTAAAATCCTGGCTCTGTTAGTTGTTACCTGTGTGACCTTGGGCAAATCACTTAACCCTTGCGGGTCTCAGGTACGTCATCTATAAAACAGCAGAATCAGACTAAATGACTTCTTAGATCTCTTCAAGTTCTAAATCTATCATCCTGTGACGTTCTATGAATTACTAAAGGGCAACATGAACAATGAATATTGACAACCTCACTATTTACCTTTTAAAGTAACATGGGGTGGTAGAAAAAATTCTGGGCTTATGGAATCAGGAAGACCTGGGTCAAATCCTGCCTGTAACATTTACTAACTGTGACCATCAGCAAGTTATTTAACCTCTCTGAGCATCAGTCACCTCATTTATAAAATAGGGATAATAATACCTAAAGTAACTACCTCACAGGATGGTTGCTAGGATTAGATTATGTAAAGGGCTTTGTAAACTTTGAAGTACAGTAAATGTTCTTTTCATTAAAATGAAAATGTCACACTGTAAAAAATGAAAAAGTCAAACTAATCTTTCATAGCTAGAGTAACTTGGATGGTCCCTTGGGACTTAATTGGGGAAGGGAGAAGGGGAGTTAGAGAGGTTACAATTTTGAAAATGCTTGTGAACTGAACTGATTCTCCAGAAGAAAGCAGTTATAGAACATTCATGATGCAGTACCGAGAACCCACCCAAACATTAACTTTCTATCTTTTCATTCTCAATTTCCATTCCCAAAAATCACTCAACAAGCATTTATTCAGGACCTTCCTACTATGTGCTCAGAAGTATATGAGGTACCAGGGAGAAATAGATAATGATTGTTCTTGTCTGTAAGGAACTTCTAATCTTACTAAAGAAATGAAAAAAAATTAAAGAAATGAATATGCACAAGAAATATAGGATAACATACAATTAAGTAACAGATTATGCAGAGTTCAGATAAATGATAAATCAAAATGAACTAGAGTTCCTGAAGCAAGTTTCATAGAAGAGGCAGGATTTAGAGACTAAATTATGTTGCACTTCGCTCCCTCTTCTTTAAGATGATGGTGAGAAAAGAAAAATCTAACCTGAAGCAAGGTTTGTATGCATTTCCACATCAAAATAGGAATCTAGTTGCTTTCTAAATTCTTTACTAAAATCTAGTTAGCACAAAAGGACTCAAGCAATGTCTTCCAAAAATAAGGAATTTTCTATGCTTGATTTCAAAACACAATGAAATTATACAACTGAATTAAGCTTTTTCATTAATGTCCTCTCATGATGGTCCAATTAAGGCTCCCGTGCTTCTCTCTTTAATCAAGTGGCAAAAAGACTAAGAGCTAATTTTATCACATTTTATATAATTCACAACTATACATTTTTGAAGTAACTAGCTCAGAATACTTAATGTACCTACCTATAACCTGTCCGTTTTGGATAAATATTCATGTACATCACACTTAAAATAGGTATAGTGTGTGTAAGCACCCAACAAATACTATCTTTTGATCTTCAAAAATAAGTTTTCTTGATCAATTTTTTAAAAGGATTTCATGTCTACGACTTAATTGTTTTAAAACTCCAATGGCATATAAAGTAGTAATAAGTTATTAGCAAGATATATTAGTACAAACACTATAAATGGCATACAAATTAGCAATATGTTATTAGAAGTAAATATTTATTAGCAATAAACTAGACAACAAATCGCATCTAAAACAAATTTATATCCTTAATATTGTATTTTATTATCTTCTAAAAAATTACTCTGTAATGTAAAATCTCTATGGGCATTAGAGAGTGACTACAAAAGGAAGGAGCCTAGGTTAAAAGCTTAATTAGTACTTATCTTTAAGAGAAAAAAGCACTAGTTCTTTCATATGACTTTCTTTTTTAAAAGAAAATTTAATTATGAAGTTGATATTGACAAATATGAACATTTTAATATACAAAGAACAGAAGAAAATTGTATATGAAACTGCAACCTTGTTACATAGTTTCTTTAAAAAAAAAACCAGGTGTATGCAACTTTGTACAGCAATAACAAAACTGTCTTGCTTAAATAAGGTGCTTCTGTGTATTTTTTAATTTCACTGAATGCTCTTTTCTTTTTTCTTTCATCTCTACCAGTACCTACACACTCTACTCCCTACCCCCAAACAGAAGCCCTTCATTGTAGCAAACCTAGGATTTGCTTTCCAGCAGGAAAGTACACCTATGTAATGATCTTGAATGATTAGAAGAGACAGCATATAGTGAATTCTCTAAGTTAACAGATGATGTTAAATCTTCCATGTAGGGAAATACCAGGCTGAAGGTATAAACTTCAGGAATATGTCACAAAGTGGCATGAATGATGCTAAAAGTTGAAGATTAATCTATGCAAGTATAAATTATCTTAGAAAAAATCATTAAAATTTTACTTCTAGGATAATAAGATTCAGAGCTATCAGCTGTGGACCCATGAAAGCCATCATACAATCACCATTTCTTGAAGACAGCACCTGGCTTTCACATATGGACAAAATACAAAGATGAGCAGTCAGTACTACCTGTAAGGGTGAAGGTTAAGCAAAGTATGAGTGACATCTACAAAATCATGAATGGGATAGAGAGGGTGAATATGGACTTGTTAATCAGATTCCAGAACACTAGAACCAGGGTTCCCTCTCGAACCTTAGAAAAGATAGCTTTAAGGCAAGCAAAAGGAAGCACCGCTTTATAAAATAGGTAATAAGGGTAAAGAAACCATTACCTCAAGAAGTGCAAAATGAAAATATAACTAGGTTAAGCTGCTGTTTGGATAAATTCATGGATGATACATCAATAACAGTACAATAAAGGGAAGTAACCTTTGGGGGTAAATGCCATGGACAACAATTACTATGCTTTCTCACAAAATGTCCTTTGGTGCCACCAAAAGAGACAGACCCCTGGGTAGGATGGACCGCTACTCTAATCGATTAAAGTAAGGCATTTCTTATATTCGTATGTCAGGGGAAAGGGGGCAGTCATACTTTGAAGTAGCAGCTGGAGACTTCAAGCAGGGAAGGCAGAACAGGTACAGTTGCTCCCCTGTAAGAGTAACCCTTCTTCCCACCTCTCAGCTTGTGCTCTGTAGCCTACAAGGCAAAAATAAAATCCAGGACCAGTATTTCAGGGGGAAAAAATACCCTGAAACCAAAACAATAACTTTCTCCTCCGCAGTTTATGGAAGAAAATGCAGCCTTTTCCTGAATTTTTATACATCAAATTATTTTAATTATCTCCCTTGTGACAAGTACAGAGGAAATTATGCTTTCATATTCGGTCACCTAGTCTAATTTGTTAATTTGCTGATATTAACAAAATCTCTTTATGCTTTTTGAAAGGAATTGCACAAGAAGATAAGGCTTGGAGAGGTTACCATCTAAGCCAATGTTGGGAATAACTGCATCAGTGAGATCATGAACCCACCGAAGTGACAAAATCTTCCTCACTCTAAGCCTGCAGACCTTAGAAGAGATGACCTCCTAAATCAAAATCTTTAATAGCCTTCTCAAATCAGGGAATGTATGATCCATATCAGCACCAATCATGCTTCAGGTACTTTGTGACAGACTGAGAAATCAATGCTGCTTATAAACAGTATGAAGTGGGGGATCCTGGAGGATAGAGAAGTCAGACAGCTAGCTCTTCAGTTACTCCTAAGGCAAACCATCAAGGTATGCTGTACGAACTTAAACACAACGAACTCCACTAATTTGAAATAATTGGAGCCCATCAGAATTTGTGAAAAGTCTGACCTAGGGGCAGCTAGGTGGTGCGGTGAGTAGAGCACCCAACCGGATCTGAGTTCAAATCTGCCCTTAGGCACTTGACACACTTACTAGCTGTGTGACCTTGGGCAAATCACTTAACCCCAATTGCCCTGCCTTCTCCCCTCCAAAAGAGAAAAAAGAAAGAAAAGTCTGACCCATAATTTTCAAATAAATTAAATTTTGTTACTAAAAATCTTAAATAATTAGAGGTAGACTAACAAACTATTATCTAGTAAGAGTCCTCGAGGAATTTGCCCTAATGAATAGAAATTCTGATTATTATTACTACCACCAGTAATAATTTATGACTATAATTTTATATTTGTATAGTGGCATTTTTACACAAATCACCTCTTTCTGCAAATGGGTACTTCTAAAATGAATATGCTTTGCTTTACCATTTTCTTACCTAGCTGAAACATTCTTACTGGCAATCCTGTCTGTGCTATCAATTTACTTAATAAGCTTTTTATCCTAACTAGTGTAAAAGTAAAGTTCAGCTTGGCAGTTCTTCCAAATCATTAAAACCATAAAATAAAGAGATTGAGTTAATTGAGGCTGAATTATTGAACTTTGACTGCACTGTGAATCTCCAAATATTAGACACAACCACACTCAAATTTAATATTAAGAAATCCTAAAACAAAATAGAAATAATTTTGTGCATTACCCACAACGTTTTTTTTCCTCCACTAGTGAAGATAATAAAAACTTGAATTTAAATGTCAAAGGGTCCTGGTAATTCAAATCCCAGTAGCTTTCATTATCATAGACATATTATGCCATAATTTAACAAATACCTCCAGAAACTTAGAAATTAAGACAGTTTTATTTTCCTAGGTCAACAAATTAGCAACAATAAATTAGATGAAGAAAAATAAAATAGAAATGGAGAAGTTCCATCACCTCCTAGGACTCATTTATGCATATTTATGCTATCACTAAATAGAAGGTTCACACTATCATCATATTGGACACTACACAGACATGGCCCCTGCCTTCTAGGAGCCTTAAGACGCAAAAAAGATGATCAACATAAAAAGCTCAATGAAGCAGACAATTAGTTATACATGAGAATAAATTTAGGCATGAGAAAAAACAAAGTCCACACTAAGAGCTGATAAATGTGTTCAATAGAGATGGAATGTAAGACATAAGGAAAGTGGAGCTGGGGTGGAACACAACTGCTTAGGAAAGATGGGAAAGTGAAGGAAACATGGGGTATGGAACTTCAAATGCAATCTTCACATCTTAGACTATCTTTGGTTCTTCTAAGGCTCAGTGCAAGGACAACCTCCAGAAGGCTTTTCTTAACCTCCCCAGCTGTGAAAGCCTTTCCTGTAAAAATCATCTCGTATCTATTTTGTTTATGCCATCCATGTAGCCTCTCCTGGATAAACTATAAAATCCTCAAGGTCAAGAAATGTTTCACTTGTGGCTTTGGATTCCTAGTGCCTGAGATATAGTAGGCACTTCCCACGCTGATTTAGGGGAAAAAAAAAAAGGATCTAATTGAGGACAGCAGTACAGTATAGTGAATTCAAAAGTCCCTACAGTCAAAAGATCTGGGTTCAAGTTTGAGCTTTGCTACTTACTATTTATGTTAACCTAAGTTCAAATCCAGCTTCAGACACTTACTAGCTGTGTGACTTTGCTGCCTCAGTTTCCTCAAGGGAAATGAAGATCAAAATAGCACCTACTTCCCTGGGTCGCTGTATTTGTACTTGGCATGGTACCTGGTACACAGCAGGTGCTCAGTAAACACTCGTTTCCATCTTTCCTTTTTTTGCCCTAAATCCATCGTCCTATGACCAGGGAACATACACTTCTAAAACAGAGGTCAAGGTATAAATTGTGGGAAACTAAGAGATTAATTCAGCACATTAAAGGGCAGAGAAAAGAGGAAGAAAAGAATAACAGCTATCTTCCTTTGAAAATAAACCAAAAGGAAGAGGTGAGTAGGTTGTATGAATCCCTTCATTAAGTTTACTTTAGAAAAGAATTGTTGCTGGGCAAGGGGGATACCATCTACTAAGTCTGCTACATGAGAGGGTTGGTTTTAAGTGAAAGAGACATTAAAATATAAAGAACAAGCAAATATCAGGAGGTAAAAACACTGGAATGGACAACTACAGGATATACACAGGAGGTTTCCAAATTGTTTGAGAAAAAAAGAGTACTCTGATACACTGAGATGGAAGCCAGGAGGAGAAAAGACCATTGAAGCAATGACATACTTTAGAGCCAATAAAAAAGAAGTATATTATTTGTACAGAAGAGAATGAACAAAAGCAGAAAAATGTCAGAGTTACACATAGCTGCCCTTTTCCTAACAAATACATTGAGCTGAGGGAGGATAGTTATTAACTCTAGGGGAACGTGGAGGTCAGTGAGAGCTAAGGGACAGCCTGCTGAAAAGAAGGTGCTAAGAACCATGCAGTTTTTACACCATCTGTAGATATTAGTGGCATGGCAGAAAAAGTCTGGACTGAGTGTTATCAGACTTGGGTTTGCTCAGATCTCAGCCCTGAGTTGGAATCCCAGCTCTGCTACTTAGGACTTGTAGAACCTTTGACAAGTGTGAGCTCTCACTTCTTCTCATCTATAAAATGAGGATATTACATTTGATGATCACTAAAGTCCCTTTCAGCTCTTAGACCTACAAACCTATGAATTACTATACACACTGTGAATATGATATTTCTTTCAATGACACATTAGTAAAGGACTTGCTTTTACATAAGGTTTTGTTTTATAGAAAGAGATTATTAATATCTTAGGGGAGCAACTTGGATTTCAAGCTTAATTCACAAATAAAACATTCTTCTATTTATAAAAAAGTAAACTCATACTAGCTAATAGCTAAATCAAATCAGCATAAATAGAATACCAAACCCATTACATACCATAAAGGGTCAACCCATCTGGATATCTCTTAATTTTCCTTTATCCTTTTTATTGAACCTACCTAAGCACGCATTAAGTAATGAGTAATCCAGGCATCTAGAAGAGTACTCCTAAAAGCCCAAAGTCATGAGTGGGAGCCATCACAAAGCATATACCTTAGACATAGTAGGTCGATGGTAAGGGAGCAAAAAGAGGCAAGACTCTGCAGCTGACATGTCAGAGGATAAGGAACTTAATTGTTTTAAGTGATTTATTCTAAGAAAAGTGATATAGAGATCAGCAGATAAGAAAACTTCTGACCTGATATATCATGAAAAATATATTTGTGAAGGCAGTAATCTGCATGCAGGGAGGAAAGTAAAGAAACTGCTGCTATTCCGGGATCCTCAACATATTAACCACTAGCTATTAAGTGATTCAAGCTATACCATGCAGGTCATTAGACATGGGATCATCCTCTACCAGAAATATGGGCAGGGAAAACTAGAGAGCCTCAGCCTATGTCACCCAGAAGTCACTCCTCAGGAATGTTACTGGCTAGTACTCCTGCAAAGGACTGACAAGCTACCTTCTTGAATTATCTCCAAGTCACCAGGACAGGAATTATCTCTGGAAAAGACAGGGATTATACAGACTGAGAAGCTTTATTCTGTCTAAGAATAGGGAGAGACTAAAAGAGTCAGACAGCTTCCTCTCCTTTTTTCCTCATGAGTCAGAGGTTTGCTCACCAATTACAAACTAAATCTTAAACTAGCTGGTGACACGTCTCTGATTTTTCAAAAAGTTGTACATTACATTAAATAATTTTAATACAGGTTAACAAATGACAGATCACAAGACTTTAGATGAAATCAAAAGTAGCTTCTTGTCAGGAAAAAGGCAGTAGACCCCTATGGTGCTTTATCTGAATTATACGTAAGACTTATCTAGATAAAGGTACCAGGTGCTATGTTTACTGAGAAGAGAATGATATAAATTATGCTGTGAAAGGAAAAGTAACATTGAAAACATAGTTATAACAAAGATGATGCTAACAACCTGGTGTCAGGTGTATTGGCTTATCCCATTAGGGTAATAGTTTGTGCTAACCCATGCCTCTTCTCTTATTCAGTTCCCAGCACAGAGGTAATTAGAGTTAGGAGTATTGATGATCATGGAATAGATTACAACCTTGGAGTCACTGGCATCATTCTCTAAGAAAATAAGCTAAGCAACATTGACAGCCAAGCAACCAAGAAGTTTGGCAAGAGAAATTATAAGACTTTCATAGAATATATGAAACTCCTCTCCATTTAACAGAATAGAATACCAAACTTAAGGAATAGATGAAGTAAAAAAAAGTCAGTTTATAATGAGAACAGGTTTTTTGACCTACACAATCTTAGTATTCCAGGATATAATTTTTTTCATAATATTATCATCATATGGAGTACCAAGATCTTGTCACTATATGTAACTTCCCTCAGTTTACTGCTTAGTAAAATTCTGAGCTCAAAAAGAATCTTGATTTGCTAATAAATAAAAATAAACTCTAAAAAGCCATGAGTTAAATAAGCCATTAGGTTGGGAATAGAATAATCAATAGAAGAACAAAGGTCCAATAATGTGTTTTGTCACTGTCCGTTTTTAGACAATTGCTAGAAAAAAAGGTTATTTTTATAA
This sequence comes from Phalanger gymnotis, assembly GCA_028646595.1. Taxonomy (NCBI): domain Eukaryota; kingdom Metazoa; phylum Chordata; class Mammalia; order Diprotodontia; family Phalangeridae; genus Phalanger; species Phalanger gymnotis. Next base: position 155,824,340 of record CM053624.1, read on the forward strand.
TGAGTGGGGAGAGAGCTACATACCCATGGGCTAAGATGTATGCCAGAGACAAAGTCAAGAACTGCCATTCTTTAAAAGTGAAATATTAAGACTCAAGATGGATGAGACTTCTTATAACCCATATTACTATGCTATCATTTGGAGATGTCATATTTATGATATAAGGGTGTATATTTCACACACACACACACACACACACACACACACACACACACACACACACCCTTATGCTAAATGGATACAAGACCAACAAGAATTCCTGGAAAGGTTAAAGAAAGAGATGAGAGCGGTAGAGGAAAAACTGAGGAAAGAGTGATGCAAGAAATCAGAAAAAAAGTATTTAAAAATTAATTCTGTGAAAAAAGAGTTTCGTGACAATAAAGAGTTTTGAAAATCCTGTTTCTAAGGAATAGAATACTTCTGTCAATCCATTCTACCTCATCCATACAAATTCGACATCAAAATTCAAAATTCCAAGCAAGATAACATGCTGTGTACCATAGGATCCTATACTATGTTATCTAGCCACTGATAACCTTACTTCCAAAAGAAGACTGCCAAAGAGGACTACACTTACTTACACATTTTGCCTTTACCCCAAATGAAATCAGTTAATTCAACTAATGATTAAGATTCAAATGAAGGCATAGAAAATGAGGCTACAAGATTAGGGGTATATAAAATAATGTGTCTTACCTTGCAGTTTCTTCAACACAGCAACTTCCATTTTCAGAACTTGTTTGGGTTGTTGAGCTGATTCTACTTTCAATGCAACATTTTCCCTCGTGAGCAAGTCCAAGGCGTCGTAAATTTCTCCAAAGCCCCCACCCCCTATTTTTCTCAACTGCATAGGGAATAAAAGCATAAAAGGAGGGAAGGAGAAAGAGAGGGGAAAAATGTTACTGGCAGACCATGTACTTGAAAATCAAACTAAAATTTTTATATCCTTCTTTGAATTTTGAAGATCATACATATAGCTAATTTTATTATACTTTTGTGTAATGAAAGAATATAATGTGAAAAGTACAATGGTATAAAAATTCTGCATATTGAGAAAAAGAAATAAAAATCCTACTTACACCATAAAAAAGATCCACTTTATCCCCTCTTGTGTTTTCCTTTAAGGAATTGTATGCCTTAAGATGCAGATACAGCTTCTAACTTGGCCTGTAGTTTGCATAAGAAATGACCCTGACAGTATATAGTGTCCAGAAATATCATTTCCCCAATCCCATTCAAAAGATAGATATATTACTGCTACAGTCCACTGTATATTTTGTACTCAAACTATTCAGAGGGAACTCTGAACAAGGCAAATTAATCTTTTATCAAGTTCTTCACAGTTTTTAATAATTTAACCAGCTCTAACTATATCCATATTTCTCCAATTGAAAGGATCAAGACTTACTGGGGAATTGCAAGAAAATTATGAGTGTAAATTAGAAAATTGAACGATAAACCTCTAAATAGTAGTTGTTGGTGAAACAGTAGGCTCCATAATTCAATAGGTCAACTTTCCATCATATACCAAACATCAAGGCCTCCACTTGTCACTAACCAAAGTTTAAGGAGTTGATACCAAGGAGAAGAGGATATCAAAGTTCCAAAGGGAAACAACTACACTTAAAGGGCAAGAGATCAGTGATGAACCAGAAGTGGAAACTGAGGAACACTCAAACAAAAAGAAAATCAGGAGACAGCAGTGTCACTGAAAAAAATCGATGAGACAGTATCCAGGAGGAGGGGTAATCAATAGTTACGGAAAGGCCAAAGAGGATGAGGACACAGAAAAGGCCAACGACTTTAATAGCTGAGAGATCACTAGTAACCTCTGAGACAAATTTCAATAGTAATAATGTTGGAAGCTAGATTAAAAGAGTTCAAGAAATGAGTGTGTTGGTATATGAGGAATTTTTTATATTATTTTTTATATTATTTATTATATATTATAATATATAAGATATACTAGTATTATATATTTTAATAATAATAATATATAATATATACTATAAAAGGACTTTCTAGGAGTATAATTATGAAAAAGACTACAAGGCAACAGTATGAGGGGATGGCAGGGTGAAGTGAAAGCTTAAGATTTTTAAGCATGTTTGTAGATAAGTTGGGAAGGTGCCTTAGACTTAAAGAAATTAAGAGACAGGAAATAACCCACCTATAGGGCAAGCTTCCAAGGGAAGAGGGGTTTAAGAATAGACTCTGCCCCTGGACTTGAAACAGTTCACCTAAAGCAGATCTGATTTATTTTTATTTTTTTTATTTTTTTTTATTTTTAGTTTACAACATTCAGTTCTACATAATTTTGAGTTCCAGATTTTCTTCCGTCCCTCCCCCCCTCCCTCCCCAAGAAGGCATGGAATCCCATATAATTTCCAGTATAACTTGGCTTTGAATTAATTTACACACTAGTCAAGTTGTGGAGAAGAACCATGACCAATGGAATGACTCATGAGAAAGAAGAAACAGAACCAAAAAAAAAAAACCAAAACAAAACCCAAAAACAAAAACAAAAGAGAGAAAAAGAAAAAAAAAAAGAGGAAAAAAAGGTTAGCATGGAGTGTGCCTCAATCTGCATTCATACTTCATAGTTCTTTCTCTGGATGTAGATAGCATTCTCCATCATGAGTCCTTTGGAGTTGTCTTTGTGCCTTGTGTTGCTGAGAAGTGCGAAGTCTGTCAGGCTTGGTCCTCACAGATTCCATATATCTGTGGTTGTGTACAATGTTCTTCTGGCTCTGCTCCACTCACTCAGCATT
>CM053624.1:155827610-155851053 GCA_028646595.1 Phalanger gymnotis
CAGTTCACAACTCCACCAGCACTGTAACAATGTTCCAATTTTCCCACATCCTCTCCAGCATTTATCATTTTCCTGTTTTGTTATTTTAGCCAATCTGACAGGAGAGATGTGGTATCTAAGAGTTGTTTTGATTTGCATTTCTCTAATCAGTAGTGATTTCGAGCATTTTTTCATATGCCTATAGATATCTTTAATTTCTTTCCTCTGAAAACTGCCTGTTCATATCCCTTGACCATTTCTCAATTGGGGAATGACTTGTATTCCTATATATTTGGCTCAGTTCCCTGTATATTTTAGAAATGAGGCCTTTATCAGAGACACTAGTTATAAAGATTTTTTCCCAATTTTCCAGCAGATCTGATTGTAGTAGACTCAGCCCTGGGTCCAGTTTAGCAGCAAGGGGCTTCCCAGAGGGCCTAAGACCTCAGACTTAGTGATAGTCTAAGAAAAAGGCTAGGCTAACAACATAGTGTTGCCCAGAATAAAAAGGGACAAAAAACATAAATAATTTTGAGAGAGAAAGGGGGGGGGGGGGGGGCCGGGGAAGAGGGAGGGAAGAAGACAGAGAGTGTGTGTAATGGCAAGCAAAGTGGGACTTTTTGTTGTCTTTTGGAATGCTTCTGAGCACTGAGGCAATCAAATGCCTTTGAATGGGTCTTGTCTTTGTTTTTAGGAAGGTCCACAATCTTTTGCTAGTTAGGTCACCAGAAGTGTGAAACCCTCGAGAGGTGTGAAGCACTCTGACCCTGAAGAAGTATATAAATACTCTGATGTTAGCATTTTGTTTGGGGCTCACTCATTGGAAGAGCGTTGGTGTGGAGACTCTGGGTTGCTGTTAAGGAGCCCCCTGGTTTTGAAAACCCAGGTGTTGGTGCTTCTCTCTCTGGTAACTGTGTATGTATTGCTATGGTCATACAGAAACCTGTCTGTTGCTCCTTTTATATAATTCCTGCTTGCAATTTGTTTGTATTTGCTCTGAAAGTTCAAGGTCCTGACTTTTCCCCCTGAACTAAGTAAATGATATATATATATATATGTTTAATTAAAATAAGGTTGTTAATCCCTTAAAGTTTCTTTCCTTAGAAAGGCAGATCGAAAGAACCTCTGCTAGTAGCTCTCCCATGTGCTGGTGTTACTGGCCTTACACCTCCTGTGCCAGTAAGACAAAATGGGCTTAGTTTAATGGGTGCCCTTGAGGAGTTTGGCTTTTGTTTACCGTGAAAGTACTTTCACCTGTTAAATGCTAAGCCCCAGGCCCAAAGCCCTATCAGGTGTAAACCTGTGTGGGCATAGATTAATGACTTAAGAGGGGCCAACTCGGGAACCAATTGGTCTCTGGTCGTTGAGGCGGGAGGAAAGGCGAGAAACTACAGGTGAAAAAATCCGAGGTAGAGCCGACCCCTGTGTGGACCCAGGAGTTCCAGCAAGGACTTGAGGCCAGTGAATATGATTTATGCCATCTTATTTTTCTGTGGCCTCCTGGCTACTCTTGTGAGGCGGGCCTACTGGGCCTGGAGGCTTGTGTTCACAATACTGGAATGGGGAGGTTGGTTCACTAATTTGTTGCTCTGGGCCCTGAATAAATTTTTTGATGCCTTCTGCTTAGAGAATTCTATATACCCAACGATTTCGAACCATTCAAACATATACATGATCCTTTTTGAGATCATAAATTCGGCCTTCCTACTACACCTCCACAGCAGCTGCTAGCAGCATTGTTGTTACAGAGAGACAGAGAGAGAGAGAGAGAGAGAGAGAGAGAGAGAGAGAGAGAGAGAGAGGCAGAGACAGAGACACACAGCGACAGACAGAGAGAGAGAAGGATGGAGAGAGAGAACAGTGACAAAGAAGCTCGTAAGTAATCACAAGGATCTAGAGTGGGTGATATAAATATGGATGGAGTGACTCGCAAATGAGGAAAGGTTTCTGAGTGATAGCAAAGAGAGGGTCTGAAAGTAACAGCGGAGGGGTGAGCTCTATGCCAATTCCTCCTCCTGGCCTAGTGTGTCACGGAACATGGGAGAAGCAGCAGCCAGAACTGAAGGAGGCAGCAAAAGAGAAGCTGTCTGTATGGAGAAATCCAAGTTTCCATGAGCACCAGAAGATGAAAAGAGTGGAAAAGGAAAAAGTGAAAGATGACAGGGAGTTTGTGAATGATAGAATGGGGGTTCCAAAGAGTACAGTGAAGGGAAGGTTGGAGGAGGACAGGAACTGGGGAAGCATGAGGCTGAGTTGGGTAGAGATAGGAGGACTGGAAGAGACAGCAGGGGAAAAATTTTTCCCAGATGTGGAATGGAAAAAATTCAAGAACCATTCAGCAAGATATAGACTGTGCTCTATTCTTCATTGTGCCTACCCAATAGAAGTTAGCTTAAATTCAGTAGCCCAACAGAACCATGGAACAAGTTAATTCTACAAGTTCTTAACTGTCAAAACACCACAGAAATCCACCTACGTCCAGCTCAACAAATATTGATGAAATATTAACTACCTGGCCAGACGTCAGTTCAGTCTAGCTGGAACATGCTAAAATGTCTTTCAGAGATGATCAACGGTCTAATAAAACACAATGACACCCTCTTATGTGGTCTTGGCCCTGTGCACAGTTAAGCAAAAATTCCCCTTATTAGGAGTAGAACAGACAGCTATAATGTTCCAGAGCACAGAAGAATCCTTAAGAGAAGCAATATGATGTAGCAGAAATCGTGCTGAGCTGGGAGCCAGGAGAGACTTGGATTCAAATCCTCTCAGACACTTATTAGCCACGTAACCATACGCAAGTTGCTTTTTAATTTCTCTGAATCTTAGTTTCTTCATCTGTAAAATGGGGATAGTAAGAGTGCTAGAGTGGTATGATGGGTAGATAACTGGCCTTGGGTTCAAGTCCTAAACATAATGATTGTTTAACCCTATGCAGGTCTTTTAACCTCTTAGTTTTCCCAGAATCACCCTAAGTGTAAGCTATAGAATGGTTTCTGTCAGCGTTAGTTGAGGGAGTTTCCTTATCCAAAGGTTCCCTAAAGAATAAGGACTGGACCTATGATTTCACCAGGATAGGGACCTCAGAGTGAAGAAACTCCTTCTAAACATGTTAGTCAGCTCCTTCTCTGCAATTTACAATTTTAGAGACTTACCTAGAAGACTGAGAAGTTAAGCTATTTACTGAAGATGACAGAGCCAGTATGTCAGAGGCAGGACTTATCCTGGCTCCAAGACTAACTGTCTACAAAGATGAAAGCAAAGACCTAGACCCTACCCCCAGCCCCAAATAGCACCTTTCTTACAGAGATGTTGAAGCCATGGATCAAAGAAGAATATATATAAAACACTCGCCAAACCCTAAAACACTATACAAAAGTTAGCTGTTATTATCCCTTAGGAGGAAGAGATGTGCTTTCAGTGGGACAAATGTAACCCTGAAGAAATATGGTAAAGGACTTCATTTAATAAAACTCTACCACCAGCAAACCACAAAAAGTTCTACTTGATTCACTATGCTATGTACAGGAGAAAAGAACAAATTTCTAACACAAGGTCCCTGCCCTCATAAAATGCAGTCTAATAAGGGAATAAGACACAAAGTTAAGTATAATACAGAATATAACATGTTAGTGAGGTGCAAAACAAAATGCTACATGAGGTACAAAGGCAAAGATTATTGTTTACAGGGGGAAATCAGGAAAGGCTTCAGGGAAGAAGTGAGACTTGAGTTAAGAACTCCAACTCTCTACAATTAGGAAATGAGTTAGCCTCTACTTTCAGCTTCTGTATTTCTCGAGATTTCTCTCTCTCTCCTCCCTCCCCGCCTCCTCTTTCTCATATCACCCTAATCCATCATTAAGGATGAGGCAACTCTCAAACTAGATTTACAACCTAAAAATAAAAGGCAACACTCAAAAAAAATTTAAGGAAAATGGATGGAGGTACTTTCAAAATTATGGCTGGGAGAATTTTTAACCAAATAAGAAATCATAAATACTAAAAATAAACAATTTCAATTACAAAGCTTTTGCATGAATAAAAATCAATGCAGCTAAGAATAAAAAATATAGAATGGGAAAACATCTTTGTATCTAATATTTCTGATAAAGGCCTAACATCTAAAATATATGGGAAAATTAACACAAAAATACAGAATAACAAGAACCATTCCTGATAAATTAGTGATAAAAAGGAATATGAACAGTTCTCAAAATAAGAACTACAAACTGTTTATCCTCTTATGAAAGACTGTTCCAAATTAGCCATCCCTCACCTAAATCCAATTCACTTGCATGTCACAACATCACTGGCCCTCTTCCAGAACAAAGGACAAACAACAACTTCCATATTACTGATAATAAGAAATGCAAATTGAAACTGTGAAGTTTCATTTCACAGCCATCAAAATTGGCAAAGGAGAAAAAAGCGAAAATAATCAATATTGTAGGGGCAATGGGAAGACAGGCACATTAATACATTTGGTAAAAGCTATGAACTGGGCTCACCATTCTGGAAAACAATCTTGGGGAAAAAAAGTTACTTAGATATCCACACCTTTTGACCCAGAAATTCTACTGCTAGGCACATACCCCAAAAAGGACAAAGACAGAAAGGTCCCATCTATATCAAAATATACGTAACAGAACCTTTTGTGGTAGCAAAGAACTAGAAATAAAGGGAAGCCCACTGATTGGGAAATGACTAAATAAACTATAGTTCAAAAATGTAATGAAATAATTTGTTGGGTTTCTGTGGGTACAAACAGAGACTTGCCAGAATGCCAGAGCACAGACTTTTTGGTAGGCTTAAGTTCAGATCCTTTCCAAAAGAAGTTCAAACCACTGTATGGCAGAGTCTTCAGGACTTTAGGGCCTCGTGAGACCCACAAGGGTTAACTTTGACTCTTACCTCTATCTGCTAAATCCTGTCAATTCCACTCCACATTTGTCCCTTTCTTTCTAAACCTACTGTACCAACATAATAGGTGCTACCTGAACAACTGACAGACCTTCCTACCTAAACTTCACCTTCCTACAGTTCCAGCAATTCTTCATAGTGCTACCCAGATTCATCTTCCTTATACATAAATCAGGTCACATCATGACACTACTACTTCACCAGTCATAGCCCTCCATGATCGGATGCTATCCTACTTTTTTGGCCTTTTCTCACATTCCTTCCATGTACTCTACACTCCAGCCTAAAAGAGCTACTCATCAACTAAAGCATGCTCCTGATTTCCCCATCTCCTGACTCCATGACTTTACTAACACTGTTCTTCATGCCAAGAATTTCCTTCCTTCCCCCCAAACTCTGCCTAATGAATTCCCTTCAAAAGCTCAATTCAAAGGCAAATTTTTTTCAATTCTATCAAATCTTCTCAGTTCTCTGAAATGTGCAAAAGTCTTTCCTGCCTTGGATCTTCCATAGCAGACCTTTTATTGCAGTTATTTGAGTACTCCCTATTCCACTGTAAGCTTCATGAGGGCAGGAACAAATGTCTTACCTAAGGTTTGTACCTTTCTACCCCAAAAGATTACATAGAGTTGATACTTCCCTACAACACAGGGATAGTGGTGTCACAGAACTTCTCCAGTTTTGAGAATTCATTCATTAAGTGGTAAGCACATGCATTATATGTTTTAAACATATTGAAACAATATGTTTTAAACCTACTGAAACAATATACAATGCTCTGCCCATAGGAAGTACTTAATAAATGTCAGGTTTAATTTATTTTAAAACAGAAATATACCATCAGGCTTCTAAAAGCAGCCTTCTAAAAATTTCCCCCTCTTTCCCCTAATCCCTGACTTTGGAAAAGAAGCAACAATATACTTTTTAACTTCCCTTTCCCACCCCCACTCCCCAAAACTACATGCTAACAGGAAATAGAGTAGACCAATGTAACTGCTCTTAGGATTGGAATCCCAATCCTCTCCCTACAGTATTATCTGAACTTACTAATACAAGGCAAGGGATTTGCCAACACACTTTCCCATGCAACTCTGCTAACTCACTTCAGGCATTAGTCAATCTAAAACTTCATTACCACTAAGTCTGAGCAGCATTTGTGGAGAAAAAGACTGGATGCAGTGTGTGGCAATACTTACTTCTTTCTTTTCCTTTAATATCACTGAACAACAACCCCACCCTCCCAAAAAAAGTGCAAACCAACGTTTTAGTAGGGCATTACGATATATCAGAAGCTTTATAAAAGGGAAGGATATGACATTACTATCAAATCTGAAAGAGACACAAATCTGAGAGGAATAACTAACAAACAGCTAGCATGAAAAAAGATCTTTACAGGTTAGGATATCTGGCCAAATCTAATAAAATCATATACTCGATTAAAAAAAAACCAACTTCACAAGCACAAGATAGGAAAGGCATGGTTTAGCAGTTTCTTTTAAAAAGATCTGATGGTTTTAATTATGAGTCAGTAATGAAATATGGCCATCGAAAAGGACTAATGTGATCTTGGGCTACATTAAGAGAAGAATAATTTCTAGGAATTCGGAGGTGACTGTCCTGCTATATTCTGCCCTGGTCCGACCATGCTAGCAGAATACTGGGTTAGTTTTGGGCACCACGTTTTAGGAAGACCGTTTATAGGTAGGAATGTGTGCAAAAGAGGGAGAGGAGAAGGATGAAGGTCCTCAGGTATCAGCTGAATGAAAATCAGCTGAAGGAAATGGGGGCATCTAGCCTAGAAAAGAGAAGACTCAGGAGAGAAATGTTAGCTGTCTCCAAGGACTATCACGGGGAAAAGGGAACAGACATGTTCTGCTTAGTCCCAGAGGACAGAACAAGGAGGGACAGGTGGAAACTACAAAGAAGCAATTTAAGCTTATTAGCAGGAAAAACTTCCATATCCATTAATGGAAAGGGCTTCCTCAAAAGGTACTTTGTTCTCCTTGCTTAGAGGTCTACTAACAAAAGATGCATGACCACTTTTTGAGAATGTGGTAGAAGAGACTCTTCTTCAGACAAAGGGGACCCTTCTAACTTGGCCATAAAGTACAAGTGGGGAGCACAGTATGGATGTGGAGGTCAGAGGAAGGAAGGAGGTGGAGTGCTCCTACTTGTTCAAAACAGAGAGAGGGAATAAGTTCTGGACCTTATTAGCTACTGTTATCAGGGCCATGGAACTACATACCAGGCAGAGGGCTTCATGTACTGCCTTCTAGTATGTATACTAGAGGGCTGTCAACCCTTTGTAATATATTGCACTTAATACAGTGCTGTGACCAAAGCAGTGCTCAATAAATATCTTCTGCTTGACTGGCTACCTGAAAGAATTTTTGATAACTTCTACCTTGTCATACAAAACTACAGAGGTATCACGGTCCTTCTCCAGTTTTAAATACTCATCTCTTATGAGGATTTGATGAAGGAGTATGGGGCAGGGAGCAGTACCAAGGCAGAAGGAAGATGAACCAGGAAACTGACTGTAGTGTAAAAACAAAAATCATTTTTAAAAGAAATCTTTAAATATAAAATCGAAATGCCTAATATGGAAATATATTTTGCATGACTTTACATGTAGCTGAGTACCATATTGCTTGCCTTCTCAATGGGTGAGGCATTGAAAGGAGGGAGGAAATCTGGAATTCAAAATTTTAAAATGAACATAAAATAAAATCAAATGAAATTTTTAAAAGTACTTATCTGAAATACATTATCAGTGTACTAGGCTATTAGATAGTTTTGCTCAACTGTTTTTGAGAAATGTATATAGTAGAGAGGTGTGTTTGGGAGTTTACCAGGAAGTGTCTATATCAAAAACCAAAACAAAACAAAACCAGTATCCATATTTAAATGAAAAATTAAAATAAATTTTAAAATTAAAAAAATTCTCTCATCAAGTGGCAAGTAATAGGCACATTTTTGAAGCGTATGAAATCACCAACTAGTAGAATGGGTATATCACAAAAAATGATACTTTCATTTCCTAAAGAAAAAAGGAACTACAAAATGTTCACAAACACATAAAAGAACTTTACTGAATTTCTTAACAAAACATTTTGAAAGGCAAAGGATTGGGTGCTGGGGGAAAAATAATCATGTGGAAGGACCTGACTATGAATAGGACCATCCTATTACCCAAACACTGAAATGTGTTTTTTGTTTGGTCTCTCTCACCCAGATGTGCTTTATGTCAAACAACAGGTATACTGGCATAAGAATACTCAACACTGTATGATAGAGGAAAGGGTAGTAAAGATACAGTTGTTGTTAAGTCTTTTTTCAGTTGTGTCTGACTCTCCATGACCCCATTTGGGGTTTTCTTAGCAAAGATACTAGAGTGGTTTGCCATTTCCTTCTCCAGCTCATTTGACAAATGTGGAAACTAAGACAAACAGGGTTAAGTGAGCTGCCCAGGGTCACACAGCTGGTAAGTATCTGAGGCCACATCTGAACCCAGGAAGATGAGTCTTTCTGACTCCAGGCCTAGAACTCTATCTCCTGCACCACCCAGCTGCCCATAAAAAAATGGTACAATTATCTTAATCACAAAAAAACTGCTTCAAGTATATAAGCAAATGAATACATTTATTATTGCTTCATTGTAAAACAACTTGTTGAATAATAATAACTTATCCAGCTTTTATATGAAAAGCATACCCACCACTTTCCATCTTTCTTTGACCAAGATACCAACACTGAGGATATCTGGCTGCTCTCCTCCCCCACTCATCGCAATCTCCTGATGTGGTAGATCTACTACACAGGCATCCAGCTCCCAAGGGTGACTTCCATTTAACCTGAAGCAAGAGAAACAACAGCAGCATATCAGGGTTGACTAATTAATACAAGTAGTACTTCAGCAGTAGGAACTATTACCTTAATTAGGTTGCTTTGCTGGGGAAAAAAATACCCAGCACTAACTCAATTCCAAAAACAGTATTTAATGGATTAAAAAACAGTACTTATGTTTTCACATCAAAATGCCCGAGACGCCTTTTGCTAGACTTTCCAAAAAATACTCTATTATAAAAAAGGTACTGTTCATAATAATTTATACTAGAGGGGCCTAGTGGCACTACATCATATGTAACTCTATGTCAGCAAGTTCACCCTATGTAAATCACCTGTCTATAACATGGTTTGGGGGTGCCGGGATCCCCAAAACATCAGGGTACAAGACGGAGTTGCCTGGAACAAATTCACACACTCAAGCCGTCCCTTAGTCAAGTGGCAAAGTTTACTGTGATGCCAATAGAAGCAGGCAAGGGTTCTAAGGGAACCTGCAACCTGATGAAGATCACAGTAATGCTTATATGAAAAAGGAACAATGAAAGGATGCTAATTAAGTGATGCAGGGTGGGATCAGGACATGATCAGTATGTGCAAGTAAGCTAGGTAACGGGTTGCTGGAATGTATGTGAAAACTCAGAGTTAAAACAGAGACAGCTTTGTTGAGGGGACAAGATAGAAATGTTGCCAGAGGATGGCTCTTGGGCAGGCACCAGAGATAGGATCTTTGGGCAGGTACCTCCTGTGCCAGTGATGATAGATGATAGCCTTCATCTGAGGAATTACACGGTCAACTCTGTCTGCATGTAACAAGGAGAGAATTTTGCAGAGGGGACAGTAGGAGTCTGGGTTGCTTCCAGAGACATGGTCTTACGGCCTTTTGGGGACCAGGTCCCACTACTCCATCATCTAGGTCCTATGCAAAGTCATAAAATGTAAAGAAAAAAAGATGCCTAATAAGTATAAAGCCAATAGCATTTATAGTTACAAAGCAACTTTACATCAATTATTGCATTTGACCCTCTCAATAATCCTATGAGAGAATCAGAGAAGATATGCTCAAGTTCCTGACGTGGACAGGGAGGCTTAGGAGATGCTAAGTGGCTTCCCCTAGATCACAAAGCCAGTAAGGGATGGTCAAGACTCAAACACTGATCTTGTAAGTTATTCATTCATTCTGCAAATATTTGCTGGACACTTATATGTGCAAGAAAATGTTACTGGACACTTACATGAGCAAATGACACTTTGGAAGATACAAAGAAAATTCAGAAGGGGATCTTATTCTCAAGGAGTTTACAGTCTACTAGAAGAGAAGGCATAGACAAATAAGTATAAGATAAAAATAAACATAATAAAAGGCATGAAAATACAATAATCGGAATACAAAGTAATGTTAATTCAGAAGCAAGATTAGTTAAACAAAAGCTTCATTAAAGAGATGGCATTTGTTAGATGGCAGAATACATGTGACAACCCATTTTTCAACTCATTTTCTAGCCTATTTCTTGACTTTGAGCTTTATTTTAAAGTTGGGCTTTGCTTACCTGTAGGTGAGAGGACACTGTGCCAAGCTTCAGCCTTTTTGTGATGCTATTTTGAGTTAGTTCTGGAGGTCTGCAAGTTTTGGGTGCTTCCAAAAGTTACTACTCTACTGGCTAAACTCTCTCAATATTCCTCTCCCAAACAACTTTAATATCACTCCTAAAATCAAATTTTAGAGCAGCAGAGCCAACAAATAGTCAATGAGACATTTTTGCAGCCTTACACTACTTAGGAAGTTGACAGTAGCAGCTCTGTGACACCAGGTGAGAGACAGCCCAGAGTGGCTGTGATCAACTGTATCAGCAGCTTTGGGAGCCCTCAGTCCAAAGACAGTGGGGGGGGGGTGCGGTCAGACAACTGGTCAGAAAGAGATTATAAGGGGCCCTTTGCTGGCACTGGATACTGCTGGTGATGACATCAACCCTATTGCCCATATGCAGTTCTAGGTGGCAGTTAAAGGGTAGAGGGAAGTGCTTCTAGTTGATCACAAGACAGCAAGGGTCCCTGTCGTAGTTTCAGGGCCAGAAGAGTTCTAGCACTTGCAACTTTAGGGGAGCAGAGGCCCTTCCTGGGTAAAGATTAGAGCTCAGGCCAGGAGAGTATTAACTTTTGGAAACACCAAAAACTTGCAGAGCCCCAGAAATAACTCAAAATAGCAACACAAAAAGGCTGAAGCTTGGCACAGTGTTCCCTCACCTCCAGGTAAGTAAAGCCCAACTTTAAAATAAAGCTCAAAGTCAAGAAATAGGCTGGAAAAATGAGCAAACAAGAAAAAAGAACTTGACCATAAAAAGCTACTTTGGTGGCAGGGAAGACTAACATATAATCTCAGAAGAAGAAAACAATGTGAAAACAGCTACAAGCAAAACCTCAAAGAAAAGTGCTAATTGGACCCCAGCCCAACAAGTAATCCTGGAAAAGTTAAAGAGATAAGAGTGGTAGAGGAAAAATTAGGAAAAGAAATGAGAGTGATGCAAGAAAATTATGAAAAGAGAATTAATAGTTTGGGAAACAGGGAACAAAAAAATACTGAAAAAGTACACTTTAAAAAAAAACCCCACAGATTTGACCCAATAGTAAATTCACTGAAAAAAAGAACTTCTTAAAAAGCAAAATAGACCAAATGGAAAAGAAGGTACAAAAGCCAACTGAAGAAAATAATTCCTTAAAAATTAGAATTGGTCAAGTGGAAGCTAATGATTCCATGAGACATCAAGAAACAATAAAACAAAGTCAAAAGAAGAAAAAATATGAAATATCTCACCATAAAAACAACTGAGTTAGAAAATATATCTAGGAGAGATAATTAAAGAATTATTGGACTATCTGAAAGCCATGATCAGCAAAAGAGTCTTGGCATCATATTTCAAGAAATTATTAAGGAAAACTGCTCTGATATCCTAGAACCAGAGGGTAAAATAAAAATGGAAAGAATCCACCAATCACATCCTGAAAGAGATACACGAATGAAATTTATAGCTAAATCCCAGAGCTCCTGAGTCAAGGAGAAAATATTGAAAGCAGTCAGAAAGAAACAATTCAAATATCATGACACCAAAGTCAAGACCACACAACATTTAGTGGCTTCTATGTTGAAGGAGCAGAGGGCATGGAATATGATATTTTGGAAGACAAATGAGCTAGAATTAAAACCAAGAATAACCTATCTAGCAAAACTCAGTATAATCTTTCAATGGGGAAAATGGGTATTTAATGAAATAGAGGACTTTCAAATATTCCTGATGAAAAAAAACCACAGAGAAATAGAAAATTGACACTCAAATACAAGACTCAAGAGAAGCATAAAAAGATAAACATGAAAGAGTAAAGCATAAGGGACTCAATAAAGTTAAATTGTTTACATTCCTATATGGGAAGATGATACATACAACTCCTAAGAACTTTATCATTACTAAAGCAGTTAAAAGGAGTCTTATATAGACAGAGGGTATAAGTTGATTATGTTAGCATGATCTCAAAAAAAATGAAGGGATGAGAAAGAGGGATACACTGGGAGAAGAGCTAGAAGGGAGAGGTAGAATGGGAAAAATTTTCTCACATAAAAGAGGCTCGCTAGGAAGAGCTTTTCTAGTAGAGGAAAAAATGGCGGGGGGAGGGTGGCAAGCAAAGCTTGAATCTCACTCTCATTAAAACTGGTTCAAAGAGGGAAGAATATAATATATAATATGTAGGGTATGAAAATCAAGAAAATCTCATTTCCCCAAAAAGGAAAAAAGAAAAGAAGGCGATAACAGATCAAGAATAGAGGAGATGATAAAAAAGGGCAGATTAAGGGAAGCAGTGGTCAAAAGCAAAACAGATTTTTGAGCAGGGACAGAATAAGACAAAAGGGAAGAATAAACAGAAGAAAATAGGATAGAGAAGAATACATTAGTAATCATAACTGTAAATGTGAATGGGATAAGCTCCCCCATGAAACAGAAGTAGAATGAATTAGAAACCAGAATATGTTGTTTAGAAGAGACACACTTGAAACAGAAAGACATACACAGAGTTAAAATAAAGGGATGGAGCGGAATCTTTTATGCTTTGGTTGAAATGAAAAAGGCAAGGGTAACAAGAATGACTTAAACAAAACAAAAGCAAAAAGAAACTTAATGAAAAGTGATAACCAAGGAAACTACACTTTGCTAAAAGGTACCATAGACAATCAAGTAATAACAATTTTTATAGCAAGTTTCTTTCATAGAGGTTTCATTTCTCAAACATATAGGGAAGTGAGCCAAATTTATCAAAAATGATAGCCATTCCATAATTGATAAGTGATTAAAGGATATGAACAGGCAGTTTTTAGAAGAAGAAATCAAAACTATACTTCTATGAAAAAAAATGCTCTAAATCAATGTTGATTAAATAAAGGCAAATTCAAACAACTCTGAGGCATGACCTCACACAGAAATTACAAACGCTGAAGGGAATGAGGGAAAATAGGCGCACTAATAAACTGCTGGAGTTGTGAACTGGTCTAATCATTCTGGAGAATAATTTGGGACTCTGCCCAAAGAACTATAAAACCGTGCATTCCCTTTGACCCAGCAATACCATTACTGGGTTTATACTCCAAAGAGATCAAAGAAAAAGGACCCATATAGACAAAAATATTTATGGCAGCTCTTTCTGTGGAAATTGAGGGGATGCTCATCAATTGAGGAATGGCTAAACAAGTCATGGCATATGATTGTGATGGAGTACTATTGCGCTATAAGAAATGATGAGATGAATGGTTTTAGAAAAACCTGGGAAGACATATGAACTGATGCAAAAGGATGTGACAAGAAACGGGACAGAATTGTGCATAGTAACAGCAATATTATAATGATGATCATTTGTGAAAGACTTGGCTACTCTGGTCAATACAATTATCCAAGAAAATTCCAAAAGACTCATGATGAAAAAATGCTATTCACCTCCAGAGAGAGAACTGATGAACTCTGAGTACAAAGGGAAAGATAATTTTCTCTCTTTTTTTGTTTATTTATTTTTAGGGTATGGCTAATATGGACATATTTTGCATGATTTCATATGTATAAATAATTTCATTTGCTTGCCGTCTCAGTAGACATGGAATTCCTTATGGAACTCCCTCCTGAGAGGGAGAAAATTTGGAACTCAAAATTTAAAAAGAAAACAATGTCTAAAAAATAAACAATAAATTTTTTTTAAAAGAGAGAGACATGGCATTTGGTCTGAACTTGAAATCAGGATGACTGGGAACTGAAGTGGAGGAGGGGAGAGAGCTACAGGGAAGAAGATTATAGCTAGAGGAAACAGCCTGTTGAGGAAGCACAAACACGGTGCTTTTTTCCAATTAACCAAAGTGCATGTCCAACATGATCCCTTGACCTACAGTACCTTATAACTAAAGGACTTATAACTGTGCTAGAAGGCAAGATTAAAATTCATAAATGTTAGAAAGTATATTAAATAACAGGAAGAAGTGATAAGGTCAGATTACTTTCTAGGGGTAATTCTTCCTTGGGACAAATTCTCAGGAAGTAAAATACCCTAAACTTAACTCAATGGCTCTCAATCATTTTGACATGTATTTATTAAGCACCTGTAAATCTACACAGCTGTTGTACTGACTACATTATTGTATGCCTGTAAAATCTGGATAGTCTATCAGCACTATGAGATATGCCATGTCTCAGGATTATCCTGATGATTACCTGGCAAGATAAGGTACCAAAAGTGCACAACAGAGAACAAAGGAAAACTTACAAGGAAGCAAAGAAAAGATGGACAGCCCAGAACACAATGTGTAGTATTTAATATACAGGCTTTCTTGGAATGGAAATTTATTACCGTATATTTTGAATCCTCTCATGTTCTACTGTGCACATGAGAATGCTTTTATTCTTTTCTTATTTTGCACTTCAGTTTTAATATTTAAGTTTATAATGTTTCTTTTTCTTTCCTTGTGTATTTAAGTTTTAGTATTTAAGAAAAGTTAAATTTCAATTTAAAAAATGTAAGGTACCAGACACTGAAGTCCTCTCTACAACTAAACTGCCAAACAGTCAAAGTCTATTGCAGAAAACACAACTCTGATGGGTTGGCCTAGCAGCCCAAATGTCAAATGCATGCTTACCCAAAAGACTACTGTACTCACACAAGGTAATCATTCACATGATAGTATAAGAACACTCTCAAGAGTGTAAAGAACTTTAGTATTGACTGTGAGCCATGGGAAACACTGGTACAGGACTGCCCAGCACGGTGTGCCCACATCAAAGAAAGCCCTGTACTCCATGAGCAAAGCAAAATTATGGAAGCACAAAAGAAACGTGAAATGCACTAGTGTTCTAATGGATCAGCTGTGCCCTATCTGTGGTACTGCCTTCAGAGCACGTTTTGGACTGATCAGACACAGACAAGCACACACAGCCAAGCCCTGACCCCAATACTGTGATGTCATGGGTCTTCATTGAAAACAAAGGATGAACAACAATATTAAGCACCTATTACATTTCTGGCATTCTGCTAAGAGCTGGGAATGGTGCTAGGCACTGTCTATCATGTATGAAATATTTCCCATCACAAGAAAGTAAAATTTAATTCAGACAAGTTGGATGGCACAGTGGATAGAGTGCTGGACCTCAAGTCAAGGAGACTCGAGTTCAAACCTTGCTTCAGTCACTTATTAAAGCAGTGTGGACCTCTCAGCAAGTCACTTAATCTTTGTCTGCTTCAGTTTCCCCATCTATAAAATGGGAATGATAATAGCACCTATCTCATAGGTTGTTATGAGGATCAAATAAGACACTTATAAAGGGCTTTGCAAACCTCAAAGTGCAATATAAATCCAAGCTACTGTTAACTTATTTTATACAGCCATAGAAAGGATGTAAAACATCATGAAAATTTTAAAGTGCTATTTTAAGTGTGAGCTATTACTCATTTTTTTTTTAAATCTAGAAGTTGGTTTCGAACTATGCTTCTAGTCATCTAGGCAACTTCTAACTCATCAAAATAAAAGTATCAAGCAAGGTAGTACAATAGATAGAGCATCATGAATTCAAATCCAGCCTCAGACGGCTGTGTGACTTTGGGCAAGTCACTCAACCCTGTTTACCTCAGTTTCCCCATCTATTAAATGAGGGCACACTGGAGAAGGAAATAGCAAACCACTCCAGTCTCTTCGCCAAGAAAACTCCAAATGGGGTCATGAAGAGTCAGACATGACTGAAATGACTGAACAACAACAAAAGTATCAACTAATGGATGAAGCGGAAAAGAAACTGTATAAAAAAAGAACTGGACAAGACCCTCCAAACTAAGTAAACATATATTTGGTGGCTTCAACGTAAAGGTGGCAGAGGGAACAATGGGAGAAAGTGTGTTGGATAAAGATGGCTAAAGTTTAAGAAATGAAAGAGGCTAAAGGTTTATTGAATACACAGAAGCCTCACATCTCATTTCAGAAATACTTTCATCTAGAAGAGTCACAAGACACTAGATATGGAAAACACCAAACAACACCACAAGAAAAATTAAATTGATATCTTGACCTCAAAGAAGAGATAGGGGGAGACACCTCCTTTCACTACTTTGGAGACGTGCAGGCAGAGGTCCATAAATGTGGAACGTTAAAAGATAGGACTAAAATTTTTTGATGTGTTGATTGGTTTTGCTGAATTTTTTTCTTTTCCTCTTTAAAAAAAGCATATAAGGGATGTTTCTCTGGGATTGGAGAAGGAGGGGAAAGATATGGGAAAAATATAAGTGATATAAAAGTAAAAGATACCAATATTTTTTTTAAAAAAATACATGAAACTGACAATATCTTATGTAATAAAGATGATTAGAGGAATCAAGGGAACCAAGAAAAACACTTAAATGTGAAAAAAAAAACAAATGGTATATGGGCAACTGGGGTATTTCTCACAGAGCCAGGCATTTGCTCTGGTGCTTTTCTGTAGGTCATTCTGGCCTTTCATGAATCACATGCATTTTGCTGAGATGATGTAACAATTTCTGATTGGTCTGCAATGTTGGGAACTTCAGTGAAGATAACTGTCATACAGCCAGGAGGAACCTACTTGGTGGAATATTTGGGGGGAAATGCCTATTGTCTAGATTGTGATGTATAGCTGGTAATCAGTTCATTCAGTCTGTCCAACAATATATGTTTATCTGCATCAGGCATTATAGATGTCCACTGCAGATGGACAACAAGTTGGGTCCAGAATTGAACAGGAAGAAGAGAGCAGGGTAGATTACATTTGGGAAATGATGCAGTCTTTACAGTCTTTTTAATGATCCCAAGCTGCTCCTTGACCTAAAAACCAAATTCTTAGTACAGTGATGCCATGTGGTTATGAATCTTGGACCCACCACAATCTCCGAAAATAATCAAAGGTGTAAGAAACCCAAAGGGCAATGAAAATTCAGATAGTGGGTACATTTGCTGTACCATTTCCAGTGAAATACAAGGATAACAAATGGACAACCCAGGTTCTGTACTAGTATTCAGAACATCTAAAAAGATCTAGAGGTAGGCCTCTAAAACATTGAGTGAACATGGACAAGAAAGAAACAGGACAGGAAGTCATGGAAAGGTGAAAATCTGTGATGATAGAGAGAATACATAACAGCAATTTGATCACTTCAGCCCCCAACATGTGTTACCTAGTATTGGCACTATTTTAGTTATCAGCTAATGGTATTCCCAAACTGCCATAGCTCCCTTTTTTCTGATAGTTTGTAATATATTTTGTGTTAATCGTGTCCAGGATTTAAGTTCCAACAACAAAAAGCAAAGTCATTTGCCATGAGCTCCTACTTCTCACTTTCTCCTCATCTCACAATCCTTTGATATCTTTCCTCATTCTCTCCCCTTTAATTCCCATCGCTGAAGAAGAGGTGGCCATTATCCTTACCAAGGCCAAGCTCTCTATGTGAATTTATCAAGGCCAATCTGTCTTGGTTCTATTGACTCCTGTCTTCTCCCACTGTTATAATCTTTAACATCATCATCATCATCATCATTCTCCCCATCTTCTGGTTCCTTTCTGCTGCCTACCAACACACTTACCTCCCTCATCCTTAAAAAAGAAAACTTTCCGCATCTCAAAGAGATCAAAGAAAAAGGAAAAGGATCTATAAGAACAAAAATATTTATAATAGCTCTTTTTGTGGTGGCAAAGAATTTGAAACTGAGGAGATGTCCATCAACTTGGAAATGGCTATACAAATCGTGGTATATGTTTATGATGGAATACTGTCGTGGCATAAGAAAGGACAAGCAGGATGATTTCAGAAAAAAAACTTAGGAAGATGTATATGAACTGATGCAAAGTGAAGTGTGCAGAACATTGTACACAGTAATAACAATATCATACAATGATCAACTGTGAAAGACTTAGCTATTTTGAGCAATACAATGATCCAAGACAATTCCAAAAGATATATAATGAAAAATGCTATCCACCTCTAGAGAAAGAACTAATGGAGTCTGAATGCATATTGAAGCATATCTTTGCACTTTATTTTTCTTGGAGGTTTTTTTGGTCTATGCTTTCTTTTGCAAGATCGTTAATATAGAAATATGTTTTGCATGACCTCACATGTATAATCTATATCAAATTGCTTGCCTTCTCAAGGCAGGAAAGGGAGGGAAGAAGGAAGGGAAAGAATTTGGAATTCAAAATTTTAAAAAACAAATATTTAAAAAATTACATGTAATTGAGAAAATAAAATAAAAGTCTTAAAAAATCCTTGCTATCTCATGCCATCTCTGCCAGTAATTTTCTTATATCTTTTCCCTCTTTTTCGGCCAAACTCTCTGAGAAAGCCATCTATACTCAGAGCCTACCTTTTATCTCCTCTTGGTCTCTTCTTAGCTCTCTTCAATCTAGCTCCAGTTTTATTACTTAACTGAAACTACCCTTACCAAAGTTGACAATAATCTCCTAAATGCCATATTTGATGGCTTTTCCCCAATACTCATTCTTCTTGGCCTCACAGTCGCATTTAACACTGTCAACTCTCTTAATCTCCTCTCTGGGTTTTCCTGATACTTTGTACTGGGCAGGTATAGGAAAGTTGGGAAGAGAGGAAGGCTTGCAATAAAGGATAATGATTTCTGTTTTAGACATCCACTTCAAGATACCTAAAATGCAGTTGGTTATTCAGGACTGTAGTTCAGGTAAAAGAATATAGCTAGATTTATAGATCTGGAGGAGGGGGATCATCTGCATAAATCAATGATAACTGGATTCATGCAAGCTAATGAGATCACCAACTGAGATAATACAGCACAAAAAAGAAGGAGCAGAACAGAGGCTATGCGACACCCCTAGTTAGTAGATATGACATGGATAAAGAACCAGCAAAGAAGACTGAAGAGGAATCGTTAGACAGATAGAAGAAGTAGGAGACAGTAATATCATGAATACCTAGAGAGGAGAAAGGTCAAACACTAGACTGCAGAGGGTTTAGAAGACAGTGAGAAGAGAAGTGGAGGCATCAAATATGTACAGCATTCTCAGGGGGTTTAGCCTAAGAAGGGAGGAGAAATACAAGATGATAGCTAGCAACAATGACGGGACCATGTGAATGAGGTTTTTTTAACACATGGCAGAAACATAAGCCTATTTGTAGGCAGCAAAGAAGGAACCAGCAAACAGGAAGAGACTGAAGATGAGAGAGGGAATGACAGTGGGCACAAGTGATTGGAGAAAATGAAAAAAGATACATGTGGAAGAGTTGGTCTTGGCAAGGAGAAGGGCTTTCTTTTATCCAAAACAGAAGTGAAGGAGGAGAGGGTAGAGGAAACAGCTGAATGATGTGAGATGAAGGAGGAAAGGAGAAAGAGAAGTTCTCAGTAAATGGCCTTAATTTTTTCAGTGAGGTATGAGGCAAGGTACTCAGGTGAGCTGATAAGAGGAGCTGCCACAGGAGGCTTGAGGAGAAATGAGAAGGCTTAGAACAGTTGCTACAGGGTGTGGCATAGTGAATCAATTATGGAAGTAAAGAATGATTACTGGGCTGGAGTGAGGGCTCAACTGAGTGTGTGACTGATTATGTTTAGAGGACATCAATTTATAGTAAACCCAAGTCAACAGAGTTTCATGATTTCCTCCTGTTCCATTCAACAGCATATGAACAGAAGTGAAGGTGGCAGATGGTAGGAGTAATCTAGAGATGGTATATGATAAGAAATTTATCAGTGTTAGGATAAGGGACCAAGGGATTCAACAGTAGAAGACACTGTAGAGTTGATCAGTTCACCAAAGGGTCAATTTAGAGAAGGAAGTACAGTGTAGGCAGTGCAGGGATGATGGCCTGATAAAGAAAAGAAGGGTGGAGAAAACGGAGATCACAGTGAGGATGAAGAAAAGGGTTAAAGGTCATAAAGCATAGGGAAAGATGGAACAATAAAAGAATCGGAGGGTTTGTAAACACAGAAAGAGAATACTTGTGAATGATGGCCAGCTCAATGACATGGCCATCTCTGGAGTGGCTTAAGTGAGGAATTGGGAAGTCTGATAGATAAACAAACACATAGATACATAAATGCTGATATACAAACACACATAAACATATATAGGGTATTATATAAATGTGAGTTATACTATTAGTACTATGTACATAATTTGAGGCAGGATAGAAGACTAGCAACTAAGAGAAGGAAAGGCTTCCAGTAAAAAATAGCACATGAGCAGAGCTTTAAAAGAAGCTAGGGATTTGAAAAGACAGAGGAGAGAGGAAAATCGATTCAGAGTTAAGACTTTCCCATACCTTTACTTACTGACCTTGGGCGTAGGGTGCACTCAGGAAGGACTGGTACCTCTGATGTGATGGCTGTTGAGCCATTTTCAGGGCTACTTTCCACCTTTGGTGTCCACCTGTTCCACCCAACTCTCACCTGTGGCTCCAAGAAGCTATAGCAAGAGCGGTGGCCACACTCCGGTAAACCATTTCAGCAGACAGGCTAAACCAGGTTGAGGGTAACCAAGGGTCTCAAACCCATTGGAGAGTTAGGGGGGTGTCTACCTCATGCATGTGAAGACTTCCCCTGGTGGAATGGGCAGATGAGGAACAATTTGTTCCAACGGCCATGAAGGCAGCTGAAGCAGGTGCTGTGGAGTGCTTAGAGCTTAGTTAAATATTGAAGACACCAAGGTCATCCACCATCACCAGTGGTCTTGATTCTGTCCTGTCACCGGACTGTGATGACTATGGAAGAGAGAATGAGGCTGATGACTTTGTGCAATTCTGCCTCACTTAAATCCAATTTACTCACGAATCAAAAGACATCACCCATACCATTTTACCATTATATCTATCTCAAAATCCTGTGGCAACAGACAAGTGATGAAGCAGCAGGTTCAGACACAGTGGGAGCTATAGTCACAATCCTGCATTCAGGCAGCCCGGGCCAGAGGGTCATTTCTCACTGGAAGCAGCAGTGGGATTCGGCAGCCCCCTGGGTGTCTGAGCAGCCTTTTAAGGATTGTATTGCTCACCTCCTGGTGTGAAGAAGGAGCTAGAAAAGGTTCCTTAAAAATTGTCTGCTTACTCAACCCTGGTCTGATTACCATGGCAGATGGGGCATCCCAATCTGAGATCAAAACACAAAAACATGTACAAAAACGTCTACAGAGACAATTCCACTCACCATCGGCCCACGGAATGTTCACACGCTTATAGACAACACAAAATCCAGTAGACCTGAAAGACGAACAGCTCTTGTTGCAAGACAACTCAGTAGGTATCACAACCAAATAGTGGCCCTGAGTGAAACAAGGCTGGCAAATGAGGGCCAGCTTACTGAAGTCAGAGTTGGGTACACGTTTTTCTGGAGTGGCAGCAGTGAAGCGGGGCGCTGTGAAGCTGGCATAAGTTTTGCAATCAAAACTAATCTAGTCAACAAGCTTGTATGTCTGCCAAAAGGAGTGAACGACAGGCTCAAGACAATTCAATTGTCACCTGCAGGAAAACATCACGCCACCATCATCAGTGCCTATGCTCCCACCATGACAAACCCTGATGAGGTCAAAGAAAAATTTTATGAAGACCTGGAAACCCTTATCATCAATGTGCCAAAAGAGGGCAAGATTATAATTCTGGGTGGCTTTAATGCTAGAGTAGGCTCAGACTACCAGACTTGGCAGGGAGTCCTAGGGAGGAATGGAGTTGGAAAAAGCAACAGCAATGGTCACTTACTATTGAAGACTTGTGCATCTCACAACCTTCTCATCACCAACACTGTTTTCTGTTTACCTAAATGCAATAAAATTTCATGGATGCACCTTTACAGCAAACACTGGCATTTAATAGACTATGTGATTGCAAGGAGAAGAGACAGACAGGATGTGGGAGTGAAGAAGCCAAAGTGTGTTGCTTCAGAAAGCACAACTCCAATGGGCTAGCCATGTTGTTCAAATGCAAAATGTATGTCTGCCAAAGACTATTTTATGGAGAACTCACACAGAGCAAGCATTCACATGGTGCCCAGAAGAAGTGATACAAAGACACTCTCAAGGTCTCTCTCAAGAACTTTGGAATTGATTATGTGACATGGGTAACACTGGCACAGGACCGCTCAGCATGGTATGTGTACATCGGAGAAGGTGCTGTGCTGTATGAGCAAAGCAGAATTGAAACAGCTCAAAGGAAACGCAGGATGCACAAATTTAGAGTATCCACCCCAAATGTTCACACAGACTATTTGTGCCCAACTTGTGGTAGAGCATTCAGCTCGTATTGGTCTGATCAGCCACAGTTGGACACACTGAAACTTGACTCTACCATGGTGATGTCATTTTGGTCCTCTTCTAGAACAAAGGACAATAACCAATTTGCTGACCTACAGTGTCAACTCATACAAAGCAAAGAGCCAATCCTACTAAATAACTATCATTTCAAAAATATTTAATGGACTATTCTTTATCAATCCTATTTCAATTCATTCTAGCAAGTGACTGGATGAAAATGCACAACACAGGTAACAATGCATCAGACAAGGAGCTCTAGTATTTACCAGAAGCCACTACATGCCCTTCAGATGCACTCCTCAAGTACGAGTCATTTCCCTAACATTACCTCACCCCTAGCAGATCTAAGCCACTGGTGAAGAGGTAAGAGAATCAATTTGGCCCCTGTAGGTAAGAAAAGACCCAAACAATTTCCATCCCAAGGGCAGGCCTAGATTCTGTAACTAAAACAGGTTTTCTGTAGTATGAGGTATGAGGCAAGAATTCCTGAAAACTATGTGAGCCATAATAGCACATTCTAGAACCAGGTGTCCTTCTGTATCATGTTATGAAATATACCTGAGAAGTCAGAAATCAACTTGCATGTCAATACTCTTCAAAAACATTTTGACACGATTTTTAATAAGACTCATGGAGGCAGCATAGTACAGTGGAAAGAACACTGAATTGGACCCAAAGGTGACTCAGCCACTTACTACCTGTGTGACCTTGGAGCAGTCACTTACCCTTTCTCGGACTTTAGTTTCTTCATCTGTAAAACGAAAAGGTTTTCAGAGCTTTATAAGAAGCTTTCCCCACCAGTGATGCCTTCGGTGCTTCTTTTTTTTTTTAATTTATTTTTAATATGTTTAGTTTTCAGCATTGATTTTCACATGCGTTTGAGTTACAGATTTTCTCCCCATTTCCAC
>CM053624.1:155851553-155883186 GCA_028646595.1 Phalanger gymnotis
AAGAACCCCCTACCCGGACCAGGCTTAAATCTTCAGCAGGCTCTGCACTCCTGCTCTGATCTGCCACTTAATTCCTCCCACCAGGTGGGCCTGGGGCCAGAAGCAACTGCAGCTATAGTTCTAAAGCTGCCCCGCCTCCGTTGCCCCAGGGGTGGTAGCCGAACTGCAAACTCTGTCTTGTCCTGCAGCTTTTCCCACTAACCTTCTCTGTTGTCTTTGCTGTTTGTGAGTTGTGAGGTCTGGTACATGCCACAGCTCAGTAATTCAGCATGCTAGGTCACTCTCTGCTCCACTCCTGGTTTCGTTGGTCTGCGGTCTGCTGCGCCGCACTGCGCCACGCGTGCTGGGCTCTGCTTGGCTCAGCTCCGCTCCCCTCAGCTGGGAGCTGGGAATTCCATGCGGGACAGACCTTACCCCGTGACCATCCAGGCTGTCCTGGGCTGGAGCCCTGCTTCCCTCTGCCACTTTGTGGGTTCTGCAGTTCTAGAATTGGTTCAGAGCCATTTTTTAATAGGTTTTTGGAGGGACTTGGTGGGGAGCTCACGCCAGTTACTGCTTTCCAGTCGCCATCTTCGCCTTCAGTGCTTCTTAAATTGTGGGTTGTGACCTCATGGGGTCACAACCCACAATTTAAGAAGCACTGGACTAGATGACCTGTAAGATCCCTCCCAGTTCTAGGTCTATGGTTTTTTAAAAATAAGAACGATAATCACTTATGGTTGAAAACATAGATTAAGCTGATTCTTGCTTGGCGATATTCTTAATCACTTAAAATAAGCAGTAAATAATATGCTAATGAAGTCTACAGATGCTTCTAAATAGGGAGATGTTGCCAAAACAGACCTAAGGAAGATTAAAATATGGACAGTACACACAAAAGGAAAACTAAACTTGTAGAATGAAAATTAACATGTAGTTAAATATATGTGCACATATGTGTGTATATACATACACATATACAAATACATATGAAACATTTGCTGCAAAGGAAAAACTTAGGAAAAAATGACAGTCAAGATGTTTTTGATCTACTCTTGATAAATAGATTTGCATAAGAGAAAAAAGAAAGATAGGGAAAAAAAAGAAAAGAGAAAGAGAAATAAGAATAAAAATGAAGGAAAGTTTTCACAAGAGCCCAGCACTGGTGACACACAAAACAATTAAAACAAAATGAACCAAACATCAGAGGGCGTATGTCCAAGGGGAGGAAATCAAATCAACATCTGAAGACAGACCTGCAGCAGCTGAAGAAGGGTAAGTAACTACTACAACCAGAGAAGGCCCAGGTACCAAGCTTCTGCCACCCTGATACTCAGACTCATCCCACTACCAAAGTCTTGGCCACAATTCCAACAGAAAAAAGTTTTAAAAGTATCCTAGCTATGGCCTGTGATAAAGCTATCATTGCTATTCTATTGTATTCTATTCTATTCTATTCTATTGTACTGTAGTTAGCAAACTCTCTCTTCCTCTAAGAATATCTGAAATTAAAAGTCAGCATCTACCTAGGCAAAAACTCTCTTCCCACTTATATGAACCAAAGTAAGCAAAACCAGGAGAATTATATACACAACGACCACAGTAATACAAAGGAAAACAACAGAGAAAGACTTCAGAGGACAGATGGTGATGCATGACCTCTAAGCCTCCAAGGAGTGATGGTACATTTTTAGATGTGGTCGACATGTTGCCATGCTTTGCCCTAACTATATTTATTTGTTTTAAAGGAGGCTCCTAATGGCATGATGGAGTTACTTCAAAATGGAGGGGAAAAAAAAGGATTTTGTACTTCTCTACGTACATGTTGTTTTCTCTCCATGCCCCATACGCTCTTTGAGGAGAGAGACTTATTTTTGCCTTTGTATCACGAGGGCACTGCCTGGCACAAAGCAGCTGTTTACCATATAGTTGTTGAATTAAGATTAACATATTTGATCCCTTCTATATTGTCTCAGTTTGTTCATACTTATTTAGTTTTGTCATATGTAAACCGACCAAAGAACCCCCAAACAACTTGCCTTCCCATTCCTAAAGTATTAATTAGGAGCCTAAATTAGGAGCAATGCAAATATTCATGAAAAGCCATTGACTTATTATCCCTCAACACTGAAAAATTATTGACTTTTGACAGATGTGACAAGGATCTTCCTTATGTACCATGTGGGGCAATGGTGTCAAACTCAAATAGAAATAGGGACCACTAAACTCCTGCAGGGTTTAGAGACAAGGATTCCTGTAAGCAAACCACATACTAACGTCGCGCTTATTTTATTTATTTTGTTCAATATTTCCTATTTTCATTTTAGTGTAGTTCTGGCCACACTCAGGAGTGTTGTGGGCCATGTGTTTGACACCTCTAATGCAGGGAAAGGGTTCTCTCAATCAAGATTTTCTGGACAGATTTCCTTGGGTATTCCTCTGTGGCTACAATCTGTCTGTCTCTGAAAGCAAAGTCAACTTTGTATCACTGGAGGTTTCAAGGCCAGGTCCAGTCCTTACACAGTGTCCCATAGCCTACTTCTTTTTCTCTTACGAAGAACTCATTCTCTTTATTACCCCAAGCCCAACTCTTGGGATGAAATGTCCAATAAGACAGCTGGTTTTCTTCTGAAATATAGATGAATCTTACTGTAGTCACTGGTATACTAATAGTCATCATGAAGAATCAAAATGTTGTGCCTCTATATCAGGGCTGTCCAAAATGTGGTAGCACACAGCCCCACAGGGAGATTTATACGGCCTGCCTACAAGCATAGAAATTTACATAAATGCTTTAGTAAATGAAGCCGAGCTATCCCGGAGCTCTCACTGAAATGGCAAATCAAAATATATTGTCTATTGTTTCAATAAAAACCTAAGGCTGAACAGCCCTGCTCTACATAATCTAAAATAGGAGGGAGAAAAGGGAGGTGAATGTAGACAGAAAGAAGATAGGCACTATACATTAACTTTTTTAAATTCTGTTTTTCCCTTTGTTAGTAGAACAAGAAAAATTCACACAAAACCTCAAAAAATCTGTGTCCCTGCTTCAGGGAAAGAAATATAATAAGAGAGAAGCAATGAGAACTTGTACTCTGTCCGTAGTATGCCAGGTGAAGAAGTAAATCACGGCTGGTCAAAAGCAGTAAGTGGAAAAGAAATTAAGCAGGCTCACTGAGGGGCTGGTGAAAAAAAGGAAGTGTGACAACAAAGGCGTCAGCTGGAGAGGCAAGGTGTCCCAGACAGGTGACACTTTACCAGACTGATCTTTCAAAGGAAAATAAAGGTTTGGTTATGGAATCCTCTAGTTGGAAACTTTAAACAGCTCACTCTTAGACTAGCATTCTGGCAAGCAGCGATGGAAAAGGAAGTTCCAAGAAACACTGGGACAGGAACTCTCACTCAGCAAGGCCCAGCCACTGGCTGGGGACACAGCAGGAGGTAAAGAAAGAAACTTGAGAGAATTCTGGCCCAGAGTCTGGAGGCCTGGGATAATCTCCATGTTGCTGGCCTGTCCACTCCACTAAGTTTTACTCTAATGCACTAGTGTAGCATGGAAATACCCCTGGGTACTACAAGAACACCCAGGGCTGTCAAGTCCTTCTTATACCAAGCTAGAAGGTTTCAAGGAGAATGAATAGGCTGAGCTCCTGCAGAGTGGGCTCTGTTTTGTTTGTATTTGTATCTCCAGAACTTAGCAAAGTGTCTGGTATAAGGAAACACTATGAATTTAAGTGTGAGCCCAGATACAGACTATATGCCTTTAGACTCAGGTGCAATCTAAGTTCAAAGAGGCTAACCACCAGAAAGTTGATCTTTTTACAGATGAGAAAATTGAGGCTTAGATTATTTGACTTGACCACTGTTACAAGGTAACTTATTGACAAAATCAGGATTCAAATTCATTACTTTTTTTGATCCCAAATGTAGTAATCTTTAATGTTTGTACTTTGGGGAAACATAGGGAGGGAAGGTACTATAAAAAAAATCTTGTTGTTCAGTCATGTCCAACTCTTCATGACTCCACTGGGGTTTTCTTAGCAAAAATACTGGAGAGATTTGCCACTTTCTTCTCCAGCTCACTTTACAGACAAGGAAACTGAGGCAAACAAGGTTAAGCGACTTGCCCAGGATCACATGGCTAGTCAATATCTGAGAGTGGATTTGAACTCAGGTCTTCCTGACTCCAGGCCTGGTGCTCTATCCATTGTGCCATCTAGCTGCCGGAAAATAAATAGGTAAGGACATACATTCCAAACAAGATGAATGAAGGAACAGAGACGGGAATGTGAATTGTATATTTGGTGAGCAGATAAATCTGACTAGAGCACAGGCCTCCTGTTAGAGAACAAAAAGAAATGAGGAAGAAAAGGTTAAGATGATGACATGCAGGGTCATAGGAGATCCCAGCTCACCCACATATTCCCCAGCAATTATCTAAAAAGTGTCCCAGACACAATCTGATGATCAAGAACACCGAAGAGGAAGAGAAGGAAGTTCATCCATCTAGGCCAGGGCTTCACAAAGAGATGGACAGAAGTCTGTGAGATCCAGAGGAGCTGTGCCAGAGAAGCCGATGTGAGTTCTAGTAAATAGGGCCAAAATCTACCAATGCGCAGAACAATAACACTCCAAGAAGGTTGGAAGACAACACAATCTCCTATAGTTTGGGTCTGAGCCAGCGTGATCTTATCCTTGACCTATAAGAACAAAGACAGAGCACAGAGCTGGCCCCATAAAAGCTGATATACACAGAGAAAGAAAGGCTTGCATTCTTTGGGGCAGTAAGTGCCACAGTGAGAAGTGACAAGAAAGATGGTGTACACCTGAGCTTTGTGGTGAAGTCTGAGACCAGCATAATCTCCAAAATCTGACTAGGACCTATCAAGACCACAGAAGGGGATGAAATCAATTCCAAACTGGAAACTATATTAGGAGAAAGAGACAGAGACAGACTAAGGTCAGCACCGACAATGAACCACTAGATAACTGAGAAAGAAGCCTGGAATTGAAGGAGAAAGTAGAATATAGTACCAGACATTCCATCAAGAATGGCAACTACATGAGGCTGCAGAGGGGACAAAATCAAACGGTATCCACCTATTCAATATTGTAAAATAGAACCTTGCCAGGCAAGATGTCCCAATCTGGAAATTGAGGCTGGAAATATGGATAAACAAAAGAAAATATGGAACATGAATATTCCAAAAAGCAAAAGATAAAGGGTTACAACCAAGAATTAACTTCCCCTGCAAAATTGAGTATAATCCTACAGAGAAGAAAATAAACTTTTAAAAGAATAAAAGACTTTCAAGAATTCCTGATAAAATGACTAGAGCAAAGTAGAAACTTTGAAATGCAAATAAACAAGAGATGAGAGAAACTTTTAAAAACTAAATACATTTGAGAAATTAGAAGCGCTTACTTCCTGCTAGAAATAGAAGGGACAAATGTCCTTTTCAGAATCTCACTGTATTCAAGTGTTATAGAAGGAATTACAAACAACCAAATAAAACTTTTTTGTTATTGTTCACACTTTTTTCAGTGGCGTCCAACTCTTCATGACCTCATTTGGGGTTTTCTTGGCAAAGATACTAGAGCAGTTTGACATTTCCTTCTCTAGCTCATTTTACAGATGAGGAAACTGAGACAAACTAGGTTAAATGATTTGCCTAGTGCCACAAAGCTAGTCAGGACAGATTTGAACTCAGGAAGATGAGTCTTCCTGCCTCAAGGCTGGTCACTCTATCCACTTCACCACCTAACTGACCCCCAAATAAACACAGGGACTGGGTGCAATTTGTTCTGTTTTGTTGGTTTTAAGAGAGAAAAGAAAGGGGGAGAGGGAAACATTAGGAAAGAAAAAAATAAAGAAGAACTTACAATTTCTTGAAACTAGGATGAGATAAAAGCATACAAACATGGAGAAAAACACAAGAGGAACAGGTACCTTGTGAATCTCACTCCTATTGAAACCAAACTAAGAAGGGTTGAACATACACACAAAAAGCCTTTGGTGTAGCACTGCATTAAACTCAATAGGGAAACAGGCAAATAGGCAGAGATAGGGATATGGAGAAAGGGAAAGAGAATGGGAATTTAAGGAGGTGGATAAAGTCAGAACAGGAAAAGTAACAAGCAAAGCAATCCTCATGTTCAAAGGAGGCATCATAAAAGGATAAAGAGGAGAATTAAAGAGAAAAAGAAATTGCAAGGAACTAGATATTGGGGTGGGAGCTTGGTAAGGAAAATGGCACAAAGGAGAACAGGTTTGTATTGATCAGGTTCCCTCTCTTTCTCTACACCTCCTTCTTCTTTGCAAAGAAGGAGGCAGGAGGAAAAATAGGAGAAAAAAAGAGGAGGTAATGAATAGAAATACACAATTAAATACACAATTGTCTACTCCAGAAAAATTTTACTTTATGCACCAGTGTAGCATGGAAATAACCCTGAGCTCTAGAAGGCTCTACAAGAATGTCCAGGTGTGGGCCTTCCTATACCAAACTAGGAAGGCTTCAAGTAGTATCAATAGACTAAGTTCCTTTAGAGTAGGTCCTGTTTTGTTTTTGTGTTTGTATCTCTAACACCTAGCCCAGTGCGTGGTATGTAGCACCTATTTGATAAATGATTGCAGAACTAAAATATAAGTCCCAATACAGACTATATGCCTTTGACTTAGGTCCAGTCTAAGTTCAGAGAGACTAGCCACCAGAAAGTTAATCTTACAGATGAGGAAATGGGTAGCGTGTAACTGAAAATGTTAATTTGATTTAACTCACCCATAAATGGAAGATGGGCAGCAAATGAATTAGAAAGCCGAATCAAACAATATGTTGTTTACAAGAAACGCACCTGAAGAAGGAAAATTCACACAGATTTAAAATTAGAGACTAGAGCAGAAATTAATGCACTTCAGGTAAGTTTAAAAAAGCAGGGACAGAAATCATGATCTCAGGCAAGGCAACAGTAAAAATATGTATGATTAAAGAGGAAAGCAAGAAAACTATATTATGTTTAAAGGCACCATAAACAATGAAATAATACCAGTAATTCGTATGTTTACATTGAATGGCATAGTACCTAAGTACTTAGAGGAAGAGTTAATCAAAATTACAGAGAGAAACAGACAACAGAATTATAATACTTGGGGGTTTCAATGTGCCTCTTTCAATATTATTGAAAAAGTTCCATAAGAAAGATGGTAGGTAAGGATCTGAACAGAATTTTAGAAAAGTTAAACATTAAAGATCTCTGGGCATTATTGAATGGAAATAGAAATGAATATATGTATTTCTCAGCTGTGACACTTTTACAAAAAAAAGACCTTGTTCTAGGGCATAAAAAAATCAAACACATTCAGAAAAGCAGAATATTCAGAATATACACAATTGATCATAACAATAAAAAAATAATCAAAAAAGGGCATTTGAAGAAAAGATTCAAAGTTAAATGAAAGCTAAATAATTTAGTTCTAAAGAATATGTGAATTTAAAAATTCATAGAAACACATAATTTCATATTTTTAAAAATGACAATGAAACAACATCCCATTGGGGATAAAGCCAAAGATTTCTTAGGGAAAACTTCAAATCTCCAAATATTTTTGTCAAATGAGAAAGAATAGATCAACAAATTGTGCATGTTCCTTAAAAAAAAAAACAATTAGAAGAGTAACAACTAAAAAACTCCAATTAAACACAAAAAATAGAAATAAAAGATGAATAAAACTAAAAACAAAAAAAATCACTAAAACTGATGACTAAACCTAAAGACTGTTTTTTTAAACTAATTAGACAAAACTTTAGATAATCTGATAAAATGAGATGAAAACTAAATTGGCAATATAGAAAAATTAAAAGAGAATTCACAAAAACTAAAGAGGAAAAAATAAATTATTATTAACTATTATGTCCTAGTATATGCAAAAAAACTTGATAACAAATGAAATGGATAAATATTTACAAAAATATTAAATATCTAGTTTAACAGAGGAAAAACTTGAGAATTTAAATGATCCAATCTTAGAAAAAGAAATTGAACAAGCCACAAAGAAAAAAAACTCTAAGACGTGTGGTTTAATTTACAAGTGAGTCCTATGAAAGATTCAAATAATACTTAATTTCCATGCTATATCAGTTGTTTGCAAAAACAAAGAAAGAAAAGATCCTGTTAAAAGAAAGTTAGTTTAGGGTCTCGCCCTGATCAACTGAGGTAAACTCTGGAAGACAAAAGGAATTTATTAATATATCAAAGCAGCACAAGTTGGTGGAGCCAACAGGATTTAATTTACTTGTTCTGCATTTTATAGACAGGAGTAAGTAATTTCCATATAGCAGAAAGAAAAATTTTGCTTGGTCCATGTTTCAAATGGGGAGATAGAGTCAGTGCCACCTCAGCTCTTGACTGGTCCACAAAATTTGCAAAGAAAAGGGATCAATGAGCATGTGCCCTATCATCTTAGACAGTCTACCTGTCACATATTCAAGGTTAAAACCAAGGTTTTAAAAGAAAGTCACCCAAATTGATTCAGCACAAAATAGCTGATTCCCCACAGTCCTACCAAACTCTTCTATGAAGCAAATATGATCCTGATACCTAAACCAGAGAAAGATAAAACGGAAAAAGAAACTATAAACTACTATATCTAACAACTACCAATGCAAAAATATTGAATAAAATATTGACAGTAACATAATCAAGGACAATAAATTACACTCTTACCAGGTTGGATTCATACCAGGAATAAAGGTTTATTTAAATATCAGGAAAATAATAAACAATAATAGAATATATTAATATAGGACTAAAGCCACATGGTTATATCAACAGATACTGAAAAAGCTTTTGGCAAAATACTTCTCTATGAAGGGCGGGGGAAAGAAAACAGGCATTTAAATACCTACTATGTGCTGGGCATTGTGCTAAGCACTTCATAAATATTATTTCAATTGATCACAACAACCCTGTGAAGTGCTAGTATAATCCCCATTTTACAGCTGAGGAAACTGAAGCAGCCAGTGGTTAAATGACTTGCTTAGGGTCACATAGCTAGTAAGTGTCTGGGGCAACATTTGAACTCAGGTGTTCCTTACTCTAGGCACTCTATTAAGTGTGCCACCTAGCAGCCTCTAACGTTAAAAATCATCCGAATAAATGGACTGTTCCTTAACAGGGTAAATAGTATCCATTTAAAATGAAAAACTAGCATTGTCTATTAAGAAGAAATGCTAGCAGTCTTTCCAATAAGATTAAGGGTAAAGTAATACGTCTATTTTCACCACTGTTATTTGATACAGTTCTAGAAATGTTAACAAGAGAAGTTAAATGTTAAAAGACAAAGAAACAAAGGAAATAAGTATAGACAAAAAGGAGACAAAATTATCATTTTTACACACAATCAAGAGAACTCTAGAGATTCAACTAAAAATTGACTTCAGTAAGGTAGGAGGATAGAATATAAACTCGTAAAATCATCAGGTTTTTTGCATATTAAAGTAAAACAGCAGTTAGATAAAGATATTCCATTAAAAATAACAGAATGTATAAAATATAAGAAAGTCCATATAAAAACAAACACACAGGAATTAAATGAATAAATCAATACAACACAATTTACAGAAATAAAGATTTAGACAACTGGAGAGATACTAACTGCTCAAAGTTGGGTCATGGCAATATGATAAAAAATGATGATTCTACCTAAATTAATTTACAGCTTCACATTATCCCAAACTACTTCATTACTTCATATAAGTAGAAAAGGGTTGCTTCGTATAAGTAGAAAAACGTAACAAAACCCATAAGGAGGAACAAAAGATTTAGAATATTTTTAAAATAATGAAAAAAAGTAGGAAAGAAGGGAACCAAGCAACACCAGATTTCAAGCTATACTACAATGCAAAAATCATCAAAATTATTTGGCACTGATTAAAAAACAAAAAGTGTAAGAGATTAAGTACACATGACTCAGAAGCAACTGAACATATTATCATTATGTTTGACAAATCAAAGGTCTCCAACAACTGGAGTAAGGATTCCCTTGACTCAACAAAAACTGCTGGGAAAGCTAGAAGGCAGTCTCACAGAAATTTAAGTTTTAGACCAAAGTCTCATACCATATGCCACAATAAGCTCCAAATGGATACATGACCTAGATATAAAAGGTCATACCACAAACAAATTAGAAAAACAGGGAAGATCTCTTTCACAGCTATGAAAAAGGGAAAAGTTCTTGATTTTTAAAAAAAGGATAGAAGGGATCCCAACACTTGGCAGAATGATAATAGACTAGAGGTACAGAATAAAACATACTTATGTTACAAAGGAGGGCCTTTATTTAGGGAGGAGAGTTATGGAAGGATATGGGTTAGTGATCATGACGCAAAAAAAGAAAGAAAAGAAAAAAGGAAAAAATTAAGAATTTTGAGGAAGTATTTTTAAAAGACAGAAAAAAGAAGGAAGTCAGAGGTGGGTACAGATAAGTAGGGCAATGTTGGAAGTACTATGATAAACTTAATATATACTTTTTAATGGTATGTTGTAATGTGACATTCAGAGGATCATAAAGAATGTACTGACACAAATAACAAGAAAAGAAAGAAAAAACGCAGACTGAGACCAACTTCTGAAAAACCATGCTTAGTTTGTACTTCACTCTGTGGGCAACATGGGAACAAACTCAAGGTTTTTGAGTAGGGGAATGTCTTGATCATCATGGTAATTAAGGCAGTAAGTGGCATGAAGGATGTATAATGAAGCAAGAAGGTAGAGAGACTAGAGGGAAGGCTACTATAATAATTTGAGCATGAATTATTTAGGCATAAATTCAAGCATAAAATCCTGGCCTAAGGTGATAGTAAATAGAACAGAAAGGAAGGGTTCAAGAGACATAAAAAAGAGAAAATTAACAGAACTTAAATAACTGATTATGTACTGGGCAGGGGAAAAGGTGAAAGAGGAGTCAAATATGGCTCTGAGGCTAAGAAAATAATTTGAGCTCTTTCCTCACAACAACCTTGTTGTGCTCTCAACAAACATAGCAGTAAAGAGCAGGAAGGCCTTTTCTAGAGGATGATGATGATGTACTTGACTTTAGATAATTAGATAATTTCTACAATTTTAGGTGAAAAAACATTCATTGAGCAGGCAGAAAAACAATTTAGAAATGTTTAAAAATACAATTCTATTTTTAAGAGAAAAATATTGAAAATATGATTAACCTATCACTTAAATCTCAATGTATTTATAGGAAATGGGTAAAGTCCCAGAATCAACTGTCAAAAAGGCACCCTTTACCTAAAGGGTAAAAAAAAAAATAGTTGAAGGTATATTCAGGCACAGAACTGATAGAAATACTTCTTGTGACAGAATAACTGTGAAATATGACTCTTCCCTGAGTGGCACTTAAAACATTCCCACAACTCCTATTATTAACATAATATTCAAAAATAGACTTTTTCAAAGTCGTTATGATCTTCTGTGTAAATAGTATTTGGGATAAGCAATTTGCCTTCTAAAAATGCACAAAAATGTGGTGACAGGAACAGCAGCCATTTCAGATATCAAAGTCAAAATGATAAGCTTTACAAATTACAAAATAAAAGCCCAAGGAAAATGAATGCAACCGAGGCTATGAAGTTTAGTAAAACAATGACCCAGGTTTAGGTTCAGACACAAATCAGATTTCTAATAAATAACTGAAAGACTAGAACCACATCTGTACATACAGAGTAATGAATAACAAAAGAACAAAAACACTATGAAATCGCTCCATGGGTCCATCACTTAAAACAGTACCCGCTTGTTAAATGCTTATTGATATTAGGAACTGCTTAAAATCTGTGTAAGGAAATGAAAGTGGACTGAACGACATTATTTGCTGATGTTCTAAAAGAGTATCTAATAATTATTCACTCTTCAATACCTCTTTCTAGGAAATGTGGGGACCAGGGGGTTATGGTTCCAGCTACAGAGAATCAGTCAACTGACAAGTATTTATTAAACACCATCTGTGTGCCAGGCACTGTTCTGGGTACTGGGGATGGTAGGTAAAAAAAAAATGAAACAGTCCCTGCATTACAGAGAGCTTAGTACATCATAGAGTATGCTAGGGTTGGAATAAGGAGACCTAGGTTCAGATTCTGCCTCATCAACAAAAAGTTATTAAGCACCTACAATGTCCCAGGTGCTGGACATTTACCAGTTGTGTGCCCTTAGTCAAGGCACTTACCCTTTCAGAGCCGCTATTTCCTCAACTGTAAAACGGAATGGAAGCAATACTTGTGCTTCACACCTTGCACAGAGCTGTTATGAATAGAATACTTTGCAAACCACTCAATACATATTAATTATTACTTCATAAGGTGTTAACTGTTAGAAGTGTTTGGCAGCTAGGTGACCAAGTGGATAAGGGTCTGGGCCTGCTGTCAGGAAGACTTAAGACCAAATCTAGCCTCATACATTTGCTAGCTGTATAATGCTAAGCAAGATACTACCTCCCAGAGTTGTTGTGAAGATCAGATTAGATATTTGTAAGGCACTTATCGCAACAACTGGCATATAGTAGGTGCTTAATAAATGCTTGTTTTCTTCCTTCCTTTAATGTTGGTTCATTCATTCAAGAAACATTTAATAAACATCTATTCTATGCAATGCATTTTGGTAGGCTGAGGTTGGAGGAATGAAAAAACAAGTTAGATCACTCAGAGTTCATAAATTTACAATCTAATCTAGTAATAGAAGATAAACAAAACTACAGATAAAATAATTCTGATTTAAATTCAACAGGTACATAAGAGGACTATAAAGTATTATAAGATAAGATAAAGTAGAAATCATAATGCAAACAGAATTAAGTTTATTTCATTACCTGGTTAAGGGGGAAGATAGCTAAAATATTTGGTTAAGTACTCTAATGAATCTGTGATCAAGATGTGAATATTCTCTCTGATGCAGACTTACTGCACAGAGGGAGAAAGAGAAATGTATAGAAAAAATTAGAATAACAAATAGAGCCAGGAGTATAGCCCTTGATACTAAAGGAACCATATCAACCCTTGTGTTTTTCCTCATCTGATCTATTCATGATTAGTATATTTTGTTGAGTGTGTAAAAGAATCCAGTTTTGGGGGGGAATCGGGGGAGGAGGGGGTCTATCTTAGCATAAAACTCCACAGACCATAACCTCCAACCCAAACTCAAATCTGCCTGTATCTGGATATAAGTCAAAGCCTGAATTGCAGTTACACATATGGCTTCAGTATCCAGAACCAGACCAAGAATGATACCCAAATATGGCAGCGAGAAAGAAACATGCCTCTTCATGTGCTTTTTTTGTGGCAGTGAGTGTTCTAGCTATGCTCTGTAAACTCCTAATAAAACCCACAGTTAGTTTAGAAGTAATTGTGGCTATGTCTCTTTTCTTTAAATTCTGGACTAATTTACCCTCCAATTCTTAAAAGCCAACATTAACCAAATAAACCAACATTTAAGTATTGTAAGGAAACTTTTAATACAGTTGAAAGTACCAACTAAGGACAATCTCAGTAGAAGATGTCTTCTAAAGACTTGAATTCAGAAACACACAGTACTTGTTACCCAGCACAGATTCTACTTGTAAAGGGAAAAAAATCTCCAGTTATCATTCACATCCAGCAATTACACCTAAAGACTCAGAAAATGGCAAGAAGGAGAGGTTGAAACATAACTCAGTGACAGGCTCAAGACATGAAGACCTAGAATTCATAACGGGAACCCAAGAACCCAACATTTTTGGGAAGCACATTTTAAAGAGTCTTTTGCTTTTGCTTCGATCTTCCTGGAGTTTCAGTAGGGACAAAGAACTCTCTGCTACAATTGGGACCTCCTCAAACTAGGTTCAGAAATCTTGACCTCTTTGGAAAAACGTAAAGATACATTTTAGAAAGTATTATGATCCTGGGCTACTCTAAGGTTAGAGTCCACAAACGCAATACCTCTGCAGCATCTTCCATTAAAACTGAGTTCAAAGAGGATAATGCTCAAACCCTTTCAACCTGTTCTAGGAGGTATGATGTTCTTTTGTACCTCTATTGACTATTATTGTAACAAAAGTCACATTAAGAAAAATACCCCCCCCAAAAAAAAGGTAGGCATTTATTTGCTTTGCCTGACCATGCGTAAGAGTTAAAAGGATTTTGTTTTTCTTTTCTTTTTTTCCCCAATGGAAGAGTTAGGAGGGACAGAAAATAAATGCTTGCTAATTGAAAAAAAATGTTTAAAAGAAAAAATTTTAGGATTAAACCTCAAAACAAGGTGAAGTTCAGGGAAAAAGAAACACTAATAGAGATGTAGGCCACAGAAGAGCATGACCAGCAGGAATCAATCCCTAGAGGCTTCACTTATAACTGACTCAATTCTTGTGATGAAACAAATATCATGCGGATTTTTTCTTACTTACTACCCCTAGCATCTTCCACTCAGTTAGTAGTACACGTCTAATGCAAGAAATTCTTCTGTTTGCTTACAAATTAGGAAGGTTTTATGTATCACTGGGGCATTAAATTGAATCAAAAGGATCAGAGGTGTCAAACTGTTTGCGATTAAAATGCTGTCCAGACTCTACCACTGAAAGATGTAACAGAAATGATATACAAAGGATTAGTCTTGGTTTGGTGAATCAAAGGAAATATCATATGTCTGGAAATACTGTGCAAAATTTGGAAAGAAAAATGGTAGAAATATAGTAAAGAAATATAACATTTACTTATTCAACTGACAAGAAAAAATGCCAGAAAATAGGAAAAAAATTTATAAAAATCATACATATCAAAGGAAGAAATTTGAGCTATCTGTAGCCATATTAAAAAATGTTCCAAATCACCAATAATTAAATAAATACAAATTAAAGTAACTCTGAGGCTCTACCTCACACCTATCACATTAGCAATATTCACAAAAAAGAAAAATGACAATTGTTGGAAGGACTGCAGGAAAAAAGGCAGAGTGGTACACTGTTGGTAGAGCTGTGAATCCGTACAGACATTCTAGAAAGAAATTTGGATCTATATACCAAAAATTCCTTAATTATGCATATCCTTTGACTCAGCAATACCACTACTAGGCCTATACCCCAAAAAGATCAAAGAAAAGAGAAAAAGTACCCATTTATAAAAAATACTTTTGCAGCTTTTTTTGTGGTAGCAGTG
The DNA here is from genome assembly GCA_028646595.1 of Phalanger gymnotis. Classification (NCBI taxonomy): domain Eukaryota; kingdom Metazoa; phylum Chordata; class Mammalia; order Diprotodontia; family Phalangeridae; genus Phalanger; species Phalanger gymnotis. Next base: position 155,866,718 of record CM053624.1, read on the forward strand.
TACTAGAAACTAAGGGGATACCTATCAACTGGAAAATGTATGAACAAATTAGTATATGAATGTAATGAAATACTATTGTACCATGAGAAAGGAAAGGGGTGGGTTAGACCAGGGATGAAGAATATCATCCATCTCCTGATAGAGTGGTGATGGACTAAATATAGAGATGAGACATTTTTATATGGATATATATGGATTTTTATATGGATATATGCTTGCATATGCATAGCTGTTCAAGGATTTTGTTTTTCTTTCTTTTTTCTCAGTTGGGGGAGGTAGGAATGTGGGAGAGAGAGAAAATGAATGCTTTTTAATTGAAAAAAGAAATTTTTAAAAATTTAACACAGAGATATCCACATTGTCTGGTTATTTCTACTTTTGCTAATGATTACGCCCAAGTGGACACAGAACTGGTCACACCTACTAGTAAGTATAAAATACAACCTAAAGAATCTATTTGAGGAGCACAGCTCACTTCAGTGTTCTACTTTCTTAGTCCTGCTGTCTCAAGCTCTGACCTGCAAGGACTATGGACCCTTGTCTCACATGGCCTTAAAGACCTACCAGATATCTGTCTCTATGTGACTACCTGGACTTGACTTGCTGCCTGCTGGAGGTGGAGGAGGGAGAAAAGAAGATAGGAGGGAAAGAGAAAAAGAGAGGGGGGAGAGAGAGACAGAGAATGAGAATGGAGGTCAATGCCAAAGTATAACCTCCTAGAGCAGGGCAAAGAGATGAAACATCTTAGCTGTGGAAAGTCGACAAATGGGAGTTGGAATAAAAAGTGCCTGAGGCAAAGCAAGCCAGGACCTGTATGTGCAGCCCCATAAAAGAAGAAAGCAGTTGCAAACCAAATGCTCAAGAATGGCAATGAGGGGAAACAGGTTCTCCTAGACACAGACCAGGCCTTGAAATCTTCGGTCCTGGGCATCCAACAGTACAGAAAGAGAATAAGCTCATAAGCTATATGATCAGAATAATAGGAGCTTGAGTCCAAAATTACTTTGAAGATAAAGTGAAAGGACAAAATAATCATTAGGAATGTGGCTACTGTTTTCATTACTTTATTAATTTCTGTCCTAATTAAATGTTTCGCCATTTTAAAAAATTCATCTTCTTCATCAAAGTTATCCTGATTTAGGTAGAATCAAATTCTCTTTCTGTCTCTCTCTCTCTCTCTCTCTCTCTCTCCATATATATAATAGATATATGTGCATATGTATCTTATTATAATATATGTATACATATATGTATATACACATATTTTACACACACACATGCCTGAATTCTCCAAAGACAGTTCCTTCTAAAATGTGGTGCCCAGAATTGAACACAGTACTCCAGATATGCTCTGGTTAGGACAGAATACTGGAAAACTCTTACAACTTACTCCTTTCTCAGCCCCTTTTCATCTGGTTTCCAGCCTCATTACTCAGCTTATCAAGTGCTCTCTCCAAGGTTAGCAATGATCTCTTAACTGCCAAATTTCATGATGTTTTCTCAGTGTGTGTAAGAGACATAACAAGCCAGTCAGGTTGACTAAGCTATAGAATGCATGAGAGAGGAATAATGTGAAATCAGTAAGGAAAGATCAGCTGGAGTCAGACTATGAAAGGCTTTTGAATGCCAAAGAAATCTGTATTTGATCATAGATACAATAGGGAGTTAATGAAGCTTCATGAGCCAAAGAAATCTGTATTTGATCATAGATACAATAGGGAGTCAATGAAGCTTCATGAGCAGGGCAGTTACCATGGCCATACCTATACTTAAGGAATTTGACTTTGGCAGCTCTGTGGAGGATTGACTAAAGAAGAAAGAAGCTGAATATTATTACTAGAAAAATTTAGGCAAAAGGTGATGAAGACCTGAAATAGTGTTGTGGTTGAGCTAGTGGAGAAAAAGAGAAAGACGCTATAGATGTTGCATAAATAAAAATCAATAAAAATTAGTAACCAATTGGGTCAAGGATGGGAAAAAATGAAGAGTTGAGGATGATTCCATGTTTCAGAACCTGAGTGACTTGAAGGATGAATAGATTTTGCAGATTATCAGTAAACAGACAATAATTGGACCCATGAGAGGTGATAAGATTTCAAGACAGTATCAAGAGAAAAAAGAAGCCAAGATAGAGCTTTAGAGAAGACTCACAATTAAAAAGGCACCATATGGATGATGAGCCAGCAAAGGAGATTGAGAGGACAGGCCAGAGAAGTAGAAAAGGAACCAAGAAAACCCAGAGAGAATTTCTAGGAGAGATTATTTTAAAAAGTAGAGATTTAGAAAATAGAGTGAGTTTTGGAAAAGGGAATAAGAGATAATGCATTCTGTGTAGGACACAATAATCTTCCCCCCCTTTACTTTTATTTTTATAAGCATTTATTTTTTCACCCTCCCACTCCCCCAGCTGAACAATTGAAAAAGAAAAAGAAAATGAAAACCTTCGTAATAAACAGGCATAGTCTAGCAAAACAAATTACCACATTAGCCATGCACAACCAAATATAATGTTTTATTACACATTTTAAAGAGCATGATTAGGGAACGTTTAGGTGGAGAATCAATCTGTTTTCCAACCTCATCAATGAACTAAAATCATCCTCCCCAAAGTGACCAATGATTTCTTAATTACCAAATCTAATGACCTTTTTTATTCAATTGTTATGCTATTTGACCTCTTTGTAAATCCTGATGATGTTGACAACCATCTTTTCCTAGACACATAACTAACTCTTAGGTTTTCTTGACAGTTTTCTCCTATTTCTCCTCTGACTGCCTATTCCTCAGTCTCCTTTGCTAGACTTAACTCATGTCATTCCTGCTAACCATAGGCATTTGCCAAGGCTCCCTGCTGGACCTTCTTCCCTTTTCACTTTATACTATCTGGTTTAATGATCTGAGTAGCTCACATGGGTTCATTTATCGTCTCTATAACAATAATTCTATGACTCCCAGATCCAGTCCTAGTCTTTCTCCTAAGGTACAGTCACCCATTACCTACTACCTTTAGAAATCTTGAACTGGATCTCAAACTCAACATGTCCAACATAGGACTCAATTATCTTTCTCTCCTAAACTCTCCCCTCTTCCTAACTTTCCTATTATGTACTGCCAAGGGCACTACCATCTTTCACCTTCCCCATTTATCCAACTGATTGCCAAATCTTGTTTCTACCTTCACTTCTCTTGCATGCAAAAGTATCCCCCTTCTTTCCACTCACATAGCCACCACCCAAGTTCACTTGCTCATCACCTCCTACCTGGACTAGAAGACAGTGGCTTCCTAAATGGCCTCCCTGCCTCAAGTCTCTCCTCATACCAATTCATCCTCCACACAGCTGCCAAAGGTTGTTTTAAGTGCACATCTGATATATCACTCCCTTACTCGCTAAGTTCAATAGGATTACTATCTGTAGGGTCAAAACAGAGTCCTCTGGCCTTTAAATCCCTTTACAACTTGCTCTCTTCCTACCTATACAGTATTCTTACACTTTCGTCCTCTCCATGCCACCTATGATCCAGCTACAGTGGCCTACCTGATCTTCCTTGAATACACTACTCCATCTCCCAGTTCTATTCCTCTGTACCAGCTATTCTCCATGCCTGGAATGCTCTCTCTCCTCACCTCCACCTCTGAACTTATCTAGCTTCCTTCCGGTTTATCTTCTATATAACTCGTATATATACCTGGTATGTACATAGTTACTTACACATTGTATTCTCCATTAGAATGTGAGCTCCTTGATGGCAGGGTGAGGTGAATGTTTTTCTCTTTTTTTTGCATCCTTAGCACTTAACATTATGCTTAGAACATAGTAAGCACTTTAAAAATGCTTAGTGATTGAGTTGGTATTATGGGGTTGGAGCTCAGGAGTAGGAAATGAGGGTTGACTGTGTAGATTTAGTAGTCACCCGCATAGATAATTGAACCCATGGACCCTAAGGAGATCACTAAGACAAAATGGAGAAGAAGAGATCATTTTTCATGACCTTCCTGTAGCATTTCTTTCTGTTTACCACTCCATTTTTCTTAATACTCTCTTCTCCCTTGGCTTTGGTGACACTACTCTCTCCCATTCTGTTCCTATCTGTTTGATTGCTTCTTCTTAGTCTCCTTAGAGCTAGCATTTTACGAATTCATCTTCTTCCCACCTCCTGCAGACAGATATCTAGGAGGGCTCTTTTGTTTAGCCTTTGACTCTTCTTTCTCTACTCACTCTTTATTAGCAATCCCATTTCCTTCACTCCAAGGGCTTCAGATATTCCTACACCATACAAACAATTCTCAAAGCTATGTACTCAGTACCAGTGGTTATATTTCTAATCTGCATTTTGTGCCTGTGTCCAAAGGGCACCTCATTTTAATGAGGCCAGAAGCATCTTATTATTAGAGCACAGAGTATGATGAATCTGTGTTCAAATCTAAGTTGATAAAAAGATAACTTTTTTGGTAGACATTATTGGGCTCCAAAAGTTTTCATTATACATACACCTATATGATATTTAACCTGAACGCGATTAGAATCTTCAAGACAAATAGGATCACTTCACTTGAAGGAAAAACATGCCACCCCAATTACTTACTGACCACTAATAATGTACTAGAGATGGTAGATAAAACATTATGACAATAAGGACTCAAAATATAGTTTGAAAATTTTCAATCCTAAATAACCTCTAAATATCTAAAATGTTCTCCAAGTTTTACCAATTAAATCAGCTAAATGAAATCCTTAACATAATAACATTTAACCAAAGGGCCAAAAGAGCGAATAAATCAATCCATACTGTGCAGGAGATCAAAATTTTTGAGAAACATATCACCCCTATTTCTAGAAAAGATATTTCTCCAGGAAAAGGGACAAAAGATATTAGGAAGAGAAATGGAGAAATATAGTAGGATTCCCAAAAATTGTCAAGCATGGCTAAAGAGCTTTAATAATCAGTGCTTAAATCAGTTTTAATGAGTACTTAAAACACAATATTTTTCTATATCTATCATTAAATATTTTCCATTAATGTTTATATTCTGAAGCTGAAAAAGGGCTTATAAATAAATTACCCTGTTTAAAAGTTTAACTCCTCTACTCATAAAATAGTACTGCCACTTTGAAAACAAAACCTACAAAACTAAATATTTTGCATTTCTGAGTCACTTTACATTCTTAAGCATAAGAGACACTCAAAAAGTTAAATTCAGTACTGCCTTATCACATATGTCCAATATAATCAAAATTACCCTTAGTGTTACATTTAAAAGAAATCTAAGAACACATGCAATTTGTATCAACATTAAAGAAATGTTACAGAGCAAATTCCCTTTGGCCTCTTACAAGCTGCTGAAGTACCAGGATAACCAGTATCTTAATGAAACTCATAGGATATAAAACCCTTAAATCATACCTAATATATACTTTATTCATTTAAAAACTGAATTGTATCTTAAGATGGTATGGTAAGATAATAAACAACATATTCTCTACTTCCCTTTGCCCATAATCAATGACCATTTTAATTCCATATTATTCCTAAGTTGCTGAAGCTACAGATTTAAATCTTCATTATATCTCTCAAATTAAAAAAAAAGAAAAATAGTATTTCTTTTACATGTCTATTACCACATAAAGGAAACGGAAGAGAAAAATTTTTCTTTGTAACTTTCTTCATCAGTCCCTTTCTATCATACTCTTGACAAAATCATATAATTGTTTCAAACTACAACTGTTACAAAGAAAAGATTCAATTTTTAAGATTATTTTACAATCTGAATGCTTCAGAACATGACTTCCCAAACCACACACACAATCATCAACGTGGACCTTTTCTACTTAAGGCACTTTGAAGCTGTGTTTGCCATATTCTTTGTCCTTATTGCTCCTCCACAAAAATGGAAGAATTTAACACATAATAGTATTCAATTTCCTTGCTACATTAAAGCCAACTGCATTCTTCATTTTTTTCCATTTTGTACTACTCTTTGGACAACAATGTAAATAAATGTCCTTTCTCCACTGCATTTTGGTGAAATGAAATTACACACACATCTCTGCTGTGGCTTATCCAGACCGATCAATGTTCAGATATCAAGGCAATTCCCACTAATGGCTAAGAACCAAACATTATAACACTGAATATGGATCCACCAAGCTTCAAAGTGCACATATTTTCAATAATAACAGCTGATATTTCTGTAGCACTTTAAGATCTGCAAAGTATTTTACATTAAATTCAAAAAATAATTATTACACACCAACTATCTGTGAAGCAAGCACTCATTATAATAGGCAATGAAGATACAGTTCTTGTTCTCAAGGAATTTATATTCTCCGAGAGGATACAACAGAGATACATATAAGTACACGATAATTTGAGAATCGAGAGAGCATTAGCAACTGGTAAAATAAACAAACAACACAGATAATCTGAGGAAAAAGAGAGCACAACAGCTAGGGGATCAGGAAAAGTTTCACAAAGGAGATGGCATTTGAGTTGAGATTAAGAATTCTAAGAGGGGGAGACAAAAGAGTGATTGAATTCCAGACATGCTGGACAACCTGTGCAATAGGCTGGGATGGGAGCTAGAAGGTCAAGCTTGGAGAACAATGAATAGACTAGTCTCACTGGAACATCCATGAGGAGGAAAACTGCAAAGTAAATTTAGAAAAGGTAGGCTGGAGCCAGACTATTCGAAGCTTTAAATACCGAGCTGAAGACTTTGTGGCTCATCCTAGGCGGTAGGGAGTCACTGAAGATTATTGCAGACGTGGACTTTAGAAAAATTATTTTGCCAGCTGGGTGGAAGATGGATTGGATAAGGAAGAGACTGGAAGCAGGAAGACTACAGTAGTAGTTGTAGTAGGCTACAACAACAATACAAGAAAAAGGTGAGGTAGGTGTGAATTAGGATGGTGTCCATAAAAGTAGAGAGAAAGGGTCAAACAGATGTGGAGAGGTACGGAATGTTTTAGAGGTAGAACTGGCAAGATTTAGAAACTGACAGGAAATGGAAGTAAAGGAGAATGAGGAACTGAAAGATAATTCCAAGGTTGCAAGACTGCACTGGTGGAAAGATGGTTATGGAATTAGGGAGAAGGCATGACTAGAACAGCAACCTTATGGAAAAGATCTAAAGAGTTTAGTGGCCTGCAAATTCAATAGGAGTCAACAATGTGAAAAAGTAGCCTGGAATGCTAATAAGATTGTATTTTTATTATTAGGTAGCATTAAGAAAGGCAAAGAATTCAGGATTAGGGTGGTTGTAGTCACTGTACCCCACATCCATCAAACTACCTCTGGAATATTGTTTTCCACTCTAAGCACCACATTTTAGGGCGAAAACTGACAATCTGGAGGTTGTCCAGAAAAGCGCAACTAGGATGATGACAGAACTCAAGTTTGTGTTATAGGAGTATCATCGGAAAGAACTGGGGTTATTTTGCCTGGAAAAGGCAAAAAGCTTGGGAGTGGGAGGGTATGATAGCTGTCTCTAAGTATTTAAAGGTTTGTCACATGGAACAGGAATTAAACTTATTCTGCTTGGCCCCAAAGGGCAAAACCAACTTTATCTCATCTGTTCCTCACCACAACCAACCCTACTAAAGATATTACAATTCCCATTTATAAATGAAAATGGCGAGGCTCAGAGAATTTAAGTGACTTTCCCACTGTCATCTAGCCATTAAAGTTTCTGAAGTGAATCCAAGTCCTGCACTTTCTGCTACGCCAAAGCATTTTTATATAAAATTTGATGAAATCTCTCTCAATAAAATTACACCTCTCAAAATTCAAACAAGAGGAAATTTCAATCACTACGACTCCACGTCCAGAAGTGGGAGGAGTTAACTCCAAGGTGGTTGTCACCTACCAACCTCCTCTCAAAGCAAAACACAAGAATTATGTTCTTCCGATTTCCGACACATTTACTTTAAGTCTCTTTTTGGCCTTTCTCCCACAACACTCCAGCAGTGCTGGTCCAAATCAACTCCACCACCACCACCCCTGGTTCCGACAAATGCATAAGAAGTCCCTTGGCATGATTTTGGCAGCCTGGGCACCACTGAGATAGTCACCCAAGACACTCCCGAGAAAACCACCAACACCCAATACAACTCTGCTGTGCCAGAGGCTCATACACCAAGTGGTGTTAGTGTTTTGTTGGGGGTTTTTGGCTTTTGTTTTTTAATAAGGTGACACGTGCACCCACCGTCCTGGCACCCGTGGCAGGAGTGCAAGAAGGATGTGAGTTACATCCACACGCATAAACGTCCGGAGAAATGGGGAGAAAGTGCGCGGTCCTCCGCGCTCGGGGAAGCCCTAATGGGGCTGGGGGGGGGGGGGTAGGTATTTGGGGAGGCTTAGACCAGGACCATCTCCAAGGAGTAGCGGGAGTTAAAGGTCTGATAGCCGCCCCGCGGGCAGATCGGGACGAAGAGCCGGCCCGTCATTCCTCCTCCCCACCCTGCAACCCCCTCCATCCTGAGTCGGAATCCCGGAGGCGGGGGAGGGATGGAGGATACGAGAAGGACCGGGCCGGGAGGGTTCCCGGGCCACTATCCCGGGGGCTCGGGGGGCGTGTCCTACCTGGGCCGTGGCGGACGCAGGAACTCCAGGCAGTGGGGTCGGGCCCGGTTCAGGGCCGAGGCCGGCCGGGATCACCCCTCGGGAGGAAGCACCGCCGCTGCCTGCCCATCCCCCGCCGCCGGACTGCGGCGGGACCCGTGTGTGGGTTCGCGGGCCGGCCGGCCGGTGAGGCTGTCCCCTCTTGGGTACCGTTTGCGTCTACTGGCGACGGCGGCGGCTGTTGCTGCTGCTGGCTGCCCCCAGCCGCTGCTCTTGCTCCAGCCCCTGCTCCTCCTCCTGGCGCCGCCGCCGCCACCGCGTCCCCACCGCTCCCATCGCCGCTGCGGCGACTACTGCAGCGCCAGCTGACCCGACCCGACGTTATTCTCCCCCTTCGCAACCCGGCACAGCCTAGCCCACCTGCCCTGCCAGAGCGAACGCCCACCTTCTCCACCGCAGCCGCTGATTGGAGGCCGCGTTCCGAGTCCATCACGTCGGTTGGCTGATCCCATTGCCTATTAGCGAGGGGGAGGGAAGTCGGGCAAAGAGGGTCTCCGCCCCCCACCGGAGAAATGCCGCTATCTTCAGGTTTGCCTGAGAGGGCGAGTTACCGGGAAAGGAGCATCACAATGGCAGTGCGCGTGCGCAAGAGCATTCTGGGGATTGTAGTTCCAGCCACAAGCTGCGGCTACCCGCTAGTCCCGAGGAGAGAAGCGGGGCTCTGGGAAGGGGGGAGGGGGTGAGTCCGAGAAGGTGGCCGGGTTACCCTGAATTTTTCTCTCCCTTCAGCCTCACACCTCGTGTCCACCGGCTTGTCGTGACATAGTGGAGATAACCCTTGGTCTCGATCCAATATCTTACTCTGCAGAGGGGAAGCCCATGGGGACTTGGTCGGGACAACTCCATCAATCACAGATGATGGACTGCGCCACCTGGTCTCGATGACCCCAGGGTGTGAGGTGGCGGTGACGGCCACGAAGATACTGGGCTCAGAGGCCGGGATTGGGGTTGGGGAAGATGATGGTCAACGATGGAGAGGCTTTCTTGGACACGTTCCCGGGCCCCAGGCAGGCTCCCTGGCAATGGAGGCCTCGCTCTCTATCCCTCTCCCAACGGAGGTCTCCTTCCTTGTTCAGATCCCTTAAGAGGCAAGGAGACAGCGGAGCCCCTGGGAAGACCTTGGCCTGGGAGCCGTGGATAATGATGCTTTGGGTTTTCACTGCCTCCGAAGAACAAGAAGTCTTCACCCTATTTAAAAGGAGCCTCCAGCCCAGAGTCCTGGCAGGGAGTGAAGCCCTAAGATGGACTTCCGAGCATCCTGGAGTCTGCAGGAGGAGTCTGAAGGAGAATCAGGTTGGGGTGTAGGGGGAAGTCGGTGAGTAAGAGGTTGTGTCGCGCATAAAGTGTGGAGTGTTATACAATAGGACCTGGAAATTAAAGTGTTTTCAACAAGAAAATGTCCCAATCAAAATTAAAACGGATCTTGAAACCTCAGCATCAGAGGTGTTTTTTAAGTCAGAAGATTTGCCTGAGCAGAGATGAGAGAATGAGAAAGCGAGAGAATGAGAAAGCAAGAGAATGAGCCTTACTCCCCTAAAACAAAGAGACCTGCTTTCAAACATGGAGGGAAAGAAGAAACTACATTCATGCATCTTGACATTGATTCAATGGAGGGCATCTAGACATCTCAATTCAGTGGATGGGACTGGGCTTGATTTAGTAAAGTTCAGAGATGCAGGTGAGCTCTGACCTAATTTCAAAGCAAAAGAGATTTGAAAAGAGGATGTTCTGGAAAGATTGTAGATTTTTTTTTCACGGGAGAAGGACACTTCCAGTTTGTGTTTTATTGTCAGCTGCTAGGGGGTTGAAAATGCACTCACTTTGTCTGTATCACCCACTGTTTTCCAAGTCATAAGTCCTCTCCTGCCCTTGTTCTTACTTTCCACTGGTCAGCAGTTCACACGATTTAGATCTTAAAGAGCAGAAGTATAACTGATGCAACTACAGTGTTTCAAAACCCCCCTCTCCTGCAATATTGATTTGTAGCTATTACTCTCTGGGAAAAGTATACAATTTCACAGGCAGAAAGGATGAAACTAGATCCTCTACTACTAGCTTCAGGGTCATTTAAATCTTTCTTTTCCTTACTCAAATAGAATGCAATAGAGGTCAATGTAAATTCTCCCTACATGCTGGATTTGAATTGCTCTTAAAGGAAAAACATTTCATCCTTTTAAAAGTCCAGAAAGCTTAATGTCTCTTGACATTCTCAACAACCAGCAGGCATTTCTCCTGGCTCTTATGTACAGACCCTTTGGATAAAGAAGCAGAACAGAATGTACATTAGAGGCAATTGATGATGCAGCTCATTTTGTTCTGGTCATAAAGAAGTTGCCAGATTTTCCATTTATTTCCACAAATTAAAATCTAAAGTTGCTTTCTCATGACTTTGCCTGGTAGACTAACTCAAAAAACTTTTTTGACCCCGAAGGTGATTTGGGGTACGAAGGAATTGGTGACTTCTTTAAATATTTTTCTTTATAATTTTCCTATTTTTCCAATTTTAGGGAAAAAGCGAAAATTCTTTTGGATTGTGCCTGATATTCATTTCAAGTGACTATGCTGTATATAGAGGAAGCTGTGGAGTAGTCTGACTTGGAACACATGGGTTCAAGGCCCACCTCTGACACCCATCTTGACTCTCTGACCCTGAGCGAGTTTGTTATTCTGTTCTAGGCAACTAAGACTTTAAGTTACAGAGAAGGTGCTGACCTGCATTGCCTCATCTGGCAGTTCCATATATGAAAGAAGTCACAGGTCCAGTCCCATCATATTTTTAAAGGCTTCACTTACACACATTTAGCAAGTGGAGTATGCCCTCCTCTGTACATACCTCACATCTGCTAAAAATGTAAATTAATTACTTAAATGCAATTTAATTGGCCTAATCTGATACCATGTGAGGTGGAGTTAAAGGGCTATTATTTATGTTTACTTAAAGTGACAGTGAGTTTATCTAGATTCTCTTAAAAAATGAAAAGATATCATTTCTGATTACTCATTTGTGACTCTGACTTATTTGAAATCCATCAACAATTAGGCAAGTAAATAGAAGTGTTGTTAGCAATATACCAAGGGGAAGTTGTGTCAGATTTTATGAATTTAATATCTTGATAATCGAATGATGGTATGTCCCAAATGGTGTACATTCAGAGTTCCCAAGAGTAGGAGTCTCAGGATGATTTGTTGCTGCTTTGTTCAGCCATTTTCAGTCATGTCCTGCTCTTTATGACCCCCTTTTGGAGGTTTCTTGGCAAAGATATTGGAGTGGTTTACCATTTTGTTCTCCAGCTCATTTTACAGATGAGGAAATGGTGGCAAATGGATTGAGGGATTTGCTGCCCCCAGGATGATGGAAAGTCCCAAAGAAAAAAGCTCTCAACACTCACCTTTCCCTGTTTTCCTTTTGATTTTGTTGAGGATCTTAAGGATCATAGCTTAGATTTAGAGCTGAAGGGACCTCAGAGATCATAACCACTCCCTCGTTTTACAGATGAGAAAAATGAGGCCCAGGGAGGTTAAGTGAAGGGGTGCACTGTAGTTAAGCACCATCAAAAATGAGTACCATGAAGTTTTGCACTGGTAGCTTCTCATCTTTGGTTTATCTCTCTTTCCTTTGAACTCAGTACTACTTTGTAACATTCTCATTATACTTTGACATCTTGTATCATAGATATTATGTGTGCATCATTTACTGTAAAAACGTGGTAGAAAGCTAGCCTCAAAACCAGGAATACCTGAATTCATTTCCTACCTCTGCTACATATGGCGGTGTCCCCTTAAAGGGCACAGACAAGTTCTCCAATGCTTTAGGCAGTTTTCTAAGACTCTAAATAGCAAAGAAGGTACTCACTTGAATTGGTAGGAGTTTCCTCACCTAGGAATTACCAATACCAATGAAATCACAATTCTAGTCCCTATCCTTATGGTAACACTAAGAGTACAGGTACGATATGTTATTCTTTATATTCTCTCTAGCACCTATCACAGGGATTTCCAGGTAGGCATTCAAATATCTGTTGAATTTATGAAGGGGCTTCACTGGTTAATTGACCCCAAAACAACCTCAACTATTTAGGGTTTATACTATAGAGAAAAGGCAGCTAGGTGTTGAAGTGCACAGAGCGCCAGGCCTGGAGTCAGGAAGACTCATCTTCTGAGTTCAAATCTGGCCTCAGATACTTACTAGCTGTGCGACCTTGGGCAAGTCACTTTACCCTGTTTGCCTCAGTTTCCTTACCTGTAAATTGGACTGGAAAGGGAAATGGCAACCCACTCCTGTATCTTAGCCAAGAAAACCCCAAATGGGGTCACAAAGAGTTGGATGACTGAAAACAGCTGAACAACAATAGTATAGGGATAAATCTCTAAGTGAAAGTAGATGTCTGAGAAGTTGATCAAGTGTCCCATGTAGAGCTGTACCTGGGATGTACTCCTGATAAACATAAATTGGTTAAAATAAAAAAACCCTACTCCAGTCAGTATACATGGCTAGTGAGCATTTATATAGTTGTTGTTTTAATGAAAGTTAATAATTATTCCTTGCTTTTCTTACAAACTGGACCAAACCAAAAAAAAAAAATTTGAAAAACCTCTAAAAGTTTTCCTGAAATCCCCTTTCAACTTTCCACTTCCATCTAGCACTATCTTCTTTCAGGCCACTAGTGCCAATGTGTTTGCTGTCTCAGGTGTATACTTTATAAATTTTTATTTCTAATTGTGGCTTAGTTAAAGGAACAATAGCAATTTTATACCTAGCAAAGGAAGGGAGGCAGACTGTCTTTTTCTTGTCCCCAAAATCATACTATTGGCCCAAGGCCGACCCTGAAGGTAAACCTGTTTTAGTGGTTAGGAGACTAAGTCAGAAGTGACAGGATGCCAAAACTCCTTTTCCTTATTTTCAGCAAATGAGAGGATGCATTTATATATTATCAGTTATATATTTATAAAGTGCTTTATAAACCTTAAAGTGTTTTATGTCAGTTATTTTTATTCCCTCCTTTGATGAGCTCAACTCAACACACATTTATTAAACACTCATTTTTGTGCAGCTTACCGTGCTAAGCCCTGGGGATACCAAAATAAAAAAGAAACATTCCCTTCCTTCAAAAAGTTTACATTTTAGGTTGGGGATACAACATATAACCACATAAGTAAATACGGGGGAGAAAGAGAGAGAAAGAGAGAGAGAGAGAGAGAGTGAGAGAAAATAAATGAACACAAACTATTCTGGCCCTATGTCCCCAAGACTTCCAAAATCCAAAGTTTGTGGCCCCATTCTCAGTATTCCCTCTACCCACTTGTTTGAACCTACCTCCTTTGCCTTAAGTTCTCTATTCACCCAATAAGCAGGCCATACTTTGATGGTCCAGACCCATAGTTTCTGCTTCCTCTAACCATTAAACTCGCAGGTCATCCAACAAGAAATAGCTGTTCAAGTGGACACTTCAGGTTCGTACAATTCCTCCCTGAAGTTGAAGAGTAATTGTATAAAAGATAGAAGTAGCAGAATGTTAGTTAGCCCATAGGCAAAGAAGGGGAACCTAAACTCTTGGTCTGGAATGAGTGGGGTAGGGAGAAGAAAACCCAACCAATTGGGAAGTTATTTTTCTTCAAGGCTAAACTTAGGAGTCCTCTCTTAGAAGCCTTTCTCCTTTGTTTTCCCCAGTTGTTAATGTTCTCTCCCTGCTCAAATTATCTTGTATTTATTTATCTGAGTATATTTTAAATCCTCCCTCTTGAATAGGTTAAAAGATACATGAAAGTAGGAACATTGTTGTTGTATTTTGTATGCCTGGTACCCAGTGCTTTGTGTGTAGTAGGTGCTTAACTTTGCTAGATTGTTATTGACTTTAAGTAAGATCATTTTTGTCTTTTAATTTAGATATCAGTGTGGGGTAGTGATTAAAATGACATTTGATATTAATTCTGATTAATTATGGTATAGTATAGCGTGGTAGCTAGAGAGGATAGACTTGGAGTCAGGAAGATGCAGGTTCACATCCTCCCTCTAATACTTATTAGCTGTGTGGCCATGGTCAAGTTAAGACCTCACCTGATCCTCAGTTTCTTCATCTGCAAAATGGAGATAATATTGGTGCCTCATAGGGTAAGAATTAAATGAGATTATATGAAGCTTTGAAACCTTTAAAGCACCATAGAAATGTCAATTGTAAAATGAGAAACGAAAGCTAAAAATTGTCTTGCTTCCATATAAGTTATGTTCATATCACTCATTTCTGATTTGTTTACCATATATGCCTGAGTACCATGAGGCATAATAAAGCATCATTTAATTAATAAATTGAAAAAAATTAAACCAATAAACTCTATATTCACATTCTCAGACTTCATAATTTGTTGTTCATATAACAAGGTTGTCGGCTTACAGTTTTGTTTTTTTTAATTAAAGGCAATATTATGGCAAGATAACACTGCAGTCCTCATGGAGTGTGGCAGTATAGGGATAGTCACAGCCCTGACTGCTATTTTAAGTACTAGGCTTCGTGGACAGAGAAATGGCAGTCTAACTTCTGTCTCTTAAATCGGTCCAGAATAGGAGGAGCCCATCCAGCTGTCTTTATACAGTCCCTTCTGGTGACCAGATTGTTTCACTGCAACCATTTTCAGTAAGAAAGCTCAACAGGTTCATCCTAGGATCAGGATTTCAAGTGGTAAAGGAACCTTGAAATCAGGGGAGTAAGGGAGGTCGAAGCAGCTTGGCCAAGGCCACACAGATAGTAGAGGAAGAAAGCCTCTTTTGTTGCTGATTTAGCAACCATTGCAGAATGCCAAGTGGACACGGATGACTCGTCTTCAAGTCTAATGACTTGAATGTGCTTACCTGGTGTTATTTTTGCATTATGATTACTAATGAATAGCACTTCTAGTTTATAGCTGTCAAATCAGATGAAGAGATTTATATCAGCATCTGCTAAGTTCAAGGCATTGTTCTAAGCACTATGATACATCCAAAGAAAAATGCCTCAGTTCTCATACCTATGGCTTTGTATTAGATCTGCATGCACCCTTAGCTCTCCTACTGGACTGTAAACTTCTTGAATGGAGGAACAATATTTTATCTTTGTATTCCACAAAGCATCTAACATAGGGCCTCTTAATAAATATTTGGTGAATTAATGTTCAGAGTTATATAGCAGTAAATACAAAAGTATGTCATAATTTCCATGTGAATGGCATAGATTATAAGTACTATATAAACGGTGTGTAGAATGTAATCTTCTCAAGGGCAGATACTATTTCATTTTGCTTAACACCTATCACATTACATTGCCTATGGTAGATACTCAATAAACATTTGTTGAGGCCAAGATGGCGGCCGGGAAGCAGTGACTGGCGTGAGCTCCCCACCAAGTTCCTCCAAAAACCTATAAAACAATGGCTCTGAACCAATTTTAGAGCTGCAGAACCCACAAAGTGGCAGAGGGAAGCAGGGCTCCACCGCAGGACAGCCTGGATGGTCCCTGGGTAAGGTCGGACCTCCCAGCCCCCAGCCGAGGGGAGCGGAGCTGAGCACAGCGCCCACAGCGCGAACAGACCAGACGGGGACCTACCAGACCAGGAGACGAGCGGAAAGTGCCCTGGCATCCCGAAATACCCAGCTGTGGCATGTACCAGACCTCTCAACCCACAAAGAGCAAAGACAGCAGAGAAGGTTAGTGGGAAAAGCTGTGTGACTGAGTTTGCGGTTCTGGCCATTTGCCCCTGGGGCAGCAGAGGTGGGGCAGCTTTAGAACTAGGCTGCAGTTGCCTCTGACCCCAGGCCCACCTGGTGGGAGGAATTCTGTCCAGCAGGGGCTTTTGGGGAAGGAGGAGCATAGCTGAGAAGG
>CM053624.1:155883686-155905068 GCA_028646595.1 Phalanger gymnotis
CTTATCTATCTATCTATCTATCTATCTATCTATCTATCTATCTATCTATCTATCTATCTATCTATCTATCCCCCCAACCTGGATTGGACTCAGATCTTCAGCAGGCTCTTCACTCCTTCTCTCATCTGCAACTTAATTCCTCCCACCAAGTGGGCCTGGGGCCAGAAGCAACTGCAGCTGTAGTTCTAAAGCTGCCCCACCTCGGCTGCCCCCAGGGCGGTGGCTGAACCACAAACTCTATCCCAGTCCCCAGCAGCTTCTCCCACTAACCTACTCTGTTGTCCTTGGTGTTTGTGGGTTGAGAAATCTGGTAACTGCCGCAGCTCACTGATTCAGGGCGCTAGGGCACGCTCCGCCCAGCTCCGGTCTAGTAGGTCTGCACCACTCACGCTGGGCTCCGCTCCTCTCTGCTCCCAGCCCCGTGCAGGATAGACCTTACCCAGAGACCATCCAGGCTGTCCTGGGCTGGAGCCCTGCTTCCCTCTGCTATTTCGTGGGTTCTGCAGTTCTAGACCTGGTTCAGAGCCATTTTTTTATAGGTTTTTGGAGGGACTTGGCAGGGAGCTTATGCTAGTCCCTGCTTTCCAGCCGCCATCTTGGCTCCGCACCCCATAAACATTTTCTAATGAAGTTGTAAATCGAAAATAATTTGCCATAACAAGGAGATGGGGAAAAAAACAGAAATCGCTTTAGCTAGCAAATACTTGATTTCCCTGCCAAGCAGAGGAATATGGCAACCAAGGACAATACTAGTTTAGAATGTAAATTTGTTTGTAAAATCTAATGTAAGATGATGAAGGAAGATTATGAACATGACTCCCTCATAAAATAGCGTAGAAGAGAGGTGCTAGTCAGGGTATCCAAAATTAACTTCTCTCTTCCCCATCCCCAAACAAAAGAGTAGAATCACAGGTGTTAATGCGATAAATTAACAAGAACATGTCTGCACTTTGTTATCCCTTTACAAAAAATGAGTAAGTTTTCTTTAATATGATTCCCTCCTTCCACCGGGGACATTCTCCCAACCCCTTTGCCTGCCATTGTCTGGCAAAGGGTTGTCCATGCCCTTGGTGCCCTTTAAAAAGCTAGATTGTTAACTTTGAAAGACAATAAAGGCAGGAGCAACTGTGGAGCAGACCCCTATCAGCAAAGAGGAGAGCCAGCTATGGAGAAAGAACTAAGTTCTTGAGACAGGATTGCTCTTTACCTTTTCCTTTATGGAGAGCCCTATTAGACAGATGGCAACAGAGGACAGGGGACTTATCTCTCTTTACCTCCCCGCAAAAAGCCATGATGTTTTGTACCAGAGTTACCTAATAGGAGACATTGTACCTAGTAGGGAGCAAAGTCTGTCAGTGAATGCAACTGGCCCCTGGCAACAAAGAAAAGAGCCAGATATGAATGCAAGAAAGAATTAGCCCTGGAAGTTGAACCCACTCCCCTTGGATATGGATTAAGACATTATATGGCAGGGTCAATATAATTTACCAAAATTAATCTGTATATTCAATATCATCCCAATTAAATTACCAAAAATATATTTTATGGAGCTAGAAAAAATAATAACAAAATTCATTTGTAAGACCAAAGGTCAAGAATATCAAAGGAACTAATGGAAAAAATGTAAAAGAGGGAGGTCTAGCTGTACCAGATCTTAAACTATATTATAAGGCAGTGATTATTAAAACCATCTGATACTAGCTAAGAAATAGAAAGGCAGATCAGTGGAACAGAGTAGACATGCAATCTACAGCAGCAAATGAATATAGTTAGCCAGTGTCTGACAAGTATAAAGACTTAAGTTTTGGGGATAAGAACTCATTATATGCTAAAAATTGTTGGGAAAACTGGAAAGCACTCTGGCAGACATTGCTTGTAGACCAGTATCTTACACCATTTACCAAGATAAGGTAAAAATGGATACATGACCTACATATAAAGGGAGATATTACAAGAAAATTTGAAGAACATGGAATATATTATCTATCAGACTTATGGCTAGGTGAACAATTTATAAACAAACAAGAGATAGTGTTGTGAGATATAAAATGGATAATTTTGTTTACATTAAAAAGGTTTTGTAAAAATAAATATAGCCAAGATCAGAAAGAAAGCAGAAAACTGGGCGGGGGGGGGAATTTTATATGAGACAAAATTTTAAATGAGACAAAGGTTTCATATCTTCAATATGTAAAGAACTTTGTCAAACCTATAAGAATGTGAGTAATTCCCCAATTGATAAATGGTCAAATTGATAAATGATATGAACAGGCAGTTTTGTGATGAAGAAACCAAAACAATTTATAGTCATATAAAAAAATGCTCTAAATCATTATTGATTAGAGAAATGCAAATTAAAACAACCTTGAGATGACATTTTATACCTACCACATTGGCTAAAATGATAGAAAGGGAAAGTGACAAGTGTTGGGGGGGATATGGAAAAGTTGGGACATCAATTCATTGTTAGTGGATCTGAGAGATGATCCAACCATTTTGGAGAGAGATTTGGAATTATGCCCAAAGGGCTATTAAACTGCCTGTGCCCTTTGACCCAGAAACACCACTGTTAGGTCTGTTTCCCAAGATGATTAGGGAAAATGGAAAAGAACCTACAGGTTCTAAAATATTTATAGCAACTCTCTTTGTGGTGGCAAAGAATTGGAAATTGTGGGGATATCCCTCAGTTGTGGAATGGCTCAAAATTGTGGTGTATGTTCATGATGGAATATTACTCAGCTATAAGAAAAAATGAGTTCAATGGTTTTAGAAAGCATAGAGAGACCTCCACAAAATAATGAAGAAGGAAATGAGCAGAACCAAGAGAACATTGTATACAGTAACAGCAGTATTATTTTAAGAACCACCTTGAGCAATCAAGTCATTCTGACTATTATAAATACCCAAATTAACCTCAAAGATCCTATGAAGGAAAATGTTATTTCAATCCGGAAAGGAATAATGCTATAGTGTAGGTAATGAGCTGGTTGATTTAGAAAAACATGGAAAGACTTGGACTTATGAAGGAAGATGATTCAGAGAGACAGATGGTAGGAGGAAATAAGCATAGTACAGTCTTAGGTATATATGTGTATATTTGTGAATGTTTACAGATATCTATGTTTATATATGTGTGTGTATATATATACGTATATGTATACATATTTATATACATTTAATTATAGCCTTCTTTAGGATGGGTGAGGGAGGGAGGGGAAAAGTAAAGTAAAAAGTGCATAGCAGAGAACAAAAGAAAATGAACAAGGAAGCAAAGAAAAGCTGAGCAGCTTTAAAAATAATGTGTAGTATTTATTACATAGGTTTTCTTGAAATGGAAATTTATTATTTTATATTGAATTCTCTCTTACGGTTTGCTGTATACATGGTAATTTTTCTCACCTTGTATTTAATTATAAAATTTAAAAATTTACAAAAAAAGAAAAATAAATTTAATCTGTATTATTAAAAAAATAAAGACACTAGAAAAGAAAAAGATGTATGGGCCCTACAGTGCCAATGTATGAGTTGCCTTGAACATAAGTTCCCTAGATATGTACCTCATTACCAGTATGCTCTATGTATGTGCTCAATTCCTTCCATTGACACTGGCTGTCTTTGTGGGAGATTGTGTTACAGTTCAGGGGGGAATGTTTTACTATTTCTATTCTTACTGTGCCATCTTAATAAATGCCTTTGTTTTGAGTTAATTTTTCTACTGACTGAGTATTAAAAGTAAGCACCCTGGTATGGGCTTATGATCTATAGTTTTAAGAATGCATACCCAAAAGAATGCTTTGAACAGGTACAGTGGCCTCATTGAGGATCAACTAGGTGACATAGTAGATAGAGTACAGGGCCTGCAGTCAATAAGATATGAGTTCAAATCTAGCCTCTTACTTAGCTGTGAGCAAGTGATTTAACCTCTGTTTGCTTCAGTTTCCTTATCTGCAAAATGGGGATAATATCATCTGCCTCCCGGAGTGGTTGTGAAGATCCAATGAGACCATTTTTGTAAAGCTCTTAGCATGGTGTCTGGAACATAAAAGACACTATAAAATGCTATTATTATTAATATTCTAGTGTGATTTGGGGAGGATGGCTCAAAGGGGGTACTACCATTTTAATAGTACATAGAAGAAAGCAAAAGGAATTTCAGAAGGAGATATAGGTAGTGTTGGTACTATCATGTTAAATTTAATGTATGATTTTTAAAAGACAATAGTTTCACACACATCTCCTTTCTGTTTTTTGTTCATGGAAATACTTGTGTTTATTAAGTCCATAATAGATATTTTTCTAAAAATTATACATAGAGAAATTGAAACTTTAGAGGCTTGGAAGTAGCCTGCAACTATTACTCTTTCTCTAGAGTGCCTGGGGAAGAGGATACAAAGCAGAGAGGCCCCCATTTCACAGAGGCTTGCAGAATTGGCACTTGTAGATTGAAATCCTTTGATCAGCTACTCCTAGCTCATCTAATATCTTCAATAGTTGCTCCTCATGCTTTTTCAATGCCTTTCTAAATATGATACATGGATATACCAATACCTTCTCTTAAAAACAAACAATTCACCATTTTTGTCTTTTTTTAACATCAGAACATTTTTCCAGTATATTTTCCCCAGTGAAGGCTCTTTTGTAACCAAGAAAAATTTGAGCCTAACCCAAGAGACAAAGTCTGCTCCTGACAGTATGTGCAGCATTCCACACAAGTAACCAATCTTCTCTCTATGTCAAGCAGAAGGAAGTACATTTCCTCTTTTCTCTGGAACAAGACTGATTATTGCAATTTATATGAGTTTGCAACATTTTGATGTCATTTCCTTTTACATTATTATATCATTCACTTATACTCTTTTAACTTTGTATTATATCTTCTCATGTTTCTCTAAATTCTTAATATTTGTACATTTTACTGTGCAATAGTATTTCATTAAATACATTTAGCAGTTTATTTAATTATTCTTCACCTGATGGGAGTCTACTTTTTTTTCCTAATTTTTTGATACAATAGAGCTCTGCTGTGAATAATTTGTTAAATTTTAGTGCA
This sequence comes from Phalanger gymnotis, assembly GCA_028646595.1. NCBI lineage: Eukaryota > Metazoa > Chordata > Mammalia > Diprotodontia > Phalangeridae > Phalanger > Phalanger gymnotis. The sequence goes on from CM053624.1 coordinate 155,888,737, forward strand.
GCCTAGGCTATTTAAGCTTAAAACTGATCCAAGATTTTTGGAATACCCTATATATGAAAACTTTTTGTCACTGGCCCTGTGTTTAGTAGTAGGATCATTGAGTCAAAAGACATAAAAATTTTAGTGATATTTTTCTTGCATAGTTACAAAATTTCCCCCCAAAATGACTGGACAATGTTTCAGAAACTTGCGTTGAATTTTACCTCTGTTATTTACTGGGGACGTGACCCTGGGCAAGTCACTTAATCTATTTGAACATCAGTTTCTTCATCTGCAAAATAAAAAAAAAGAACATTGTGGACTCACAATGAACAGAGATGCATCTCTACAGTTAGTTTGACATCCCTTTTCTATGAGTGGGTTGTGCGCCAACTCTTTTATATATATTAAGTTACAGTAGCATGACTAATCTATAATAGCTATCCCATCATCATGTCTCAGAAAATCATGACTGCCCATCTACATTAGTTCAGACCTCAAAGGTGTTCTCCTAACATTGAATCTTTGGTGGATCATGTGTCCTGCATCTTATCCATTTTTGGACTATTATTTAACTTTCTTTTAATTTTGGATAATTTAAAATGAGAATAATAAGATTGCCACAGTTAACTTTTTCTCATTTTATATATTGTCTATCAATGTAATTTTGTATCTGATGGGGATTTTGGAAGTCATCTACCATGTGATTTTTGAGATACAAGAACTCTATTTACATCTGGATATAAAGTCTGATTTAATAGCAGAATTCTGAGATACTTTATGAAGACTGAATCCTGTTCTTCCTTTTATATCTGGGTAGAATCTTTTGCTTCCGTAGTAACATTTTTTCTAACTTCCTTCAACCTTGACCTATATTCTAACTTGATTCGTCTAAAATGAACATCATATGTGGACTCACAAAGAAAAGAAAATTTTTAAAAAAAAATTAAGAGAGACCGAACGCTAAAAATTTTCTTGACATGTAACTGGGGAAAAAAATAAAATATTATTAAAGAGAATGTTTAAAAAATTAAGAGAGATTGTTATGATAAACTAAATTCTAACCTCCTTCAACCTTGACCTGTGTTCTCCCTGTGAATTAGACTTACTAAAAAGAATCACTCAATAAGAGAAATGCACATCAAAACAACCCTTTTGTTTTACCTCACACTCTGCAAATTGGCAAAAATGACAATAATTGGCAATAGTCAATTGTTGCAGGAGCTGTCAAATAGGCACACTGATTCATTCTTGGTGGAGCTGTGAAATGGTATGGCCATTTTGGAAAGCAGTTTGGAATTATGCCACTAAAGTGACTAAAAAGTGCATGCTTTTTGAACTAGAAATTCCATGGAATACCCTAAGGAAGGCATTAATAAGAAGAAAGTCCAAAATACCAAAATAGTTAAAGCAGTCTAGCAAAAGAAAATTGAAAACAAAGTGGATGCCCACTGATCAGGGAATGACTAAACAAACTGTGGTACATGAATGTAGTGGAATATTACTGTGCTATAAGAAATGATGTATATGATGAAATAGAGAAGCATGAACTGATGCAGAACGAAGTTAAGCGGAAGCAAGAAAACAACGTACACAATGACTACAACAATATAAAAGGAAAAAAATAACTATCAAAAAATAAGAAATGAATGTAACAAAATCATAAAGATTGAGCATGATTCTAAGAGATATAAGAGGACACCCCCACTCTACCTTTTCATGCAGGTAGGAGGCCCACAGGTGTGACACATCTCACATGTTTTCAGACTTGTTCAGTGTATTGATCAGTTGTGCTCATTTTTTTCCCTCTATTTTCTTTGTCTCTAAAAAATACGATTTGTTACATGGGATGACTCCCTGGGATGGGGAGGAGAAAGGGAACAAGTAAGAACTATGATGATGTAAAAAAACAGAAAACGGCAATAAAATTTTATTTTAAAAAAGCAACAAAAATATCACTCTACTGTAATCTCTCAGCTTCCAGAAAGTTAACTTTCTTGAACTGTTGTATTTCAAAAGGAACACAATGAACCCGTAAAGGAGTAAAGACAGGGGATGGGGATATAGCGGCAGTTTTTCCCGGGGGTAAATGACAAGAACAAGCTCTCTTAGTTAAATATGAAATCCTTTGTCTTCCTGTTTTCTGGTATTAGCTTTGTAGGAAATGAGGTTTGGCCACTAATAGAGCCTGCTTTATTGCTAACTTGTACTGGGCTGCCCAATGGTTTTTAAGTGGCAATGCTAGGGTTTGCCACGCACATAGTTCAATGATTAGGACAGCTACTAAGAGAACCTCTTTCTTTGCTATGACAAAAATGACAAAGACAAAAACAGTAGGCACCTATTAGCCTTAGTTCTTCCCTATTACAAAAAGTTCTGATATACATATTTTTGTGTATATGGGACCTCTCCCTCTGTCTTGGACCTCCTTGAGATAAATACCTAGCAGTGATATTTCTGGGGCCAAGGCTATGTACAGTTAAACATGTATAAATGCAGATAAATACATTTAAGAGCCTAGAGAAAAAGAATCTAGTGTAGCAAGGTCTAGTTAAGAATAATTGAATAGTATTCTTGAAAGGCAAATTAAAGTGGGAACATCTTCCTAACCATAACAATTTTTGCATTATTTTACAATCTAATAAAAGAAACAGGAGGCATGTCATCATTTCTGACATCTGAAACTATTTTAGAGCAATCCCAAATTAGTACATGTTAGGGAATTTAAATGGCTTTTCCTGGTCTCCAGATTGTGGATTAGATGGTTTATTAGCTAAGACCTTCTAAGCTCTCAGGAATATGTGAATTACATTGTAAGCTGAATCATCATCTCTCCCCTGAACAGATGTTAATTTAATCGTGTTTTTGTGCCTACTCTGGACCAAAGCCAGTAGCACATAGGCACTGGGACGTCAAGAATAGATAGCTGTTGCTAGTGTATGTATATGCATTTAAATGGCTTTCAAGATGTTTGTTACAAGGGGTTTTTTTTCCTTCTTTTAATCAATGAGGGAAAGTAGAAGGGAGATAAAATAGATTTTTCATTGAAAAATTAAATTTGTAAAAATAAATTGTTCAAAAGGGACTAATAAGAAGGAATTAATAAGACCTAATGATTCATTCACACTCCTTGCTTCTTGGCATATACATATGTATTTAATTGCCCCCCCCCTCCCTCTACAGTTGAGAATGTAAACTCCTTGAGAGAAGATCCCTTTGAATTCTTTGAATTTATATCCTCAGAACCTAGCAAAAGGCCTGGCATGTAACAGGTACTTAATAAAAGCTTGTTGATTGTTATTTGGTCTGTACAGTAAACTCTAACCTGAGAATTTAAGGACTTATTCCATGTCTTTGTCCAGATTAAAGCTACAACAGGGATTAGTCTGGCAGGGAATTAGAGCCTACTTCCCTTCTCAAACACCAGCAAAACCTCTTGCCTAGACTTGCTTCTGACACCGTCCATGTTGGATAGTCTGCATAGCTCTATTCCTGATGCCAAATGTGAGACTGCAGACTTTGCCTTGGAGCAGGTTGGTGGAGTGTTTGTTTGTTTTACCTTAATGCACAATTTTCTGAAGAGTCTCCCATAGCCAACATGAGATATTTTGAAATGTAGTTTCTGGTGTTCTTGTTTTGTTTGTTTGTTTGGTTTTGGTTTTGGTTCCATTCAAAAAATTTTCAGGTAGGATATCATTAGGTGCAAACGGCTGGTGTATAAGGTCTCTTAGCCATAGTTACTGCTGTTTCTTAATCTGGGGTGAAGCAGTGCAGGTTAGTGGAAGGAGTAATGAGTTAAGAGAAGGCTGAATTTGAATCCTGCCCTGGAAATTTACAAGATGTGTGACCCTGGGCGAGCCACCTAATTTACCTGATCATCAGTTTCCTCATCTGAAAAATTGAGATAAATGATGACTTTTGGTATCTACCACAGAGGATTGATGTGAGGCTCAAATGAGATGTTTGTGCATGTTTAAGTGCTATGTCAATGTAATTTATCATTGTTATTAAACTTGAGAAAAAGGGAGAGGAAGAGAATACAACTATCTCAAGAGGGTGGGGAAATGTACTCAAAATAATTATTTAAAAAAAGAATATTGAAAAGATCTTTCCATCTCTCTATCTTTGACTTCTCTATCTCCATATCTCTTCTTTCTTTCTCTTTCTTTTTTTCTTTCTCTTCCTTCCTTCCTTTCTTTCTTTCTTTCTCTCTTTCTTTCTTTCTCTCTTCCTTCCTTCCTTTCTTTCTTTCTTTTTCTTTCTTTCTTTCTTTCTTTCTTTCTTTCTTTCTTTCTTTCTTTCTTTCTTTCTTTCTTTCTCTTTCTTTCTTTCCTTCCTTCCTTCCTTCCTTCCTTCCTTCCTTCCTTCCTTCCTTCCTTCCTTCCTTCCTTCCTTTCTCTCTCTTTTCTCATCTCTCTCACACATAAGCACATAGAACAAATATGAAGACAATTTTCTTAGAAATATGTTTTATTCTGAACATTTTTCTTAAATTGGAAACATAGGATATTTATGGTGTTCCAATAAAAGTATTTATAACAACTAATAATTGTAACTGAAACATTTTTCTTTAAAAAATTTTTATGCTTATGCTATATTTTTCATATGTTTAGGAGAGCTGAGTTGAAAATTCTAGTTTCAACTTCAATATTTATTATTGAAGTCTGCATGAAATAGAGAGTCTACTTGTATTCTTATTTATGTTTTCTAGAATCTCTATGTCTCTCTCTCTCTCTCTCTCTCTCTCTCTCTCTCTCTCTCTCTCTCTCTCTCTCTCTCACACACACACACACACACACACACACGCACATTGCTGAGTCATCCCAATGATTCCTCCCCTCACCCTGATAGAAGTTGTAACAAATACACATAAACAAAACATATCAACACACTGCTCTTGTCCAAAAATTATTCCCTAATTTGTACCTAGTATCTATCACCTCTTTCTGATGAGCAAGAGGCTCACTTCACTATTAATTATGCTGAAGTCATGTTTGGTCACTGCATTTGAAACCTCTCATCACTGTTTTCCTTTACGTTATTGTAGTCATATACATTGTTCTCCTGGCTCTGCTTACTTTATTCTTCATTGATTTATCCAAGTCTTCTCAAGTTCTTCTGAATCCTTCATATTTACAAGTTGTATGGAACAATAATAATCCATTACATTCATATTCAGTTTTTTCAGTCATTCCCCAATCAATAGGCACCTATGATCCTTTTAGCTCTTCCCTATTACAAAAAGTACTGGTATGCATACTTTTGTGCATATGGGACATTTCCCTCTGTCTTTGACCTCCTTGAGGTACATGCCTAAATGAAATGATATTGCTGGGGCCAAGGCTCTGTTCAGTTTGATTACTTTGATTCTTAAGAGCACAGTTTATGTCCTCACACTTAAAGTGTATAACAGAATGCCTTGTTATACACTCCCTCATTGGTTTCCTGCTTAGAGCGAATACAATCTACAAAGGCAGTAGAAGGAAGCAAATCAAAGTGATATGTCAATGCTACAGAAATTAGAGGGGTTCAAGTTTCCGTGGTGCAATGTAGTAGAACAATTATAGCACATCTATTTGACAGACATCTGTTTCTCCCCGGGAACGGAAAGGCCTCATTCTGGTTATTTAATATTTACCAAGGCTGTTCTATCAGTGAAGTCCATTAGGATCTTGAATCCTTGCCAACCTTGTGACAATTAGATCACTGTATTTATCGCATGACCACCTGGTGGTTGTGCACTGGACAAAGTAGCATGCTGAATTTATTATTTACTTAAAAAGGAAAGGCAAGCTATACCTAATAGAGATTCACAGTTTCATGTACAACTGTCTTTTATGTCCTACTTTGTCTATGGAATTGCTTGTTTTATTTGGTGATTGTCAAGTTTGGAAGGGAGGTCAGAGAATGTCTTTATTTTCTATTACTGACTTTTTCATTCAGGAAGTGTTAGTACCCGCCCAGGAGGAAGAATTCAAATGATTTGTTCACTTACCTAATAATAGCATGGCCAAAATAGTACTTTTCTAGCTTTGTCAATTCGAACATCATATAGGAGAGAACCAACAGGCTTACTGGAACTTGTATCACAGCTGTTGTCTCTCTATGTAGCCTTGTCCTATATCCTGGAAAGAAATGTCATCGGTTAGACAGTATGGGTCCTTCACAAAGCCCTGGTGACCTTAAGCTTTTCTAAATACCTGCCTAGTGATGAATAATTGATTCATTCCCCAGATGGAGCTTCCCCATATGGAAGTTATAATTTCCATTTCTTGGATCATTTTTTTTCTTGTTTTAAAATCAGGCAAGCATGTCTCATGCCCTTTTTCAATACTCAGTAACTTCTGCTTTCCACAGCTTCTCAAAAGTAATGACTAGTACCTATGAAATGACACCCGCCTATTCTTCTTAAAGAAGAAAGGGCCATTGAAATCAGCAGATTTCAATGACCTGGTTTTTGCAGGTGCTTTCTAAACGATATCTTTCCCTATTTTATTTTGGCCTCTCATCCTTCTAAAATACCTGGGACTGGACCTAATCAACTGTTCACATCTTATCTTTTTGGAAAAGAGAGAATTGAAGATGGCCTTTATCCTCATCACTAAGGTTTCCTCTTATCAATCAAAATAAAAAATGCTTTCTTTTGAGTCATCCAAGCAGAGTAGCAAGAATCCTGGACTTGTAGTCAAGAGAGCTAGGTTCACATAATGCCTCAGATATTTCCTGATCATGCATGTTAGCTCCTTGCAGCCTCAGTTTCCTTGTTTTTAAAATAAGAGATGATTCTTGCATACCTACTTTAAATGGATGTCATGAGGAAAATTCTTTGGAAATCTTAAATCTGTATGTCAATGTAAATTATTAGTATTTTTCCTCTTTTTTTGAAAACTTGAGGGAAAGGTAAATTTCCTGTTCTTTGCTAGTTACCCTTACTTTCCAATTACAGCCTTCCTAAATTTCTCTCATGTTGCCACAAGGCAGCATGTTATAGTGGAAAGAAAGCTGAACTTGGAATCCAGAGACCTGGGATCAAATCATGACCCTTGTGTTTGCTAATATACAGCAGTGAGTCACTTAAGCTCTCTGGGCCTCATTTTTCTCAGCTGGAAAATGGGCATAAAAGTATACTACCTGTAATATATGGGTATTAAACCTCAAAAGTGTTATATAAATGGAGTTGTAAGTGGGAGTTCCCAAGGCAAATCTACTTTTCAGTGGGAGAGTGAGGACTTATTATGAGCTGATCCTCTCCCACTGAAAAGTGCTCAGTCCACTCTGGTCAAATGCAGTTACACCCATGAGGGAAGATGGGCTATTGAGAGGGGTGTGATATTAACAAGACTGTCAGAGGCGAGGCAGTCTGGAACAGATAAAGAAACTTGCCCTCCCTCCATTCTACCCCAACCCCAATTTTGGGATTTCCAAATGGAGCAGGGGTAATGCTTCCTGATCCAAACTGGCAAGGTACCATCTGAAACAACCCAGGCAAGGAGGAAGCCTATCTTGATACCTGTTGATACAATGTTAGTACTTCGGGGCAAAGTCAAGGGTATTGTGAAGCTCAGATGAGACGACAGATGTAAAGCATTTTGTAAATCTTAAAGCACTATATAAATGCTATATTATTTTATCATCATTATTATTATGATGATACTACAGTCATCCAACCCTTCAATCTGGCAATGACTTCATTCCCTAAGCCTTTTACTGCATTTCTGCTAAGCTCAAGTAGTGTTTACAGAATAATACAATACTGGTGGATGTTTAACACCAGGCTCTTGGTAGTGGTGGGGTGAAAGGGAGCAGAATGTACATACACAGTTTTAAGCTTAATCTGTATTATTATTAACATTTTCTTAAGTCTAACGATGACACTCAACAAAACAATAAATCAAGACTTGATTTGTAGCACTTGATGATTTCTGAGGTATAAATGCTCACGCTGAAATTTTAACAATTGGCTCTTGCAAACCAAGACTGGCTACAATGCACCCCTGGGCAAAGCCCTAGTGACTGACGCTGGGCTGGTTATAGCTTTAGATGTGTATGAGTTATTCTCACATGGATGATATTAAGAAATATCCCTTTTAGTGATCTTAATATCCTTTTTAAGTGATCTGCCAAAATTTCTATTTTTTCTTGGCCTTTCCCATTTAAACTTCGATTTCATATACAACAGGGTTTGGAATTTTGTCCACTGGGTCTCATTATTATCTCACTTTTTCTATATGCTAATATATATCATCATACATACATATGAATACACTTTAATAAGCATGCATAATGATTTTTCTTGAACAACATCCAGGTCTCTTGTACTCATGTTCTATACCCGATGGGTAGAAGTTAGCTCAGTAGAAGGAAGAACTTCCTAACAATTAGAGCTGGCTAAAAGTGGAATGCTATAGTGAATTGGTGAGTTCTCCATGACCACAGGTCTTCAAGCAGAAGACGCTTGAAGACCCGCTTGTGAAAGATGTTGTAGAGGGAATTAATACTTCAATTAAAGTTTGAACTAAATCTATGAGGCCCATTCAAAGCTTTGAGAATCTCTGATCCACTCTCTTTAGAATGATTCTTATTGCTTGCCCTATACTTAGCTTTTTATTTTTTAGGGAAGTTTTCTTAAAATTCATTTTCTTAATGATATTTTTTTCATCTCTTCCTTAAGGGTTGTAAATCTTGTGATATAATGTCTTTCTCCCAAGTTTCCATTTATCTTTCACTACCCCAAAATATTCTTTCGCATTAGAAAGAATCAAATAAAGAATTGCATTTACCCTGGTTGATTGACTCCCCTGCTTCTATATTAGGACACTCGCTGCCCTTAAAGGCATAGTCTACAAAGCTGCCTGATGATTTCTAGCCCAGAGTTTCTTCTCCAACTGATAGCATAATAGTTAAATGGTCCACTATCATCCATTCCCAATCTGAAATTGCTTCAGTAAGTTAGTTAAAAGACTTTATCCATCTTCCCTGTCTGGGTTTAGAAGACTGTAATAGAATCCCACAATGATGTCATACTTATTCTTAGCTACTTAAACCCAGGTTCACCCTCTTAGCCTCCTGTTTCCAGACCATACCAAGATATCTTTAATGTATGAGACACGGACTCCTCTTTTTACTTTGTGTCTCTTTCCTGAACAACTCAATTCATTTCAAGTCAACGAACATTCACTAAATAGTTACATTGTGCAAGACATTATGCTGGGAACATAAAAATAACACATCTTCCCTCAAGGAGCTTACATTCCAGCAAGGATCAAAGACAGTAAGACAGTTCACAGATAGCTATACTAGGAACTAAAGAATGATTAAGAACTTAGAAAAAGCCAGAGTTGTCTGAGAGATTCAAGGAGAGATCACTTTCAGCTGAGGGGATCAGAAGGACTAAGATTCTAAAATTTAGGGCACTTGACAGTATTCACATGCAGCTCATTGAAACAAGTGGGCTTAGTACCCAGTTAGCAAGAATGACTAGTCGAAATAAGTTATCAGATGGAAGGTTTCCTGTCTTCACTCCTAGGGTCCAAACCCACCCCAGCTGAGTTCCTCAGTTCCCCCACCCACCATCAAACTCACCCACTCTCAGCCACAGGTTCATGGTATCTTCCTCCCACGGAAGTTAGTGTCCCCTTTATGCCTCCTGTTCTGGTCTGGGTCTGACTCAGGCCCTTGGTAGTTAAGGCTTGATATTAGGACAAAATGAGATGTGTGCTAATCCTTCAGCAGTTAACAAAAGCCATAGCAGGAAAAGGATATGCAACAAGGATAGAAATTGAGGACATTTCCCATCAACTCACCTGAACAAAGCTTCCCTGCTTAAGTCACTCATTATTTTGCAACAGCAACATACCAGAGATCACTTGGAGCTCCAACTGGCTGCTCCGTACCCAGGTGACCAGAAACTGATGTCAACAGCCAAAACTACTTTAATCTCCTGAGCCAAATTAAGTCTCAAGGACAGTTTAATTACCTTTTTAAAAAAATTTTCCCACATCCTGTTGGCTGACCAGAGACCACTCTCAGCCACTTTTATCACTTTCCACTCCACTAAGAATGACTAGGGTCATCTGTACCTGCATCCCACCCATCTCCAGCATTTGAAAGCCCCACCTGCCCTATGAAGAATAAATTCAGGATCCTGACTCAATAGCACAGGCTGATAGGGACCCTAGGACTCTCATAAAGTTCCACCTAAGCATAAATTGCACATCAAATCCACCTACCTCCCCATTCCCCACCACACACAGTGGTCACATGGATCACATCCACTGACATGCATCTCTACACCACACCTGACTCTCAGCCACTGGAATGAAAGGACTTCCCAAGATGCTTCTCAGAGTCCCATTTCCCTGATGGAAACCTCACCCTTACTCCCATCACTGGGAGCCCAGCCCATCCACCTATAGACACTTTCGTATTTGGTCTTGGTCTGGTCCTCAGTGCCCATTTTGGGGTAGGATCCTGGGGGAAGGCACTAGGCACTACCTCTAAGTTCTCCAACTTTCTCTACCACCTTTGTTAAGCCCTGAGGAAATTTGTTTCATTAACTTTCAAGGAAAAATGTGTATGGAGGCAGGGGTTATGACAGTGCCCCTACTATACTTTCATGGGGCAGAAGAGTCCTCATGAAGACTTGTGTCCTGGGGTTATTTTTATACCCAACTAATTTATCCTTTTTTCATTTTATTTTTTTCCAATTATACTTAAAAACAATTTTTAACATTTGTTTTGAGCTCCAAATCCTCTTCCTCCTTCCTTTTTCTCTTCAATGAAAAGGCAAATAATTCGATATAGTTTATACATATGCAGTCATGCAAAACATAGACCAAAGAACCCCAAGAAAAATAGAGCAAAAAAAGTATGCTTTGTACTGCAATCCATCAATTCTTTGTCTGGAGGTGGATAGCATTTTTCACAAGTCCTTTGGATTGTTCTACATCATTGTATTGCTGAGAATAGGCAATTCATTCACAATTAATCATTGTATATTATTGCTGATCTCTTGGTTCTGTTCACATCATTTTTGCCTTAGTTCATGTAAGTTCCTCCAGTTATATATACCATGTAAGTTCCTCCAGGAAAGCATCCTGCTTATCATTTCTTATAGCACAATAGTATTCCATCAAGGTAATATACCACAACTTTCCCCATTTAACGGCTATCCTCTCCCTTTCCATTTCTGCTACAAATATTTTTGTACACATAGGTCATTTTCTTTTCCTTTCTTTTTAAAAAATTCTTTGGGATATTGACCTAGTAGTGGTATTTCTGGGTCAAACAGTATGTATGCATAGTTTTATAGCTCTTTGGGCACAGTTCCAAACTGCTCTACGAAACGGTTGGATCAGTTCACAACTCCACCACAGTGTTTTAGTGTCCTACACCTCTTCCAATATTTGTCATTTTCCTTTTCTGTCATATTAACTAATGTGATAGGTGTGGCGTGATATCTCAGGGCTTTTTAAATTTACATTTCAGTAGTGATTTAGAGCATTTTTTCATATAACTATAGTTACCTTTGATTTCTTCTTCTGAACACTGCCTGTTCATATCTTTTGACCATTCATCAATTGGGGAATAACTTGTATTTGTTCTGTACATACTTCTATTTATCAGTTGTTTCTCTGGATGCAGATAGCTTCTTTCTTCATATGTTCTTTATAGTTAATTTAGATATTTATAATAGTCAAAATAACTTATTCATTCAAAGTCATTCTTAAAAAATATTACGGTTACTGTATACAATGTTCTCTTGGTTCTGCTCATTTCGCTCTTCATTATTTCTTGTGTCTTTCTATTTTTTTCTAAAATCATTGAGCCCATAATTTCTTATAGCACAGTAGTATTCCATCACAATCATATACAACAACTTGTTCAGCCATTCCCCAATTGATGGGCATTCTCTCAATTTCCAATTTTTTGCTATCACAAAAAAGCTTCTATAAACATTTTAGATTTTAGAACATATAAGTTCTTTTCCTTTTTCTTTAATCATCTTTGGAAACAGACCAAGTAGTGGAATTTCTGTGTCAAAGGGTCTGTAGGTAGTTTAATAACTCTGTGGGCATAATTCCAGATTGCTCTCCAAAATGATTGGATCAGTTCACAATGCCACCAACAATGAACTAGTATCTCAATTTTTCCATAGCCCCTCCAACATTTGTCACTTCCCCCTTCTATCATTTTAGACAATCTGTTCCATCTTCTAATTTTCTTGTAAAATCTCTCTTAATATCTAGGTCACGTATCCATTTTGACCTTATCTTGGTAAGTGGTGTAAGATACTATTCTATACCCAGTTTCTGCCATACAGCTTTCCAGTTTTCCCAACATTTTTTTTTACCAAATAATGAATTCTTATCCCCAAATCTTAAGTCTTTACACTTTTCAAATACAAAGTTATTATGCTTATTTGCTCCTATAAATTGCATGTCTATGCTATTTCATTAATTTAGCTTTCTATTTCTTGGCCAGTACAAATAGTTTTGATAATTACTGCCTTATAATATAGTTTAAGATCTGGTACTACTAAACCTCCTTCCTTTACATTTTTTCCATTAGTTCCTTTGATATTCTTGACCTTTTGTTCTTTCAAATGAATTTTACTGTTTTCTCTAGTTCACTAAAAAAATTGGCAATTTAATTGGGATGGTGTTGAATATACAAATTAATTTGGGTAAAATTGTCATTTTTATTATATTGGCCCTGACCCATGAACAATTAATATTTCTCCAATTATTTAAATCTGATTTTTTGTATAAAAAGGTTTTTTAAAATAATTTTGTTTATATAGTTCCTGGGTTTGCTTTGACATGGGGTACTCCTGGTATTTTATGCTGCCTAGAGTTATTTTAAATGGGGTATTTTTTGCTATCTCTTGTTGAAGAGTTTTGTTTGTCACAGGTATGCTGATGATTTATGTGAATTTACATTATATCTTGCTACTTTCCTAAAAATTATTAATTGTTTCAACTAACTTTTTAGTTGAATCTTTGGGATTTCCCAAGTATATTATCATATCATCTGCAAAAAGAGATCATTTTATTACCTCATTCTCTTTTCTGATTCCTTCTATTTATTTTTCTTCTCTTATTGCTGTTGCTAGGATTTCCAATGCAATATTGAATCATATTGATGACAGTGGGCTTTCAGGTAATCCAATAATTCTTAAATCTCTTAAATCTATTTTCTAGGTCAGTTGTTTTTCCAATGAGATATTTCATATTTTCTTCTATTTTTTCATTCTTTTAATTTGTTTATTGTTTTTTGATGTCTCATGGAGTTATTAGCTTTCATTTGCCCAATTCTAATTTTTAAGGATTTATTTTCTTCAGTAAGCTTTTGTACCTCCTTTTTCAATTCTGCCTTTTAAGCAGTTCTTCTCTTCAGTGGATATTTGTGCTTCTTTGGCTAATTGGCCTTTTCCATTTTTTAAGATGTTATTTTTTTCAGCATTTTTTGTGTGCCTCCTTTACCAAATTATTAACTCTTTTTCCATGATTTTCTTACATCGCTCTCATTTCTTTTTGGCATTTTTCCTCTATCTCTTTTTTTTTATTTTTAAAATCCTTTTTTGGATACTTTCAGGAATTCTTTTTAGGCTGCAACCAATTCCACATTTTTCTTTGAGATTTTGGATGTGGGTGTTTTGACTTTGTTGTCTCCTGAGTTTGTGTTTTGATCTTTCCTGTAACCATGGTAACTTTCTATGGTCAGGTTCTTTTTCTGTTGTTTGCTCATTTTCCAGCCTATTTCTTGATATAACTTCATGTTAAAGTTGGGCTCTGCTCCTAGGGTAGGGGGGGTGCTATCCTGAGCTTTAGGTTTGGTTTTTTTTTTTTCAGAGCTAGTTCTGAGGATCTGTAAGTTTTCAGTCCTTCCCAGGAGTTACAATCTAAGGAGAGTTGTGGTCACTGCTCTCCTGGCCTATATTCTGATCTGTGAGTGACCGCAAGCATTCTTTTCTGCCCAGCATCTGCGATGAGGGTCTTTGCTTTCCTGTAAGTGCATACTTTAGTGTGGTAGTGTTCCTCCTTTCCCTGAGACTGTGACCCAGAACCACATACGGGCAACAGAGTCCTGCACCCAGTACCAGTAAAGTGTTTCGTGTAACCTTCTTCAGACTAGTTGTCTGACCCCCTTCTGTAGGGGATCTGTAGGTTGAGAGCTCCAGAAGTTGTAGCTGCTAATTCAGTTGCCCCTAAGGCCTACTTCTGGCTTGTTGGGGGCAGCCTATCGTGGACTGCTTTCCATCCCCGCCCTAGTGAGATAGACCTTTCCTGTTGACTTTCTAAGTTATCTTGGGCTGGAAAATTGTTTTACCCCATCCCTGTGTCAGTTCTGCTGCTCCAAAATTGATTTTGAGGCATTATTTTAAAGTTGTTTGAAGAGAAATTTGGAAGAGCTCATCTTCTAAATGTGTCTTAATAAATTGATCCAGGGTATATTTTGTGTGGCTTGCTTTAGGCAGGTTGTGTGAGGCTTTCCCCAAGGTCCAAAACTGCTAGTTGTGGTTCTGGGAAGACTTCATGGAGGAAATGGCACCTAGCCTCAAAGGAAAAAAGGACATCAACCCTCAGAGATAGATGGTGGTTATTTTATGCATGGAGAACAATGTGTATAAAGGTAGGAGAAGACAGGACAAGAGAGACAACTAATGAGTACTTCATTTTGATTAGAACAGAGTAAGTGAAGAGGCATGCTGTAAAATAAAGCTAGGAATGTAGGTTAGTGCACGATTAAGAAGAGCTTTCAGTGTCAGGTATGGAGTTTTTATATATTATTTGATAAGCAATGGAGGTGCCACTGAAGTTTTTTGAGTAGGAATGTGATCTGAACAGGCCTGTGTATTATTAGAAAGATTACTTTGGCACCAGTGTAAATTAAAAGATTCAGTAAAAAAAAAATTAAAAAGGTAAAAGATTAAAATTTTTAAAAGATTAAAAATTAAAAGATTGAAAGTTAAAGGGGGCAGCTAGGTGGTGCAGTGAATAGAGCATGGACCCTTGAGTCAGAAGAACCTGAGTTCAAATGTGACCTCAAACACTGGATATGTGACTCTGGGCAAGTTACTTTACCCTGATTGCCAGTGTGTGTGTGATGTGTGTGTGTGTGTGTGTGTGTGTGTGTGTGTGTGTGTGTGAGAGAGAGAGAGAGAGAGAGAGAGAGAGAGAGAGAGAGAGATAGAAAGTAAAAGATTAATAAGGGAGAGGTGCGCTGGACACATGGTGCCACTGAACCAGACTAAAATGTAAATTCGGGAAAACTTTAACAAAATTAAAATGCAGTACAACATAAATAAATGTTAGTGTATTCTTTTCTAAGTTGATATGCCATGACAGGGATTCTTCTATACTGGTTTTTGGTTTTGTTTTGTTAGTTTGACATTACTGCACAAAGGATGAATTGTGGAAGGGAAAGCTTAACTTTTTTCCAGTTAGGAGTGTCATCCCTTGAGATCTCAGGCTAATGTTCCTTACAGCCCTCTTTCTTTCCCTTCCTTCCTTCCTTCCTTCCTTCCTTCCTTCCTTCCTTCCTTCCTTCCTTCCTTCCTTCCTTCCTTCCTTCCTTCCTTCCTTCCTTCCTTTCCTTCCTTTCCTTCCTTCCTTCCTTCCTTCCTTCCTTCCTTCCTTCCTTCCTTCCTTCCTTCCTTCCTTCCTTCCTTCCTTCCTTCCTTTCTTTCTTTCTTTCCTTTTCTTTCTATCTGTCTCTCCCTCCCTCCCTCCTTCCCTTCTTTCCTTCTTTTCGTCTTTCCTTCCTCTCTTTCTTTCTTTTTTTTGGAGTCAAAGCTAGTAAATGTCTGAGGCCACATTTGAATTCAGGTCCTCCTGACTCCAGGGCCAGTGCTGTATTCATTGCCACAATCTACTTTCAAAGTTCTCACTAGGTTAGTTAACCTGATCCTGTTGATGTTTCTTTCTTTCTTTCTTTTTCTTTCTTTCTTTCTTTCTTTCTTTCTTTCTTTCTTTCTTTCTTTCTTTCTTTCTTTCTTTCTTTCTTTCTTTCTTTCTTTCTTTCTTTCTTTCTTCCTTCCTCCTTCCTTCCTTCCTTCCTTCCTTCCTTCCTTCCTTCCTTTCTTTCTTTCTTTCTTTCTTTCTTTCTTTCTTTCTTTCTTTCTTTCTTTCTTTCTTTCTTTCTTTCTTTCTTCCTTCCTTCCTTCCTTCCTTCCTTCCTTCCTCCTTCCTTCCTTCCTTCCTTTCTTTCTTTCTTTCTTCCTTTCTTTCTTTCTTTCTTTCTTTCTTTCTTTCTTTCTTTCTTTCTTTCTTTCTTTCTTTCTTTCTTTCTTTCTTTCTTTCTTTCTTTCTTTTTCTCTCTTTCTTTCCTTCTTTCTTTTTCTTTTTCTTT
>CM053624.1:155905568-155924877 GCA_028646595.1 Phalanger gymnotis
CTTTCTTTCTTTCTTTCTTTCTTTCTTTCTTTCTTTCTTTCTTTCTTTCTTTCTTTCTTTCTTTCTTTCTTTCTTTCTTTCTTTCTTTCTTTTTCTCTCTTTCTTTCCTTCTTTCTTTTTCTTTTTCTTTTTTTGAAAAGACTCCATCAAAGCTAGCCTTGAGCAAAATTGTCAAATAGTATATTTCTCACTTGCACCCACGCACCTAGTGCCCTCATGCTCTCACTTTCCCAGAGTCCCCCAGATCAGCATTGCACCTGGCATATTTCCCCTGGCCAGTTATCTGGGTTCCGACTTTATCCCTTCCTATTATCTCTGATCAGAATGTCCCATCCCCTTATTGCCATGCTCTTAAGTAACTTATAAAGGGAAGGAGCCAGTGATTGAGTAGAAGAAGCGATTTGATAAGTTAATCACATTAAATGCACTTGATTTGCAGGCTAAAGACCTGGCCTCACTCTCCTTTTTAGTCTCTTTGGCTGGGCTATCATCACACCCCTTAACTCTGTTTATACCCTAGGGCTCTGTCCAGGGCCCTCTTCTCTGTGCTCAATAGCTGACTTCCTCAGCTATCAGGGCTTTATTATCTCCATATAAACTCTCAGGTCTATATTTCCAGCTCTAGCTGTCTCCCAAACTTCATTCCCAAATCATCAACTTGTTCTGTGCCTATTTTTTTAAATTAATTACTTTACTTTTAGTTTTCGACATTCATTTCCATAAGATTTTGAGTTCTAGATTTTCTCCCCATGTCTCTCCTACTCCCACCCCAAGATGGCATGCATTCTGATTAACCCTTCCCACAGTCTGCCCTCCCTTCTATCACTCCCCCTCTTAATCTCCTTCCCTCCCTTACTTTCTCGTAGGGCAAGATGGATTCTTATTCTGTTCCTATTTTGATAACCATTTCTACATAATTGGTTTCTTTTGTAATCTTATGTATTTTATTTTATGCATTTCAAGACGTTGTTCTGAAAAGAGTCCACAGGCTTCACTGGATTGTCAAAGGGGTCCATGCCATATATAGGTGTACACACACACACACACAATATTAAGAAACTCTGATCTAGGAAAACAGTCAAGGAATGAAACAATGGAAAAGAATGTAAGCCAATCATCAAGAAGAGGGTAGTAGCAGAGAAAATTATTAAACATACTAGTAAGACAAGTGCTAGGATTTCAATTAATCAAAGACTGAATTAGAGAAAAATGAGAGACTTAAGAAACCAACTAAAAATAATTTTCAGTTGTAGGAAAACGCTTAATCTGGTCTTTGTTGTGGATGACTGAGGATCTTTTTAGGGGAGCGAAGTAGCAGTGTCTGACTATCTAAAAAGTGTTATCCATCAAGATGAAAAACGACTCCAAAGTGAGCACTTATGCTTGCTATACTTGGTCCTAAGGTTTTCTTCTGATGTTTTGTTCATCAGATCTTTCCCTAGAAGATAAAACTATTTACTTCATCCAACAGATATTTGCTATAGAGATTGGCAAAAAAAAGTTTAACTGAAAAGGTGAAGTATATAATAAAGGCAAGGGTAAAAAAGGCTAACATCTCATCTGGGCCTCAGTTTATAGATACAGCAGGGACAGATCCTTAATCTCATTCATTCACTTCATTCATTCATCAGACATTTGAGTTTTTTTGTTTTTTTTCCTTGAAGTCAAGGACTTAACAAATGAGTATTTATTCATTTATTAATTCATTCATACATATATATGTACATATATACATATATGTACATATATATATATGGTAAATGCAAATCCAGGTTTCAAAACAACATAAAAATAACAGTGACATTTATAATGCATTTTCAGTTTGCAAAGCTAATTAATCAGTTTTCAAAAAGACTCACATTAGGATTTGTAATCAAACGTTTGTAAAACACCTACCATGTATGAGATAGTATCTCCAGAGGAGATACAAAGATCAATAAAACCAGGTCCCTGTGCTTATCAATAGAATAGCCGTGGCAAACGGATAGGGGACCAGCTGTTTCATGCATAAGGATTGTGTGATATTTCAGAGTTTCATCAAAGATTTTCCTATGTCAGGATGTACAGTGGCCCTTTTTTTAAACCCAGATAGACACTGTTAGTAGACATGTCTCCTCTGAACTCTCTCACCCAGGTATTCAGCACTGTTCTATATTTTAGAACAGACATTTACCTTTAAGTCCAGGTAACTATTGCCCTTTTTCTGACATAGCATAGGTAGTCATTCTACTTACTCAGGACCACCTCGAATGTACAGCAGAGGTATGGTACAATCAGCTCATTCTTCCCTTTCCATAGTTCACACTTTCTAGCTTTGGGGAATTATATGCAATCTCATGGTGGGGCTGGGGGGAGGGGCGTGGGGAGTGGAACTGGAATTGGCCCTTGACAGGATGACTCTGTATGAGTGTATAAAGCTTAACAAAATAGGTAAAAATGATAAAAAAAAAAAACCCTATAATCTCACTTTTCTCTATAGGCTTCTTGCCCTACAACAGGCTTTACAGTGTCAGAAATCGAATCCGTTTACAAGCCCTCCCATCCAAAAATATCTTTGTTCTGATGTCAGTGAGACCATGGCTGTCCTTAAAGTGACCTTTACCAGATACAAACGGAACAAGCTGGCCCAGATACTGTGGATTCTTAACTGGTTGTCTGTGATGACAGGAGTCATACTCTTCAGTCTTGGTCTTTTCCTAAAGATCGAGATCAAGAAGCGAATGGAGGCGTTGGCCAAGGGGGAAATCAGTTCTGCCTCCAACATGCTCATGTCAGTGGGTCTCATTGCCTGCGTCATCAATTTCCTTGGTGGCAAGATCTGTTATGACTGTTCTGATGTGCACAGGTACAGACGCTGGAGGCTGGTCCTGCTTCCCTACATTGCCTTTGCCTTCTGTTTCACGTTCTGCCTCCTTGTAAGTGCTTTTATGTGCTACACCACGAGGAAGGAACTAGAGGAGTCTTTGTACCTGGGTCTGAGAGAAGCTGTCAAATTCTACAAGGACACAGATATCCCAGGACGTTGCTTCCTGAAGAAGGCCATCGACATGCTACAGATTCAGTTTCAGTGCTGCGGCAACAACAGTTTCAGGGACTGGTTTGAGATCCAGTGGATATCGGCACGATACCTGAACATGGCATCGAGGGAGGTTGTGGAGTGAGTGTCCCTGATGGGGATGGAGAGATCTTTGCCCACAAAATGGAACAGGGGAGGAGACCCTGACAGAGGACCAGTATCTCTATGAGTGCCATTTCCTCTCTGGGTCACAAGCCATTTCTAGAAGGTAGCAATTGAGGCAGGGAAGATGGTTCAGTGGGAGTATAATGGAGTAGTTGGGTTTAGGGTTGGGAAGACCTGAGTCTTCTAAATCCAAGGTCTCTTAGGTCTTTTAAGGTCTTGGGATCTTGTATACCTGTATAAACTTTGGGCAATAATAATCAATCAATAAACATTTATGAAGCACCTACTATATGCCAGGCACTATTCTGAGCTCTGGGAATACAAAAAGTGGCAAAAGACAGTCCTTGCTGGAGCTTACAGTCTAGTTGGGAAGACAGAATGTGAACAAATACAAAGCAAGCTACATGCGAGATAAATAGGAAATAATTAATAGAGGGAAGGCATTAGAATTAATTGTAGCTAGCACTTTAAGGTTTGCAAGGTGCTTTATAATATTTCATTTTAGTCTCTCAACAACTCTGGGAGATAGGTGCTACTATTTTTCCTATTTTATATATTAGAAGACTGAGGCTGAGAGGTTAAGTGACTTGCCCCAGGTCACAGTTAATCCTATGTCTGAGGCCAGCAATTCACTTAAACTCTCCAAACTCCATTGGATTGGTGGTGCTTATCATCTGGTTATTTGAGGTAAGTACAATTCCCAGAAAGTTTGCTCTGACCGAAAAAAAAAAAAATGGTAGATACAACCCCAGTCAAGTGGATCGTCCTAGTTTGTCCCAAGATCTGTAAGTGTAATGCTCTCCCCATCCACCATTCTTAGCACAGTGCTTGGCACATAGTAGATGCTATACAATGCCTATTCTCATCCGCTTCCCTCCTCCTGTCCCAGAATCATCAGCTTTTTTTTCCCTCCAACTTCAGTTTCTCCACTTCAGAAAGGTTGTTCTTGGTACCCTAAGGTTTCTTTCAGTTCTAAATCTATGATCCTCTGATCCTGGTCTCACTGTCTCAAGGTATCTCTTTCTAGAATATGTAGGGACTCTCACCACAAAGCAGACCATTTAGGAGGTTAGAGAGACCATAATTTAAAATAGAATTTTTAATCTATAAGTCTATAAATATAAATTATAGATACACAGTAATCTATAATATTATAATCTCCAAATTTATAAAAATTAAATGTTTCAGAAAGGCATTCTCTACTCTTCTCTAAAAATTATGGGTTCAGTAGAAAGAGTACTGGTCATAATATTTCATTTATGACCATTCGATTCAGCTGGAAAAATGCTCTAACCACATTGCTTTTCATAGAGAGACTGCATAGTACATTTCCTGGTCTGATTATTCCCCATATTATGCATTCAATCTGTAATCCTGAGTCCATGATAAGATGAACTAGGCAAAAATCCATCCACTTCAATGAAGCCATCCTGAGCACCAGGGGAGCAGAAAGGGAAAAGAGAACAGGTATGGGCTAGGAGCTCTTGGCAGCAGTGACTGCACATTTCCTGACCTCCTCCTGTTTCCAGGCCAGGAATCTGTTCTTGATGTTCTCTCTGAATATTATGTGTCTCCTTCAAGGGTCTGCACTCAAGGAGCACTGATCCCTCAAAAGCTGTGTCACATCTGTTGTCAGGTGTGAGTCTTAAAAGATCTGGCCCATGGTGTACATCGTTTTGGTAGCCAGCTCTTTACTGTTGTACTAATCTATTTTCTAAGTAATAGGCATTTCAGTTAATACAGCAAGTAGGACAGAAATAACCATTCTGGACAAAATTTGCATTTTTGTCACATTGCCACATGGGTATAGTATTCATTGTTTGATCTGTCCTCCTAAGGAGAAGGTACCGTGGGGTTACCTGTACCTGAAATAGGCAAGTCTCACAACCTCTAAGGGAAGGAAAAGCAACTTGGGTCTTTTCTCCACCTACCCAGTTTAAATAAATTAAGAATTTGTGGTCTCTGCATCTCCTCCTTTGGGAGGTGAGGATAGGTGTCTCCAGTTAGTCAGGGAGGCTAAAAACTGTCTTGATGCCTGTCATTGTTTCTTGCTGCTTCCCTTACTCTAGCCGCCTGAAGAACAATATTGATGGGAAGTTCTTGGTGGATGGTGTTCCTTTTAGTTGCTGCAACCCCAACTCCCCACGACCTTGTATCCAGCACCAGCTTACCAACAACACTGCCCATTACAACTATGATTTTCTCACCGAGGAGCTGAATGTCTGGATGAGGGGCTGCCGTGAAGCCCTGTTAGATTACTATACCTACCTCATGCACTCCATTGGATTGGTGGTGCTTATCATCTGGTTATTTGAGGTAAGTACAATTCCCAGAAAGTTTGCTTTGGCCAAAAAAAAAAATGATAGATATAACCCCAGTCAAGTGGATTGTCCTAGTTTGTCCCAAGATCTGTAGGTGTCATGCTCTCCCCATCCACTGTGCTTAGCACAGTGCTTGGCACATAGTAGATGCTATACAATGACTATTCTCATCCCGTTCCCTCCTCCTGTCCCAGAATCATCAGCTTTTTCTTTCTCCAATTTCTTCCACTAGATTTGGCCTCGTGTCAGCATGGTAGTCATGTTGATTTTAGGCAGTGGGTAATTATGGATCATACCTAGAGAAGAAAGGAGCTGGGCTGGCAATAGATAGAGCAAATATATTTGAAGGATAATTTATAAAGCTAGAAAGGTAAGGAAAAATAATAAAAAGAGCTCAAAAAAAGAAGTTAAAAGTAGCAAGAGGGAGAGAACATGTAAGGAGGAGGTCAAATGCAGGACAGAGCCAAACCAAAAATATAGGAAGTGAGAAAAACAGAAGAAAAAGAAAGAGAAGAAAACCAGAAGGGAAGATTAAAAAAGTAAACAGAAAAAAATGAGGATAAAAATATGGAGAGAAAAGGAAGGACGGAGGGAGGGAGTACTGTACTAAGCACTTTAAAATACTACCTCATTTTATTCTCATAACAGTCTTGGGAGGTAGATGCTATTACTATCTCCCTTTTACAGTTGAGAAAATGGAGGCAGAGGTTAAGTGACTCGTCCAGGGTCACACAGCTAGTAAGTATCTGAGACTAAATTTGAACTTGGGTCCAGTGCTCTATCTAGCTGCAAAAAGAGGTAAGAATAGAAAGTTCTAGTTCAGGAAAGAAGGTGAGGGTTGGATGAGTGGGACTGAGTAGAGGTATTGAAGAAAAGTAAGAAAGAGTAGCTCAACAGTTTTATGTATTAACTGGTGGGTGGAAGAGTAGAATTCATTGGACATGAACAAGAGAAGGTGAGTATGAGAGAATGAGTGGGGGACAGGAAGAATGGAGAAAAATGTAGAACGTCTTGAGAATGCAATAACTGCATCCCGTAATCAATGACACGATGAACTCTTCTGGGGGAGGACATGAATTAAAAAGATAAAAATTCACACATGGGGAAGGAGTGGGTTCATTCTACTAGTGACTTGACACCTGTTGAGTGTGGGTGGCATCTTAGTTTGTTGGACTGTTTTTAAAATGTGTGGCATTTGTTAATTGTTTATTTCTGTATAGCTCTGTGTTCTCACTGGTGTTCGATACCTACAAACAGCACTGAAGAATGTACCACTGGATGAACCTGAGTTGGATTCCGATGGGTGGCTCCTTGAAAACAGCTTTGTAGAAACTGTCCAGTACAACTTGAATTTCATCAAAAACCTCAGAAAAGCTGACCAAGTGTCTACTGTCTCTGAATTGCCAAATCTCAGTAAGGACATCTAAAATGATAACTAGGGGCCAAATAATTCTTAAGTCCAGCCAGCTGCGCCTAACTGGGATTCCTGGAGAGACTAATTTCCACATTTACTAAAAAAACTGTCAGTGGAAGAAATTATATTTGAGTCGGAAGAATGACCCTGGCCATAACCCAAGAAGTGACAAATTCAGTGGATGAGACAGTTCTTGTCTGTTGCCTTTGTCTCTTTTGTCCTTAGATGAGAATACCCCTGGCTGTCTTTGCTGCTCCAGGGAGGCTGTTTTCCCTCCTCCACCTTTCCCCAGACTCCACCTCCAACCTTCCTGTCAATGCCCCATTTCCTTACCCTGTTCTTGACTCTACTGAAAAGAGCCGGATATTCCCCTTCCACTCTGCCCTTTAGATTCAGTCCTCTATGGTGATGGGTCAGTCCCAGAAGGCTGCCCAGCCTTTGGGACAAATTCCCCAATACTCTCTAAAGACTTCTGGTCCTCAGCCCTGAGGCTGAAGTCTCTTATGTGTGTTGTCTCCCCCAATTAGAGTGTGAACTCTTTAAGAACAGGGACTGTCTGTCTTCCTTCTTTATTTGTAACCTCAACTTCCCAGCTTCACTCTATTGGAAATAGTAAAGTCTAAAATGACAGCTTGGTGATTTTAAGAACAAAACATCCCACTTTCACTAAAGCTCTCCTCCAAAGCATCATCACACTGTGGAGATGGCCTCGATTCTCAAACAGGCATCCCCTAACACCTGGCTTATTCTACCAGTGTAACCCGTCCCAAAGCTCTCTGGCAGGGGACTCTCTCCTTATTGGTGGAGATACATGCACTGTGTCCATGTGAGGGGTAGGGGTAGAGTTGGCAGGAGCAGAACGGAGGAGAGCTCTCCAGTTCTCTTTGGGAGTCTCTTCCTCTTTTGCAAGTCACTTTGGGCACTTCTGGCTTCCAGCTTTGAGAGAGAAGATGGAAGATACCAATCCCACTTGAGGTTGTTAGAGGAAAAGACTCTGGGAAGAAGCCAGTGTGAGAAGAGCTGGCAGTCTCCATCATGTCCCTATCCCCAGCCTGTTACATTACAGACTGCCGAGAAGTGCCCCTTGGGTGAGATCTGGGACTCTTTCTTAAAGACTTTGAGCACAAGGAACAGATCAGGCTTTCATTTGAGGATCACTCTGGCTGAGTTTAGAGATGTAATCATTTGTTAAAAAGTCACACAGTTTACAAAGTCCATTGAACTGCAAGCTCTTTGAGAATTTGTTGTTCAGTCATTTTAGTCTTGTCCAACTCTTTGTGACCACATTTGGGATCTTCTTGGCAAAGATACTGGAGTGGTTTGCCATTTTCTTCTCCAGCTCATTTTATAGATGAAGAAATGAAGCAAACAGGGTTAAGTGACTTGTCCAGAGTCACATAGCTAGTAAGTGTCTGAGGCCACATTTGAATTTAGGATGAGGCCAGGCACTCCATTCACTGCATCACCTAACTGCCCCAACTTCAGAACGGAAACTGATTTTTTACCTTTCTTTGTATCCCCAGAGCTTAACACACTGTTTTGTAAATAGTTGGAGCTTAATAAATAATTGTTGACTTGACTGTCTATTAAAAGTACAGAAAGTTGTGATCTGAATTAACCAAGATACACAAAGTTGTGAAAGAACAGATGCTGGAAGTAAGTATTCCACCAAATGTAATTCGACTTTTTTTCTTTTTATTCTTTTTTTTTCCCCCTTTTTCAAGTTGACTCCAGACTCTCCAAACTTTCTCTTACATGCCACAGAAACTACTTTACCTTAGAAACTCACTTCACCCATGGACTTCGCACACTGGAAGTACCCTTGGGCCCTTCAGCTTCTCTCTTTGATTGGCTGGCTCCTCCTAGAACCTCTGCCCAGGCCAACCAAGTCTTCCTTCTCTAGGTTGTACTCCTGATTCTCCAGACTGTCTCTGCCAAGCTTTCCTTCCCTCCTCTTCCCAGCTTCCTTTTTATGTGTCATCTTCCCCATTAGAATATAAGCTCCTCAAAGGTAGTGACTGTCTTTCTTTTGGCTTGTATATTTTCTATTGCTTAGAAGAGTGGTCTGGCAGATAGCAAACGCTGGTTGACTTGGCTTTTTAATTGAATCTCTAATTTTCTTAAACATTGGTTAAGATTTATTATTTCTTTAGCCAGTGGCTTTGCCTACTAGGCCCATGCTCTGCATGCTCAATGTGCTGTATGTCCAGAATACAGGGGAGGTGCTTTTAGCCTTTCCAGAGAAGGACATAAGTCTCTGATTCTCTAACTGGGATTAACAGGCTGAGCTGCCCAGATACAGCAGCTGCTGAAATACATATACAACTCACTAGACTCACTAGAGGCCTCTTGGCTGGTTTGTCATCATTGATAAATCCACAATGCAAATTATTTCTTCTTAGGGATATATGGGAAAACACTCTTCTTTACTGGCAAATGTAACAATTGATGATAATATTCTTAAATGATGGGCTGAAGCCAGCCATTCAGCAAACTGGGACAAAGCAGACCTTTAGGACTCTGTAATACACATTAGGTGTTTTATGATACTCTCTCCCCAGCTCCTAATCTCCAATTTATCTTGTACAAATCCTGAATGAGGTTTAAACTTGTGTTCTTATTGACTTTATTTGCATATTTTTGCCTTGCCTATCCCCTGGGTTAATGGGCATAGAATCAGCAGTACTGCATATAGTTTCCCCCTCTTCCTCCAACCAAATGCCATTCTGTATATCTGCTAATTATGCCAGCCTATTCATGCTATGGTGACCCCTCCCAAAGGATGTTTGTTCTTCTCCTCAGCCCCTGACTGCCGCAATCAATCAATTACTCAAGTCAGCTCAGTCAGATATGTATTAAGCTCCTACCCAAAATGAGTCAGGCTAGATAATCACTGAAAGGACGCTGGTTCAGTCAAGCTGAGACCTGTTAAAGACCTTAGCTTAAGTGGGCCAAGGTCTCCCACTGCATCCAGGGACATCTCCAGTCGTTCTAATCTGTATCTTGCCATCAGACCCAGATGGTTCCAAAGGAAAAAGTAAAGCTGATGACTTTGCATAGCCCTCCTTCATTTAAAGCCAGTTAACTTGCACATCATGGCATCACGTGCCTGATGTCATGGGCCTCTTCAAGAACAAAGGACAAACAACAACAATGACCCTAAATGAGGTCATGAAGATTCTAACACAATTGAAACAACCGAACCACAATAACAACAATGTGCTAGGCACTAGGGATACAAGGACAAAGAATGAAACTAGTTACTAATAAAAGAGCTTATATCCTATAGCTCCAAACATATTTGCTGTAAAAACTGGATTATTTTTTAAAAAATATATGGTAGTTTTGCGTATTTTTCAATGTACACATGTATATATATATACATATGCACGTATACACAATTTCTCCATTTCTGAGGCTTATTTTAGGATGTGACATACATTAGGTATTAGGATCAATATGCTATTATTAAAGTCTTTGGCCATTTTCATGCCCCAGCTTTGGGGACAAATGAAGGGAAAAAGCATTTATTCCTGCCTTACTTTGCGCCAAGTACTATATTTCTGTTAATCTCTGTTGTTCAGTTGTGTCTGCCTCTTCGTGACCCCATTTGGGGTTTTCTTGGCAAAGATACTGTAGCAGTTTGCCATTTCCTTCTTCAGCTTATTGTACAGATGAGGAAACTGGGGCAGACAGGGTTGAGTGACTTGGCCAGGGTCACACAGCTAGTAAGAGTCTGGGGCCAGATTTGAATTTAGGATGATGAGTCTTCCTGACTCCAGGACTGGCACTCTATCCACTGTGCCACCTAGTTGCCCCAAGCACTGTACTAAGCATTGGTAATATGCATACAAAAACAGTCCATGCCCTCAAAGAAATTACATTCTAATGAAGGAACTAACACATGGGAAGTGGTGGTCACCTAGGGACACTTTGGTTAGGAAAGTTACAGGAGAGATTACTTTGTGCCATCCAGGAACAATGGCAAGACTTGTTTAATCACGGTTTACGGTTCCACAACTGGACAGGGGAAGTAATGGTAGTAGCTGGTGCTGAGAAGGGAGTGGAGAGAAGCATTGCTGAGTTTTTCTTAAACAGTGAATGTTCTCTGAGAGACAATTAACATTCAGGAGAGAAGGGGCAATAACTGAACCAACACTACTATTCCTGAAAAGAGTGTTTTAACAATTGCCCTAGGACTCCTCGCACCATTCCTGTGACTTCCCAGACCAAAGCCCAGTTCCCTAGCCACCTTTCCCATGTTATTGAATCCCTCATTAGAATATAAGCTCCCTGAAAGCTTGGTACTGCTTAGTGCTCACGAGTGTTTGGAACAGAGTAAACATTTAATAGTCAGTAGGTGGAGCATTGGTTAGAGTGCCAGGCCTGGAGTCAGGAAGACTCATCTTCCTAAGTTCAAATCTGGCCTCAGACATTTAGTAGCTCTGCAACCCTGGGTAAATCACTTAACCCCATTTGCCTCAGTTTCCTGACCTGTAAAATAAGCTGGAGAAGGAAATGGCAAACCCCTCCAGCG
Organism: Phalanger gymnotis; assembly: GCA_028646595.1. Classification (NCBI taxonomy): domain Eukaryota; kingdom Metazoa; phylum Chordata; class Mammalia; order Diprotodontia; family Phalangeridae; genus Phalanger; species Phalanger gymnotis. The sequence continues at coordinate 155,917,022 of CM053624.1, forward strand.
TCCTTGCCAAGAAAACCCCAAATGGGGTCATGAGTTGCACACAGCTAAAAAAACCACTGAACAATAAAACACTTAATAAATGCTTCCTTCATTTACATCTGATTTCTCAGTCTCCTTATCGAGAGTATCCCCAGCCTCCTCTGAGTTTTGAGTCTTGTGGGTTACCTTTAGATGAATGAGGCTGCTGCTCTGCAGTACAGTGTGCTGTGGGAGAGAGAACACTGAACTGAGAATTAGGAAGAACTGGGTCCAAATCCTACCTCATGCTAATTGTATGAGCCTAGGTAAATCAGAACTTCTCTGCATCAGTTTCTTCATTTGTAAAATGAGGATTGGACTTGATGACTTCTTGGATCCTTTCCACAACTTAAGGACCTCCAAGACCTTTCTATTTTCTTGGGGACTGCAGGAGTCCCTTTGAAGTGAAGGTAGCCACCTGGTAGTGTCAGCTATTGCTGCCAAAGTAATTTTCCTGAAATGTTGCTCTGACCTTGTTACTCTCCTACTCAGTAAACCCAGTGGCTTCCCATTTGTTTCTAAAATCAAATGTAAAGTCCTTTGTTTTAGCTTTGAAAGCCCCAACCTATCTTTTCAGCCTCATGGTATATTATCCTTCTGAACCCAGACAAATGGGCCTTCTCTCTGCTCCTTGCACATCAAATCATCGCCTTTCTTGACAGCTCTACAAAGGCTACCCCCTATTCCTGGAACACTCTCTCCTCACCTCTGCCTCATAAAATCCCCCTTTTCTTTCTTCAAGACGTAGCTTCCACATGAAGCCTTTCCTCATCCTCTGAAATGCTCAGCCTTGTTTCAAATTACCTTGGATTTAACTACTTTGTATTTATTTGCTTTCATTCTGCATGTATACATATATTTCCTTGCGGCCTCCTCTGTTAGAATATAAGCGGCATGTGAGTAGGGATTGTTTCATTCGTTGTATTTGTAGCCCCTGGGACTAGCGCAGTGTTAGGCACGCAGAGGGAGCTTAATCAATACTTGATTATTCGGAAACCTCATATTCAGTCTCTACCTTCAATATGTTCTGGGTGATGTCTCTTTTCTAGTTTGTGTTGTCTGGCATGACCACATGCTCAAGGTATACTGATGCTTATGGTGCTTAGAGCTCAGTCTCTAACACCAAGGAAAAACTGGGTTTCTGCATGTTAGGAATTTTAATAATTTATTGAAATATAAAAGCAAAATTACAGTTTAACCCACATCACTTCACAGACTTGAACACGTAGATGCTAATCTCTAACGGAGGAAAGAGGGGAAAATGACTGAGAGATGGAGGAATATTGGAAGAATATAGAGATAAGTTCATAGATTGAGAAGCCAAAAGGACCCTATAGGTCATGTAATTCAGAGAGGTGAAACACACATTCTGCAGGCTCAACACTCCAGGACCAGAATAAAATATAACTGGGAAATACTTAACAAAATGAAAAATACAACGGAACATAGATCACATTAACACGTGATTTTCTAAGTCGACATGCAGCCTGCTAAGATCCTTATGTATGGTTTAATGGCCCCTGTTCCTATTTGAGTTTGACACCACTGATCTAAACTAACTCTTTCACTTTGTAATGAGGAATCGGCTCCAGCCCAGAGGCTTGGGCTTCCTAATGAGAGTTAGCCCCAGATTCAATATGTCCTCTAGCCAGCCACCTGGCATGATGCTTCCAGTATGTCCAATTCTGCCCCTCCAAAACTAGCTCTGGGAACAATAATATCAACACTGCTGTCCTGGAAAGGAGTATCAATCAAACAATTGATTCTCCAAGATAAACCTTTGGACAAGGCAACTCTTCTCATTTCTGGAGAGCACCCCAACTACCCAGCATAGAAATTCAGAGAAGTCCCTACTCCTCAACTCAGGACAATTCAGAGAATACTGCTTCATCCTATAAACGATGTCCAAGGCACGGCACACAGGGCCTCCTGACCACCCGCACCCCACCCCTACCAATGTCACAATTGGTGATTGGCTCATGTGGTCTACTATGTCTAGCAGACTTGTTCACAATTCACTTTACATCTCAGTCGTCTTTTTACCATTCTCACCTCTGAAACCATAATCAAATCAATAGTGTCATTACAGTCAGGCTACTGGAAAGGGTTTTTCAATCTCCTATCCTAGGGCTCCACCCAGCCCTGCTATGACTTTCCAAACCAATCCCATGGACACCACTTCTCTGTATGTGCCTTTACCAATTACAATGTAAGAAGCAAGGCTTGTCTTATTTCTGTATTAGTCTCTATGGCACTTAGCACAATTAGCATAGTGGAAGCATTTAAACACTTTGTCATTTATTCTTTTACCGAATCTTGTGTAAAGTAAGACATCAATAAACATTTCAATGAAACAAGTCTTCATTTAGGATGCTTTTTAAAAGGATAGACTAAGACTGGAAGGAGCTCAAATGTAGTATAAAATGTAGGTTAGACACAAGGCTATTATTACTAGGCAAAATTATGAAGCAGACCTCACTATTCAATTCTGCATTTTTAATAATATATTGTCATATTATTAATTTCCACTGGTGGCTCCTGCCTTAAAATTTCCTTGTGCTTTTCTGTGCTCCCTCCTCTTTCCCTTCACCCCCAATTAAGACTTGTTTTCAAACTCTTTATTTAGTAAAGTATAAAGACTGATAATAGTTTCAGATGTTATTACTCTCAAGAATTTTCACTTTTGAAAAATGATTTTCAAAGCTATGAAAGTGAATTGTCAACTTTTTGGGAACCCTTTGAGAACATCCTGACCATGTCATAAGGATAATGTGATATCTCCCTTGCTGGAGATAAACTAGACATCTCACACTTCAAAAATTTAGTTAAGAAGTTGACCTATAAGACCTTTTTGATGTCCAATTTCATATTTCAGATAAAAGTCCCAAAGAGTATAAGTCACTTTTATTTCCTTTTTAAATATACACATATAATATTTATTTCAAAAAGCACAAGAACATTATACAAGTCTTAAATTTACATTTTTGCAATAAAAGATATCAATATATGCATCATTTTGAATAACTTCTGTTCATCTGGATGGAATCTGAATCAGTGGCATGAACATGTTACAATCACCATAGATTATCCTCACAGTGAACCAAAATGCATAGTAGGTTATGAAATGATAAATGACCATTAATGGATGACTTTGTAGCTCATATATTAGAATAATAAATTAACTATACAGAAACAGGTTTTTCCTACTGCAAAGACCTCCTGCCTCATTTCCCCAGTCATAAGAAAAACATGCGGTAGGAGCATCCTCATGAACAGGTTCCTGGTTCAATAGGAAAAAAAGTGACTTTGCGTGTTCATGACTTCTGAATGCACCATTTCTGTGCTTGCACTATCCAAGTGCACACTGCTAGAAAGTTTCTAACATACATAAAAACTTCGCATTTGATAGCAACACTGAACACTGAGCCTGCACACAAGTGCCAACACTAAGTTGTGAGTAGGCCTCTATGTGCTCATCTCTTGGGATGGTTTCTTTGGCAGTCAAGATTTTACTAGCCACTGCCAGGAAGTTGCTCTGGCAGCCTGATGGCTTAACATCAGGATTTGTGAACTGAATGGAAAAGACTACAAAGCAGGAAGAAATTCTCCTTCTGAAGAATCTGCCTTTGCTTTATAATGTTATTTATATAGGGCATGAATCAGGGTGGAGGTCAACAGCTGGCTGCTGTTGCTTGACACCCAGTCAGCTCTCCCAGCTAAATATTTAGTGCAACCTGCTAAAGTGTAGATGAGATCAAGAAGGGAGAAATCTGTGTCTTTTCACCACATCAGTGAATTTATCCAACTGGGCACTGAACATTCCAAACCTCATCCAACTTGTCATAACTGGACAAGTTTCCTTCTGCTGAGTTATCTTCTGAATCTGTTTTGAGTGCTGAGAATCAAAGCTGTAGAACTATTCAAGTATCATAGTCATGATTATTCTGATACCTCTGACAGGTTCTTCTTCCCTTTCCCTCAACAAAAGAAAAACAAAACACAAAACTAAATACAAATGTATATCCTCAAACACCCGGTATATATATTTTTAACTTCCCTGTTTTTATAGTGAAATAAAAGGGTAAGAAACCATTATACATAAATGGAAGACAGTCCTCATCAGGGTCAAAATACATTCTCTTAATAGATCTTTCAGGCTCCTAAGACATAGGAGACATGGAAGCTAATTGAGGGCTTTGATTTATCCTTTTCTTAAAGCTTTGCATAACAAGTTCCCTTGATATAAAAATTATGGCTAAGAACCCAGAAAGCTATAGGCAGATTCTCAAGAGCGCTATTATTTAAAAGGAAGGAGGCTCAATTACTGTACGCTACAGTAAGATAGAGAAACAGACCGTTGATCGCATGGCTTTTTTGGTTGTCTGTAACTGTCATGCAACTGGAGTTTATGAAAGGCTGCACACATGTGATGAAGTGAAGATTTAAAGTCTTCGGGGAAGACATAAATGTTACAGAATTAGCCCGATATTTCTATGCTCAGTGGGGAATTGTTTATTATGGTCCTATGGCTACTTAACACTAGGATCTGAGCAGATTTGTGTCAGTTACATAATGGCACCAGGACAAAGAATGTGATCTTTTGTTAGGAACTAGGCCCTGGAAAATGGAAAGTGCAGTTTTAAAAAGGACTGGGTCCATGATACAGATTACGAGACTCACTGTAACATCAAGGTGACTACACAATTCTAACCCTCAGGGTTTTACAAGGAAAAAAAAAGCTCTAAGAAAAATCTGCATTAGAGAAGGCAACTTTGACTAAGCAGGGAGTCAGTTTAACTTCTAGCAGCAGCAGCAAGTGGCACATCTAGGGCATTTTCCCAGAAGAGAAATGGCAAATTTTACTCTTTGGAATTTTTCCTCCATTCTAATAAAATTCTTGTCCTCTATCATTCTTTCTCTGATTGGATATATGGTTATTATGTTCAGTTGTAACCTTGTCACTGCTACTTTTCTTCTGCCATTTCAACACAACTATTGGTCCAGTTGATTAAAGCCAAGCAAGAACAAAAGAGCAGAAACAGTCATAATGAGAATTAGCAGCTCTGGTTTGATGGCTAGTATCACAAAGACTTAAAAAAAATCCAACAGCTTCTTAGATGGAGCTTTTGCCTCAAAATGACACCAAACATATAGTCAGAACTATGAAATGCCCTCCCATTTCTGGCATGATTATTGAAGAAGGGAAGGCTCTAAAGGGGAAAATGATTTCCTTAAATTAGCAGAATCTTAAACAACTGTGGGGCAGACAAGTTATTTTCTTCAGTGTTTTACAACAGAGACACATTGATATAGGTATGCATATGCTTTATCTTGAGGCATCAAGCTTGCTGATTGAAAGCAAAAATCCATTAAGGGATATTTTATTGAAAGATGTGAATCAGGAACCGAGGAATGACCCCATTGCCAATCCCCCCAACCCTCTTCAGTCCTCTTAAATGTATCCAGAATTCCAGACCTGTCTTCATTATTGCCTTCACCTGTGACTCTTCCGTGGAACTGGGACTCAAAGTAACTGCCAGTTGAATCCAAATAAGATCTGATTAGTTTCTTGACTCCTTGCAATTTCTTCTATAATTCGATGTTGCTGCCACAGCAAATGGAGTTTCTGATAACGCTCATGAGATAAATGCAGGGGGTTGCCCCTCCTTCACAGGAGAAGAAATGAACATATGTTAGCTTGAGTCAAACAACCTCCAATACCTTCTGACAGCCTACATAGCCTGAGGCCTTGAGATGCCTCTGGACTCAGTGCTCAGGTACATAATGGGCACTTAATAAATGCCTGCTGATTTAAATTAAATTTATTCTACTGAAATAGTTATCAGGACAAGAGTTGGGAGAAAAATAGAGCAAACGTTTACCTATTCTTGGCAAGTGAAAGAGAAACTCACTCTAATTAAATTCTGACAATCCAAAAAACAAGCCAGTGAATGATAAAGCCTAGACCTCAGGATGACATTGGAAACTGCAAGTTCTCCTTTTCAGGAGAGGAGAGCTCACTGCCCTACCCTGACCCCTCCATGCTAGTTAGACCAAGTGGGATACTAACTGCTTTCACAGAAAGAGTCAGAACTCTATTTTTCCTCTCCAAGGCACCACAGGCCAATGTAATTGGTCTAAGACCTTGGGAACAGAAAGTAGACAAAGGGAGGAAGTTACGGTGTGGATGGTTGACTGGGGACACTGGCTCCCAGTAAGAACTTAATTCCTCCCTTTCCTCTCAAAAAAAACCACATTTAGGTGATATTTTATTTAATCTTTTCAGGACAATTATTTACATATGAGTCATCTTGTGACTCTGGGAGCAATTGTTATAGAGCAGTTGACACAAAAGGGCTCTGGCTTGGATCTAGCCAGTAATGAAGCACAGTGAGATGCTTTCTGGAATAACAGAAACCACATACATTCAATCATTAAACATTTCCCCCACAACCTGATAACATCCTATTTTCTCAGTTTTCTTCCCTCTGTGCCCAGATTCTATTACTCTACAGGACAACAAATACCATTATGATTTAAAAAACTATATAACTTAAGGAGTTTTAATTTTCCACTAGTCTACTCTTTTTGAGGCACACTAAGAATGACAAAATTCTAGTATAACAACAACAACAAAAATCCATCTGTGTCCTAGAGCCCTCTGTAATGGTGTTTAATTACAATCTGTTTTTTTGGTAACTGTTTAAAAATGCTTAAGAAATATAATATGCTATTTCACAATTTGTAACTGGAGTAGTAGCAAATTATTAAAGATATTACACGAAAAAGAAAGTGGCTTCATGTTTAGTAAGAACAAATCAGTAGTACTAATAGGAGAGGTCTGCAAACTTCTAAGTTATGATGGTCACTGCAATCCAGATGTGTGCACGTAGTTAAAAAGATCATCATGGAAAAGGAATAAATTCCAGTTCCCCATGACTGCATGACCTCAAGCGTCCTTACTTTAGCCCAGGGTCTGTTTCTCCATATTCATCCAGGTAGGGGGCTGGAAACAAACAGCCTCTGGCTCTGCCTTCAATCAGGACCACTTTGCACTCCCTGATCCTGAAAAAACAAAATGTCATTCACATAATAATAGTGCTAGGTTAGGCACTGTGCCAAAAGTAATTCCAAGAAAACAAATTATTTTTATCCATTACAACCACAAGCACAGACATCCAAATACTGGGCACAGAAGAATCACTGTTTTTATTAAGATTATGTGGTTAGGGGGGCAGAGCCAAGATGGCAGCTAGAAAGCAGGGACTTGCCTAAAGCTCTCCCCCAGGACCCTCTGAACAACTATAAAGATGTCTCTGAACAAATTCTAGAACTGCAGAACCCCATGAAATAGCAGAGGGAAGCAGGGCTCCAGCCCAGGACAGCCTGGATGGTCACTGGATAAGGTCTATTGCACGGAGTTGCAAGCAGTGCCCAGCGTGGGACACGCATGGAACAACCAGACTGGGAGGCAAGTGGAACAGGCCCTAGCGCCCTGAATCAGTGAGCTGTGGCAGTTACTAGACTTCTCAACCCAAAGACAACAGAGAAGGTTAGTGGGAAAAACTGCGGGGAAAGAGTGAAAGAAGTTCACAGTTTGGCCACTGTCTCCGGAGGCAATGGAGGTGGTGCAGTTCTGAGGCTGCTTACAGAACCATAGCTGCAGCTGCTTCTGGCCCCAGGCCCACCTGGTGGGAGGAATTAAGTGGTGGATCAGAGCAGGAGTGCAGAGCCTGCTTAGATCTGAGTCACGGTTTGGGTTGGCAGTTCTTGGGGGAGGAAGAGTGCTGGTGTGGCAGAGCTTGCTGTGTAGAAATAGCTCTGAAAACAACAGCGCA
>CM053624.1:155925377-155959465 GCA_028646595.1 Phalanger gymnotis
CTTCCCCCTGCCACTTTGTGGGTTCTGCAGCTCTAGAATTGGTTCAGAGCCATTTTTTATAGGTTTTTGGAGGGACTTGGTGGGGAGCTCACGCCAGTCACTGCTTCCCAGCCGCCATCTTGGCTCCGCCCCCCTTTGTAAGTATTTCAGTATTTATCAGACATTTTTCAGTTTGAACAAAATTGAAAGTTAGTATTTGCCCTGTAAGAAATGCTATATAAATTTTTCTGTCTTGTTTTTTTAAACTGTCTCTCTCTCATGGAATATAAATAATAATAACAGCAGCTGACATGAACATAATATTTTGAGGTTTTCGAAGAACAGGATATATGTATTTTGGCCCATAGCACTCTGTGAAGGTGGTGCTAAGGGAATTATTACCCCCATTTTACAAATGAGGAAACTGAGGCTCAGATTTTACATGACTTGTGTATGATCATAAAGGATAAGTGCCACATTTGAGCCCAGGTCTCTCGTAAGTACAGGCTTAGCACAGACTTTTCCCCAGTATACCTAGCTGCATTCACTTTCTCTTTACCTGGATAGTGTCAAGTGAACAGGAGTGTGGTATGTTGAAATGTGTGCTTGAATTTGGAGTGAGAGAAGCTACTTCAAGTTCTGGTGCTGCTTACTGTGGGCAAGCCTACTTAACCTCCTTGTCTGTAAAAGGAGAAGTTGAATGGATGGCTTCAAATCTATGATTCTGTGAAGTATTTCCTGATGCTCTTCTTAGAGCTTTGGTTAGTGGATAGCACTCTAAGAGATGACATAGAAAAATGACTGGACTAGGAAGCATAAAAGACTCATGAGTTCAGATTATCGCTCTGCTGCTGATTCGCCATCGTCTCAGACAAATCTTACCTTTGTGAACTTGTCTCCAAAATGGGGATCATTAAACCTGTGTATTTCAGAAGCTAGTTGTTAGGGTAAAATTAAATAATATATGGGTTAATACTTTGAAAAATATCTGGTGTTATACAAATAAAAATTGGTGTCATATGCTTAGTTTTTAGGGTATGCTCTACCAGATGTGGCTCTTTCTGATGCTTTTTTATCCTCTTCTTGTCCCAGATGTTCATTATCAATGAAAGCCCAGAGAACCAGAAAGTGCTAACTTCAAATAATACAGAATGTTATCATGCAAACATGTTAGCACTAATACTTAACTGGTTCCCTCTCCAGACCCAGATCTGAGCACATAATGTCAAATCTGTTTTCTCCTTTTCCTTCCAGTTTGACAGTCACTTTGCTGTTGGTTCTACATACAGAGTTGAAATCCTGGTGAATATGGTAAACTGCTCACTACTTAGGTGTTAACAAATGGTAGAATCATATTACCCCCTTCAACAATTTTTTTTCCTAGAGGCAACGTTGTATTCTCCTTTGTTTTAGGACGAATATCTCCACCTTTCCCATATTTGTTTCCTAAAGGAACTTTTAAAATAGCATATGTCTGTAATTTCACAAAGAACAATAGGCCTATATCATAAAAGGTTAAATTTCTTTCTGTTTTAGAGTCTCTCGACTCCCCTCAGTAGGCAATACTTTCATTAATTCACTTGCTGAACTTTTCTTTTTTTCTTTTCAGAGTCAAATTCTCTAGCAGCATAAAAGAGATGTTGGTTCTCTTTGCCACAACAATTTATAGAGTTGTACTGAAGGTGCCTCCTGATGAAACTGATCCTCGGATTCCTGCAATGACCTGGGGCACCTGTGCATTCACCATCCAGTCAATTGGTAAAATACATAACAGAATTGATTGTTGGATTAATTAGAACAGCTTCTTTTCAAAATTTACCATATTTTTGGTGTGTGTGGGTTTTTTTTTTGTTTTTTTTTTTTTCCTGAAAAGATCTTTAGATATGTCTAAGGATTAGGTTAGGATATAGTGAGAAGGACAACCTGCATCTGCGTAACACTTGAAGCTTTGCAAAGTACTTTCTTTTTTATAACCCTGTAGGGTGGGTAGCACAAATATTATCCCATTTTACATATAAGGAAATAGGCTTTTAGAATCGTGTATGGTAACACAGCTATTAAGTGTCAGAGGCAAGATTCAAACTTAGGACTTGACTATGCAACATTACTTGCCATTGTCTAAGTTTGAGAGATTAGATGAACTTTTTTGTCAATGGATTTGAAAGGACAAAGCTTGATTCATATTGTATGTCATTTAAATACCAATGGTAAAAGGTTTAATTCTGGTTTATGAAAGGTCTCACTTATTCATTGTAAAATAAATAATTTTCCCATCTACTTCTTTGGCCACTAGACTCTCTGTCTTTCTTTGGGGATAAAGGAGGGACTTAATTTAGCCAGAAGTTAGAAATACACAAAGCACCCCATTTTTATCAGGTTTGATTCTTCTCTGTTTTTTTCTGACTACAAGTTTTCATTTGAGCATAATACATTGCATGTAGTAAGTGTTAAATAAATTTTTAATTGAAGAACTGTCATTGTTAATTATATAAACTTTAACATTTTGAGAACTCCCAAACCTTTAACTGAACCCTTTGAAATCCATAATTGAAATTCATAATATCTAAGCTGCACGTGAGTCTGTGTTCAGCTTTCCTTTCCTTCTTATGTACTTCGTGCTCTATGATGGAGTAGTCACTTGCCCCAAAGGTTTCTATCGTTTCTTCTTCATCAGCTCATTCCTCCTTAATGACTAGAATCAGATCCAAAAAAGCAGTTCCTCTTGTTGGTTCCTTCCCCTTTTAGTAGATAAACTTATCATTCAGGCATGTTGTATTTTTAAGCTGCTCTGATTTGGGCAGAGAAAAAGCTTCAGTATCGAAGCCCCTCATCACTACAATAGAATGCTCTTGTGCCAGGTTTATGATACATTTCAAACTTCTTATAACAACTTCTGTCATGATGGTCTCTATTGTAACTTCACAACAATATTGTTTCTGCTTCTACCTCCATTGAGACTAACCCAAGAGTTCTTTGCTGTCTTTCCCATCCATCCCCTACACCTCACGGGGTTCCTGGATTGGCTCATAACATGTCCCATAAGCATCTCAAACTTAACTTGTCCATAACAGAACTCATATCTTCCCCCTTAAATATACCTCTCTTCTAAACTTTGCTGTTACTGTCAAAGATACTACCATCCTTCTGGTCACTGTGGTTCAGAACCTTGGCATCATCTTCAATTCCTCACTCTTACTCCCCTGCAATGCTAACCAGTTGCCATATCTTGTTTCTGCCTCTAAAATATTTCTTAAAGATGTCTTCTCTTTTACATTCACATAATTCCCATCCAAGTTTAAGCCTGCCTCAGCTCTAACCTGGACTTTTGCAATAGCCTCTTGTTTTGTCTCCCTGTCTTAAGTTTCTCCCCACTGCATTCTATCCTCCACACAGCCACCAAGGAGACTTTCCTAAAATATAGGTTTGATCATGGCAGTCCCTCAGCTATTAAATTATAGTAGTTCCCTATTGCTTCTAGGAACAAGTATAAACCTCTTTTTAAATCTCTTCACAAGATGGCCTCATTCTACCTTTCTAGTCTCCCTATATTTTCCTCCTCTATTTATACTCTCACACTCTGCAATTCAGCCTTACTGATTTGTTCTTCTGTTCTGCACACAGGATCTCCCTGGTCTATGCTTTAGCTTTGTTTCACCTGTCCCTCATGCCTGCATTGTACTCCCTTCTCATCTTCATCTCTTGGAACCCTGGTTTCCTTTATAACTCAGCTTTAGCACTAACTCCTTTTTAAAAAAAATTTTTTTTTTGAGCTATCAAGCTTTCTTTGTTTTTTTCTCCCTCCTACTGTCCCCTACCCATTGGGATGCTTCACATCAGAACAGCCAAGTATTCTTCTTGAGCAGGGGTATAATATTCAAAGGGCGCCTGTAGCAGAAAACTCCTACCTGTAACTAAACCAGATTAAAATGTAATTGTGAAATATTTAATAAAAGAAATTAAATGCCATAGAATGTAACATTAATGTGTGATTTTCTAAGTTAATATAAATCCACCACTATTTGAGCTTTACACCACTGCCCTAAAATCATGGTTGACCATTCACCTGGTTAGAGTTCATCAATCTTTCAAAATTGTTCTTTTTTGTAATATTGTTAGAGTAAAAATTGTTCTTATTCTAGTCACTTCTGATCTTCCTAGCTGCTAGTGCACTCCTTCCCCAAACTGTCCTATATTTATTTTGTATACTTAAAAGTGCTTATGTTTTCTTCACATTAGAATATGACCTAACTCTTTGAGTGCTGGGTCACCTTTACGTCTGTTTTTGTATCCTCTGCACTTGGTCTAGTGCCTGGCACATGTTGTTGTTGTCGTTTGGTGGTTTCAGTCATGTCCAACTCTATGGGACCCAACTTGGGGTTTTCTTGGCAAAGACAGTGGAGAGTTTGCCATTTCCTTCTTCAGCTCACTTTACAGATGAGGAAACTGAGGCAAAGAGAATTGACATAACATCTCAGTATGTGAAAAAGAGTGGTACTAATGGCCATTAAATCCCATTTTGAAAATGATGAATTCTATTTGGAATTTTAATAAGCCATATTTTCCATTTCATGAAGTAGGAAGATGATAGGGAAAACTGATCAGAGTGCTAAATAAAATCACCTGCAAGAAAAAGATGCAGTTAACATGGGGGTTGGGGAACAGGAATAATGGAGTGGGAGTAAGCTGGAATGCTTATGCTTTTCCAAGACTGATCACTTAGCTGTATCACAATGCAGTCTTTGAAATTAAACTGCATAAATTATAAGTTACCTCTCTTTGATCACCTAATACTCATTCATTTAGAAAATTGGGGAAATTTGCATCTGGCTTAGAATTAAAGTTTGAAGGGAAACATGTCAAATTATTATAATTAGAACAAACTGGTCTGGCTAGAACAGTGGGGGCCATGCACAGAAAGTATCACAATATATGCTATGGTTATTAGAATCCATAATTTTAATGCTTTTTTTGTTTATTTTTAAGACAACCTGCTAGAAGATGAAGGCAAACCTCTGTTCGGAGCCCTTCAGAATAGACAGGTATATCCTAACTACCTTATCATCATCATTATCATTATTATTATTATCCTAAGTAACATATTATTTACATTGTGTTTTCTTAGGAGTCCAGTGTGAACCCATTGATTATATTTAATCCTCATTAACTTCCTATTGTTTGCAAGAAAACAGAACTAAAAAATATTAATTGGTATCTTGTCGAAGAATAGATACCTACTTCCTAGCACATTTACAAAACCATCCTCATTTTAGAATTAGTTACTCATGGAACAGATTCCAGAGAGTACCATACAAAATCATTTCAAATGATACTTTTTCCTTTTATTCCAAGTAATCAGTTTTCAGGAAGTTGGCCTTCGTTATCTCCTGGCTACTTGGCTTTTTACTCCCCATCAAAATCCCAGCTTCCCAGTACTCTAGAGATTTGTGGGGTGGCAAGAGAGGGTCCTTGAACCAGTTTCACTCGAAAAACTCCCTTTAAAGCCGACAATAGGTCATTTATCTCTCTAGTTCAGAAGACAGAATTCCCCTGCCTCTCCACAAACCCCCTTTGTCCAATACCATTTCCCTTGTGTCTTCTTAGCAATTAGCTTGGTAGTCTTCTGAGTAACAAATGTGTTTGTAGTCATGATCCTGAACTTGGGGACCGTTGCTTTTCCTAACAGTCATTCTTCTGCCTTCTGAGAGAGCAGTCTTCTAGCAATGGAATGATTTGGAATTGAACATATGTGGAGCTCTTATTCCTATAACAAATGCCTAACTTTTTAAGTGTGCAAAACATTTTGGTCCTATGAGTGTGACCATGAGATGAATATAGATTTGTACAATCCAGATTTGGGGGAGATGGGAATTTTACATTAGTCTAGTATAGTAGCTACTTTGAGTTGTTTGCAGGGAATATGGTGAGGATGCCCAAAGCTAATAAACTCTTCATGAGTTAGGCATTTATTACAATTATTCCTGTCATTGTCTGCTTTAGAATTTCTTGATTCATATTAGCATAGGCATACAGTTCTAAGATTCAAAGTAAACCAAGTTAATACTCAAAGGTTGCATTCTGAGGTAGTAAGAATTTTTATCAAAGTTGAAATAAATATTTCTTTGGGGTGAAAGCTTAAAATTTTAGCTAGCTGGGGCAGCTGGATGGCGCAGTGAGTAGAGCACTGGCCCAGGAGTCAGGAGGACCTGAGTTCAAATCCAGCCTCAGACAGTTGACACACTTACTAGCTGTGTGACCTTGGGCAAGTCATTTAAGCCCAATTTACCTGCTTTCCCCCCTCCAAAAAAATTTTTTTTTTTTTAGCTAGTGGATACTGAATTACTTAAGTTTTCCAGTAAGTAAATGAATGAAAAGGCATTTATTAATAAGTACTTACTACGTGGCAAGCACTATGCTAAGTATTAGGGATATGCAACAGTCCTTGCTCCTAAGGAGCTCATATTCTTAATTGGGGGACACAACACATATAAAGGTGGTCAGCTGCAAGGTAGATTGAAAGCCCTAGAAGGCCTAAGGACACAGTGGTTGGGCAGATGGAAAGGCCCAGGAGTCATTAGGGTACCTCAGCAAGTCAAATGGCAGTGCCCATTGTGCCCGTGAATTTGGAAGGCATAACAGCAAGACAGATGGTAAGTCTTGATGTAGTCCTCTCTCTCACTTCAAGGGTTATGGTTGGAAGACTTCTAGTTCATCTAAGTGTTCTTCCTACCTGGCAGTCTGAGTGGCCCAAGGTCTTTAGAGGAAAGTTGATGGGGCGGTCAAGAGGAAGGGAAGGGTGCACTTATTAGTGGTTCTCTTTATCTGCGTGGGGTTGAGGTGCCTGTCACACCTGTAATGTCCATCATCTTTTCTTTCTTTCTGTCTGTCTATCTACATACACATTATCTATGTGTGTGTATATGTACATATCACAAATCTGTATTATGAACTTAAGCCATTTTAAAGTAAAAGTTACTAACATATTTCACACATTTATTTTATATAATTATGGGCATATAACTTACAAGGTTTTTTATTTCACTTAACTATTTAATATATATATTTCCAAGTATTGGTATAGTATTCCTACTTTTCATTTTTAATAGTTGTGTGTATTCCATTATTACTGTCAGAATTGACTTAGCCATTCCTTTGTTATATTGTTTCCAATTTTCCCATTAGCTTAACATGTGTCTTTATACAAATTCAGCCTTTCTTTTTTGCCCCTCTTTTTCTTCTTTCTTCTGATTTAGCACAGTGGCGTGAAAGCATTAGTACAGTTTGCTGTGGCACAGAGGATTACCTCTCCTCAGAGCCTGATACAGAAGCATCTAGTCCGTCTCCTATCAGGTAGAGTCTTTGAATTGTTTCTCTCTCTCCTTACATTTTCTGTTGCACTTTCTGTTGATAGGAAAATAGATTCCCTAGAAAATAGTATATTGCAATAATTTAAGAAGGTGCTCAATCATATTGGTATCTGTATAGCCTGGCAAGAAGCAAGTCCATAATGAATACCTAGCTCATGAAGAAATAGACATCTTCCACAAGCACCCAATTGCACACCACTCTAAATGGAGAGTTCTTAGAACACTGCTTCTCTTAGTCTGCTATAGCCAGGGGCGGGGAACCTGTGGCCTTGAGGCCACATGTGGCCCTCTAGGTCCTCAAGTGTGGCCTTTTGACTGAATCCAAACTTCACAGAATAAATTTCCTAAATAAAAGGATTTGTTCTGTGAAGTCTGGATTCATTCAAAGGGCGATACTTGAGGACCTACAGGGCCATATGTGGCTTCAAGGCCACAGGTTCTCCACACTGGCTAGCCCATTTAGTTTTTTTTTTCTTATTCATTCTGTTAGCTCAGGGTTGCTGACAACTACAGCTATTAGTATTGTCTCTTTCCAGTAGAAAAGGGGCTGTGTGTGTGTGTGTGTGTTTTGAACTACATTGTGGGTAATTCTGTTTAATATCCTAAAGTAGTTGATAAATCAAGTAGAACTAAATTGAAACCATCAAAATAACCAAATAATAATTTACTTTCAGCACTTAGCCACGTACCCTTTCTGAGAGGCACATAGTAGTAGGACTGGCAGGATACTGACAATTCAATAATTTACTAAAAGTACATACATGGTTCCAAATTGCTACAGAAGAAAAATAACAATCATGATAAAGAAGAAATGCAGATTGGTGTTTTCTTTATCATAAAATTTTTTTTGAATACCTACTATTTGTCCTTATTGTGGTAGGTGCCAAAGGTACAGGAATATAAGCCACAGTTGTCTGTCTTCAAAGGGTTCACAATTGATCTGGGACACTTATAGAAAAAGAGAAATTACATTTGATGCATTACAAGGTAGCATACACTAAGTATCAGATGAGGAATACAGAAAATGCCAGAGGATTTAGGAAAGAAACGTCATTTAGGACAAGGAGAGTTAGAAAAAGTGAGACTTGAACTTGGCCTTGAAGGGCTGACAGGACTTTCTTGAAGAAGAAGAGAGAGAGAATTACAGTCATAAGAATTTTTATGAGGAAAGTCCAAGTTATGTTTGCACATAAGTCAATTTGGCTGGCATTGTAAGGTTCATGTAAGTAAGTGTATGAGAACAAGTTTGATAAGTAAGAGATAGCTAATGGCCTTGAAAGACAAAATAAGAATTGTGTTCTTCCTTAGGAAGTGAAGAGTCATTGAACGTTGGTCAAAAGGAATAAAGCATAAAAAATTGTGGGTTAGGACAATAAAGTTGCATAGTTATGTGTAGATTAGAAGGGCTCTAGCATTAAGGAAAGAGACTAGTAAGGAGATTTATTGCGAGAGTAGAACCTGTGGTAATAGACAACTGGTGGTGGGAATTGTGATAGATGGAAGGGAGAGGAGGAGATGGGTAGAAAAGGTTAAGAAAGAGGAAATGTCAGAACTTTGTAATGGGAAGGCGGGGGGGGGGGCAGGGTAGAGATGAACATGAAGCTTAAGAAAGTAGGAAATTTGACAATACCTAGAGGTAATACCAAAGTCAAGGATTTTCCTTCCATCTTTTTAAAAATAAGCATTTATTGAACATCTCAGGTGTCAGTATTACTACACAAGATGTTGCTTATTTAGAAAAGTCAGTCTTTTTGGAAGGAGGTACTTGAATGCTGGTCAAAGGAATTTAACCATTACTTGATGATTAATAGGTAGCCATTAAACATTTTTTTTCACAAAGCTATGCAATTACATCCCAGTTCAGATGCTTACTACATTTATGACCTTAGGGAAGTTATTAAATTTTTCTGGACCTCAGTTTCTTTATTTGCAAAACGAAGAGCTTGAATTAGATGGCCTCTTTGGTCCATTCCAACCCTAATCATATTATCCTGAGACCAGACCAATAAATAAGGAAGATGAGTCTTCCACTAGTATGAAAGATGGATTGAAGGGTAGAAAAAAGGCAGGTAGACTTATTAGGAGACTATTGCAACAATGTCCTGCCTTTTCTAATGCAATGGTCTAGGCAAGTTGTAATGAAGACCTCTACTAGAGGAGTAGAGAGGAGTGGACAGATGTGAGAGATGTGGTGAAATCTCGAGGACATTAGAACTGATTGGATATGAGAAATAAGGTAGAGGAGAGTCAAAGAAAACTCTTAAGTTCAGAACATGGAAGATGGTAGTAATGATAAAGTGAAGTCAGGAGTTGTAGCATGATGGCTAAGTGAATGGCTGTGACAAAGTTCAGCTTCTCTATACCACCTTGAAACAACTACAAATGCACCAAATTAAAGAACAATTTGTTCATTAAATAAATTAAATCAATAAATAATTGATATCTTTGTAAGAAGATCACCTTAATTTCCAAATATTGCCCTTCCCCTTCCAAAAACCTCATAACAAAGATTTTAAAAGAAAAAGTAGTTCAGGAAAACCAGCCAACCACATCAGCCATGTTTTGACATTGTACATAATTCTCCACACTCATAGTCTCCTACTTCTTCAAAGAATAGATTGAGGTACATTTTCTCATCTCTTTTCTGGGGCACACTTGATCATTATAATTATACAACATTCATTTTCAGAAAAGAATAGCTTTTTATAAAATGAAACTTTCACAGAAAAAAATCTCTCTTAGGAAAACTAAGAGACCATAAGAATGAATAGGCTCCAGTATAGTGAATAAACAGTATAGAATAAAGAAGACAAGAAGGCACCTCCAGAAGAAAAGAAAATAAACTGCAGTGACAGCCACTTTATTTCTAGAAGAGATAACAGGCATACCACAAGATCCTCACAAATCATAAAAAGTGAGATAAAGGAAGGTCTGACATCTATATGATTGGAAAAAATATCGTTAAAGACTTCAAGGAGACTATTTTGAGAATAGACACTATAGAAAAGATGGTAGAAAACCTCATTGAAGCAATGGATTCTTTGTTGAATAAAAAATGCCTTAATCAGAACGAAATAATTCACAGATGGAATATCAGTAACAGATTAAAATGACATTTAGAATGGCAAAGCTAGAAAAATCTCATATCTTTACAAACTAAAGCAGTAGGGGTCGAGGACAGAGCTTGGAGTAACAATTTGAGAATTATTGGGCTCACAGGAAAAAAAAACAAAGAAACGATCTGAATTTCGTTCTAGACAATCATTTAAGAAAATTGCCTGGAAGTATTGTAAGCAGAAGGTAGAGTGTACACATTAGTAGAATCTACAGGGCACTGACAAAAAAGGAATCTTACTTTTATGTTATTTAGCAATGCAGTTGCCAAGTTTGGTGCTTTAGCATCAAAGAATGAATTTTATGAACGGCCATAAAGAAGCAGTTTATATAGCAAAAGGCATCACCTAGGATTGAGAGACTACCTTGTATATGAAAGGGATATAAAGAATAAAGACAAATAGTCTTTGTCCTCAAGGTGCTTACAATCTAGTGATGATGGGATGGGGCATATAGCAATGTATATTTATAAATAAATACAAAATGTGAAATAAAGGAACTGGAAAGATGGCAGAAATTGAAGAGAGGAGCTCACCTTAAGAAGAAAATACTTAGTACTTAAGCTGATCTTTGAAGGAACCTATGGATTCTAAGAGTTGGAGGTGAAAAGTCAGATATAAACAACAACAACAAGTAAAATAAGAAGCAAGGGAAATTGGCCTGCACCCTATAATACCTCCCCTGAAAAACCAAATATATGCCTTTTGGGAAAAGATGATTCTTTAGTAATGTCAGAAGCTATAATTATTTCCTATGGAAAAATAACAAACTGGACACAGCTTTTGATGTGTAAGTTGACCAAACAGCTGAAACTTAAGGAAGTAATGTGGAATTGAATGCAAGTAATACCTAAAGGATGACTCCATGTTAAAATGACTAAGGAGGTGGTAAGGCAGTACTATATTTTTTCAGCCCAGGTCTTTGTGAAAACACAAAAGTCATGAGGGTAGAAAAAGAAACATAGAACGAGATCAGTGGTGGACTGAAGGAAAAGATAGGGAGAGAATTGAAAAAACTGGAATTTAGATATGCAAGTGAAGTTTAATCAAACAAAGAAGGGGCAATTGAGAGAGATAGTAAAAGCCCTAGATAAAAGAATCCTGGCTTTGCTACTTGCTGCCTGTGTGATCTTGGAAAAATTACTTAAGCTTTCTAGGTCTCAGTTTCCTCATGTATACAATAAGGTGGTTGGGCTAGATGACTTTTAAGATCTCTTACCACACTAAGTCTCCAGTCAATTCTATTCAACAAACTTTTATTAAATACCTACCACAGGCCTTCTGGATACAAAGATAAAAATTAAATAATCCAAACTTCCATAAGCTCATACTCTACAAGGAGATATAACATCAACTGAGAAAAGTAAACATAAAATAGATGTCAAGTAATGGGGAGGAGAGAATGACCCATGGGGGGCTCAACTAAGCCCTCCTGGAGAAAGTATAGCAATTAATGGATTCCAAGAGGTGAAGGTGGGCAGGGAGAATATTCCAGGCTATTTGAAGTAGTTGTCCAGAGACATGGAAGATGGGATGCAATGTACAGAGAATAGCAAGTAGACTATTATTTTTAAGTGTAGAATGTGTAAAGGGAGTTAATACGAAATGTCCAGAAAGATCAATTGGATCCAATTTGTGAAAAAACTTAAACACCAAATAATAGGATTTGTATTTTATCCTAAAGGCAATAGGGGAGCCATTGAAGTTTATTGAGCCTGAGGAGTGGCATGGTCAGACCCTTTAAGAAATATCACTTTGGCACCTGTGTGGAGGATTTCTGGAGGCAGGGAAAGCAGTTAGGAGGTAGCTGCAATAATTCAGGCAAGAAGTAATGAGAACCTGAAGTAGTGTGCTAGCTGTGGGAGTGTAGACAAGGGGATGATATCATAGATTTTATGGAGTTAGGAGCCACAAGTTAGGATACTGCTATTTATTGGATTTGAAAGGAGAGGAAGACAGAAGGAAGGACGGAAAGTGAAGAGTAGAAGATGACTTTTGAATTGCCAGGCTGGAAAACTGGAAAGATGGTGGTGCTCTTAATAGAAATAGGAAGGGGAATGGAGGGGATTTTTGGTAGGTAGGGGTGGGGATAGCAGTGGGGAGGCAGGGAGATCCGTTTGTTATGTTTTGGACACCTTGAGCCTGAGATGCTTTTGGCACATCCAGGTAAAGATGTCTACCAGGCAATTGACGATATGAGACTAGAGTTCAGAATAGAAATGACACTTGGATGTGTAGATTTGAGAGTCAACTACATAGATATAATAATCTGTGGGAACTGATGAAATCGCAATTGAGAGACTTAAGAAAGAAGAGAACAGTGCTTAGGACAGAACGCTTGGATGCCCTAATCCTAGATTGCAAGGGGATGAGGAGGTGGTAGGGTCATTTGAAAAATTAAGTCATTAAGGAAATTAATAGTTTTTTCAAGAAATTTAACACTGAAGTAGAAGACAGAGAAATATGACCATACCTGGTAGCAGTGGAAGGAGAAAGAGAAGAGTCTGGGATTTTATTCATTTTTTTAAGGATTGAGAAAACATTTGTAAACTGAATGACAGAGTTAGTGGAAAGTATGATGTTGCAGATGCCCAAGAAAGAGAATTTCTGCTTAGAACACGGTTCTGTGGAGGCGAGAGGGAATAAAATCAAGTGTATAAGCAGAAGTGATGCTGATGGGGCAGCGAGTAGAGCACTGGCCCTGGAGTCAAGAGGACCTGAGTTCAAATCCAGCCTCAGACACTTGACACACTTGCTAGCTCTGTGACCTTGGGCAAGTCACTTAACCCAATTGCCCTGCCTTCCGCCCTCCAAAAAAAGAAAAAAGAAGTGATGCTGTTTGAGGGTGTTCAGGGACGCCTCAGGGAGCAGAGTACTGGATAGCTTTGTCAGGAATGAATTCACGGACTCAAGCATTCTTTAAGTCAAGGTGGCAAAAATTTATTGTTAGACTTTTCAGCAAGCAAAAGTTCTTAAGGAACCTTGACCTTAGAGGGGTACAGTTAAAAGTTTACATAGGATAAACTATAGTAAAACATGTGCCAAATATGCTAACTAGGTGATGTAGGGTGGGGTTAGGGAGTGGTTAAGGAGTAGTCAGTTCTTAAAGGAACATGCACTTTTTGTATCTACTGCTCACGCATTTTACCCAGAATTCATCAGGAAAAGCCCAAAGGGGATACTACAGGGAGTTGTCGTTTTTTAGGTCTGCAGCTTTACTAAGTCAACTAGCAATCAGGGCTTACTGAGGGATACCTGGTCCACCATCCATCAATGTCTGGTTTGACAAGATAGATGTAGGGGGAGAGAGAGAGTGTGTGTGTGTGTGTGTGTGTGTGTGTGTGTGTGTGTGTGTGTGTGTGTGTGTGTGTGTGTGCGCCCTTTGTTGTATATGTATATATACATATGTGTTGTATATGTATATATATACATAGATAGATAGATAGATAGATAGATAGATAGATAGATAGATAGATAGATAGATAGATAGATAGATAGATGTTGGGAGTGTATATATGTATGTGCCATTTGTTACTGTACCAGGGAGAGAGATAAGTATTTGGCTGGGGCCCACTAATGAGTAATTGCTAGACGTAATGTCTTTGGGCTGGGGAGAAGCTACCAAGGATAGTGTTTTCAGACTAGGGAGAAATGTGATTTTGGAATTTGGGTCCAAGCACAGGCACCCAAGCACCCCATCAGAAGGACTAGCTGAAGGGAACAGAATCTTCTGTTTGTGTGACTAGAGAGAAGGAGAGAGTGGGCAATTGATAATATCATGCTCTGCCCACAGAATTTAAACAATAAGACACTTGTAAAGTGATGTGCCTGCTCAAATTTCACTTTCAGTGTTCTGCTCCTTTACAGGAGTTTAATGTTTCCGGGAATGGAGGGCAGAGAGAGTTGGCTGAAGCAAGGCCTCTACAAAATCTGATAGGGGCAGCCTGAACCTTTTTTGTAGCTAAAGGAGAGTAGCCATTCCATCAGAGAGATGAAAGATTTAAGAAAGAGGTGATGATTGAATGAGGTGAAGAGGACAGATTGAGATAGGATCAAAAATACAGATGAAGGGGTTAACTTTGGAAAGGGGGCATATCTCTTCTTCCATTGGGATAGGAGAGAAGACATATGATGGAAAAGTAGTTGAAAACACTTCTTAAAACTTCAGGAGACTTACAGTATATCAGTACTCATTGCACCAGCATAGATCACAACTCCTTTGTGCTTTAATAGGCAGCATTTATCAGTTACTTTGGACAAAATTATTCAACATTTACAAAATATAGTTACACTGTCCCTTTGTGACAGACACACAGTCTATTGCTGAGTTTGTACTGATAGCCATTGCAGGTTGTTGGGGCTTGCCAAAATTCATATTCCTCTTGCACTGACTTAAGAACCCAGGATCACCTCCACACTTTGATGAGACATTTATTTAAAAAAAAATAGAGATCAAAGGAAGAAAAAGAATAAGAATTTATATAGCATCTACTATGTGCCAGTCACTGTGCTAAACATTTTTTCCCCCAAATATTTCATTTGTTCCTCACAACAATCCTAAGAGGTCAGTGCTATTATCATCCCCATTTTTCACCTAAGGAAATTGAGGCAAACAAAGGTGACTTGCTCAGGGTCACATAAGTAAGTGTCTGAGGTCATATTTGAACTCAGGTCTTCCTAATCCAAGCCTAGCAGTCTATCTACTATACCACTAGCTGCCTCAAAAATATAAAAGTTTTTCAGGTAGAGAGGAGTAAATAAAAGTATAGGTGGTAAGAACATTGGTTGAAATTCAGTAAAAGAAGGTAGGATTTAAGACTTAACAAAAATGGAGTGGTTTTGGAATAGCCACTGTAAGAAATGTGCTAAGGAGTCAACAAAAGGTGAATAGAACAATTGCCAGCAAAAGTGTGGACACAACTCAAGTTAGATTTCATTAACTTGTGGTTAGTCTAGTCTTTGTCTGAAACAGTGTCTTAAGGGAAAGTTTAGCCAATGTTACTTTGCACTGTTATGAAATAATAAATTTAGGAATCAATAAGCCCAACTAATTATTAACTATCCACTTTCTCGACTGCTAGAATTATGATCATCAAGCAGGATTAATTACACAACGTATTAAATGGAGAGTAGAAATAAATAAAAGTATAGTGTGTTATTTTGGAAACATGATTAAATGATAGCACCTAGACTAGGAGAGTACCAACAGTTTTACCCAAGTGTCCTTATTTGACAGTGACCTAAATGTAGCAGAAACGGACTGTGTGAAGAGAAGCCTGCTCACTGAAATTGAATCTATCACATAAGAGGTTTCAGACCAGTGATGACTCACATAAAAGCACTCACATAAAAGCAGTTGAATTTCTACTAATAATGAATCAGGCTAGTCTTAGGATGATGAAAAGACAAAAATGAAGCAAGAACCAGCAATGAAATTGACTGAATATCTGGAAGATCAGTGTTTCAGGTAGTAGAAAAAAAAATTTTTTTGTGTTGGCACAACTATATGTAGAGACACAGCACAACACAGAAACAACATAAAGATATACATTTTTTAAAAGCTGGGCTTCAAATAGCTGTTGCCTTGTTATATGAATAAAATAGATAACTTGAAATATGTACAGTATATTATTTAGTAGTAGGTATACCAGTTGTAACAGTTGCTCTAAAATGTGTTCTACAGAATAATAAAAAACCACTGAACCATATAATTTTAATTTAATACCAAGAATGAAGTGTGAATAGAAAAAGACAAAGAGACAACTTTAAGGTGAGAGAGAATCTGAGAAGGCTTAGCCATACAGAAACTATCAGAGTAATAAAATAAATCTCCTGAGACATTCTCTTCATTAAAAAAAGGTAAATATAAATTCTAAAGTAAAAAAAATAATTGATCTACACATGCCCAAATTGGCTTTTCATTCTCAGAGATTACAGATAAAACCCCAGTGCTGTTAGACTCCCTTGATATGTTGGTTAGCTCTCCTGAACTGCTTTTTTCCTTTCTCTTTCTCCTTTATTTCTTGTTAGAAGGATTGGCTCACTAGATAAGGGAATGATTTGTTTTGAAGTGAAGGTAATATAAAAACAAAAATCAACAAAAATGAAAAATTTAAGAAAATTCCTGATTAAAAGAATTTAAAATACTTAACTAGTGGGAAGGGGAAGATAGTTATGTAAGAACTTGTGTGCTAGAAATAATGCCTTAATATATAACATCTGGTCCCTTCCAGCTAATAAAATTAATATGACCTATATACATGCAATATGTTTTATTACTATCTTCTACCTCCTCCTTCTTTTAATAAAATTTTTATTTATATTTTTATATTCTTCATTTCTAAATATATCCCTCTGTCCTTCTCTATCTAACATATATTCTTTTTTAAAAAACCAAAAAAAGGAGCAGTTCAGTGAAACTAAAGTGCACTCGTGAAGTCCTAATAGTTCATATTTGCAATGTTTTACATATAGAATCTCCCACTTCTGCAAAGAACTGGGAGAAGTTAATTTTCTCATTTCTTCTCTGGGGCCAGGTTTGATTATTATAACAACATAGTATTTGGTTTTGTTGTTATTCTTTCTTTTTACCTTTTTAGAGCTGTTGTGTATACTGTTCTCATGGTTCTGCTTACTTCCCTCTTCATCGTTGGTATCAAACTCAAATGGAAATGCCAAACACTAAATGATGCATAAGGATCCCAGTGGTCTGCATATTGACTTAGAAAACCATGTGTTAATATTATCTATGCTCTATTCTATTTTTATTTATTGTGTTAAATATTTCCCACTTTAATCTGCTTTGTGATTGCTGCCCTCAGGTTGTATTACTTTGACACTAATGTTCTTCATCTGTTCATATAAGTCTTCTCATTCCTTTCTGAATTCATCCTGTTCATCATTTATTACCACGGTGATATTTCATTACATTCATATAACATGATTTATTTAGCCATTCTTGAATCTGTCAATCTACATTTATTTTGTTTCCAATTCTCGGCTATCACTAAACGGCCTGCTATGAATATTTTGTGTTTATGTGACATTTCTGTCTTTGACTTTCTTGCCTCCCACCCATTCTTACTACCAAAGCATTTTTCCTTATTTGAAACTAATGAAACCACTATTTGCAAATTAATTATCATTCTCTAGTTCCTGAGAGAGGTTGATGACATTGGGCTCAAACAAAGGAGAAGAAAGGAATAAACTGGAGGAGGAGATAGCCATGGGAAATTGGAAACAGGCCATTTGATTTGAGAATTGTGCTTTGTAAATATTTATGTCTGTCTGGAATATTTGTTCAGAGACTTCACTGAAGTGGATCTCTGTCTCTAAATTTTTCAAAGTCTTCTAACTTTTATATCAGTTCTCTATATTCATAGAACAGACAGAATTTTATGAATATGTAATTTTGCATTCATAACCCCCACTTCTTAATCCTATAAATGTTGTATTCCAGTTTCTGATTGTCTCTTGTGATTCTGAATCACAAGTTTAGAATTAGAGTTTAGAATCAGAAGAGTCAGGTTTAGATTTTGCCTATGCCACTTACTATCCCTGTGACTTTGGCCAAGTTATTTGAAGCTCTCAATTTCCCCAACTATATAATGAGGGGGTTGGATTGGATGACCTTTTACAATCCCTTCCTGCCAGGGATGGCTAGTAAATGTTTAATAACTAGCTTTCTAGGAGGGAAATATGCACGTGACATAATTTTGGGGGGGTGAGGGGAAGGCAAGGCAATTGGGGTTAAGTGACTTGCCCAAGGTCACACGGCTATTACATGTGTCAAGTGTCTGAGGCCGGATTTGAACTCAGGTCCTCCTGACTCCAGGGCTGGTGCCCTACTCACTGCGCCACCTAGCTGCTCGACACATGACATATTTTAAAGTTTAATTTTAATATTTATTTTTGTTTTGTTTTGGGGGGGTGGAGCTTGGGGGGGCAGGGCAATTGGGGTTAAGTGATTTGTCCAAGGTCACACAGCTAGTACATGTGTCAAGTGTCTGAGATGCTCTACTCACTGCGCCACCTAGCTGCCCCTAATTTTTATTTTTAACATTTTCTCCATCTCTTTCTTAAGACTTGGAATCAAGAAAACAATAAATCAAGTCTTGATTTGTAGCATTTGCTAATTTTCATGGGATAAATGCTCACACTGAAAATTTAGCAATCAACTCTCGCAAACTTATTTAAGCTGTCTCCAGCGGGCCCTAGCACATCCCTGCTTCCAGCTATGTGATCTTATGATCATACCTGATTATTGTTCCTTGTTAAGAGATTTCGTCCCTTTTTTGGCAGCTTGTATTTTTTCCCTTATGTTCTAGTAATCCTGTGACTCTTAGGGCATTATTTAGATATGTATTTTTCAGTGATTTGCATAATTTCATGATTTTCAGAGCCTATATTTCCAGCTGTTTCTGCATTATGTATAATTCTGTTTTGTAAAAGTAAGATTATTATTGGTTCCTTCTATTGATTTGGGGGAGGGAGTGGAGAGGTTTTTCTAATGTGCTCTATTGCATGACCATACCAGTGATTTTCTTAATTGTTTATTTCTTCTTGATCTTTTTTAGCATCTTTTAATTCTGATTGGTTTCTTCCTATGACTTTTTAACTTTTTTCCAAGTTCTTTTATTTGGTCTTAAGATTTTTTTAATCAGTGCCAGTTCTTACTTAATTTCTTGAAATATGCTATGTATTTATCCATTTTAGGTTGTCTTTCAAGATGTCTGGTATAGTTTCTTTTTCCTTCTCTCTGGCTTCTAATACATTAGCTAATTTAGTTGTTCCATCGTATTGCTTTTTTGTATCAGAACTATGCTTTGACCATTTAAAAAGAATTGATTGAATAGTTTTCAGAATCTTTTTTTTCTCTTTTTAGGGTACTGTTTTGTTTTGCAGGTAAAGAGAAGAAGGAATCTTACCTCACTTTCATTTTGTCACTTTGTCATTTTGCATCATTCTTCATCATTAATTCGCTAATCCTCAGAGAAAAGTTAGTTTAAAGACAGCTAACGTTGAGGCTAGAATAACCTTCTCTTTATCGCTACCAACAGTCACATGGGCCACAACCTGGGGGGTTGTTCCCCACCCCACCTACCGCAAGTTACTTCCTTTCATCCTTATTTGGTCTGTTATAAACTTTTAAAACATAAAAGTGTGTCATAGAGGTTAGGAAACATTGTTTTAAATCCATTTGTTTTTATTCATCCATTCATTCATCTATCCATTCAACAAATAGCCTGTTCCCTTGCAACTCAAATTATCCTGGTTCCTTTAACTTTTATTCTTAGGTTTCATTTTTTAACCCTAAAATCACCTCAGTATTTTTCTTCTAAGCTCAGTATAAATTCAGAAATTCTTTACTTGTAGCTTCCAAGATTAGACATAGCTGTTAAAGGTTTGAATGTTAAGTGTGAGTCCCATACCTGTTCATTTGAATAGTATGTAATGTCTCTTTTTTTTCTTTATTAAACTGCATTTTTCTTTTACTAAAATTCTATTTTGGTGGCTCTTCTTGGTATAGAGATGACTCTGGGGTCTTGAAGGATATGTCAGTAGTTGATAAACTTTAGAAATCTGAAAAGATTTCAGTATAAGGTCTGGTAATGGACTGCCTGGTTATTATCTGAGGCCAACTTGACTATGTTCATGGGGCCATTAACCAGACTGTTGACCCCCAGGTGATGAATGTTTTCCATCCTGCCCTCTCATTGAGATCTCCTATAAGGCTATAGAGGG
The DNA here is from genome assembly GCA_028646595.1 of Phalanger gymnotis. Lineage (NCBI taxonomy): Eukaryota > Metazoa > Chordata > Mammalia > Diprotodontia > Phalangeridae > Phalanger > Phalanger gymnotis. Next base: position 155,945,578 of record CM053624.1, read on the forward strand.
GTTATGTTCTGTGTCAATGATTAAATCACAGATCCTTGAATTATTAAAATGCTAAATTGCTGACTAAATTAAACATGTGTTGTTGTTGTTTTAGTTATTCTTCCTAACCTGAAATCTGAGGATACACCATGCCTTCTTTCTGTAGATCTGTTTCATGTTTTGGTAAGTAAGGACTACCATTGCTTTATCATACTCCAGTGCTTCACCAGTGTGTGAAAATGACAAGAGATTCTTGAAGATTGTGCCATTGAAGTAAAAGCTCTCACAGTTTCTTTCATGATGGAAAGCATTCACGGATGATCCCAGCAGCAGAACATGTTTGCTTTCAGAAGACCTAGACAAACTAAACATGCAGAGGCTTTGTCACAAGAAGGCTGTCTAGTTAGTGATGAATTCTTTGGCAGTAGCAACCCATGAAAATATAGCAAAATATAGCAACCCAAGAAAAATACAAAATATCCCTCAGTCATGTGCACAATCTCTTCCACCTCCCACTTCTGTAGTGATGGTGACAGAAGATGCTAAAAATCATAAAGTTTTTAGGCTCTGTATAAATGCTGGCTTAGATGTTGGTACTCTCATTGTGAAAAAATAATTTATTAATGATATCAGAATCATCTTTGAACCTCTTATCTGTGTATAAGTAGAACACTGGCTTCTTAGATAAAAGATCGAAATTCACATGAAGTTGGAAGAGAATGAAGGTGATTTGACATGTAGTTAAAACACCTCCAGCCTATTCTCTTTGCACTAGGAATTGACATAAAATTACCAAATGGATAGAGGAAAGGACATCAACATAAATTAAGATCATTTCATGTAGACATATATATAAATAGATACAAATCAATTGCTGTAATGAGAAGACCAAGAGAACCAAAATGCCATCTTAGCAAACAGTAGTCCGTTTACCAAGTACGCAGATATGGTAGCCAAGAGTAACACTGGTAAAGAACATAAACTCACATGTAAAATTTTACGTATTAGTGGAATATTATGAACAGTATTACCTCATAAAACAGTGTGTAATGGTGGAGGGAAAAAACAGTTTAGGGAAAATGTGGCAAGATATCCAACTAAAAAAAAAGTGATCCTAATGGTTTTCACAATAAAAATGGAATGAAAACAACAAACTAAAGAAAGAAAAGATCTCCAAAGATTTTTACAACAAACTTTTCACCATCAAAGACAGAGGAGTCAGCACATTTGTTTGGAATCCATCCTCACAGTTCAGAATGTGCTTATAGAGAGAAATAGAAATGGCAATGAAGGGCAGCGAGGTGGCACACTGAGTAGAGCACTGGCCCTGGAGTCAGAAGGACCTGAGTTCAAATCCAGCCTCAGACACTTAACACATGTACTAGCTGTGTGACCTTGGGCAAGTCACTTAACCCCAATTGCCCTGCCAAAAAAAACCAAAACCAAAAAAAAAAGAAATGGCAATGAAAAAACAGAGATGGGTAAAGCAGCAATCAGTTCTCAAGGTATCAGAAAGAAAGGAAGATACCAAAGGTGTGAGAAAAATCTTGGATCTCATTACTAACAAAAAATGATAATCAAGAGAACATCAATAACTTAAAACCCATGTGCATCTTTTTCCATCTATATAAAGCTTTTACAAGAGTAATTACCTACATGATCTTTTCATTTTCATGGTAGACCATAGCCTTACCATCATATAATTGATTGAAAGACGGTAGAGAATACTAGATCCTACTGTGTTTATTGTTTATTACTTTTAAAAATCAGTTGATTTGGTAGAGCAAAACACCACCTTAAAGGCTATTCTCCTATAAGATGTCTTCCATCTCTGTCAAAATGAAATACCCTGAAATATATAACAACAGAAATAATCTCGTTTGATAACTCCCTAATCGTTAATATCAAACAAGGAATAAAGCAGAAAGACAAGTGCTTGCCTTGTCATGGAGGTGAACCAGACCTCAAATCAAAGAAAGATTCTCTGTAGATGGTAAGGTTCTCTGGATGCCCTTGTTTGTAAATGTCATTGTGTTAAATGCATCAAACATTGGGACGTTGTCGAAGTTCCTAAATGAAACACAGTCAACTAAAAGAGTTCAATTTAAATGGTCCTAAAGGAGGAAAAAATGCCTATTGGACAAACAATAACATGCAGTTATATTTATCCATCCGTGTATACATATCCTATACATACGCTGCAGATGGACAGTCTTTTGGGCTTGGAACCAAACAGGAGAGTGTGCTAGATTGCTTTAGGAAATTCCAAAGTTCTTTTAATGACACCAGATTTCTCCTTAAAATGAAGGTCTATTGTTTTAATTCTCATATTCTCCTGGTAAGGTTATATGACTGCAAAAAACAGAATACTACAGTTTTCAAAGAACTGAAGTTGAGGATCACCCAGAGAACAACAGAGAAGCTCCTTCCACTGAGAGTGGTGGTCATGAGGATGTTGTAACACACTATAAACAAGAATCATAAAAAAGAAGTAATGTAAAGCATGTCATCTGAGTCACATATGATCAAAAAGAAAATGGGTTGGTAACATGGTGAGAATGAGGGATAGTTGATGGATAGCCCAGGTGCACCATTGGTATCCTTGCCTTGTCAGGAGAAATCAAAGAAGACTCTCCTCTCCCCCTCCCCTAAAATTTGGATAGACCTCATGTAGCAAACTTAAAGGAGAACCAAAATAAGAGGCACACAGGACAGGCAAGCATGGATGAGTTGCTACTTGCAACATTAGAAGGACAAATACCTTTAATAAGATTACATATCCATTCAAGTTTTTTGAGTATTTGAGCAGTACAAATCTAAAACATTTCTTTAGTCTAGTTTAGAAATATCTTCCATTTGCATTTACATCCTTTGTTAAGTAGGATGAGTTCTTGGTCTTTGACTCAGTTAAATATCTTATTCATTCATTCGTTCATCTTTCGGTAAATGTATTAAGGACCTACTTTGTTCTAGCACAGTTCACTGTGGTAGTCAGTAAGGGAGATAGAAAAGTAGGTTCTCATGCTTTGGCTAGTTCTATATGCTTTGTTCATAAGTAATTGGAAGGTTCCTTTGGATGCTGTCATTTAATTTGACTAAAACACCTAAATTGATTTCACAGTATGTCTGGTCTTATTTGATAATTTGTAAATCATCTCTACAAAGCAAGCATTTTCTAGCCTTTATATGATTTGGCCTTAAACCATATTATTTTGTTCATTTTTGCTTGCCTGCAGGGCAAGCATTGCTTGACAGGTTGAGCTGTCTAGGACGGCAGGAACCCTTAGAGGACAAGGATCAAGTTCTGTATACAAAAAACCTGCCAACACCCAGGGACTGGTGCTACCCCACTATATGCTCCTCACAGGCCCTTCTGTCTGAGGATTTCTATGCTTCTATGACTACTGCACAAAACTAAGCTTCCTCAGATCTCTAAAACAGTTTCCTATTCCCACTGACAGCACCCTAATTGAGGCTCTCATTTCAATGTGATGTACTGAAAAAAGTGCTAGATTCAGGTTCTAGAGCAGCGTCAGTTTGAATCCCGCCTCTAATGGTGGCTCTGTGACCATTGGTGTGCCAAAGAGCTTCCCTGAGCCTCAGTTTCTTCATCTGCAAAATAGGAGTAATAATACTTGTAGTGCCTATTTACAGGATTGTTATGAGTCTCAAATGAGATATTATGAGAAAAATGCTTTGTAAACCTTAAAACTTTAGTTTCTCACTAGTATCATCCTTTCCTAGACTATTTCAGCAGTCTCCTAACTGTTCTTCCCATCTCAGTCTCTTATTTCCAATCCATATAGATTCATGTTCCTAAGCCATAGTTTGCTTTGTTACTCCTTTGCTCAGAAACTTTTAATGACTTACCATGAACTTCCAGTAATAACAGTAGCTAACATTGTATTAGCACTTTAAGGTTTGCAAAGCTTATTAGACATATTTTCTCATTTGATCCTCACAGTGACAGCAAAGTGCTGGGGAATACGGAGTGAACGAAAAAGAAAGATGGTCCCTGGCCTTAAGGAGCTTATCTTATAATAGAAGAAGACAACATAAAAGCAAACCAGAAAGTGAGATGGGGAGAGAGGAAGTGATAAAGTTTAGACAGAAGCAAACCTGGGAGAGGAATTGAAGAATGGATGGCTTGGGTCCTTCCTCAATATGGAGCTTCCAAGAGGACCTCAAATGGGAGAATGTAGTTGCAAAAGTAGAAGGATATTCCAGGGTGAGAAGGTCACAGGTCCTGAGAGAAGTTCAGGGTGAGAAGGCAGCCTAGGGATGGCGGAAGTCCAGAGTCAGAAGCAGAACTAAGAGAGGAAAAATTCAAATTCTGCTTCTACCACTCACCTATATGATTTTGGGGCAAATCATTTAATCTCTCATTTCATTTTCTTCTTCCTTAAAAGTGAGGGGTTTGACTAGATGGCCTGCAAGGTCCCTTGCAGCTCTAAATTCTACTTAAGTGATCCTTTGATTTATACTCAGTTGGCACATTCTACCTCTTGTATTTGTCTAACTTTCTATTAGATTTTAAACTCTGTAAGAAAATTTAATCATCTTTATATCAATGCAAAAATTAGCCAATTTTTCATATAAGGCGCTCAGTGAAATTGAATTAGGGAAGGAATCTGAGGTTCTGGATGTGCATGCTTACTGCCTGATCTAGTACTCTTCATTGCTGGCATACCTGTCACTTTAGAGAGTTGTCCTGATGGTGAGATGGGAGCTTACCTTTTAGGTAGCTTCTCCTAACTTGGTGGCAAGAACAGCTTCACCTGTGACAGATCACTTGGTACTTTTCTGTATAAGTGGTGGTAAAAGTTGGTGGAAATTTAAACGATGACCATCTGGGCCATTTTCATTTAGCTGTGAAACTGATTTTGTTGGTCTCTTTATTTTACAAATATTGGTATTCATTTTTTTTCTTTCACAGGTGGGTGCTGTTTCATCTTTCCCATCTTTGTATTGGGATGATGCTGTTGCCTTGCAACCTTCATCAGTCAGCTCTTCCTACAACCACCTCTATCTCTTCCATTTGATCACGATGGCTCATATATTCCAGATACTTCTCACCATAGAGACAGGTAAAGTTCCCTCCACTTTGATGGCCATATATATCATCCCCTTCCCCTACACACTTTTTTTTTTTCCTGTCTTCATAGCATAGAGAATTAATTTTGTTTGTGATAACAATCATCTCACATTTCTACAAGTTCTCAGTGATTTCCTTTGGTAAAGGATCAGACATTTACTTCGGAATGAATTTGTTCTAATTATGTGGGAAAAATTAAACATGGCTGTGAAAGAATTAAACAACCGAACTGCCTGTCCTCATTCCTCAGATGCTGCCATAAATACATGTAGAAAGTTCCTGGCTTCTTATATTTTTTCATTCCAGATCCCACGGCCTCAATTTCTCCGTATCATCCTTATACATTTCTCTACTTATTTAACACTTAGCCCTTTAACAGGCTTGCCAAAAATTTGCTGCATTAAGTAGGCCCCTCAGCATACTTACAGTGAAACCTTTATTGTGCTTCTGCTTATGAGAGAGAGAACAAATGCCTTAGGAGAAATAGTGTTAGATAAGGAGGATCCACAAGAGTATGTTGGCTTTTCAAGAAGGACTCCTAGAGATCTGATCTTTACCGCTGACACACTTTGGCACTTTATCGAAGGTCCACTCAGACCTCATATCCTTGTTCTTTCATCCCCTTAAGGGGTCACTCATTGTTAAGAGATTGAATGAGATTCTTTAGCATTCTCCAAAGTAGACATTTCTTCCAACATTAGTTAACAAGAATAACAAAGGGGTCATGAAAGAAACAAAATAGAGAACATTTCTTTAAAAAAAAAGGTCTGCATCTTCAAGGTTTAAGATACTATGACTTTTTCTTTCCCACTGACAGGTAGCAAGCAAAAATGTGGCCAGGGTCACTAGTGTGTGGGTTATGATAATGTATGGCAAAGGAGTCTCCTAGTAGTCTGGATTCTGTAAATGGTAGGAAAATCAAGAAATTAGCTGGAGTCAGATAGTTTGGTGAAAAGAGGTTCCTCCCACAACTTTGTGAATTGTTGTATTGTTTGCTGATGACACCAAGCTCAAGAAAAGGTAATAAGGATGAATACTTTTTTCAGAATGATCTTGATTTCATGAGAAGTGTTCAGGAGCAAGGAGAATGAAATTTAGTAAGTGTAACAACAGAGTAATATGGTTAGCACAAGTCATAAAATGTATACAAGCACAGTAAAAACAAATGGCATGCAGCATAAAAAATAGGAAATGTTTAAGTGATATAGAAAGAAATCAATTGAGAATTCATGATGAATAACAAGACAAATAACTCATTTTCTTTATTGTTTTGTGTTTCATGAAGTTCTTTTCTCACAACAATTCTGAAGTAAGTCATATATTTGCCATATACCATTGCAGAAAAATACTGTCAGAACACCCTAAAGTACAACCTTAAACCAGTCATACAGATGATTTGCTAGGAAACAGCAACAAATAGACCAGCTTTTTTTAGCAGCAAATGGAAATGAACCAGCAGTCTTTTGATAAAGATCTCATTAGACCATTATTGAATACCTACCATGTGCAATTAAATTGGCTCCAAATGTTCTTTTTCTTTAGCTTCCTCTAGCCTTCCACCACTGCATCTTATTTCTCCCATTAACCAAAGGAAGATATCTAGGAATTCTATACCACTTGTGAATCATCACATAATACATTTTTTGAACACATAGTTTGTACAAGTATTAGGGTCATTGAAGAACACAAAGAAGTATGAGACGTAATACCTCTTCAAGGCATTTATAGTTTTAGTTTATAGCTAACATAATATAACGAAATAGCTAACAACCAGAACTATAACAAATACCTTTCAGTGACCTCTGGATTGGTGCCCCAGACCAAATTTCCAGTTGCTCAGCCCTAGTTAAAGCTTTGATAACAATAGGCAGTATATGATAAGAACCAAATGATTAACAGGCAAAAGTGCTATAGGACTTCATAGGAGACTGATCCATGTGATCTGGATTCTAGGAAAGTTGGATGGAGAAGATGGAGCTTAAATTCTGCCTAGAGGAATACATAGCATTCCTATAGAGGGTGAAGGTGGGGTAGGCATTTCATAAAGAGGAAGTAGCAGGTGGCCTGTATGACAAGAATCAGCTGTAACCAGCGACTAGTTTTATAAGGTGGGGCTTTGAAAACCAAGCAGAGTACTTGTAGGTTTTCAGCGTGGAAAAGATGACTGCTATGTGTTAACCTTTTTAACCACTATATTCACATATAGATAACATTAGGATCATTTTTTTAATACAGATTTGGTTGGACACATTTATATGACACACAATTCTGTGCTTCAGGGAATCACAGTTCTGTTGATTTTTGCATACTCATGGCCAGCCAGGCCACTCCCTCTATCCTCTTCAGGAAACAAAAGTCATCATCTCCTACAATAAACTTCTCTGACCTTGATGATGAGCTTCTCAGATCTACTAGGGAACATAGTAAGGGACCCAGGTCTAATGACTTCTTTGACCATGGCCTGTGCTTCTCTAGTGGAGCTAAGAGCCTTGCATTCTGGAGTCTGGCTCCAGAAGGGGAGAATGGAGCTGGAACAGGACTTCAGTCTGATAGATGCCACACCATTCTATTTAGTCCAGCAGATATTTATTTGTCACCTCTTCTATACACAAAAGGCACCTGGGATACAGTGACAAAAAATGAGAAACAGTTTCTCCCTTCAAGGAGCTTATATTCTGTTGAGTAATGCAACATGTGCACAAGTAAGAATACTATAATGAAAATTGAGAAAGTAAAAGGCACTCTTTCAGTTCAGTCCAATAACCATTAAGTACCAACAAGGTAGAAAGCACTGAGCTAGATGCTAGATGTACCCAGGCAAAAGCAACAGTGTCCAACCTGAAGGGACTTCCATTCTACTAGAAGAGACAACATATTATAATCATAATACTTAGCATTAATGTAGTGTTTTAAGGTTTGCAAAATGCTTTACAAATATTCTTATTTGATCCTCTCAACAGCTCTGGGAGGTAAGTACTGTTATGTCCATTTTACCGATGAAGAACCTGAGTCAGAGGCTAATTGACTTGCCCAGATTCACACAGCTAGTAAGTGGATTTGAACTCAGGTTTTCTTGTCTCCATATCTAGCACTTTATCCACTACACCTCTTTGCTACCTAACATGTAAACAAATAAGTAAATACAAAACCATTTGAAGAGGATGAGAGCACTAGGAGTTTCAAGAAGGGCTTCCCAAAGGAGATTGTACCTGAGCAGAGCCTTGAGGATTCCTAAGAATTCCAAGAGGCAAAGGTATTCATTCCAGGTTTGGCACCTCATGGAGAGGTACAGAAGTAAATTCTAGGAGTGGCAGGTAGGCCAGTTTGGCTATAATAGAGAATGTGAGGAGAAGTAGTGTGAAGTAAGTCTAGAATGGCCAGCTAGTTCCAGATTATAAAGGGCTTTAATAACCAAGCTAAGGAGTTTACATTTTATCATAGAAACCCACAAGGAACCACTTTAAAATTCTTGAGTAGGAGAGTAACATAGTCTGACTTATGCCTTAGAAAGACTGCTTTGCTAGCTGTGTAGATGATGATTTGGAAAGAAAAGAGGTTAGAAGCAGGAAATCCACATAATTTTAGAAGTCCAAGTTTGAGGTGATCATGGTTTAAATTTTGGAGATGGCTGAGTAGAAACAAGGAGATATGTGTGAGCAATTTTGTGAGGTAGAATTGTCAAGACATGGCAACTAATTGGTATAGGAAGAGAATGGGTAAGAAAGACTCTGTGGTTGTGAATCTAGATGATGGTAACAATGGTAATGTCTTTAACAGAAATCAAGAAATTTGGAGCAACAGTATTTAGAACATGTTGAGTTTGAGATACCTATGAGTTATCTGGATGGAAATGACCAGCTAGCAGGTGTGGGACTGTCTTTCAAGAGAAAAATTAGAGTTAGACACATAGATTTGGGTCAACTGAATAGAGTTAATACTTGAACCCATGGTAGTTGATAAGATTTCCAATATAGTGAGCTTAAAAGGAGAGGAGAAAAATACCTAGGATAGAGCCCTGGAGAAAAGCCACTTTAAGGGAGGAAGAGATGAACAAAGGAGACCATGAAGTAGCAACAGTTTGGAGGAGAAGCAAGAGAGAGCAGTATGCCAAGGAAGGGTAAGTTATCCAGTATGGAGTCATGGGCAACAGTATTCATAATTGCAGAGTGTTAAGGGGATAAGAAGTGAGAAGAAAGTGGGTGATAAGAATGTGGAGGCAGCAGGAATAGATGGTTCTGGAAATTTGACAATGAAAGACAGGTAAGCTGTAGTATAATAGCTTGAGGACATATCAGGGTCAAGTAAGAGTTTTTTAATGGTGGGATAGGAATAGAAATATTTGTAATTAGTGGAGGAAAAGCCAGTTGATGTGAAAGATTGAAGATAAGAAAGAGACTGGATGATTAATGAAGCAAGGTCCTAGAGATGGGAAGCATTACCAGGAGGGAGGTTGCCCTCGGCAAAGGAAAGGACACTTTTGTCCAAGGGAGGAGTGAAGAAAGATGAAGCTGAAGAGCGATTTAGAAGTATCAAGTAGGAAATAAGGAACTCACCATGGGTGAATTACCTGTGTTTCTCCAGTGAAATAGGAGGCTAAGACATCTGCTGAGAGGGGATGGAGGAGGATTCCAAGAATAATAAAGGTAATCCAGGAGGAGTAAAAGCTTTGCCTTGTTTTCCAGTTGACATTAGATAACATAAATTTGTAGTGGACTCAGTTAACATAGTAATGTGACTTCTTCCAGTGGCATCAGCTTGAGAATGAGCAGAGAAGGTAGATGTTGAGAGTGTTCCAAAACTGAGGGTTAGAAGGATGTGAATGGCAGTATGGCAGGGTACAAAAGGAATCGTAAAGGACAGTGCATAACTGAAGCGGTCAACTACAGGATCAAAACAAGGGAGAATAGAAAAAGTGAGGGTAGAGCAAGAATGATAGAGAACAAGATAAAAGAGAGGAACTGGAGGTTGCAGTGAGCATAGAAAATAGGTTGTGAACTGGAGTGCCTGAGGGAATATCAGCATGTGTGTTAGAAGTCTTCAGGTAGAAGGCAACGTTTAAACTGTAGTACAAGGCTATGATCTAGGTACTGAACTCCTCGAGAAATAGGAAGAGTGACTTGGCAAGACGTGGCAATGGAGAAAGAGAACAAGCCGGTTCCTTTTCCTGACCCAGTATTTCTTGAAACATGAGAGAAAATTCAATAAGAAATAGTACTGTATCTTCTAAAGAAATCCAGGCTATTGTGAGTGAGGGATGTGGGAAATGTATGAAAAGGAGAAATCAAAGAAAAATGGAAGTTTGTTAACAACTGAGTGGCAGATTCTAGAAGACATAATGGAAAAGGAGGACAGAGCAGGAAACCGAACTGGGGAAATGGTTGGATTAAACTGAGTGGAGACTAATACAAAGAAAGGCATTTAGGGAACAGGGCTCTTGACTAAAGAGATATGAACATTCAATCACTGGGATCAGGGATATGGCAGGTACTAATTTACTAGTTACAGCCACTAGTTGTCTGGGACCCCTACCTTCTAGTATCCTGTGATGATGGAAATTGGGGATGATAGTGTTTTCCCTGTCTAAAGACTAGAGAACAGGAAGTCAGACTAGAGACCTAGATCCCCTGGACTGTAATGATTTCCCATGAGGTGCTAGCTCAGTACACATATCTTAAAATGTTGGGAGATGGAACACCCTCAAAAAATATCTCACATGTGGCACATGCACTCTGGCAGTCCTGGTTTCCAAGTTCTGGACCTTTTGTCATTGAGTCTATTGTGAGAGGCCCAAACTAAGGTAGCTTTATATCCTTTCTTGGTATCCCAGTCTTTCCATTTTTAGGCCCAGCAGAAATTATGTAAATAGTTATATATGACGTAGTATTCTTTAAACTAGCAGTCCACAGAGTGTGGTCTAAGGGTATTCCTTAGATCCTTTCAGGGAGTCCACGAGATCAAAAATATTTTAATAATAATGACTATGCCATTTTAAATTCTAATATGTTAAATATTGATAGACGTAACCCGCATAAACAAAAGTTCTTTGGGGTGGCTGTCAGTAATTTTTAAGAGTGTAAATGGGTCCCAAGACTAAAAAGTTTGAGGACCACTGATATATATTAAAGTTTAAAAGCCATAAACACACAGACATATACTTATATCCATACGTCTGTGTGTGTGTGTGTGTGTGTGTGTGTGTGTGTGTGTATCCTTGACCTCATAGTCTTCCTCTCTAATCTAATCCCTACCTTTCATTTTACATCCATTGACTTTCCATTCCTGTTGCTACTATCCAAGTTCAGTCCCACATTACACCTCCCCTGTACTGCATGTACTATGTGTTCTCCTGCCTTTAGTCTACCTCTACTCCATTCCAATGTAAACAGATCTGTCATTTCCTCTATCAAAAGCTTTCTTTCATTCCCCATTATCTACCAAATGAAATCCAAGTTCCTTCCCATGTCTCTCAGGACCTTCATTGATCCAGTCCCATCCTATCATTCCAACTATATCACTTAGCACTTCATGAATCTTATATTGGAGCCAAATTGGACTACTCTCCATTGCCAGAACATTCTCTACACATTCCTACCTCCATTCTTTTGCTCACTTTTTTTTTCCAACACCTGTAATTCTCATTCTTCTGACTTCTGCCTGTAAAAACTCTTCTAGGCCCAGTTCACTTGCCAGTGGAAAGGAATTTCTCTCGTGAATTCTAATAGTCTTTTATATCTTTTTTAATTCCCTTATGTTCAGTTTTATATTATAGTTACTTGTAGGCATATCCTATCTTTGTTTCCCTCCTATATTATAAGTTTTTATTCATCCTTATATCCCTTACAATACCTAGTACAGTGTCTCATATGTGGAGGGGGACAGGAAGGGAACAAGTATTTATTAAGTGGCCACCATGTGCCCGGCTCTGTGCTTCACAAATATTATTTCATTCGGTACTCTCAGCAACACTGGGAGGTAGGCGCTGTTATTATCCCTTTTGTAGTTGAGGAAACTGAGGCTTTCCTTGCTCCAGACCTAACATTCCTTCCTACTGTCCTACCTAGCTGCCTTACTAGTGCTATACCCCAAGGAAATTTTGAATGAAAAGCTTGAGGATACATAAATAATATGAGATGTTGGAACTGTCCTTACCTTTTATGGTCAGTACTTCTTTGAGTATTATGGACATTTATGGGGCCAGCTGTTAAGGAGAGATATGGAAGGCCCAGAGGGAATTCAGAGGAGGAACACAGAAGACTAAAAGCATGAGATAAAATATAGGAGTAAATATAGGAGTAAAAGTAAAAGGAAATGGCGTTTTTTCAGCCCAAGGCATAAAGGCAATTTAGTAATAATTTTCAGGAATATGAAGACTTTCATACTATTGGAATGGGTTGACAAGGGAGGTTTTGGAAATCCTTTCTCTCAAAGTTTTTAAAATTAAGATAGATTCTCATCTTTCTGGGATGGTTTAGGTATGGCCTTGCCTGAAGACAGGGGGATGAACTAAATGACCTCACAAAGTCCCAGCCCTATGCTTCTAAGATTGAGCTTGGTGGCAGCAGCAGCAGGAGCAGCAATCTGCTTCCCCATTTGCAGGTTGAATTCCTACCAGCCTGGCTAAAATTCCTAGGCACCCAGGGTAGGTGGATGACTGCTAATCTATGTGATTATTATGTTAATGGTCAACATTTATTAAACACCCATATTTAGCAAGGTCTTGTTCTAGCAAAGTTGACTTAACAGTACTAATCTGCAGAATTAACCATTTGGAGTCAGAAGTTCTCTTTTGCATCTTTTTAAGGGAATATAAAGCATTTCAGCCCTGTGGAACATAGGGTTAGCAATTTGTAACTGAGCAATAAATGAGTGAAATGATTTTGTGGATTATTTTCTTCACAGACAGCCTACCTATCCAGTTACAAGAAGATAGTGAGGAGGCTCATTCTGCATCTTCTCTCTACTCAGAAATTTCTCAGTATATTGGTGGGTAAGTAGCACTTTGAGTTTGTTCAGAAATTCTTTCAACTAAGAGAAATGGGATCTTTTGGGAAAGGCATGCTTGTCCAGCTGGGGTCCAGTAATTGTGAGTAAAAGAGAAAAAATCAAACTGAAAACAAAGAAATTTATTAGCATGCTGAGAAACACTGATATCTCTCTGAGAGCAGCTATAGGCTCCTAGAATACAGATTTGATTTTTGTAACCTTTCAAGCCCACTTAGACTCCACTTAGAGTCAACAGCCTTTTGCACTAACTTAGATAGGTAAGTAAAGCATTTTCACAGAGAAAGAGGGGGATCAACTAAAGCAGAAAAAGGGAGTATTTCGGATGCAGCTGGCAGATTTATTATCAAAATAAAAAACCATTCTCTGTTAAAAGTCATAAGACAAGGAGAAATGACCAAATACTTTTACGATTATGAAAAAAAGTCCATTAGATCATACTGCAAGGTTTCTTACCCAAGGATAAAACGTAGTCACATGCATATATGACTGTTAGCTTTGGAGAATTATTATAAAGGCCTTTAATGTGTGACTTCATTTGCTACTGGTGAGTAAATACAAAGTCTGTGATAACACAAGGTGTTTTTTCTGTGAATTAAGGCCTCAGTGGATCATGTGAACAAATAACTGAAGCCCTCTCTGAAAATAAAATGGATTTTGGTCTAACTTTTTTATTTTTTTATTTTTTTTAAATTTATTTTTGACATGTTTGGTTTTCAGCATTGATTTTCACAGGCATTTGAATTACAAATTGTCTCCCCATTTCCTCCCCCCACCCCACTCCAAGATGGCGTACATTCTGGTTGCCCTGTT
>CM053624.1:155959965-155986676 GCA_028646595.1 Phalanger gymnotis
AGACTGGGGAACAGGGCAACCAGAGTATATGCCATCTTGGAGTGGGGGGGGGAGGAAATGGGGAGAAAATTTGTAATTCAAACGCCTGTGAAAATCAATGCTGAAAACCAAACATGTCAAAAATAAATTTTAAAAAATAGATGTTCAAAAGTAAAAAAAAAAAATACTTACGAAGGCTGGATTCCAAAATTCAATATAGAATGGAACTCCAAAGTAGTATCACCCATTCCTTGATTGACCAAGACTGAAACTTTTGGCTTCTCTCCTTAAAATGAGGAAAGAGGAAAAAAAAGATAAATTAATTTTCTTAGTCTGAAAACACTTAAGGAGATTTTGTAATACATGTTATAATCATCTTCCACTTTTTCCCCAAATATCAACCTATCATTTTCTGAAAAGTTTTCATGTTGCTTTTAAAAACACTAAGATTACAAAGTAATTAATAAATTAAAAAATAGAAAATTAGGGAATAATTAGGCATTCCCAAAGTCACACAGTACATACCAAATCATCAAAGAAGAATTTAAGAGGGATCTGGGCTATCAAACTTTAAGAGCTAATTAGAATAAAGAATGCCAATGTATTCCTTAGCAATTTCTTGGTCTTTCCTTACCTAAAGTCGCTGTGGCTTGTTATCACATGGGAATTTTCTTTATTGGAATATTAAAGAATAAATGGAATCTTTACCTTTTTGTCTAAACCTCTAATTTCATCAACATACAGAAGTCCTAGCGAGGAAACTCCTCTCTCCACCAATGCAGGTTGGCAAATGTCTTACAATTTATAAACTTAGTTCCCAGAGGTACTTAGAAACTTAAGTAGAGAGTCACACTCATACAACTATAACGTCAGAAATGGGGCTTCAACCCAGTCCTTTAGGACTCTGAAGAAGCTCTCTTTTCACTATACAAAACCACCTCTCAATTGGAATTATAGTACAGGAATAAAGAAAAATCATGATTAAAGCATAGATTCCTATTTCCATTACAGTGAAGGAGGCATAAGCTATTTCCTCAAAATAGACTGGGAGATTCTCACCATGTTAGCCACAACAGGAACACAGACATTACCATTATACCAGATAAACATAAGGCAGTTTTGGTGTAAACTATTCAGAAATAATTGTTCCAATATATAGGTTGGTTTTTATCTACTCAGAAATAATCTTGTTTGCTCAAATTTTAAGAGTTAACTTTCTTTTATATCTTTAGCTTCATGCTGGTAAAAAAAAAAATATTCACTCTAAGTGGTGGTAATGTTCCTGAAAGAGTGTTAGGTCTAAAGACAAAAGTTAATGAAATAGTATTCAAGAAGAATATTTGGCAAAAGATTACCATCACACCATCAGTTAGAGGAATGTCTAGAAAATAGGTAAGAGCCGATACCATCATTAAGCAGTCATACTTCTGTTGAGCTCTCAATGTGCCAAGGCCTAGAATGACAATGGCTACAAAGCCAGTTAGGAAATATAAAAAAATCTTTTTATCAAGTATCATGGCAAAAGGTTCCTTCTTCCCCCCAAGACTTGTTACATTTTTTTGAATACTGATCTTTGGGTAAGTCTAAACTTCAGAACAATACTATTATTTTTCTAAAAATGGCCTTTTGTTTCAAGAAGCGTGGGGTGTGGGGAGTGTAACTAAAAGAACTTCATAATTTCGGAAAGGCAATCTAGCATGTTAGGTCCAGCTCACTGTCCGTTTGCATCCACTGTATCAGATACAGGTACTGATGAATAAGCTATATATGCTGTATATGTAACTGAATGTCACAGTCTGGATGATAAGAAGTCTCCATCCATTAGATTTTCTCTATATGGATAATTGAATAACTCAAAATAGCATATGAACATTAGGGACCCAATACTATGGAAGTTCGTGTTTAGATCTATGTCAGTTCTTAATCTAGAAGCGCCTATTAGAGATATATGGGCTCCAAAGATAATATTTCTGTTAATAGCAACTATTCTCTTAAAGGTCACCAATTGTTTCCTTTTTGCTAAATCTAATAGCCTTTTCTCTGTCTTCATTCTTTTTCTTTTTTAAAATCAGAATCTACAGAATTTGTTGACTACCTTTTCAAAATTCTTCTTAATAAAAGAAGCTCAAGTCCTCCTTGATGCTATTCTTGCCTATATTTATTTTATGCCTATATCTTACTGCTCCTCTCTCCCCTGCATCTTCTTACTTTCTAAATGTGGGCATTCTCCAGAGCTCAGTTTTTAGCCATTTATTATCTCTCTATAATTTCTTCTTCAAAAAGTCCATCCATTTTTATTGCTTCAAATATCTATTTGGGTGACTTGCAAACCTTTATCTCTAGTCCTGATCTCTTATTTGTATGGCAGATCTGCATTTCCAAATACGATCCCACACAAACTTAACACAACTTCTTCTGCCTCAAATTGGCTCCCCCTACCAACTTGAACATTTATGTCATCAGGCGTTTTCAGTGCTTTAGTGTTATTTTGGGCTCATTCCTCTACATCTGATCAGTCCTTCTTAATTAAAAATCTCTCTTTGATTTAATTTAGTTATACTAATTAATTGGTAAGTAACTAAGGAATACATAAATTGTGCCTAGTACTTTACCACTACCGCTCTTGTCCTGGACTGCTTAATTTCATGCTTAGTAACCAAACAAGTATTTTTGCTTTTAGTTTGTCTCCAATCCATCCCCTCAAACCACCAAATTAAGCTTTTAAAATATCACAATCATCTTTCCAGTCCATTTCTCATAAAAATTTAATGATTCCCCACTGACTACAGAATCAAGCCCAAACTCTCCATTCTGACATTCATGGTCCTGAAATACCTTCTCCACTACTACCTATCCAAATCTCACCAACTCCTGAAAGCCCAAATGAAACCTTGGTTACCTTGCGAAGTGTTTCCTGACTGCCAAAACTAACCAAGACCTTTTCTCTGAAATCCTATAACTCTCATCTAATCTTGCACTTCACTATATTATATATAGTATGTTATTTTAATTAGTGGCATATAAATCAAAAATCTTCAAAATCATATCATGTCATTTTTTTCTATTTCCTTAGTAGCAGTGTAAAATGGAGGCATCAACAAATACCTGCTGAATTAAACATGTAGATGAAAAGTATACTTATCAAGTTTATATAATTTCTTTAGCTTTTAGAAAACTTTGCACCTTTAACATTCTTTAAAGGTAATTTTTTCAGGAAATTAACTGAATATATTTTATTTAAGATTTAGTCAAATATAGGAAAAATACCTACATATAAAATTCAAGGAGATAGGAGTAGCGGAAACTAAAGGAATTCCAGGATTCTTGAGAATAGAGTTGAGGGAATATTATGGTTCAAAGTTGTGATTTAAAATATTGATCTGTTCCACTAAGTTAATCTTCTTTAGAGATTAGAAAAGAAGGATAAGCTTTCCTTCCTTTATAGAATTAGCTAAAATGTCTCTTTAACTTTTCTAAAATGCATCTCATATGTTAATCTCTGAAAACTAAAGAATACATGTGGTAAAAACCAAAACGAAGAATTTCTTTACAAAAAGGATTAAAGTAGATCTTCCAAGTGATTTAACCTACTAGATTTAAATTAAACCTGCTTTAATTCACATTGGCTGCATTTTGCAAAATCTAACACATGTGCACTTGAAAATGATATTTGAAAAAGTAGTTAGGGAATTCATCTACTTTTTCTGACAATAAATTTCATAACTAAGTTGTTGATAATTAGGTTCTCCTGCAGTTTATTTGAAAATAAGACATAAATCAAACCTTTAGCATTTTTCACACTGTAACCTGATATTCGGGCCATGACAGTTTCTATCCACCGTGGCAAGGATAAAAGTTGAGCAACAGCTTCTGCATTCTCACTGAAAAAATAAAATGAAAAAGTAACTAAAAATATAGGGTTATCACTCATGAGAAGTCAAGTGATGACATTTACATATATAAAAGACATTTTAAAAAAGACTGATTAAAGGTAGGGCAACTATATTGCAATACAGTTTCATGTCAGATTATGTGAACAAAGAAAAAATGGCTACTATAAGAAAGTTCTTAATCCTTTGGCTAGCAGATAATGATCAAGTTAAAAATGAGAAGAAAATCCACCACTCACAGAAAGATGAACAACACCGAATTTGAACTTGTAAATGGATTAATATATTCAAAGAAATGGGTTCTGTGAATGATTCTATGGTTGCAGGGATCTAGAGCCCATGAGAAAACTGTAACAATTATACATAAAGCATTTCACAGGAATCCACAAAAAAATAGTAGAATTAAGTCTGATTCTATTTCCATATAGCTCCATACCACTACACGCTGAACATATGTATTTCTTAAGTTACATGTTCCCACCTTATTCATGTGAAGGGTTGCTACTTGACTTTCACGTTATAGAACATGTTAAAAATATATAGTTCAGTAAAGAAAAAAAAATCCTACCTGCTTTGATGGAATTTATGACCAACATTATTAACTCAATTAATTTAAGAGTTGGAAAATTAGAACAAATACTATGCCATATGGGATGGTATGTTAAAATATATAACTATGTACTCAGGTTGTTCTAAAAAGTGTTAATAAATGTGCCTTTAAAGTCTATTTGCAACTTATTTTTATTATACCTACTACCTAAATTAAGAAAGTATAGACCCTGTTCAGAATAATGTTCTTAAATGAATAAAATATATAGAATTACAAAGGAAAACAAGTTTGATAACTGAAATAGTTATAAAAAAAGTATAAAACCAAGTTCATGGCTAGCATTTCAAGAAGCCCTGCTCATGCACATCCTAGAGGCACTTCAAAAGTTTCCAAAAGCAATTTCACATCTATTATTTCATTTTATCCATGTCTCTAAATGAAGGATTAAGATTCACACCCACCTACCCCTAAGGGGGTAGGAAATTCCAGAGGGATACAGAGAACATGCTGTAAATACTAAAAAAAAAATTAATGGTTCATAATAGCAATGATAAGTTATGGGATATTTGACAAAGATTACTCAGTTTCTACTATTTTATGGGTTCCCTCTGTGATACTAAGAGATAAAATGAGAGTAATCATACTGAATATTTGATGACAGATCCATACAAAATAAGAACCTGCAACCCTATGCTAGTTCTTAAAGATATAAAAGAGGGGCTTTTAAACATTTTATTTTTTTCTTCAATTAACAAAAAACCCAAACAAACCCTATTTGTGCTTATTCTTACCTTCCTCCATCAGTGGTGGAAAAAAGAAGAAAACAAAAACAAAACTTCTGTGACCAATATGCGCAGTCAAGCAAAACAAATTCCTGCACTGGCCATAACCAAAAAATATATCTCCTTTTGTGTCCTGAGCCCATCACCTCCCTGTCAGGCCAATACTACAAGAATTATACTTATTTGCATGAGAGGCAGGGAACCATAGTGAAGAGAGTGCTGAACCCAGAAATCAGGAAGACTTGGGCTTGAATCCTACCTTTTACTCCTGTGTGACACATCTGGGCATGTCTCCCGGGTTTGGTTTCATCATCAGTAAAATGGAGCTAATCATATCTGTGGTACTTACCTCAGGGTTGTTGTACGGAATGTATGTAAGTGAGAGAATGTATGTAAAGTACTTTGCAAACTTTAAAATGCTAAATACATTTCTATTATTGCTATTATTATGAGGCAGGAATGGGTTGCAATCTCTACTGGTTGTTACTAATATTAATTACTAATTACAAATATTAATAATTACACTGATGGATAGAATAGTAAAGTACTAAAGTAAACATTAAAAATCACAGCGCAAAAAAATGTTTGATTAGTGAAAAACTGACATATAGTCTCAAAATAAGATGGGGATCACTAAGAGGTAATATAGACCAGGTTTTTAGAAATGAGGCTAAGTATACAAACAAAATATACCTGTTTATCTTTTGTATTTGTAAAGGAACAATGGGGATCACAGTATTGCACAAAGATTTGCAAAGAGGACAAAGATATTCTCCATTCTCCAAGTCAAAAAACTCAACATGAAGGCGCTGACGAGAATTAATCTGTATAGCTTCAAAGTACCTGCAAAATTCCAGATGAAATGGATTAGTTTAATGTTGTGCAAATACCTAAAATTTGATGATCATAAAATCTGATATAGCATAAAAAAGGTAGGGATGTGCTAGAGATAATAAATTTTCTCAAGGTGCTTCCACAAGTCTAGTCTTCACAGTTATTCACATAAAAACAAGTTGGTTTTTTTTTCCTAGACATTCTAATAATAATTGCTTGTATGCTTTAAAAAGTTGCTTCCGTCACAATATATCTTAAGAATGCAAATACAAAAGACTGACCCATTATAACGAAAGGAAATTGGCTTTCTTGCCCAGGGGAAAGTGGCAGTAAAAATTTAAAAGGCCTGAAGTTTTACTGCAAGTGTTGTCCTACGTAACCAGATATATAATAAAAAGACGATTCCCTTTAGTTTCTGGTCATCAGAATAAATTGATCAGCTAGAAAAGGCTAGACCTACAAATTCTGATCAGGTTAAAAAAGCTTTGCCTAAGACAAATTTAAGAAATACAATTTCTTAGGATTTCTCCTTTCCCAGAAGAGATGAAACCTGGATCCTCTTGTCCCATTTTTCTATCTTTGGAATACTTTTCTCAGCGGTGGTTCTACAATGTTTGTGGCTATTTATGTAAATTTCTATGTTTCTTTTCAATGTCAGTAGAGGAAGTATTGAAAATCATAAATAAGTGATCTTCCAGATGCTATTCCCAAAGTTGATCATTATATAACACAAATAGTAACAGTGATTAAAACTAAGACTAGAAATAAAAATGGACTATGCTTAAGTATTAAGCCATTTGAAAGTAGGATAGTTTAATTGAATATAAATTTATTATATAGCCCTAGTTATATCTGCAATTTTGCAATTTGCTCATGTGCGCGCGCGCACACACACACATATACACACATACACACTTTGCTGTACAAAAGTGTGATTTTATCAATGTATGGAAAAGCCCTCTCCAATGCAGCAGACTACCAATACCTTTGTAATTTATATTCTTAGAGAGTAAACTGGGCTACAGGGAGGTCAACTGACTTGCCCATTGTAGATGCCTTGAAGGCAGGACCTGATCCTAGATCTTCGGGACTCAAGGACCAACCCGAAATCCACTAACCTAGCTGGATCTAATGGGGAGCATAATAAAAATAATTTCAAAAATACTACATATTTAAAGTAAATTGTGTGCATGTGTATACAAATTTATGTGTTAAAAAAAATTTTTTTTTGGTCTATATGTGTGATTTCATCCATTCTGGGAACTCCTGGTGTAGAAACTCCTTCTACTTATGCAGATCAACAACCTCGCTGTACGTACTACTGTTTGAGTCTTGTTAGGCGCACTGAATACCCCTGGGTCTTCTTGACTTGAAGACCAACTATATATAATTATGAATATTTATAATACATATGTAATCATATAACCTAACTCTTATGCCAAAAATTTGCTTATTTTTGTTCCTTGAAATCTTTTTTATTATTTATTTATTTATTGTTGTTGTTGTTCCTTGAAATCTTAGCCTCTACTCCTTTATCACTTCCATGTTTACTGCTCCCACCTTAATCTTATTAGACATGGACATAGTTGCTTCCTAACTAAAAAGAAAGAAAAGAGGTATAGGAACACAGAGGGAAAGAACATGGGAGTGACAAGAAAAAGTTTAAAAAGGGTAAAGGAAGGTGATGGAAGAAAAGAGAAAAAAGTATGGTTGGGGAAGAAGATATATAAGAAAACGTAATGTTTTGGGCAACAAACATTGAATTTAATTCAATTTGTTTCTTCTAAGAAATTACTGAAATGAAAACAGAATGGACTTACTTCTGCCAGCAAACTGCATGCATGACATGGCCACAGCTACCAGTGTGGGTTCCACATGCCAGGTTAGGATCCATGAAGAGTGGATCTGGTGTTTCTAAGAGAACAAGATATAAATTAAGGCTATGAAGCAATTTCTCCTATCAAGAAAAATTAATATTATCCAGTAAATAGCTTCACTATAAGTATTTATATAGCGCCTACTATGTGCCAGGCACTGTGCTAAGCATTCCTTCACAAATATTATCTCATCTGATCCTTACAATAATCCTGGGAGGTAGCTGCCATTATTATCCCCATTTTACTGTTGAGGAAACTAAGGCAGCCAGGGCTTACGTGACCCAACCAGGATCAAACAACTAGTAAGTATCTGAGGCTGGATTTGAACTAATATCTTTCTGACTCCAAGCTTAAACCTAGCCGCCATTAAAGACATAGTATATAAGACATGGGCCAAGAGGCAGCCTTGAATATATCAATCAATATTTATTAAGTGCCTAGTATGTGACAGGCTGGGTTCAAGTCCTGCCTCCAATACAGACTGTCTGTGACAGTGGATAAGTCACCTAATCTTTCAGTGTTCTGGCAGTTCTCTAAGACTATCAAGTTGCATAGGTGTCAGTTTGCATTGATCAAAGGTTTCCTTGTCTGAGAGTTCCTTACACCAATAAAATCACAGGTCTAGTCCCTATCCCAATCCCACTGTCAACAACCTTAGGAATTCCTTAGTAGTAGTAAAATAATGATTTTCCCTCCTTCCTAGATATATTTTCATAACAGTAAAGGGATAAAATACAAATATGGACCACAAAATATAGTCTTATAAAATATAAATATGAATCGACTTTTGCAAAATATAATTCTATGAGTAAATTAATCTCCAAATCATAGCTTTGGTTTTTCAGTTTATTTCGATGTAGGAATACTTAGAAAATATGTGGTTTTCTAGAGAGCCTTTTCTATAATTCAATCAGATCAGCTCAGCCATCTATAACACTGACATCTGATATCTTAAAAACAAAAGCAAAAGGCTACTTTAAGATAGTAAAATCTCTTCTCTTAAAAGCACTGAAGGGAGTACCTATAGGATGGCCTGGGGATTCATATTATGCATACTTCAGAGCTCACAATGTTTGGCAAATAGTATTGCTTTGCATGCTCCCATTCTTTCAGAAGACCACTGGACAAAAAATTAGAGACATTAAAACAAATCATTTAATTATAAGCCCAAATTTTTGTCAACTTGGTAGAGGTAAAAAAATGTCTTTTGGTTTAATGAAAATAGCACAATTGATCTGCAAAAGACTAATATTTAAGATGAAGCGACATACTGAACTAGGGTGTCAGAGAGGTCTTCTATTGTTTACCGCATGAAGACAACAGAAATATTAGTTTTGTATGAATTACCTATAGCACCTTAACCCAAACTTGAGATAAACTCACAGAAGTTAACCAGCATATTTTTAATTTCTGAAGGAAACAGAGATACTCGACATCTGTCAGGCAGTGTGAGATCTACTAGCTCAAGGTAGTTCATAATTTCAACACTGTATCATCTTATATTACTTTCAATTCTTTCAATGATGTTCTCAAATGTTTGAGATATGTGGGTTTATTTGTTTTTTTTACTTGTATTTTTGGCTATATCAGTAACTTCTTGAATGTTTTCATTTGTGAGGTTTATACTTTGGCAAAATTGAGTTTTCAGCAGTTGTCCTGAGGCAAGTACTATTTGAAAATCAATGTGGAACAGGAAAATGAGAGAGGTAGTGTCCTAACTTGAGGTTTGAGAAGTTATGCAATTCCCAAAAGGCACACAAATCCTATTAGTAAGTAGCTGTGGTTATTTAAGAATGCAATAAAAATGCAAAAAAGAAAATTCTTACGATTTATGTGTAGTATTTTTCCAAATGGCTAAGTTGTTAGGCTATAAATACTTATTAAGTTGTTTGGACCTAACCACTTAATAAACAGAACTGTTAGATATTTCTTTTGGCCAAGGGGTACTGTGAAAACATTACTCAGACACTAAGGGTGCCATGAACTGATAAAGTTTAGGAAATTGCCTTAGCCAAAAGTAAAGTTTAGATACAAAAATCTGAAGAGCGTACGACAACATGACTGTACAAACACAGTCTTTCCCCTTAATTGCTTGTTTTCTTTGTAAGAAAGGAAAGAGAGGCTAAAAGCTGCTAAGTACCAGCAAAACTACTTCTGATCATACTAAATCCGTAATATTGTGCAAAAATTTTGGACATCAAAATTTAAGAAAATTGATAAGCTTAAGTTCTTCCAGAGCTGACAGAGTGACAAAGATAATCAACGAAATAACTAAAGGAACTGGTTTATCTTGGATCAGAGAGGACTCAGGGTCACATGACTGCTATATCAAAATATGTGAAGGGTTGTCACACAATAAAGATTTTAGACTTATTTCCCAGAGGGCACAAGGGCCAACAGGTAGAAATTATAGGGAGATAAATTTCAGCTCAATATAAGAACTAACTTCCTAATAATTAGATAATGGCCAAATATTTTAAAATTGTGAAGATACCACCCTTTTGAAGGATCTACAAATCAGAATAGCTTTTATTTACTTCAGAGTACTTTTTAAGTAAAAGCAGTTTAAATGACATATAAAAAAATAAACCTTACAGATGGATAAATCATGGCTGATAACAGTTAAAGCAACTTGCGCAAATGATAATGAAAGCAAAGTCTCAATTTCAAATTTCTCTACAAACAGCATGTTCTAACACAGAGAGAGACAGAGAGAGAGAGAGAGAGAATACAAAAACAGGTATAAACTGTTAGAATATACATACCCCCTGAGAGTTCCAGAGGCTTTCCCCTCTGCTGCGTTAAAGCACTGGATTTCTGGACACAGGCTGATAAAACCATGGCAGCATTTTCTAATCTCACTTCTTGCTCCTCTTGACAGAGAATACAGGTCAGCATTTCCTTTTCACTAAGAGAAGGACCGCGTTTAGGTCCCAGTGCAATTCTAGAGTAGTCAATGGCCATAGGTACACTACCAAAAGAAATGAACAAAGATTAAAAAATGTTTACTTGAATTTCAGTCAATACTGCAAGAATCAGAGAGTCCCAAACAAACCGATCTAAGTATGAATTTCTGGTCTACTCATACTACCTGTATAGCCTTGGGCAAGCACCCTTAGGCGATCTGGGACTTTAATCTGTAAAATGAAGAAGCTGAACTAACAGGGGTGGGGAACCTGCAGCCCCAAGGCCATATTTGGCCTTCTAGGTCTTCAACTGTGGCCCTTTGAAATTTCAGAGACTGTTGCAATAGCGTTCTAATTAGTTCCTCTAACTCAAATCTCTACCTAATGAAGACAATCTTCTATTCAGCTACTAAAATAAAATATTAAAGTATGTTTATTTATTTTTTTTAAGCTAGGTAAAGAAGCCATTCTCTGCCTCAATTCTTATTAAGCCTGAATCACTGAATGGGCATTGCCTCAGTTAAACTGAGACCTGTTAAAGACCTTAGCTTGAAAAGGCCATCCTGATCTATATCTGGCCACTGGGCCAAGATGGCTCCAGAGGAGAAAGTAAGGCTGATGACTTTGCATAGCCCTCCCTCACTGAAATCCAATTCATTTGCATGTCATGGCATCACCTCCCTGATATCATGATCTTCTTTGAGAATGAAGGACAAATGGCAAGTGATCCCATTAGGTCTGATAGTGTCACATCCTCATATTCAATACTCTACTGACTCCTTGTTACCTCCAGGATCAAATAGAAAGTCCTTTGTTTGGCATTTAAAATTCCTCAAAATCTGGCCCTTTCCTACCTTTCCAGTCTTCATATACTTTATTTATAACCTCACCCCCACCAAGCATTCTGTGATCTAGATGTACTGGCCTACTTGCCGTTCCTCCCACATGATGCTCTATCTCTTGTCTCTGTGACTTAACACTGACTGAGCCCCCTACCTGAAATGTTCTCTCTTCTCAGCATTTTCTCTGAGAATTCCTGGCTCCCTTCAAGACTCAGCTCAAAACCCACCTTCTGCAGGAAGCCTCTGCTAGTCAACTTTTCCAGGCGACCTTGCATTTACTCTGTATGTATGTTGTAAATACCTGTTTTAAATTTACATGTTTACGTTAGGTTATTGATATCTCGCTCATTAGAATACAAGCTCCTTAAAAGCAGAGGTTGTTTTTGCCTCTCTCCATCCCCAACACCAGGATTAGCACACAGTAGAAACTTAGGGTTTCTTGATTGACTGCTGATTGCTGGGCTGCTGAATGACAACAAGTGTTATTTGCAGTTGCTGCCCCTCTTAACTTTTGACCAATGTCATTTTTCCAATATACAATTTGTCTATGTTTCTGTTATTAGTGTTTCTTAATTTTTATTTGTATGCCTTCTGATTTCCTGAATTTGTTTCTGTGACTAATATGATACACAGTCAGTACTTGTTATTCAGTGTCTAAATTAAATGCCAGTATTCTTCATGTAGAGATGAAGCAGAATTTGTAGATAGCAAGCAAATGCTCATGAAGGACAAAAAAAGAACCTTTAAAAATCAGATGATTAAGAATGATCACTTCTAGTTACATAAACTTTAAGATACTATTTGCCTTTTTTTAACCCATAGAAATTATTAAGCAGTTTCTGCCCAAAGACTTAACTGAATTTAGGTGGTAGAATGGTTTTAAAAATAAGTATATTTCTTAATAGACAGGGTGTGTTGATGCTTTGGTAAGATCATATTCAATACACAGATTAAAACCTCTTAGAAGTCATCAATTTCATCATGTATACTAGGAAATATATTTTGTAAAGCATTTAATTTTTCTTATGAAAGTGCAGAGTTAATACTGTTTCTTACCTCTCTTCCTCTACAACGGAATTTTCTTTCCCTTGTAGATCTAAGGTATTCTCATACAATAATTTGTGAGTTTCAATGAAATTCCGCTGTAAGGCTGACATCTGTGCCATGATCTTCTGGCGATGCAGCCTAGCAGCTTCTGCCTTTCTCTTGCGTTCTGCCTTTTCTTTATCCTGCATACTCTGAATTCAAAGAAAAACAATAACAGAGAATACAGATGAAACCTGTTATCATAGAGTTAAGTGCATGTTACAGATCAGATCACACTATCTAAACTGAATTCCCTTAATTTTTGAGGCAAAGCCCTGTCCTTCCTATTTCTATTGTGTTGAGGGGTTTCTATTTTTGAAGCAGGTTTTCTCCCTTTGGTAACTTATATTATTTTTAAATTGATGAGCCTTTACCTCAATTGTGTAATTAAAGGGTAACATCAACTCAAAGAACTTTTTAAATCATTTGTTGCAAATCAAAAGATGAAGTCTAAACAGAAATTGAAAATATTTTAAAGTTCCTACTTTGAAAGCTACTGAGATTTTTTTAAGAAAAGAAATTTACAAGATCACTTGGGATTCTTTGGCACTTCTCTATTTACTAGTCTTGTCTCAGCATAGTTCTTTTTACACTGATTAATAAAATATCACTTTCCTTGGTAATAGCTTTATAAACATCAATTTCATTGTCAACCAACTGAGTCAAAATATAACATCCATAAATTTAATTCACCAGACCTAGTACATAATAGACCCAGACAACCTCAAGAAATATTACTGGGATATATAGCTCTTCCTTCAAGTTTCTCTGATTCTTATGACAAAAAAACTGAATAACTTTCCAAGTACTTCTCGATCTACAAGGCATAATAGACTAACAAAAGAAATAAGAAGAGAGCAGAAGAGGGGAAAAAAAAAGTTAAGTCTTGATATTAATTTAGAACTGTAGTAAGGTCTCTTAATAATAAATAGCTATAAAACATCCATAATGCTCAAGGTCAAGGGAGAAACTAATTGAAATTATTGTGAAAAGACCCACATTGTTCTGTTTTATTACCTCGTCACTCTTGATAAGTTCTGATCCCGATACAGTTGCTACTGATAAACTAGATTTTTCCCTCAATCGTTTCACTGTGTCAAACATCTATGAAGAAAGAATGAAATATTAAAAGAAAAGATGTAGGTGGGGCATAAATAAGCAAGGTAAATTATCTTATCCTCCCTTATGAACATGGCCCTACTTATAACATTAATTTAAATGGTTTTTTTCCATAAAGGCATCAAGTTTTCTATTTTAGCTTTTGGCTTTCTTAATCAGTTGTCAGAGAAAATCTTATGTAAACGTGAAATTTTATGAAATGTACTTGAAGGTCTTTCTTTCTTGAAACTGTTAGTTTTTGTTTTTGTGTTAGGTAAATTTCTCCAAGTATCCCTCCTTCCTTTCCCCACCTGAGAGCCATATTTTAAAATAAAGAATTTTTTCAAAAAGAAAAAAATAGCTAAACCAATTAATAAATTGAAAGAATCTGAAAATATATTCAATATATCATACCCATGGACCTTCTGCAAAGTAGTTGGGAAAGGTGTCTGAAAGCACTTTCAATGGTCATTGCTTACACTGAGCCAACTCAAATACAGAAATCCATTGTAGAGGAAGAGAGGTAAGAAACAGTTGTAATAGTCCTAAATATAACCTAGGGGCAGATAGATGGCCCAATGGATAGAGCAATGGGAGTGGAGTCAGGAAGATCTGAGTTCAAATACTGCCTCCAGACACTTACTAGCTGTGTGACCTTGGGCAAGTCACTTAACCTGTTTGCCTTAATCCACTGGAGAAGGAAATGATGAACCATTTCGGTGTCTTTACCAAGAGAAAAGCCGTGGACAGTATGGTTCATGGGGTCACAAAGAGTTAGACATGACTGAACAACTGCACAAGTATAACTTTGCTAAAATGAAATGCAAGCAAATGTGTTATTTGCTCAAATTCTAAATATTATTGTTGTTGCTGTTCAGCAGTTTCAGCTGTGCCTGACTCCTTGTGACCTCGTTTGGGGGTTTCTGGGCAAAGACGCTGGAGTGGTTTGCCATTTCTTTCTCCAGTTCATTTGACAGATAAGGAACTGTGGGTTGCTCAGGGTCACACAGTTAGTAAGAGCTGGAGGCAAGATTTGAACTCAGGCCTTCCTGACTCCGTTCCTGATGCTCTATCTACTGTGCCCCCTAGCCGAATTGTGGTTTAATTTTTAATAATGATTTCTATTCGAAAATTTCCTATCATAAAGGAGACAGGATTCATTACATTTTGTTCTGTTCTAACAATACACTGCACACTAAAAAGATAGCCTAGCAAAGATCCTTTTTAGTGTAGATACATTTTTTAAAAACACAAACATGAGCAAAAGTGAGAATACTGTCAACAAGACACATAAATGATAATGAACTAGAAAGCAAATAAATCTATCATCAGAGGAAGGGGCTGTTTAGTACTGGAGGGCAGAGAAGAGCAATACAGAGTTAGAAAAATAATAAAAAAAAACTAGGGATAGAATAAAACTAAGACAAGATACACTTATTTGATTTATGTATCACTCAAGATACAATTATGTTATTTTTCTTATCTACCTGTAGTATCCAAGCTATCATGTCCTTTTGAGCCTCCAATTGGGGAATTCCTTTCAGTTTTTCCAAAAGTGTTTGTATATTTTGAACATTCCCAGATGAACTTGCTAACCCTTTTTCAGGAAGTAAAAGTAAAATTGTACAAATTAAGCACATTTTACAACACCTTCACAATAATGTATACAAACAGTATGAATTTAGTTTTATAATTATAATTATTGGCAATTATAGTGAAAAATCCTTATTACTTAAACACTTCCATTTTTCCCCTACCAAATCTTTTAACAAAGTTAAGACGTAGTAAAACCAACTGATAGGTAAAATGCACATTTTCCCTTCTTTTATTCACTCTTTACTGAAGGGGATAATAAAGAATAAAATAAAGAAAAAAAATAAATATAATAATAATATAAAATAATAATAATAAAATAAAGAGAGGTTACATACATAATTATGTTATATTTCTAAACAATCAAAAATGCATTATGAAATTTTAGTAAAGGAGGTCTTTTGCTTTACTCCATCCACTGGTTATTGGTTGATGAGTAATGGTCCAATAAAAGAATCAGACTCTCTTTCCTGGTCTTCAATACCTCTCTGAAAGAAAGTCCTATAAGCTTTCTGAAAAATGTGTTTCAATGGCTTGAAAAAGTAGAAAAAAAGAAACCTATCCAAATTATAAATCTAAAACTTTCTTGTTTAGTGTTATAAATTACACCTACGTAGCTTTGCTCTAAATCAGAGTACAAAAAATATTTATTCACTGTTACTGTTGCTTCAGAGATATTCTAAGTCTGATTCAAGCACATGAATGATTTCTGCAACTTCTACTACAAGGTTTTGGGATTTTGTTAGTGTAGGTACTTCCTCTCCTGACACAGACTGTAGCTCCATTATGTCTTTCTCACAGGTGTTTCTAAGTGGTCATGGCTGAAAGATTAAATACTCTTCAGTCATTCTAGTAAAATTTAAGTAGCCTGGTTCTTGGACAATAGGTCTGTGCCCCATTGCTCGGCATATACTAGAAGCCTTTTCAGCATGATAGACTGAGCCAGTGGTTACCTAAAGTTACCTGAATATTGTAAAGAGGCATTAAAATAAGACTTTAGGGAGACTTTTTGCAAATATCTTACAAATGGTAATCTTCTCAAGACTAGGATCTTGCCCTACTATGTTGATAATGGAATACCAACTAGAAAGGTGAGTATGTAAATAACTTGTTAATCCTGAAATAAATGAGCACTAAAATTGTTGGGAACAGCTAACATGCTCTGCCAAAAAGTTGTGACAAGCAATGAGATGCATAGCTCTTACTGCTGAACAAAGGCTCCACAGGTGTTTGCACAAAGGTCTAGGGGTTGAGATGATATAGGTGTACCTCCTCTGATTGGGGTAGAAAGAATTGTACTACTCTTCCTTCCCCTGATGACTGTGGTCTTAACACTTGTAATAATCAGCACTGTATAGTATGCCTGAGTCACTATCCTAAGGTGTCATCACTGTGCTGTTCTTCTCTTGGACCACATTTCTCCAATTTCTACAGCCAGGCAACCAAGCACAACTGCAGTCAGAAAGTATTCTGTAGTGATGCTGCCACATACCACATTCCTTTGCTTCCCACTTACTCAAGTACACTTGCCTCAGGTGCAGTTAGGGCTAGTTACTGCTCTGGCAGTAACCAAAGTCAGAGATTCTACTCGTACAAATTATTAAGCAAGCACTAACGATGCTACAGAAAGCTAAGTCTTGGGGACTACAATCCTAAAATTTCACTTACAAATCAGAATTTCACTGAAAAATCATAATCAGACATACGTGAAGCCTTATAGTAAAAGTCAAATGTCACTTCTTCTTCAGGAGCTCTCTGGAGCTGTTGTTTCTCTTCAAGTAAACCCAGAGCAAGAAGATGAAATACCTAATAGAGCAAGAAAGAGGAGTAAGGAAGACTTTGGAAGTGAATGACTTTGGTTAAATTTCTTAAAACCTCAGGATTCAGAAAAACAACAACAATAAAGAAATATAAACACAAAACTATAAACACACTGACTACAATATAACAAAACCCAAAGTAGTAAGACTTCAAACAGATTTAGAAAAAGACACAGAGAAGGCAATTCTTTTCTATTTTTTGCTCATTTGTTTAGTTCTACATTGTTAAAGGATAAGGGTTTATGTAAGATTTTTCTTCCTTATTTTTATGTTTATTTGATTATTTATCTTTCTAGTTTTTGTTATAACCAGATGGTTATAAAGTCTACAACAATTTTTTAAATGTAAGAGGGATTTAAAAAAAATAAAAAAGTGCACCATTCACACCTCTGAAGATGAGCAGAAATTCTTAGGAAAAACAAAGGCACTTTGTACAACAAAAGTCAAAACAACCCACATTTAGATAACACTTAAAGGTTTACAAAGAACTTTCTATGCTTTGTTATTATTGTATCATCATCATCATCACCAACATCATAGTATCCATTGTACAGATAAGGATAGTGAACCTCAGTGACGTAAAATATCTTTCCCACAGTCAGCTAGTAAGGAGAGATCTGGGATTTGAACACAGGTCCTTTAACCCAAAGACCAGTATTATTTATACTCTATTTAGGAGGTGATAAGTAAAAGGAAGTGAGTAGAAATTGTTAAACATGAGAATGTACTACTAGGAGAAGCTGTAGAATCTCCTCTAGGGAGATTTTAAGAACAGCTTAGATAAACCCCTGAAGGATCATTTAAGTGCAGTCTTATTTGAAAGCAGACACCCGATCTGGGGGACTTTTCTTATGGATGCATACTGCCATTATACGTACCATCTGGATCATAGCTTCAGTCCATAAGTGACTATCCAGTTCTACTGCTCTCCGCAGTATGGTTGTAAGGAGATATATCATGATATCACACTTGAGAATGTTAACCACCTTGCTAAAAGCAGGGCAGAATTCAGGAGGCGGTGGTGGTGGTAGTGCTGGTGGAAAGAAGGCCACATACATGTCAATGTCTATTGTAACAACTACATTTCATTACATGATACACAAATACAGATGATTAAGGACATAATGCAACAAAAGCAGGTTTTTGCTATATAAAAATCAGAGAAAGTCAGTGTCAAGAAAAGAATCCATGCCTTGGAAAACAGAGGCCTCCTTCAGACCCAGATAGCAGGGCCATCTTACTTCTTACCTTCATCCTTGTTTTCTTGTTTTTTCCTTTTCTTCTGCATATGTTCAGCCTATAAAAGAAAATTTATCCCAAATTACATTATTATCCCAAATTACAATATAACAGAGAAGAGTTAATTTTAAGCAGGCATGACCAATATTAGGGCATTTTAGATTCTTAGTCTCTCTGTATCATTTTCCACATTTACAAAATGAGGGAGTAGGAAAGATGAACTCTAAGGTCCCTTGAAGTTCTAAGTATGGCCCTAGATACTGTTCTGGATAAAATGCCAAATTAATTCTTAAAAGAAACAAAAAGATAAATGTAAACGCTAATACATTATAAATAATGTAAAAGGTCTACCCATTAAAAGATCTTAATGGACTACACATGTTTTGACAACCACTGTGTTCAATCAAAATGACTCAACAATCAATAGGGTTATGTCAACCTAGAAATCAAAAAGTGGTTTAGGATAGCATTCTTTCAATGCTTTATAAGTTGTTCTAAGAAGACTCTGGGGAACTTTCTCCAGTTCCTAAAGCTGGAGTCCTCGTTGGAGAGGGGGTAGGGTTATGGGCAGGAAGGGGAATGAATAGAATGTGAAGTGCCCTCCTCTATAGACCTCACTCCTACCTTAGTGTTAAGTTCCCATGTCACAAGAGGTAGGAGAGTAGGAGACTTGATTATTTTTGTGCCTATATCATCCCTGGTACATTCGATTAAAATGTCTAATGTCATAGAATGGAGGGATTTCTATTTTAATTAGAAGCAGGGTGAGGCTAGGGTGGGGAGCAAGGATTGGATTAGTGGCATTGCAGTCCCTGGGTGTGGAACATGTTCTATACTTCAGATTTTTCCAGGTATTAATCAGTTGCGCTGATTTTTTTTCTTTTCTTCTTTAAAAAAAAAAAATTTAAGAGTTGGTTTTTAGGGGAAGGATTTAGGGGATGGATTTTCAGGAGATAGATAAATTTAGACAATATACAAGTAAAACATATCAATGAAATTTTTTTTTTAAAAAAAGAGGCTGTGTTACAGGCACTTAAACTTTCATAATTTAATTGCAATAGGAAATTTAGATAAAAGGAATTTGTTTATTAGGAGATAACTTTACTGTTCCAGGACTGGCTTTTCTTCTTAGGAATGCAAAAAAATCATCTTGCAGGAAACATTTTGCAAACTGGCACCATTTAGTGACTACAAAAATGACTAAAACTAATACTGATGCTCATTCAGTGTTCCTATATTAGTGAAACTTAGAAGAGAATAGCAAAAAGAAAACCAAATTATTTATTCTTGTTGTAAGAAAGCATAAAACATTCCAGGATTGCTTGCTGAACTTATAAATTCAGAAAAGAGCTAGAAACACTGTGCTGCTAATAGTATCCAGAAGAAGTCTAACTCAACTATTTTTGTTGTTGTTCAGTCATTTTAGTCATTTACTTGGCAAAGATACTAGAGTGGGTTGCCATTTCCTTCTCTAGCTCATTTTGCAGATGAAGAAACTGAGGTTACAGGGTTAAGTCACTTGCTCAGGGTCATACAGATAGTGCCTAGGCCTGGATTTGAACTCAAGGAGATGAGTCTTCCTGACTCCAGGCCTGGTGCTTTATCTACTCCACCACCTAGCTGTCCTACATTATTTTTAGGATTCATCTTTTTAGACAAATGTACACAAAAAGGCTTATTTAAAACAAAATGTCCAAAAATGTGGCTTTGGGGTGAGGGTGGGGTGTGTGAGTTGTACACAGACTGCATTTAATTCTGACAATGTGATCTGAGACAACAGATCATGATTTTTTAAATTTACAATTAAAAAACACACATATATGAAAACAAAATCAAACAATGACCTCAAGACTAATTTGGGAAATATGTTAAACTATTTTTCAAATGTGTTTGGGTTTTCCCTATTCCTCTTCCAAGTTGGGGTACCTTTTATTCTGTTCAATTTTCTTTAGGAAGAAGAGAAAAGAAGAAAGTACTAATGTTACCTTTTTGTCCTTTAGATATTATTTCCTACCTTGCTGTGTTGTGTTTTGGAGTAGTGATAAAAGAACATATTGAATTCTTTCATGCATTCCTCCCTCAGCTCATAAACTCCATGACCTGATACACCGGGTTTCCTAAAAAGATTTAAAATAAGGACATCAGCAGTAATGCTTAAAAGCCTTGTTCAGACAGAATAAAAACTGGAAAATTAATACAAGCTACAAAATCTGAAAAACCAAACAAACAAAAATTAAAGTCATATTCTATTCAGCTTATCTGATAGAAAAAGAAACTTCTGTTACAGTAGAAAGCCACAGGGAATAATGCATAGAATATTAATGTAACAGAATACAATTATGGGGGGTGGAGCCAAGATGGCGGCTGGGAAGCAGTGACTGGCGTGAGCTCCCCACCAAGTCCCTCCAAAAACCTATAAAAAAATGGCTCTGAACCAATTCTAGAGCTGCAGAACCCACAAAGTGGCAGAGGGAAGCAGGGCTCCAGCCCAGGATAGCCTGGATGGTCTCTGGGTAAGGTCTGTCCCGCACGGAGCTCCTAGCTCCCAGCCTGCATGGCACGACCAGACCAGCAGCTGAGCAGAGACTGCCCTGGCATCCTGAATTACTGAGCTGTGGCATCTACCAGACCTCTCAACTCACAAAGAGCAAAGACAACAGAGAAGGTTAGTGGGAAAAGCTGTGGAACTGAGTTTGCGGTTCAGCCACTGCCCCTGGGGTAGCAGAGGTGGGACAGCTTTAGAACTATGGCTGCAGTTGCTTCTGGCCCCAGGCCCACTTGGTGGGAGGAATTAAGTGGCTGATCAGAGCAGGAGTGCAGAGCCTGCTGAAGATTTAAGCCCAGTCCAGGTAGGGGGGTTCTTGGGGAAGGAGAAGTGCTGGTGAGGCAGAGCATCTGCCCAAGCGTGGGACATAGAACTCTTTAGTCTACAAGCAGTCATACCCCGCTGAAAAACTCAAGGGTTACGTAAGTTGGCTAGAATACAATTATGCTGAAATCAATGAAGTTTCAGAGAAACTTGGGAAGACTTACATAAACTGATGAGGAATGAAGTGATCAGAATCAGAATAATTTATACACTGATGTAAAGACAAATTTCAAAAGCCTTAAAAACTATGATAAATGCAATGACCATCCACAATTCCAGAGACCCAATGAAGAAGTGTACTACTTACTTCCTACTGAGTTGATGACATATGTATGGATTGAGACACATATTTTTTGGACATAGCCAATATAGGAATTTGTTTTGCTTGAATGTGCAAATATGAAAATTTATTATAAGAGTTGTTGTTAAGTCATTTTTCAGTCATGTCAGACTCTTTGAACCCCATTTGGGGCTTTCTTGGCAAAGATAATGGAGTGGTTTGTCATTCCTTTTTCCAGCTTATTTTACAGATGAGGAAACTGAGGCAAACAGGGCTAAGGACTTGTCCAGGGTCACACTGCTAACAAATGTCTGAGGCCAAATTTGAAGTCATGAAGATAAGTCTTCCTGATTCCAAGTCTAGTGCTCTATCGACTGTACCATGTAGTTGCTCACATTCTACAGAGACTCTAAAACTGTATGATATGGGAAGCTTTGGATGGGTTATGATCTGCACTGTCAGAGGAAGTATACATTTTATTATTATTTTTTGCAGGGGGGAAGGGTGTGCCCATATTAAAGAGGATGCAGATCCACTGAAATATGAGTAAAAATAAAAAGAACGTTACTGGGAGGTGACTGCTGTGTCTAAACAAAATACATTAATAAATTATTTCCCTGAAACAAAAAAATAGTACTGTCCTGTACGCCCAGAGTAAAGTTCAAAGAACAAATGGAAGAAGCGTTCTCTATAGATGATGTTGAACCAAATGGTCCTATTTGCAGATGATGTTACAATGACTGGACCAAAGCTTAGAACAGTATGAAGACCCCTAAAAGAGATATACAATCACTCAAAAGTTCAGCTTAACAATCCAAACAAGGTAAATGAAGTAGATAAAATGAATGCCTACTGTTCAGACCAGAGGTCCAAACTTTTTTGATCATGCTACCCCATCAACAAAAACATGTTGAGCACATACCCCCAAGAGATGTAAATTTATTAACTTATGAATTATATACATCACAAATATACTAATAATTATACCATAAAACAACACACAATAGAAATCTTTAAAAGACAGAAACAAGGAGAAAATATATGTTCCTAGAGACAATAGGAAGCCACTAGAGTAAACTGAACAGGGGAATGACAGGGTCAGACCTTTGAGAAATTCACTTTAGCAGGTTTCACTTGTGTGGAAGATGGACTGGTAAAGAGAGAGAGAAAGTTAGAAAGCTACTGAAATAGTTCAGGCAACAGGTAACTAGGGCCTAAACCAAGGTGGTAGCAACGGTAAGTAGAAAGGAAGGGACAGATTTGAGAAATATGATAATGTAAACAAGAAGATCTGGCAACTAACCAGATATTCAGCTTTGGTGAAAGTGAAGTGCTGCTTGTGACACCAAGGTTGTGAACTTAAGTGACTAGAAGGACACTGACACCCTCAATAAAAAAAGGAAAATTCAAAAAGGAGATGAGCTTGGGAGAAAATGTAATGAGATCTACAATGCAGACTATAACCCATCCATACCTATTCATCCAGTAGAACTTATTTTGTCTCATGAAAATGAAAATTCTGGAATTCTTCATTCAGTTGGGTATTTCTTTCTTTTTCTCCTTTCCTTTTCCCTTTTCTTTCCTCAGCTATTTGTAAAGCCTCATCAGACAGCCATTTTGATTTCTTGCTCTTCTTTTTCTTTGGAATGTTTTTGTTTCTGTTTCCTATACAATATAACCTCTGTCCATAGTCCTTTAGGCACTCTATCTATCAGATCTAATCCCTTAAATCTATTCATTACCTCTACTTCATATTCAAAGGGATGTTACTTAGGTCATGCCTATATGGTCTGGTGGTTTTCCCTACTTTCGTCAAGTTAATTTTGAATTTTGGAATCAGCTCAAGATCCAAGCCATAGTCAGCTCCAAGTCTTGTTTTAACTGACTATATAGAGCTTCTCTACCTTTGGCTGCAAAGTATATAAACAATCTGATTTCTATATTGACCATATGGTGATATCCATGCACAGAATTGCCTTTTGGCAATTTGGCGAAAAAGAGTATTTGCTATGACCAGCAAGTCATATCCCAGGGTGGGGAGGACAGAAGGGGAGTACATAGTAGAGCAGAGATCAAATCGGAAGGGCTTTACACAAAAAATGTGGAGGCAAAGCATAAAGTTCTTTCCAAAGGCAGTTACTGTTTTAGTCTATTAGCCAGTCAAATTCTCACACACACACACACGCGCGCGCACAGGTATATATACATATACAAACACATATATACACACATGCACGTATATTTATATGTGTGTATACATATACACATGCATACATACATACAGCTCTAAAAATTTGACTACCATCAAATTTTGCTTTCTTCACTAGTATTATAAAATCTTAAGAGAGTAAACAACTACTACCTTCTTCTAATGTATGTTCTGATACTCAAATGGACTTCATTCCCAAAAGCCATTAGCATGGTTTCTCAACAAACATTCCTTTGCTTATTAAGTCTCCTCTAAGAATAACTAAACAAAACTGAACCCTGCTGATATAAAAATGCCCACTGAAGGAAGAAAGTAACTGGAGTTGAGAGCCTTCCAAGGGAGGATGGCAGTATCTAGGTCAATATGAAGTATGCTTGCAGAAACCTTCTTTGGAGGTTGAAACTCAGAAAGGCTTCGCATGATTGCTTAATAAGGAAAATGATAGATAACTGAACCTTTGGGAAATGAAGCGAACAGAGAAAATATATGTACAGAAAAGATAGGAAATAAGACATAGATTTTCATCTATGTTCCATCCTCTAAATTCTATTCCTAGATGATACTATATAATCAAACCTACATACTTTCCTGAAAATATTCTTCAAAATTCATAACATAATTTTGCAGCTTTTTAAAGTTTCTATCATAAACTCTTCATAGAAATGAATCAGAACACATTCATGGCAGTGAGTGTCCATTTATTTAAAATAAATTTTAAAAACATAAAATGTTAAAAAAAATAAACCCAGGGAAGGAATTTTTTAAATTAATAAAATGCATTTTTCCTTCAACCAATAGCTAATTTTTTCTTTAAACAAAATAATATTTTGTGGGTCAAGAGATTTTTTTTAAAAAGACGCCATGGAAATGCTAGAGAAATGCACGACAATTATAATATCACAATTTATGCCTAAATATCACAATTTATGGTTACTTAAATTACCTTTAGATGTTCCCAGGTTAGGTACTCTTTTTAAACTCCCTGCAATTATATTTTATTGTATAATAAGAGCTCTGCTCTTAGAACTAAAAGTACCTGGAGAGAATGGATCATCAGACTGAGCCTAAGGGCCATACAAATACTTGTAAGGTTCACTCTTACAACTTCCAGGAAGAATCAGCCACAGTTAAATGAAGTTGGCCAAATGACATAAAGTGCCCTTCTGTAACCTTGCACATCCCCTTTCTTTTCATAGTCCTTACTTCCTTAAGTTCAACCATGATACTTTACCTAGATGCCTTTTTAATGACTCGCCAAAATAATCTACTCCATGGCCAATTCTTGCTGTCATTTGGCAGTCAACTAATCTATTAAGACTTGCTGAGGGGCAGCTAGGTGGCGCAGTGAGTACAGCACTGGCCCTAGAGGACCTAATTTTAAATCTGGCCTCAGATACTTACTAGCTGTGTGATCTTGGGTAAGTCACTTAACCCCAATTGCCTTGCCTTTCCCCCTCAAAAAAAAAAAAGACTTGCTGGATTTGAGTCCTTTCCTCCCAACTCTCATCTCACTAAAGCTCTCTAATTGTCTGTACTTATTCACATTTAACAAACTTCCTCAGTGATCCCCCTAGGCTTTGGATATCCTAAAGCAAAATTAACTTAAGGTATGGACAGCCTCAGAAGTACTTACATTTTAAAAAGAGAACATGAAAAAGGCTTTAAACTCAAAAGAATAATGCTATAATGAAGAAATGACAGGCTTTCTCTACATGGCAAATTATAGCTATAGAATCATGGTGCTCCATGTCCAAGACTGAACATCATTTGGCTTTGCCATAATTTTAATACAGACAATTAAGAAATACCTTTTCTTGAGGTTTTATAATAAAATCTTTTAAAAGAAATAAAAAAGGTCCCCTAGTTCCTAATAGTATTGAATTAACTTGTAAATTCTTCTTTGTAACCTTGGAAATAAATATTTCGGAGGGTTAGAATTCTTAAAGTTCAGATAAGCATTCTTTAACTTCTACAAAGTACATGAATAATAATCATACTAACTTTTAAAATAACTTTAAATACTAAGCACTTGAAGAGGGAGCCAAGATGGCGGCTGGAAAGCAGGGACTTGCTTAAGCTCCCCATGCCCCTCCCCAGGTCCCTCCAAACACCTATAAAAAATGGCTCTGAACAAATTCTAGAGCCTCAGAACCCAAGAAATAGCAAAGTGAAGCAGGGCTCCAGCCCAGGACAGTCTGAATGGTTGCTGGGAAGGGTCTATCGCACGGAGCTGGGAGCAGAGCCCTGAGTAGGCCACGCCAGGACTAACCAGACTGAGAGCTGTGTGGAACAGGCGTAGCGCCCTAAATCAGTGAGCTGTTGCAGTTACCAGAGTTCTCAACCCACAAACACCAAAAACAACAGAGAAGGTTAGTGAGAAAAGCTGCTGGGACAAAGTGAAAGGAGTTCGCAGTCAGGTACCACCCCAGGGGTGGCGGAAGTGGTGCAGCTCTGAGGCTGCTTCCAGAGCTACAACTGCAGTTGCTTTCGGCCCCAGGCCCACCTGGTAGGAGGAATTAAGCAGCAGATTAGAGCAGGAGTGCAAAGTTTGCTTTGCCCTGCCTGGATCTGGGCCGCAATCCTGGTTGGCAGTTCTTGGAGGAGAGCTTGTGGCAGAGCTTGCTGTGTAGAAGTAGCTCTGAAAATAGCAGTGCAGCCCTTTAAGCTTGGGACAAAGTACTCTCTACTCTACAAGCAGTTGTACCCCAACAAAAACCTCAAGGGTCAAGTAGTTGGCTGGGAACATGAACAGACAGCGAAAACAGTCTCAGATTCAGACTCAGACTTTGGAATCTTTTTTTGGTGACAAAGAGGACCAAAACATACAGCCAGAAGAAGTCAATAAAGTCAAAGAGCC
>CM053624.1:155987176-156016017 GCA_028646595.1 Phalanger gymnotis
AATTGCTTGCCTTCTTAGGGAGGGGAGTGGGGAGGGAAGAGGGGAGAGAATTTGGAACTCAAAGTTTAAAAAGCAGATGTTCAAAAAAAAAAAGTTGTTTTTGCATGCAACTGAGAAATACAGGCAATGTGGCATAGAAATCTATCTTGCCCTACAAGAAAGTAAGGGAAAAGGGGATGGGGGGGAGTGGGGTGACAGAAGAGAGGGCTTACTGGAGAATGGGGCAATCAGAATATATGCCGTCTTGGAGTGGGGGGAGAGTAGAAATGGGGAGAAAATTTGTAATTCAAAATCTTGTGGAAATCAATGCTGAAAACTAAAAATATTAAATAAATAATAAAAAAGAAATATAATAAGAAAAAATACTAAGCACTTACTTAAATATGGCCACTTTGTTGATGACTTTCTCTAAGCCAGTTTCATTGTTTTCCTGTGGAAATAATATTTTTTGTTATTTGCCTTTATATGTCATTCTTTTTCTGTTACTCACATGACAGAAATCTTCACAATTCTGCCAGGCAACTATATTGCTCAGTAAATGATAACAAAAAGTCAATTTGCAGTACAATAAAGAGGAAATTAAATTTTAGTTTTTTTGGCAAATATCCTGACCAAAATCTCAATTGTCTCATCAGTTTCAGACAGCAATACTATCAACCTTCTAGTAAAGTATGGCTTCATATAATTTTTTTACAAATTATCAGTTGATTAAGCATAAAGATCTTTTTGTTGCAAAGTATGAAGATGAATCAATAAGTAAGGTGGATTTTCATTTTTATACACATTATTAATCTCTAATATTCATATTACCACATACTCTCACTACTGAGTGAATATGTAGCATTCATTGTTTCTGCAATATAAAGTTGGAAATATTTTTGTTCACATTTCTGGAAAAAAAAAGTATTTGAAGATACACCTATATTCACCTTACTGACTTCTCACATAATCATCATCAAAAGTATTATGCATACAAATGTACTAATACCTATAAAATAAGGCTACAAAATAGAGAATTCAACTCGTGATCTATACCAAAATGTATCTTTATGTAGTTTTTCAAATGTAATTCACAAACATTCTTTCTAATAAGCTTAAGCTATTATTTGTTGAATATAAGTTTCTAAGTGTTCACTCTCTGGATGCTGTGTCAGAAAAAGCTGTTTATAATAAGAAAATTCAATTTTATTTCCTTAAGTGATAAAAATAAGATTTGGATATTTATAGTCTCTCTCTTACAAAACCTGGAAATGTATGCTTCTTTTTTTAAAAAAAAAATACCCATCTCTCAAGATAAGATGAGGCAGCTAGGTGGCACAGTGGATAAAATGCCAAGCCTGGAGTCAGGAAGACTTATCTCCCTGAGTTTAAATCTGGCCTTACAAACTAGCTGTGTGACCCTGGGCAAGTCATTTCACCCTGTTTGCCTCAGTCTCCTCATCTATAAAATGAGCTGGAGAAGGAAATGGCAAACCACTCCAGTATCTTTGCCAAGAAAACCCCAAATGGGGTCATGAAGAGTTGGACATAACTAAAAAATGAATGACGAGTTAAGGAGTGAAAGATTTAAGGTGGCCCTGACTTATAAGTAAAGCTGAGTTTTTCACTGAAGACTATTTTGATGAGTTTCTGAAATTTACAAGGAAAAAATCACTCCTGTTATAATGAAATTGTAAAGGAATATAAATAATCTGAAGGAACTAACAAAGCATTGATAACAAGGAAAATATCTATTCCACTTCTATAGAGGGAATAAAAAATAGAACCAACTACTAGATTACTTCACATTTAATTTTTATTCTAATTCAAAACTAGCCTAGTGTAATTGAAAGAGTATTGATTGCATTTGGAGTTGGAATCCCACTCTGATGCATTCTGCATAATTGTGGGCAAGCATGAGGAATTCTGAATTTCGGTTTTCTCATTGTAAAGTGAATGTAATTACACTACATACCACAGAGGACTGTTATAAAGGAAAGCACTTTATAAGCCTTAAAATGCTATTAAATGACCACTTACTATCTTAGTAGAAAAACGAATGGGTTATAATAACTCTTTGGCGTTACAACTTGAAGATATATACATGTATTTTCAATATTCCAAAAGATCTTTGATTTTTTATTAGTTTAAATACTCCCCATACCAACAGAGAACACAACTCTGCCATGCTTCAGCAGATTTCGAATTTCTGTATCCAAAAATTAAACCATTACATGGTGGTAAAACTTTTGAGATCTGTGTCTACACAGATATAAATATATCACAATATTTCCAGAAAACTCTTTTTTAAGGAAGCTTTGATTTTACAATTAGCAAAGGACCAGGGGCCCTAAAAAGTGAAGAGTTTTTAATTAAAGGGGGAAAAAATAACCTACTCACATTCTCTGGTAATGATTTGGCAATGATACTATGAGGCATGGGCTCAATGCAAAGTAAGTGGATAATTTCCCTCATGATAACCTCTTCTTTGTTCACATTACCCACTCCAGGCACATAACGCTCTCCTAATAAGAACAACAAAGGAAAAATGAAGAATGAGGCATGTTAGAACACCAGTACTATTTATTTAAATGGTAATTGCCCATATGGCACTTAAAAAATAACATTTCATGAAATCTCAACTTGTATGTTAAATGATAAATATTATTTGCAAAGGCTCTCTAAATTTAAGCCCTCTAGGAAACTAAACACTTAATAATTATTCATTCATTCATACATCTAACTATCCTTCAAACTACACATCCCTTCAACTAAATTAGAAAATATTTCTAATTATGACAACCTCTAGTCAATTTAAATCAAGCACAGAGTACCTGAAGAGTTGATATCACTGAATTGTTTCTTCTTCAAACACTTCACTAATCAATAACTTGCCCCTTGTCTTCCTGTTCTCAAAAAGGAATAAAATGACAGTTCTTTTTTAAAAGCCACTTTTTAAAGGATTTGGCAAGATACCTTTATTAGTAAACAACAACCAAAAAATAGGGACAATCTGGTATTGCTATAGTTGCAACTTCACTAATCTGAATTTTCAAAAGGAAGCCATATAGCCAGATTCTTCTTTATTACTGTTATGAATCACACAAGCCTATTAGCAGTAACAGGGACCCTCTCATGCTACAATTGCCATCTAGATGCCAGTTCCAGTTTCTGGAACTCCTTACCATTAGCTTCTGTGGTGGTACTTGTAATAACACTTGGCTTTGGCATGAGAAGGATCCCTAGCTTAATGGAATTATTATAGTTCAGAAATTTACTCTAAAGTAAATCATTTGTCCAT
The DNA here is from genome assembly GCA_028646595.1 of Phalanger gymnotis. Taxonomy (NCBI): domain Eukaryota; kingdom Metazoa; phylum Chordata; class Mammalia; order Diprotodontia; family Phalangeridae; genus Phalanger; species Phalanger gymnotis. The sequence continues at coordinate 155,990,457 of CM053624.1, forward strand.
CCATTAAACTTCCAATTTCCAAGAGACAGAGGAATCCTGAAGCGCAATTCTGACCAAGTTACTTAACTGCTCCCAATATCCACAGCCTAAGCATCCAACATAAGGTCCAAATGACCCTAGGAAATGAGCTACTTGAGATTTTTAGCAGAAAAATACTTAAATAGCTAATACACAACTTGTAAGCCAATAGGGTTTGATAACCTGCCTGCCACTACCATTGTGTAATGGATACCAGGTATCCTGATTTCAGGCTTGGCTCAGATAACAATTATCATTGCTTAGCCTGTTGAAATGCCACCTCTCTACTTTGTGTTCCCATAGATTTTATTTCAGTTCTTCTATAACACTTACCACATTATGCCTGTCTTCACTGCGCTACTACATTTTCTAAAAATAAATGTTCCTGATATCTTTACATCATTTAAATTTCCTCCATGTGTCCCTTCTTCTAATTCTACAGTACTTCCATATAACAAAGAATTTTTTTTAAAAGAAAAAAGAGAAAAAAAAATCAGCAAAACCTAGCTCTCTCTCTCTCTTTATATGTAGGCAAATAAATATATAATCTAACAACATATGCAATGTTCCACAGCTATTGATCCCCGACCTCTGCAAAGGAATGAGGTGACATTATCTTCTCATATGTCTTGCTAGAGGCCAATCTTACTCTTTGTAATTATGCAACATTCATTTTTGCTTAGTGGTTGTTCTTTAAATTTGCACTGCTGTAGTAGATGCTTAATAAACGCTGGCTGACTACCTGTATTCTGGCTCTGCTTACTTCACTCTGAATCTTTCTTTCATGTAAATCTTTCCATGTTTCTCTATATTCATCATGTACATCATTGCTTCTTCTTGTTCTTGTTTCAGTCATGTCCAATTCTTTGTAACCCCATTTGGAGTTTTCTTGACAAAGATACTGGAGTGGTTTTCATTTTCTTCTCCAGCTCATTTTACAGATGAGAAACTGAGGCAAACAGAGTTAAGTGACTTGCCCAGGGTCACACAGCTAATAAATGTCTGAGGCTGGATTTGAATTCATATCCTCCTGACTCCGAGATGTGCACTCTATCCACTGTGCTACCTAGCTGCCCTATTTCATTTCTTATAGCATAATAATGTTTCATTATATTCATGTACCACAATTTGTTTGGCTATTCTCCAGCTGATGGGAATCTACTGTTTCCAATTCTTTGCTACCCCAAAAAGTGCCCCTTTGCTACTGGTTATGCTCTCTATAAGGACAAGGATGATGTCTTCTGCATCATGGCATATATAGTAAATGTTTGCTGAACTGAACAGACTTAGAATCACAGAATCCTACAGCCATAAAGGCCCTGAGAGCCTATCTAATCCAACCTCACCATTTTACAAATAAGGCAACTGAAACTCAGGGAAAAAAAAGCTTCCTTAAGGTAACAGAGCTAGCAGTAGCACCAGAGTGATCAGCTACATTTGTGATCCGTATTCCAGGAGTTACTCTCTATATTATAGCACATTGCCTTTTATTATGAAAACTCTTTTGAAGATATTTTGGCCACCAAATGAATTTATACTTAAAAATATAATAAGTTTTTTTATCAATCATATTTCAAATCATATTGGGGGTAAGGAGAGTGATGAAGGGGACTGACCAGACCTCTGATCTAACTGGTGCTGGGAACTGCAGATAATGAAGCGTTTCTTACCAATGCAGATAGAAAACTAGTCAGCAACTTATAGTCTTAAAGAGTTGCCTAAGGCAGAGGAGTCAAACACAGGCATGAAGGCCTGAAATATGTGGAACTAGATTAAAATGCAATTGGAGAATATTTAACTAACTAGATAAAAATACAAAAGAACACAGATAATGTTAATATGTAGTTTTCTGAGTCAATATAATAGATATAGGGATCCTTGTATGGTTTAGGGACCCTGTTTCTATTTGAATTTGACATGACCAAGCCTAGGACTTGAACTGAGGGCTTCCTTATGAGAACATTTACTTTCTCTCTATTACACCATACTGCCTCTCTTCTAGTCACATACTTCTGATTAAAAAAGTAAAAAGTATTAATATTACTTTAAATATTCAGAACAAATATATTAAAAATGAAAATAATATTATATTAAGAACTTTTCTCTTTATCTCCATTAAAGAAAAAGCAATTCCTAAAGTCTTAAGAGTTTGGCAGTTCTGTAAACCTAAAAACACCTTAAATGCCTAACTTTATCTTAAATAAATCTTAACTAATTCTATGACTATCTTTCTGAACTTTTCCTTTAGAATTTACTGCTCTCTTACCTTCAGCCAGTAATGCCTATATAATCAGTGGATTGGGGTTAGGCGGGGGAAATATCATACATACTTCTAAAGACCAAAATATTGAGTTCTTGTCTGCAATGACTGCTTAACTACATCATCTGTTGAAATATGTGATTACCTAGCAAACAGCTATTTGAAACAGATCAAGTATAATACCTCACATGTATATGAGTTTTATATGTCACTTTATGTATTCTATTTCATTTGATCCATGCAACCACTGCCAAAGGGGTAGATAAGACAACTGGGTATTATTCTCCTCATTTTCTAGATGAAGAGACAAGTTCAGAGAGACCATGTGCCTTGGCCCAGGTCACAGAGCTTGTCAGTAAAGGACACCTGGGACTTGAACTGGTCTTCTAAAGTCCATACTCAGTGCTTTCTGCTCTAACCAAGCTGCCAAACAAGGAAACTGTCCTTGAGTTTTAAATTCAGAACCTGTAAACTGATTTCTGTTAATCAAGGAATACTTAGATTAACTGCAGCTGTATTTTAAAATTTCCATATGTAACAGTCAATGTAAATGACCAAGACTATTGATGGTACAGAATATAGTTTTGCTTTCCCTGATCACCATTCATGGAAAAATGTCCAACATTTCCATGTCACTGTGATAGAAAACAATGAAAATAAAAGTTAAAATAGTATCTTACTTCTCATAACACCTACAATATCTTCAATATCTTCCCATGCCTAGACAGCTGTCAACACCAGATCTGCAGGTTTTCTTCATCTAAGTTTCCCCCCCATGAGACAAAGTATCACTTCTAAGTCAATATACATCAAGCAACCAAAGGCAAATCTCTAAATTCTATGCTTTCTGGCAGTGGTTACCTAAGCTTTTTAGTCACAATTTATCTTAAAATTAGTGTTCTGCATTGCATTAGGAGAATGGATTAAATAAAATTGCAGCAATCTCATTAATTTTCCTTCTAAAAGCAATAATATTCTACTTCAAAAATATCTGTTTTAGTCTTGTTACCTCTAGATTCTTACCCACAATGTAGATGATGAGCTGAAGCATTTCTTCTATTAGTGCATTATATTGTTTAACCATATCCTACAGAATTTTTAAAAAGAATAAATCAGTTACATTAGAACATAAGAACTGAAAAATGTCAGTTCAATGGTTCATTTATTTCCATATTTCCAGGCTCTGACTGTGGCACCAAGGCAATGCTAGTCAACCTCAAAAGGCTAAGGATGTACTCCCCCATATTACTAGCTTTCTATAAAAGAACATTAAACAATGAAATTAATTCTAACTAATCTTTACTCCTTTCCTCTATTATTAGTTTCTTCCTTCCCTGGTTGGAAGAAAAAGTAGTTTCAGATTCAAGGCTGTCACCCATGGTGGGATTATACTTTACTTAGTAAAAGTGGATATTCAGTTGCAGAAAGTGAACATTATAATATATGATTAATTTTTTTAAAAAAGCTTTCTAATGTCTCGTCCTGTCATCTAATGCCTTGCAAGAAGACTCCAAATAGGTAAGTGGGACTATTTTGTACATCCCAAATGACCAACTGGCATGGTAACCTCTAAATACTAATGCAATGAAAAATTTAATGCAATAAAAGGATGTTCAATATTGATGTCAATGGAATGACTTCACCTACCCTGTTCTGTTACTTACCTGGTCCTTGCTGGGAACAAGTTTCTTAAATGCTTCAATCAGTTCATATCTCTGAAGTATCAATAACAAGAAAGTGTTGGGATCCATCAAAGATGCACCAATCTGTGTGATATACCCAGAAGCATACATAAACATAAATTTTCTCATTTGCTAATAATTGTAACTTGGTTTTCATATAACTGTCACAAAAATTACAAAAGAAGCTAGTGCAAGATCATCCAGTAGCAGTTTTCATCATTATTCTATCATACTCTGCACTAGCAATGAAATAAAAGTTGATAAAATTAAGAAATAACTATAATAGCTAAAGTACAGAAGATTTTGAGGAGTAATAAGGCAATAAATACCAGTTATAATTAGAGATTACTACCTGAAGCATGATGATATCTTTGTCATACATTTCCTCTCTGCATTTAACATCTTGATAATAAAATACCTACAAGGTAAAAACAAGTAAATAGAGGTAAAAGGAAGAAATTGTAATTAAGGTTAACAACAACAAACAATTCTTACTAATCTGGAAACTGGAGAAGGAAATGACAAACCATTCCAGTATATTTGCCAAGAAAATCCAATGGACAGCATTGGCATGCTATGATCCACAGGGCCACAAAAAGTTGGACACAACTGAACAAATGAACAACAGCAACAACAAATCTAAACATTATCAAAAGACAGTAAGAAGTTAGGAAAGTTGTACTAGAGGGTGTCAGTCCCCTTTCTCTTTTCTTCGGGGTTCATGAATATTCACTGCTTATCAGTTACTCTAGTCATATTTGAGGGCCAGCTCTCAAAATTTTCCCTTCCCTTTTATAACGAAGAAGAGAGAGCATGATACCGTAAGATAAATAATACTGTAAAGAGACAACTTTGAATATAAAAATTGTAACCTGTATGCCAATCAGCAAACATTTCTTAAGGAGCTCTTCTGTGCAGAACGTGGCATGACACTGCTCCCCACTCTCCACCCCCTACCCTGCTCATCCACTGAGTTTAAAAAAAGATAACTAAACAAACGATAATAAATGACAGTTATATTAAGGAGTGCAAAACAAAGTACAATATGAGGCATAAGGGTGAAGGTCATTACTTTCTCCCCTAATCCCAGGGTGGACCAGGGAAAGCTTCTTGGAAGGGATATTTGAGTTAGGCTTTAAAGGACAGGAAAGAATTCAACAGGCAAGCCTGAGACAATCTATTTATTCTTAACAAAGTAGATTTTGTAAATCAGGATCAATGTTTTTTATTTGTTTAACTGTAAACTCCTTGAGAGCAGGAACTGTTTTATTTTTGTATTTGTATCCTAAACCGTTAGTATAGTAGACGGCACACAGCAGGAAATTAACACATGCTCATTGAATGAATGAACTCAATATGTGAAATTATCCACCACTAAAGTCTTAGTCTGATCCTTCATCATGATGTGGGCAAAGGTTCTTGAAAATGCCAGTAGAGCACAAGCTGTAGCAGGTCCTATTGATCAGGAAAGGCTTCAAAAATAGTCCTGGCAATACCCCATTAGCTGTTTGAGGACTAGCCTCACTGCACATGTAGACTCTTTTTTTTAATTTAGTATTTTATTTTTCCCCAGTTACATGTAAAAACAATTTTTAAAATTCGTTTTTAAAACTCTTGAGTTTCAAATTCTCTCCCTTCCTTCCTCCCCATCCCCACTCATTGAGAAGACAAGCAATTCCATATAGGTTAAACAGGTATAGTCATGCAACACACATAACCATAATAGTCCACATGTAGACCCATTAATGAAAAAGGTTCAGAGACTATTTAGATTCATATATGTGAAGAGTAGACTTTGATGTACCTGACTAATTAAAGAAAGACCATTTCTTCGCCACATATCAGCCCCAACTTGGGCAACCAAAACTAGACAACGCAAGGGATATTCCACCAGCAACTCTACTTGAAAATCTTCCTAAAAGTAAAGAGCACAGAATATCAGTATTTTAATATAAGTAGATTTATTTGTAGAGACAGGATTGTATATTTTGGAGCTGTAGTGAAACTGCTAATTTGTTGAGCAAGGAGTTTGGGAAAACTGAGAGTGGAGGTAACCTATCCACCTCTTCCACTGTTGTTCTAGCTTTACTGGGAAAAAATGGGAGATAATGTAGGAGGAAGGGTGGCAGAATAACCTGCCTTCCTCTGGGATTACCCCTTAACAGATGGCAAAGTATGCTCACAAGAAAAAAACTCTAAGTGTAAAATGTACATTTTTGTAAAAATTAATTTTTCAAACCTAGAAACATGCTCCACAAGTAATGTGACATAGCTCACACAAAACAGTAAAGATTTAAATACTTTTGTGACATAAAAAGGGCACTGGACCAGAAGGAAGGAGATTGGGGTTCTAGTCCTAATTTTGTTACTAACTGGTTTGTGACTCTGGGCAACTCATTTGACCTCTCTGCATTTCAACTTTCTCATCTTTAAGATGTACAAGTTGAACTAGGGATTTCTCAGGTCAATTCTTGCTATAAAATTTTAAGGTAATTTCAACATGCCACAGAGGATAACTTTCTAAGTGAGAATTTCAAGTGGATTTTCAAGGTATCCTTTTTTTTTTTCCTTCTTCACTATTTCTTCATAATATTCTTTGCTATTCATCAACTAGGAAGTGTTTAGAAATGAAAGACAAGAAAAATCAACCCTTAAACACTTACTGAAGGCACAAATTCATGCAGTCTTGAAAAGGCGCCGATCTTACTTAAACGTACATGAAGACCTAAAACATGAAAGAAAAATGAGTATGACAAAATCCAACTAATAATGCTCAAGTCAACTTGATACCTTCTGGATAATAGGATAATCCTTTAAAAAAGTTTGCTTTTCGTTGATAAGATTTATTTCAAAGTACTCTTATTTTTGAATTTCTGATTAAATTCTTAATCAAGGTTATTAATAAATGCCAGTATAGTATAAAAGATTTAGAGTTAGATAGGACCATAAAGATTATCAAACACAACCTCCTCTTTTATTCGATTAGATTATTTAGATACTGAAGTCCAGAGAGGAGAAAGAACTTCCTCAAGGCCACATAGGTAAAACGTGGCTAAGGCAAAACATGGACTTAGGTTCTCTAACTCCAAATCCAGTACCCATTATGTCACACTGCCATTAATTAAAATTTATAACTCTATATCACTCAAAGGCAATCAGTATATATATATATGTATACACAAACATATAACAATGTGTATACAACAATAAATTTAAGAAGTGATATGCTTATACGTTATACAAAAAGTATGGACATCATTCTAAATTTAATCCACATTCAGAAGATATTTAAAGACACATAAAAAAAAATTTTCTCCTTAAGATGAGTTAGAATGTTGATACAAAATAACATGATGTTAAGGATTAAGTGCAAGGTCTTTCTGTTATCACTTAAATGTTATAGAGAAGGACTGATATTGATTTTGCCCTGAAAACAGTCGCTTAATCAGGTTAAGTCTAAACAAGTATAAACCATCAGGTGTGAAACAATCGGAACCTGACAGGAGGGAAACAAGTGGATACAGTTTGGAACTATCATCAATTAAAAAAGAAAAACCATCACAATTAGATGAATGACAGAAAATAGGAATAAAAGAATATAAGGAGTTGAAGACAAAAGCAAGCATGTTTTAAAAATATTTTATTTTTTCCAATTACAAGTAAATTTTTTTAACAACCATTTTTTAAAATTTTGAGCTCCCTATTCTCTCTCTCCCTCCTCCCTCCCAACCACATTAAGAAGGCAAGCAATTTGATACAGGTTATACATGTGTAGTCATGCAAAATGTATTTCCTTATTAGTCATGTTGAGAAAGAAAGAAGATCAAAAAAAAGCGCCAAGAAAAATTTAAAAAGCAAAAAAAAAAAATTGCATGTTGCTATTTGTAGACTCCATCAGTTCTTTCTCTGGAGGTAGATAGCATTTTTCATCATGAATCCCTCAGAGTTATCTTAGATCATTATATTGCTGAGAATACTAAGTCATTCACAGTTGATCATTGTACAATACTGCTGTTACTGTGTACAATGTTCTCCTGGTTCTGTTCACTTCACTTTGCATGATTTCATGTAAGTCTTTCCAGGTTTTCCTGAAAGAATCCTGTTTAGCATTTCAAGCATTTTAGCAGGGAAGTATGGTGACATTAGCAATATGATGGTGAAATTGGACAGTGGGAAATATCAGGAACAAACAGCTATGTGTTTGTTTCTGTTGATTAGGTACGTAATACAGAACAGTAATTTTCAAAGGTGTAATGTGAAAAGTTCTTAGAGATGGTCTAAATCTGTTAAAGAAAGTAAGGGGCTCAAGACAGAACTGGGCAAGCAGCAATGTATGGCATACGATATTTGGTGAGAAGCAGCACAGCTTCTCACTGTGGATAGAAAGAAGGGCTCATAACACGCAAGTCCTGCCTCCAATATCTACCTGGGCAAATCATTTAACTTCTCAGGGCCCGAGGCAAAACTCTAATACTCTAAGCTGAGTTTCCTTTACAAGAGTTGATATGCTGATGAAATCATAAGATTGATCAATAAAAAAAATCAACCAGCCCATATTTGGCATGTTCTGAGCAGAAGCAAGCGTCTCAAATGATGAGCTGCTAAATTAAAATGGCCTACTGATCCAAAAAGTTTGAGTGCTGCTATTTAACGGTATCTTAAAGACATAATTATGCCTCTTTAGGTCCATTAAGTCCAATGCAGTTCTACTGAAGTAGATTAATAAGTGGAATGAAAAATCAGAGTGTTAAAAATGGAAGTAGGCCCTCAAGTTCTTGATAAATTCAGGAAACCATCTGACTCAATGCAAATGATAAGAAAAAGAAAGTTCTATAAAATTTTAAGTAGCGAGGGCCACTAGCTGCAACTATTGGACCAAGAAGGATACTAAATATCTTCCTGAATTTTCAAAAATCTTATTTCCTCCCATTGATCAGTTGCTCAAAGAGCCAGGCAAACGATATCCTCAGTTTCCTAAGTGACTAGTGAGTTCACAGTATGCATAAGTAGGAATATGAACTATCTGAGATCTTGCTAGATGGATAGCTAGAGAGATAGAGATATAGTTATAGATCTATCTGTAGAGATAGATCTCTATACACATACATTTGTGGAGGCATACAGATATATAGCTACACATGTTCATGTAGAGAGAGACAGAGACATCTTGATGGAGAAATCTCTCTAGTCAGCTTGTGCTTAACTTCTATAATAAAAAGAACTAGGATGTGCTCCTAGAGTAACATTTGTAATATGGTTTTCTGAATTAAAAAGAACTTTCTGAATAAAGATAAAAATAAATATATTTTTATTATATATATTATATATTATATATAATATATATAAATAAAGATAGATAAAAATAAATATAAAAATAAAAAAATAAAATAAAGATAAAAAAGATAAAAAAAAAAAAGAACTTTCTGAATAAAGATAAAAAAAAAGGTTTTATCACTTTGAGTATACAAAAACCAAAGATCATGTAACAAGTCAGAAAGAAACTCACCAGCAAGCGTCCTGGAGAGTGGCAAATGTATGCTGACAGGATCTACAGACACTTTGTGGGGCTTGCATTCCAAAGTGTGGCCATACAAGTAAATTACAGACTTTTCATGAGAAATGTTACTTAAAGTACATTTCATCACAGCTTCATGACAGTCTTTATAAGCCACTAATAACAGCTCTTCCTGAAAACAAACAAAAAATACAAGAATGTTAACTCGTCATTTAACTCTATTCAGCAAAAATTTGCTAAACCCTAACCACATGTAGAGTACTACGTAGGGTACTTGGGAAGAGAAAAATACAAAGTATAGATAAGATATGGTTCTTTACCATCTAGCTGGGGAATATGGCATACACAAATAACTAAAATACAACAAAAGTTCATTAGAGAATTAAAACACAAAGCACTTTGTGAGGTGAGTAAAAGGTTGTCATTGACTTAGGTAGGAGCAGGGAAAACAGCTTCTGGAAGAAGGTGGCATTTGAGTCAAGCTGGGTAAGAAATGAAGAACAGGCAAAGACGGATGGCATTTAAGGTATATAATACATTTCTGAAAGATCTCAAAAGGCATGAGCATAACACATAGGGACAAGAAAGGACAGGGCTTACACAAGAGACAAAAGCTGGTCTACTTGTCTATAAATACATGGAGTACAAAGAGGGCAACTAAGATGGTAAAGAGCCTAGAGAAAGTGATATATGAGGATCACTTGAAGATGCTGAGGATGTTCTGCCTCTAAAAAGAGAACATTTACTAAAATATAACAAGTTACCATCAAGTATCTGAAAGGCTATTAAATGGAAGAGTAATTAGATATGATCTTCTTGGCAATGGAAGGCTAAATAAGTAGCAATGGATAGAAGTTTAATGAGGAAAATGTAGGCTTGCTCTAAGGAAACATGTCCTAATGACTTAAAACTATCGAAAAGTGGAATGGTCCACTTTTAGAAATAGTATATTCAGCTTCTCAAAAAGCACTGTAATAAAGTTTGGGTGACCTTGTATAGGATAAGTTAGAGGGTACTTTTGGATGAGACAGCCTCTGCGGTCCTTTCCAAATCTTTGCTGGGAGTAATAGAAGGCTTGAAAGGTAGGGTGATGACATACCATGGGGGAGAGTTTGGGGTGGGGATGGTGGGGCCTTAAAAGCCAGGTAGAAGAATGTGAATTTTGTTCAGTAGGCAATGGGGAATCAATGAAGATTTCTGAGTAGAGGAGCAATATGATTAAATCATTAAATTAAAGCCTAAGAAGGGTGAGAGAGTAGAACAAAGAAGGTTTGTGAGGAGGCTAATAAAATAAATGGTCCAACTAAATAGTAATGACAATCTGTACTAGGGTGCTGGCACTAGGATGAAAAAGAAATGGAATGGATACAAGAGATGTCATAAGGGCAGAAACCATAGGTCTTGGTAACTAGGCTATGAGAGGTGAGGGAGGGGAAAAAATCAAAGATAACACCAGGTTTCAAACCTTGAAAACTGGGTGAACACCACTGATATAAAAAGTGATGTCAGAAGGAGGAAAAGGTCCAAAGTAAAGAAAATAAGCTTCTTATTAGATATGTGGGACTTACTCATTCAACAAATATTTACTGAATTATTACTATGTACAAAGCACAGTGTTAGATTGTTTTTTGAATACAAAGAAAGCCACGGCATTTATGGGTGGTCTGAATCTCTAAAGAAAATAAGAAATGTACACAAATAAATCAAATATAAGGCAGTATGTGTTAATTGCCATATGAACAATATAAATTAAGTGCCAAAGAACAGAAGTAGCAACAACTGCTAGCTGGGATAAAAGTAAGAGTTTTGAAATGGGTGGCATGTGAACTGGGCCTAAAAGGATGGGTGTGATTTTATAAGCTGGAAAGAGAGAGGGAGGATATTCCTGTATGGAAAGCAAAGACATAAAAGAGGAAAAAAAAATCTCATAGACAAGATTTACTTACATCAGAAGCGCACCATTCTTGGAACATTAAAAGAATGTTTTTCAACTGCATCTGAATAGCAATAGCAGCCTCCCAGTCTGGCTCCACTTCAATGTGCTGCCCTACTTGCCTTTTGATCTCTTCCATTCCCTGAGAATAAAACCCAACAACACACACACGCATTTTTAAAATATAGATATAGATACATGTAAACACACTTACACATGTGTACATATATGTATATGTGGTTGTGTGTGTGTATAAAAACACGGCTGTTCTCTTTTTTTAAAGGTAGTATTGTCCTAGCTGTGGGACCCTAGGCAAGTCACTTAATCCCAATTGCCCTGCCTTCCCCCCTCCAATAAAAAAAAAGGTAATATTGTCACAAAGAAATACATTTTAACAGAAAAATGAATAATAAAAGTATCTTTAATTTACATAAACTAAACACACTGGAGAACTTAAAAAAAAAGACTGTTTCATTTTATAAAGAGGTAAAGTGAAATACTAACAGAATATTAAATGAGTCTATAAGAGAAATTCTATTTGAGGACACACATCATAAACTTCTACTTTGTTCTTTCTCAATTAAGGTAATTATCTTCAAAATGAAAAGCATAAATCATTACAAATATTTATAGGATCAGGGCTGTGCAGCAGGAAGAAACCTCAGAGGTCATCTAGCCCAATCCTCTCATTTTATACATGAGGAAACTGAGGTTATGGGAGTTTAAGTGACTTTCCCAAGGTCACACAGGTAGTATCAGAAGCAGAGCCTGCAAATCCAGGTTGTCTGACTCTAGAATTAGCATTCTTTCTCTTATACTAGGCTGCCTCTTCCATATAGTAAAAAAAGAAAATTTGTCATACATGATCCTTAAATATAAAAAGACCAGAATGATTTCAGACAGATTTAATATCATTCCTCTATGTCTTCCATTAATGATGATAAGAGATAATAAAGTACCTGCATACATGCAAGAATCTTCAGGAAAGATCTAAAACCTTCAAGAAATTGTACTTTTAATTTCTCTGACCATAGTGCAGGCTTACTGATAAGGACATACCTGTTTCAAAAGACAAGGAAATATGTTACTTACATACCTAGAGATAGTTTTATATTTCACTGGATTGCAAACATTATCATTAACATTCTTTAAATAAAGCAACAAAAAACCACCATCTCATTCACTGCAATAACCTCGAGCTCCAGCAAATAGGGATCTGGATATGCTAATTTATTTTCTGGCTAATAAAGCTAGGATATGAATTTGTACTCTGGCAAATGTCAGACAAGGAAGAAAATATACTTACATACTGTATCCTGTGAGGCAGGTATGGCTCCTTAACTGGGCAAAGAACTGACCTAACCTAACAAAGGCTTCCACACAGATTTCCTAGGTTGCATGTAATCCAAACCCACATCCTACTAAATGGAGAGATGGCTCACAGACTCGCTATAGAGGCAAATAAAGGAGTTGGCAGGATTGGTTTTAGCACACAGAGAAGAGGTATCATTTCTTGGGATTCTTAGTCATCCAAATAACCAAGTACTTATGGTATGCATTTGCAAAACAGATTACCATGAAGATAATTGCAGTCTGTGTGCAGATTCTGTTGCAGAAGGTAAGGAGATAGCAATCCTATGGAAAACTTCATAGGGATAACCCTGATTCAAAGAATTTCTAAGACACTCAAAACATACACTTTAATACTCTGTGTCTTCAATGCAATTGTCAGTATATGTTGTAAAACCCTGTTCAGGAATAAGAAAATAAAGGGGCCAAAGACTATTCAGAAGCCATACTCCTGGAGCCTATGTAGTTCAAAAACTTTCTTCAAGAGAGTCAGGAGGTGTGAAACATGGAAAGCAGTAAATAACACAAAAAAAATTTAATTGATTAGATTCTAATACAAGATATGACTGGTTGTCAATGAGGGAATCATTTTCAAATCAGCAAGGTATGGTCAGATTTGTCAAAGCAAAGATCAAAATTAATATCAAAAATAGGAAGACAGAGCACATAGTTCAGGCAGCTCCAAAAGGACCTATTTAAACAAGCTGTTGGTGCTTTAAAAAAAAAAGGTGGAGGGGGAAGAAATGGACAAAAGAACAATCACCAAACTACCATCCCATAATTTCTTAATTTAAGTGTAATTAACGTAAAGCAATTACTACAAAGAGAAGACTAAAAGAGCCTAGAAACTGCCTCAGTCAACAAACATTTTGTCTCTTTGACATTTATAGCAGTAAAGGGCAACACTGATTTAGAATATAAAATCACCTGCAAATATGCAAATCATCTGCAAAAAGAACAAGAAACCACACAAGGGAAATGTTTAGAGAAAGCTTGGTACAAAGACAAAAACAAATGAAAAGATATAGCCTAATTTCCTTCTTTTCCTTTTTCCTTTTCTTTAGGAAAAAACACATTAAATTCTTATACATTTGTTCATCACTGCTTACCTACCTGTCAGAAGACTTGAAGAGAAAAGCATAAACACAGAACAGTTACTGATCTAACTCAGTGGTTCCCACAGGGACTAATAAGTGTGTTTCACATCAGTTTGGGAGAGATAGAAGAGATCCAAGGGATCCAAGCTCCATACCCCATACATCCAAGCTTTGGAGAAGGAGAAAACCCTTGTTACAGCCTTAATAACACACCAAAGGCTGTCCACAGGTTCAAAGTAGGATTGTTCTAACCACTTTACAGAAGGGTTTCTCAAAACCCACCTGCATCAGCAGCATTCTGTCCTTGTGGTCCAGTGTTCAACACAGCATCACTTAGAACTGCAGTTACCACAAAGAAAACTCTTTTGGTCACTCTCTATGACCAGCAGTTTCTCCCTACTATCCAAACTGAGGTTTAGGCACAATGAAACTAGGACTTGACAAGGCAAAATTATCCCAATTATGAATATGGGCATAGATACACAGCAATACTTTGTTTCTTACTCTTTTTCAAATAAAATCTTATATAACAAAATATATTCATGGTTTATCTCAAAGGGAGAAATAAATTAAGAATACATACTACTTAAAAGATAACCCACACCATTTCCCAAAATCAACTTACTTGAGGTCACATATAACCGCATATACCCTTCCCAATTTGTCCTGGCTGTAACCCTGGAAGTTGAATTTGTTGTTCTTGTCCAAGTATTCTGGTAAAACTTCTAGCAGTGTTTCAGTAATGACAGAGATAACATTCTGCTCTTCAATGAGATGACGAGCCTACATAGTATTTCAATAATACTGACTTTAATATTAAGCCCTCAAATGTACATCATTTGTTTATTCAGCAAATTATAGAAAACAAAGTCAGCACTCAATGTAAAAATCTTCAACCATTCCCATTAGAGAAGAAGCAAATAGAGAACCAGAATATATACTCATTATCAATGTTCATGTCAGAACAGTACAGAAAATGACATACTTTTCAAAACCGACCATGTAAGTATCTGCTCTAGAACTACCACCTTTCTTATAATCATAGAATTAAGATTTAGAACCAGGAAAAAGTGGAAATCATCTAGTCCGGCCCCTCTGAAACCCAGAAGTTAAATGACTTTCCCAAATAAAAAAGCTGGGCTTTGAATTCAGGTCCACTAACTTCTTTCCACTGAATCATGCTTCCTATTCTGCTCCCTCAAACTATTATCCAGTCTGCTGAAAATACACAGAGAGAATAGAACTGATCTCTCAGGAGACATCAAGGAAAGCAGGGCTCTCTATTCTCGAGGGCTAGGTACCATAATCTCCAACAACTGGAAACCTTCAGTAAATCTCCCTCTTATCCTGGCTTCTTATTTCAAAACAAAACCAAAAAAATTAGGAATGAAAGAATATTTAACAAAAACAAATTTTTCACACACACAAATACATATACACACACATTCAGAAAGCAGGTTTGACTTAACTACATGGGCCCAGAATAGCTACGTGGACCTTCACATCCATTCCCAGATACTCAGGTTTTTATGTGGTTTGGGTGGCAAATAGATGAGTGGCAAGTTTATTGATTGCTTTGATTTTAAGAAAATGTAAAAGTAATCTGAACCACAAAAAGTAGGAACAAAGCAGTAACGTGTACATACCAGAGTAGGAACAGTAAACATCTGAACTGATAATGCAGTCACAGAGAGACTTCTATCATGATCATCACTGATGTAGTCTTTCTGTAGTGGTTTATAAAACTGAAAGATTTTTAGAGAATCTTGATTACAAACTGTTATTAGAAACTTTTTCAACAATTGAATTTAACTCATACACAGAGACAACAATATCAGAAACATCAAGAAACCTGAATTCTATCCCTAGGCCTATTACTCTTATGTGCCCCTAAGTTCTACATCTGTAGGGCTAGACTAAACATAATCTATTTACTAGAGATATTGTGTTGATTAATACCATTTTGCAAATACCTGAAAAAGATGCATAAATATTAGTTCAATGACCCAAAGCAACAAATCTGAGAACTATGAAATATCCCAGAGGCAGCTCCAAAGAGCTAGGATTGGGTGGGACTCTCCTCATAATTCTAGGATCCGAGGAAGTACTCAGCAGAGAACAAGGGGTTTCCTCTTCGTGTTTGTGGATGATTATTAAGTTCATAATAAAAATACTTTATTTTACTAAGTAACGATGCTTTTTAAAGTCTTTTTAAAACAAAAAGGAATTTCCTAAAGTGATAAGGAATCCCTACATAGAAGAAGTAACTTTAGAATTGAGGAGTGGAAGTAATACAGCATGTGTACGCTATTAATTATTCAGAATGAGGGTTCATATTCAGAATGGCTCTAATTTGAAAACAAGAAGATAGCTGGGGCAGTTGCAAGGTAGAAATCATCTCTTTATACCTTACAAAGTCAATCTGTTACTGCAGGGATAAACCCTTCTATGTGCCTAGCTTCTTTGTGACAAACCACTAAGAAGAGTTTTCACAAAACTGACGCAGAATTCTAGGGCTATCATTTTAAAAATTCTCATTCATAAGATGCAGCTATGGTATTGGATCCAAACAAATATCACCTGTAGAGGAGACTCAAGCCTTTGCCTAAAAATTATTCTAGCCACACTCATGTTCAATGTTCTGCCTGATATTGACAAAAAAGGGTATGTTTTAGAACAACATGACTGCCTTCCTTGTTATCAACCTTAAAATTCAAGGGTGCATCCCAAAAGATCCTAATTTATTCTTAATGACAGATCATGTTATGGATTGGTTATTCATAAGTTCATTCTTGCACAGATTTCAACTTGTAACTTTGGCCTATCTCATCATACTCTCTATACTGCCTATCACAATCTTCATTCCACTTTCAGCTTCCAATCTAAGCCTGACTCTTTTTCTTGGACCAGTCTCAGGTCTCTCAGAACTGCTTAAAATCAAAATTGAATCAGTTAATATTTATTGAACACTTACTATGTGTAAGGCTTATGGAGGGTAAAAGGAATTGAGAAAACAAATTTTGAAAGTGTGAAAAAGTAAGCAATAATGCAAAAAATAAATAATGGGGATAAAAGAATTAGAGTATTCAGTGAATCCTCTGTGGAAGATTTAAGGAAGGAAAGACAGGGAAAAAAACTGTATCACTGGAAGAAATATCCACACCAATGAAAGCATAGATTTATCAGGGTATAACAGTGAAGGAGGTAGGATTAAAGCTTCCTTTTTCATTTTAACCTTGAAAATATAAGTATAATTCTAGTGCCCATCCTGATTCTTCCTTCTCAGCCATATATCTCTTCCTCCCCTTAATCTGAAATCACTTCTCTAACTCATCTTCTGCTTCAATACATTAACGAATGAAGAGATTAAGTAGATTGAGTATTTCTGTGAATGGGATAGTATGTCCTCTCCTTGCATGATTTTGTATTCTCTGTAGGAAACCATTTATGAGACTATCAGGTGCTAAAAGAAAACAATAAAAATGAACTATAAAAATCAAGCTTTTCGAAAGCACTCAACTTCTATTTCTATTCTTTTACTTATAAAAATCACCATATTCATAGTCACAGAGTGATACTTTTATATAGATATAGATAACAGACAATTACCTTCACAAATTCCATGGCAAAGAGCTTTTTATATTCTATTTCCATGAAAAAACTACTGAAGATCAATTCGTGAAGTATCTTACGTGCACCTGTGAAAAATAACATTTTATGGGGGTAGAAGGCAGGGAAATTTTCCAGGATATTCTAAAAATAATGAACATGTTAACAGGCCTCAACCAAAATATTAATTCAGCATTGTTAATAATATAAAGCCATAAATGAGGCTTTTCTTGTTTTCTTCACATACCAGCATTTCTATAACTCTTTAATTTATTTTATGTCCTTGCTTAGCCTTTCCTCTTATTTCATATTTATGTGTGGATTTATTATAAATATGGAAGGAATATCCTTACTTGAAAAGTCTCTTCTATCTTTTTTCTCATTTTATCACCATCATTCCTCTTCCCCTCTGTCCTCTCCTTTACTTTTTTCTCTCTCATGAAGAAATTTTCAAGAGAAACTTGAATAAGATCAATGAATAAATATTATTTACTGCCCCTGACTAACAGAGGAGATTGAGATCAGAGAAATACTAGCTTGATAACTGAGGTTGGCCTAAAAGAATACCCCTTTTACTAATAAATGACTAAATAATCTCTTTACCTTAAGGTATCATAGCATTTTGAAATCAACAAAGTCAGTCAATTTAACATTGAGGGAAGTACTTGTTAAAATGGATTATGGCTCTTATTCAAAGCAATAAGATCTATTCACCTTTATAAAGCTTTGCATCCCAAAGCATTAACCTGCTTATGTGGCAGGGATCACCAGGGACATCTTCTTGGAGGCAGGCCTGGCAGAAGATCTGTCGAAAATCACCTGGGAAAGAAAAGTCAATGCAAACATTCATACTTTTCTCAATCCTTCTCCAAAAACACATAGACCACCTTGTCTTAAAACATCAGGATTACTAGTTTCAAACTAACAGTCAAACATTAACAACTGGCTGCTTTATTTTAAGATATTAAGAGCCAATTAAGAAAACAATTAAGAACCTATGAAAAATACAAGGTATGACCCTGAAAATATATCAAAAGCTTAACAACGGAGGGAATAGATTAATATGATCACCTTAATTTCAAATGCAGTCTATTTAATCAGATTTTAAAACCATGGGTAAGAAAACAATGCTTATAAGAAATATGAAGGAATATGTGCTTACTTGAATAGCTCATAAGTTTGTTCAACCATGCACCAAGACGCAAAGCAAATTTCTGATGAGCCATAACATCAGCATGTAGAACTTCTACATGAAGTGGATGCTGAGAAACATTTTCTGAATGAAACTAGAGATACAGTAAATAATTAAAGAAAACAAAGAATAGATTGTTAGGAAAACCTAAAGCATAACTAAAAACTAAGCTTAACTGCTTTCAGATTTTAACTTAACCAATAGAATCTTATAATTTGTTGAATTCATCTAAAATTTATCTCAATTGCCTTTCATCTTTATTTAACTTCTTCCTTCTAATGTTAATTTTCTGTTCATGAGGATTATGGCAAATGGGGAAAGAAGAACAGAACGATACATTAAACAGTGAGCCATCAAGCTCCTGGAAGGCAGTGATCATGTCAGTTTGATTTAGTTTGTACGGCCAACTTTATTCTATGGGATGTCTTGCTCCCCCTCCTATAACCATCCCCTCTAGAGCACAACTCTCAGCTTCCCCTCCACTGACACAGTTCTCTTATGGTTCCTTTTGTATGTTCAAACACTTCCGAAAGCAGTTACCTTGATACTTTCCTTTGCTTCTCGACAATGAACACAAAATCCTAGTTTAACAGCCCGACGACCCTAATTATAAACAAAATTTGGAGGATTATTAAGTAACAGAGTGACATCAACACTAAGCTACACTGGTGCTAAAAGTCTAACAAACTATGAATTATTAAAACCTGCTTGCTAAAGCCTAGACCAAAGATGAGTCTGTCTCCACCACATTCACTTGGAATTCTAGAAAGGAAAAGTGAAGGCTGGTGGCTTTGCAGCCCAAAGCTCTCTAACCCTATGGCTTCAGGATATAATAAGATCAGAACGGCACCTTTGTCTTAAGCTTATGGTGTTTTTTATGAAAGTAATAGACTCTGTTTTAAACGTGTCTAAGAAATAAGTACTGGGCCCAGTACTGAGCTTCACAGACTGGGGGCTAGGAAAAGTCATTGAAGTGCAGCAGCATGATGAGCTTCACACCATCCAGAACTCACACAATCAGAGCTGGTGAGCGCCTCAAAAATCATCTAGTTCACCCCCAACCAAAGCTCAAATCCCATCTTCAACATCCCAGGGAAGTGGTCAGTGAGTCTCCCCTTGGAAGCTCTCAAGTGACTGAAAACTCACTTCCTTGCCAGGCTATAACTACTACTTTATGAAAAGGCTGAGAGGTGGTAAGAGAGACATAGCTGTCTTCAAATATGTAAAGGGCTATCAACTGAGAGAGGAATCAGATAGGAATCTGATCAGTTACTGAAACTGATTCTCACATGGCATAATTTCCAGGCCTTTGATTATTCTATTCACCTCTGGAACAGCACAAGAGACAATGGGCTTTACATCCTGGAGAATATATGTCAGTCTCGTGGAGGCTGGCATCTGTGATATGTAAATGTTAATAATTACTACTAAATTAGTCACCACATTCTACTGTGTAGGCCAAAGCTTAATACAAAGCAATCACTTGGCTATAACACAGTGTCAGTTATTAAAAGAATTTAAATGCGTTTAAACCATTAGATATAGTACTTCTACTTTCGGCTCCATCTGGGAGATAAAATTATGAATAATGGTATAACAACTTACATTGACATAATACTTTAAGGTTCAGAAAGTACTTTATGTATATAATATTATTATATTCACAGGATAGAAGTAAATCTATCATTAAAAACCAAACAAACATGCCCTTAGAATAAACATTCAAAAGAAGACAATGTTGTCCCTTAGTATGTACATTCTTTTTAAAAGTAATTTGATAGCACACCTAAGGGAAAAGTTGATTGTGTTTCAGCATAAATAAACATAACATAAAAAGAAACAATTTACGTCACATACATTATGCATATATGCAAGACTTTTAAAACATGCATTAAAAAGCTGGTAAGAAATTTGATTGCTGTCAATTATGTAAGACATGGTACGCTCAACTCTTGATTACTCATTATTCAACCGATTATTCAACACGTAGACTGTTTAAGATTCTTTACTGCTCTTCCCTTCTGTGGGTTGCCTTTTGATCCTTTTACAATCACTACCTCCATAAGCAGTGCAGAAATACAAGAGGAAGAAGGTAAAAACATTCTAGTGTAAAATGCCTGTGCAGGAATAGCATGAGGAAAACCAAAATCTTTCACATATAAACAGTATGTTTTCCCAATCAGATTACAAATAGCTCAAAAGCAGGGACTAGGTCTTCTACTGCTTCTTTAACTCCCCTAGAATTTAGTGAATAGAATATGTACATGGTAAACAATGAATGCTTAATATTGAATAAATTATTAAAATTATTCAAAATTTGTACTAAATGATATAAAAATTAAACAACTTCATAGACCAAAAAAATATACTGAAGCAAAGCAACAATAGCAGGTTTACTTGATCTGTTTTTCCATTATATTAAAATCTGCTACATATATAATCCTGGGTGTTATTATGTATACTCATCTTAATTATCAAAATGATAGGAAAAAGACTGGGAGTGAGATTATTCAAAACCTCAGATAGATCAAAAGAACTAACCAAATATTTGGTGAAATTTTTCTTATTTCATTATTGTAGGATAGTTAATATAATATGAAGATTAAATTGAAAGGAGGCTAGTGCCTGATAAAGCTAGTAAATGCTAAATAAATATCTACTGAACTGACTATTGACGAACACACAGGACACTATATTTGCAATAGATTAACATTTCCCTAACCTCTTTGTCTATGGCAGTGGTATGCAATTGAGCTTCTGCAAGTTCACATTTAAGAGCTTTCTGCAGACTATATATAACATGGTCATAAGAATGGTGCTCATCGTTGAACAGGACACAATAGTATCTCTCAGTTTTCTCCCTAATAAAGAAAAAATGAGACAATTAGATAATCAAAGGAAAACATGAAAAATATACTTGGCATACATATACAAATAAAACATAATAAGAAAATTCCATTATTCACAGGTAGATTCTTGGCATTAGACTTATCCTCATAAGTCTTTTTAAGTTTTAAGTTAACCAATCAACAAACATTTATTAAAAGCCTTCTATAAGATAGCAGTGAGACAGTGGAAATAACACTGTATCAGTGAGAAGATCGTGGTTCAAACCCCACCTCCACTGTCTATTAGCTGTGAAATCTTGAGAAAGTCAATTAATTTCCGTGGACTTCAGTTTCATGATCTGCAGAATGAGAGGTGTGGAATCATTGGTCTCTGAGGTCCCTTCCAGACCAAGATCTGGATTCTAAGAATGTTATGCCAGATCCTAAACTAGGTACTGAAGATAAAAACAAAAGTGAAATGGCTCCTGACCTCAAGAAGCTCACCTTCTTTTGAGGGAAACAGTATGTACGTAGAAATACACAGAAGATGTATACAAAATATGAGACAGTTTGGTTATAAAGAAAGGCTTCATTTAGAAAGTGGTACTTGAGCGGAAGCTTGGAACAAGGGTTTCTAGGAAAGGGAGGTAAGAAAGAAGGGTATTCAAGGCCTGGGGAACAGTGAGAGCAAAGGAAAAGATATAAGACCTGGAATGTCATGCGTGAGGAACAGTAAGAAGACCAGTTTGGTTGGAAGGCTGAGTACAGGAAAAAGAAGAATATATAACAATGCTGGAAAGATGCAAATGCCAAATAATAGGTGACATTATCAACTATCCTACATTAGGTACTTGATGTTCAGTATCCTTTATTCTTTTTGCCTTTATTCCCCATTTAGATTGTCTGACAAGTAGTTTCTAGACTAGAAATAGTTAATGTTCTTTTAAACTAAAGTACCTCATTATCATTGTAGTGCTACCAATATTACTGCCATCCCAGCTTCCCCTCCCATTCTCATCCCTCTATACTTTGAGAATTTATAAACCAAGAATACACAAAGTTCAGAAGGCAGCTATACTAAGCCTTGGAGCCTTCAAGGTCTATACTTAAATGACATTCCTTTGATGAAATCTTTAAATTTTTTTTTTAAATTATGAACTTAAACACCCAAACGGAGAGTATTTCCATATGCGGCACAAAACACAAAAAGAAGGTTATATATGAAATTGTGAATCTCCATTTCATATCACCTGGATTTTTAAAAGTATATGATAAATCCCTTGCATCACTTTAAAATCTGTCCTGTTTGTGCCTCCTTCTGTTCTCCTCTGTACATTTCAAAAGTGTTTCAATGACTCTTTTTCTGGTATCAGTATTACTATCTCCTAACTTCCCCCTACAAATTAAAAAAAAAAAATCCAAGGTGGAGGAAAAAAGCCAAAACCAAAGCCAAAAACAAATAAGCATAGCTAACAAAAACAAGACTACAAGTGGCCACGTCCCAAAATGCATGTCTTTTTTTCTGTCAGGAGGGTGGCATGCTTCCTCACAAATCTTCTTGAGACATGGCTGGTCATTATGTAAATCAGAGAGCTCTTAAACTATTTTTCTTTTAATGGTATTTTGGTTTTTTTCTTCCCAATTACATTAGCACTCAATTTTTTTTTACAAGATTTTGAGTTCCAAATTTTTCTCCTTCCTCCCCTCTCCTTCTCTCTTCCTAAAATGGTAGGCAAATCGATACAGGCTATATATTTGCTACCATGTAGTACATATTTCCTTATTAGTTACAGTTGTGAAAGAAGAAACAGATCAAAAGGAAAAAAACAAGAAAAAGAATAAAGTAAGTGAAATAGTATGTTGATCAGCATTTAGAGTTCATTGGTTCTTCATCTGGATGTGGATTGCATTTTCCTTCATGAATCCTTTGTACTGGTCTTGGATCACTGTGTTGTTGAGAAGAACTGAGTTATTCATAGCTGACCATCACACAATGTTGCTGATACTGTGTACAGTGTTTTGGTTCTTCTCATTTCATTTTACATCAGTTCATATATGCCTTTCCAGATTTTTCTGAAATCTGCTTGTTCATTTCATACCCACGGTAGTATTCTATTACTTTCTTACACCACAGCTTGTTCAGCCACACCCCAATTGATGAGCAGCCCCTCAATTTCCAATATTTTCCCACAACAAAAAGGGCTGCTATAAATATATTTGTACATGTAGGTCCTTTTCCCTTTTTTATGATCTCTTTGGAATAGAGACCTAGAAGTGGTACTGCTGGATCAAAGGGTATGTACAGTTTGGTAGCCTTTTGGGCATAGTTCCAAATTGCTCTCCAGAACTGGTAGATCAGTTCACAACTCTACCAATAGTACATTAGTGTCCTAAATTTCCCACATCCTCTCTAACATTCATCATTTTCTTTTTTGTCATACTAGCCACTGTGATCAGTGTGAAGCGGTACCTCAGAGTTGTTTTAATTTGCATTTCTCTAAAAAAAAAAGTGATTTGGAGCACTTCTTCATATGCCCATAGAGAACTTTGATTTCTTCATCTGAAAACTGCCTGGTCATACCTTTTGACAATCTATCAATTGGGGAATGGATTAAATTCTTATAAATTCAGTTCTCTATATATTTGAGAAATGAGGTCTTTATCAGTGACACTCGCTGTAAAGATTGTTTCCTAGCTTTCTGTTTTCCTTCTAATCTTGGTTGCACTGGGTTTATGTGCAAAAGCTTTTTCATTTAATATAACCAAAATTATCTATTTGACATTTTGTAATGCTACGTCTTGTTTGGTCATGAACCTGTAACTCTTAACTTCTCCCTTAAAGATCTGGATGCTATACCGCTTGGTGCGTATATGCTTAGTATTGATATTACTTCATTGTCTATTCATTATCTCTTTTTTTTTCATACTTTATTTTTTATTTTTAGTTTATGACATCCAGTTCCACAGGTTTTTAGGTTCCAAATTTTCTCTCCCTCCCTCTCCTTCCCCCTCTCCACCCATGCCATGTAACTCAATGTAGGTTCTACATTTACTTTCATACTGAACTTATTTACATAATAGTCCAGTTGTAAAGAAGAATTATAACCAATGGAATGAATCGTGAGAAAGAAAAATGAAACCAAAAAAGAAGGAAAAAAAAAAGAGAGTGCAAATACTTTGCCTCAATCTGCATTCACACTCCATAATTCTTTCTCTGGATGTGCATGGTTTTTTCCATCATGAGTCTTTTGGAGCTGTCTTTGAACCTTGCATTGATAAGAGGAGCCAAGTCTATCAAAGTTAGCACTTATAGATATTGCGTGTCTATAATTATGTATAATGATCTCCTGGTTCTGTTTCCCTCAGTCAGCATCAGTTCATATAAGTCTTTCCAGGTTGTAATGAAGTCCGCCTATTCCTCATTTCTTATTGCACAATAGCATTCCATTACACAATTACCACAATTTGGTTTTTTTTCGTTTTTAATATGTTTATTTTTCAGCATTGATTTTCAAAGGAGTTTGAATTACAAATTTTCTCCCCATTTCCACCCCCCCACCCCCACTCCAAGATGGTGTACACTCTGGTTTCCCCGTTCCTCAGTCAGGCCTCCCCTCCATCACCCCACTCCCCTCCCATCCCCATTTCCCTTACTTTCTTGTAGGGCAAGATAAATCTCTACTCCCTATTGCCTGTGCATCTTATTTTCTAGTTGCATGAAAAAAAAAAACTTTTTTACTTTTGAAGATCTATTTTTTAAAACCTTGAGTTCCAAATTCTCTCCCCTCTTCCCTTCCCATCCACCCTCCCTAAGAAGTCAGGCAATTCAACATGGGCCACATGTGTATCATTATGTATAACCCTTCCACAATACTCATATTGTGAAAGACTAACTATATTTTGCTTCTTCCTAACCTATCCCCCTTTATTGAATTTTCTCCCTTGATCCTGTCTCTTTTCAAAAGTGTTTGTTTTTGATTACCTTCATCCCCATCTGCCCTCCCTTCCATTATCCCCCCTTTTTTTATCTTCTTCCTCCTTTCCTATGGGGTAAGATACCCAACTGAGTATGTATGG
>CM053624.1:156016517-156083411 GCA_028646595.1 Phalanger gymnotis
TGACCTGGAAAACAGATCCAGGAGAGAGAATTTAAAAATTACTGGACTGCCTGAAAGCCATGATCAAAAAAAGAGCCTAGATATCATCTTTCAAGAAATTATCAAGGAGAACTGCCCTGATATTCTAGAGCCACAGGGCAAAACAGAAATTGAAAGAATCCACAGATCTCCTCAAATAGATCCCAAAAAGAAATCTTGGAATACGATATTATGGAGGTCAGTGGAGCTAGGATTAAAACCAAGAATCACCTACCCAGCAAAACTGAGTATCATGCTCCAAGGCAAAATATGGACTTTCAATAAAACAGAGGACTTTCAAGCTTTCTCAGTGAAAAGATCAGAGCTGAATAGAAAATCTGACTTTCAAACACAAGAATCAAGAGAAGCATGAAAAGGTAATCAAGAAAAAGAACAAGAAAAAGAAATCGCAAGGGACTTACTAAAGTTGAACTGTTTTGTTTACATTCCTACGTGGAAGGATGATGTGCATGATTCATGAGACCTCAGTATTAGGGTAGCTGAAGGGAATATGCATATATATATATATATATGTATATATGTGTATGTATAGGTATGTGTGTGTATGTATATATGTATGTGTATTTGTATAGAGAGAAAGAGAGGGAGAGAGGGCACAGGGTGAGTTGAAGATGAAGGGATGATATCTAAAAGAAAAACATCAAATTAAGGGATGAGAGAGGAATATATTGAGAGAGGGAGAAAGGGAAAGATAGAATGGGGTAAATTACCTCACATAAAAATGGCAAGAAAAAGCAGTTCTGTAGGAAGAGAAGACAAGGCAAGTGAGGGGGAATGAGTGAATCTTGCTCTCATCAGATATGACCTGAGGAGGGAATACCATACATACTCAATTGGGTATCTTACCCCACAGGAAAGAAGGAGGAAGAAGATAAAAAAGAGGGGATGATAAAAGGGAGGGCAGATGGCAGAAGAGGTAATCAAAAA
This sequence comes from Phalanger gymnotis, assembly GCA_028646595.1. Classification (NCBI taxonomy): domain Eukaryota; kingdom Metazoa; phylum Chordata; class Mammalia; order Diprotodontia; family Phalangeridae; genus Phalanger; species Phalanger gymnotis. The sequence goes on from CM053624.1 coordinate 156,017,484, forward strand.
CAAACACTTTCGAAAAGGGAAAGGGTCAAGGGAGAAAATTGGATAAAGGGTGATAGGTTAGGAAGGAGGAAAATACAGTTAGTCTTTCACAACATGAGTATTGTGGAAGTGTTTTACATAACGATATGCATGTGGCCTATGTGGAATTGCTTGACTTCTTAGGGAGGGTGGGTGGGAAGGGAAGAGGGGAGAGAATTTGGAACTCAAAGTTTTAAAAACAGATGTTCAAAAACAAAAAAAAAAAGTTTTTGCATGCAACTAGAAAATAAGATGCACAGGCAATGGGGTGTAGAAATTTATCTTGCCCTACAAGAAAGAAAGGGAAAAGAGGATGGGAGGGGAGTGGGGTGACAGAAGGGAGGGCTGACTGAGGAACAGGGCAACCAGAATATGCGCCATCTTGGAATGGGGAGGAGGGTAGAAATGGAGAGAAAATTTGTAATTCAAACTCTTGTGAAAATCAATGCTGAAAACTAAATATATTAAATAAATTAAATAAACTAAAAAGAAATTTTAAAAATATTAAAAAAAAAAGAAATTTGCAGCTAACTCAAAGCCAGGATGGGTAGCTAATACTTAGGATGACAGAGTCAGGACTCGAAAGGATCCATGAAGAAAGAGATAGAGACTGGGCCTATGATTTCATTTGTATAAACTCCATCAACCAATGACATCTGGCATCATATCTACAAGTTATAATTTTAGAGTTATCAAGGGCATTGAAAAGTTAAATGACTTCCTCAGAATTATACAACTAGAATGTCAGAGGCAGTAACTGAAGTCAGGTTTTCTTGCCTCTGAGGCCAACTCTCTGTCCACTACAACAAGCTGCATCATAAAATTTGAAGCTAACACAAGCCAAAATGGACAGCTAACACTCTGGATCCAAAGAGGATGAAAATTAAAAAAAAAAAATCCTCACAGGTTAGACTATTAAGCCAAATCAAATAAAATGAAATTTAATAGGAATAAATGTAAATTACTACACTTGTGTTAAATAAACCAACTATACAAGTACAAGATAATGGAGAGATGACTAAACAATACTTCACAAGAAAAAGTTCAAAGGTTAGGGTAAATAAACTTCAATTATCACAAAAAGTTAACAGGATGTTATGTCACTAATACAGTCTGCTTAGAAGGGCTTCCTTTTCCCCAGAGAGGACAGAAACAGTCCCAATGTCTGATAAGCTTATTAAGTACAGTCCTTAGCACCAAAGGCATTCCACTAACCACTTTGCTTATCCTTATGCTACACTTATTCTTTACAAGTGTATTTAAAAGCAGCTGGAGTCTATGCTTGTGGTATATTTATAAAATGTTCTACTTCCCTTGGTCTATCTCAGTAGATACCTAATAGACTCGAACCCTGAGCCTGCTCAGCTCTAGCCTACAAGTTCTAGGTAAGGCTAGCAGTAGCCTGGGACTACTGCCTAGGCTGCTTTAGAATCACAGCCAACAATGAGACTCATGTGGCAGTAAGGAGGTCAGGAATAAACATCTTCAATATCCTAAATGTGAAGCTTTCTCTCTCTATGCCCTGCAATCCTGGAAGGGATGAAACAATAGCATTAGCAAGCAGGAAGCACCCAGAAAAAGGGATTGGGGGGAGAGAATTTTGCCATGATCTTCCATGGTCAAACCACACATGAAACACCGTGTTCAGTTCTGGGCACCACATTTTAGGAAAGACATCTTTGAAATAAGTCTAGATGTGTGTGAGCAGGACGGTCTGGGGAATTTTCATACCAGGTTATAAGAAGTGTTCCTTGTGTACACATATCAGTTTCTCATATCCATTTATAGAACTTCTTTCCTAGAACTCTTTCCTGACCTCCAGTTTCACATCACCAACTGCCTATTGGACACCTTGAACTGGATGTCATAGACATCTTAAATTTACCAACTCCAAAGAAAAACTCATTATTTTTCTACCCCCAAACCTTCCAACTTTCCTATTATTGTGAGGATATCCCATTGTCCCAGTCACCTTATCTCATTATCTCTGGTGTTGTCACTGATTCTTCACTTTCACTCACCCCACATAACTAATCCATTGCCAAGTTTTGTTGAACCCACTTCTACAATATCTCTCATACATCCCCTTCTCTCCAAGCGCACAGCTACCACTGGTACAGGCAGTTGGTCACCTCATGCCTAGACTATTGCAACAGGTTGCTGATTGGTTTCCATGCCATGAGTCTCTTCTCACTACAATCTACACACTCTGCTACAGTGGAGAGTCAGCTATTAATCTTCCAAAAAAGACAGGTTTGACTACATCACCTCCCATGGCCCTGCCTCAATAAATTCCAGTAGCTCCATATTGCCTCCAGGATGAAGTATTAAACGTTTTGTTTGGCTCTTATAGCTCCTCACAACACAGCCCCTTCCAGTCTTCTTACTTCCCTCCACACACTCTAAATCACTACTAATTAGAGAAATGCAAATTAAAGCAACTCTCAGATACCACCTCACATCTAACAGATAGGCTTACATGACAGAAAAGAAAAATGAAAAATGCCAGAGGGGATGTGGAAAAATTGGGACACTAATCTACTATTGGTAGAGTTGGAAACTAGTTCAATTATTCTGGAGAATAATCTGGAACTACACTCAAAGGGCTATAAAACTGTGCATGCCACTAGTGGGTCTGTATCCTAAAGAACTCACAGAAAAGGGAAAAGGACCTACATATACAAAAATATTTATAGGAGCGCTTTTTGTGGTGGTAAAGAACCGGAAACTGAAGGGATGACTATCAATTGAGGAAGGGCTGAACTGATTTCAGAAAAACCTGGGAAGACTTATATGAAGTAATGAAAAGTGAAGTAAGTAAAACCAAGAGAATATTGTACACAGTAACAGCGATATTGTAATAATAATCAACTGTGAAAGACTTGGCTGCTCTGATTAAGACAATGATCCAAGATAATTCCAAAGGATCCAGATAAAAAATGCTATCCACCTCCAGAAAGAGAACAGACGAACTCTGAGTGAAGACTGAAGCATACGTTTTTTTTACTTTCTTTCTTTTTCTTTTTTCTGTACACACGTGTTCTCTTTTACAATACGGCTAATAGGGAAATATGGTTTGTATGACCACACCTATAATCAATGTCATATTACTTGTATTCTCAAGGGCTGGGGGAGTGGCAAGAGGGAGTGAATTTGGAACTCAAAATTTTATAAAACGAATGTTAAAATTTTTTTACGTGTAATTCAGAAAAATTTAATGAAATAAAAATATATCAAAAAAGAAAAAAAGAATGTGAGCCCCCTGAAGTTAGGGGCTGTTTTTGCTTTTCTTTGTATCCCCATTACCTAGCACAATGCCTGATATACAGTAAGTGCTTGATGAATGTTTGCTTAATAATTTGTTTAGACAGCTCCCTTTTTTCTTTCTTATCATTCCTTTAGAACAGAGACAATTTCATTCTTTGATCATTCAAAGACAACTCCGAAGGACTCATGATGGAGAGAGCTATCTACATCCAGAGAAAGAACTATGGAGTCTGAATGCAGATTGAGGCAAACTATTTGCTCTCTTTTTTTCCCCCTCTTTTTTCTCTTTTTTTGTCTTTGTTTCTTCTTTTCTCGTGATTCCTTCCATTGGTCACAATTCTTTACAACTTGACTATTGTGTAAATAAGCTTAAATGTGAAAGTATACGTAAAAGATATATCGGATTCTATGCTGTCTTAAGGGAGAGGGGGAGGGGAAGAAAATCTGGAGCTCAAAAACATGCAGAACTGAATGTTCTTGGGTTTATCACAAACATTAGACTACTGTTTTGTTTTATTTTTTGGTCTGTGTTACACAAAATCTGTAGTTAAGTTTAGGTAGACTCACCAATTTTATTTATTTGCATGGTCTCCCATATTTCTACAAGGAACATTTTATAGTTATATTTATATTAGCCCTGAAAGTCCCTTGGTAAAATTAAAAACTTTTTGTACTAACAAAATCAATGCAGATAGAATAAAAGGAAAAATACCAAATAGAGAAAAATCTTTGACTCAAATATCTTTGAAAACAGTCTGATATCCAAGATATATAAGAAATTGATAAAAATATATAACATAAAGAGCCATAATTAATTGATAATAATTAAGTAATAAAAGGGTATAAACAAGAAGAATTACAGAGTATCAATACCTGTGAATGCTCCAAATCACTATTAACAAGAGAAATATAAATTAAAACAATCCTTAGGTTTCACCTTACATTAAAAAAAAAAAAAGGCAAAGATGAGTTTTAAAAAAACAGAGAGTCAATGTTGGAGAAGCTGTGGGAAGAAAAGTATAATCTACTTTTCCAGCCCTTAACATCTCTGTTGACCAGCTGCCTATGGGATATCTCAAACCGATAGGCATTTTAAACTCAACATGACTAAAACTGAATTAATTAGCTTTCCCTCCAAACCCTCCCCTCTTCTTAATTTCCTTATTACCACCATTTTCCCAATCACCCAGGCTCACAACTTTGGTGTCATCTTTGACTCCTTAACTCTCTGAACCCCCTTCCCCATATATAATCTGTTGCCAAGTATCTCCCTAACAGTTCTCCTATACATCTCCTTCTCACCTCTAACACTGCCACCACCCTGGTGCAGGCTCTTATTACTTCGTATCTGGACCTTAGCAATTGCTGGTGGGTCTCCATCTCTCAAGCTTCTCCCCATTCTAGCCCATTCTCCACTCAGCTGTCAGAATCATCTTCCTAAAGAAACAAGTTTAACCATGTCACTTACCTACTCAGTCAACTCCAGTGATTCCCTTTCACCTCTAGGATCAAATATAAAATCCTCTATTTGGCATTCAAAGCCCTTCAAAACCTCACTTCCCTGACATCTTTCCAGTATTCTTACACTTTACTCACTCCCAAGTACTCTATGATCCAGTGACACTGGCCTCCTTGCTACTCCTCAAACAATTCTAGGTTCCCCTCTATCTGCCACCTAGAATTCTCTCCTTCTTCATCTCTACCTCCTGGCTTCTTCAAGTCCCAGTTAAAATCTCACCTTCTACAAGAAGTCTTTCCTGATCCCCCTTAATGCTAGTGCCTTCCATCTGCTGATTAACTCTAATTTTATTTTAAAAATTTAACCACTGTAAATTGGTTGCCACAACAAATCCAAAAGAGCACAGAAAGTGCCTTAGTCAACAAGTGTTTGACTTTCTTGTCAAACTGAGAAAAACGGCTGCCAAATGCAATACCACGTTAGAAACTAATTTATAAAATCTAAAGAAAAAATGATGATTATTATCGATATCATTGCTTAAAGTAGAGAGAGGCAATAGGAGGTAAAAATTAGTTTAAAGAAAGCTTGGCAAGATATCCAATTAAGCAGTCATTGCAATGATGAAAATGGAAGATTACAAACAAAAATTAAAATGGAAAAGATTTGCAAAAATTATTATAACAAACCATCCATCAAGAAAAATAGAATCTCCATATTTACTCTTTAACATCATAGTCCTGGATGAGCTCATGGGGGGGTAGAAATAGTGTTAAATAGGCCAACAATGGGAAAAGCAGCCAGACTGAACTAAGTGGACACTGAAGAGATCTATGACAGTGGTAACAAAATTATAAGGGCACTAAGGGACCTATATACAAGGTGTCAGAAGGAGAAGATACCAAAGACATGAAAAGAATCTTGGCCCTTTAAAAAAATTTTTTTATATTTTTTTGGTCTTAATAATGAAAAAAGGAACTGAGAGAATATCAACAACTACCAATCTATAGGCCTATTTTTCCATCTATTCAAAATTATTATGAGAATTATCCATTTTGTATGTCTTCAATGAGGAGATTAATAGGGAACAAACAAGGTTTTGCAGGTGATATTCAACCACAAGATCACACCTTTACCATTTCACAATTAACTGAAAAATGCAGAGGACATCAGATTACAATACTTTTACTGTTTGTTTATAACAAAAAAGCATTTGATTGGGTAAAACACAAGGTTGCATACAGGCTCATTTTTACACTAAGTTGTGTCTCCCATCAAAATCATTCAAAGTTTCTTAGAAGATCTAACTATAGAAATAACCTTGCTCAAGCATCCCCTGATAATAAACACCAGGCAAGTCATAACAGGTAGATTTACGCTCTCCAAGGGTGTTCATCACCGTGATGGAGGAGATTCAGGTCAGGTCAAAGAAGGATTCTTCTGTAGGACACTGTGACAATTGCATCAAGGATGCAAACATTCTTGAAAGAACATTACAGAGCCTTCTGGAAGAGATCTATAATCCCATAAAAGAGTTCAGCTGTTCCACCCACACAGGAAGGAGTAAGTGGAAGAAGAATTTCTATTGCCCAGATTTTAACGTTAATCTGGTCAGATATTCACCAGAGCTTGCCCATCAGCACGTATATCCATTTGGACAATGAGTTGTCCCCAGAGTTAAACAGAGGGAAAAGAGCAGGCTGGATTGCCTTTTGGAAATTTCAAAGCTCCTATAACAACAGGAGACTAGCCAAGATAGCAGAGTAACAGAAGAATACAGCCAAGCTATCTCCTACAGCTACTCCACAAAGATCTAGAAAATGTACCAAAATAAGTCCTGATTAGGAAATCCACGAAAAAAAATCACAGTGAGTCATATTTCCAGCTCAGGTCAGCATAAGGAGATAGAAAGAGGTCAGTGGTCACTGGGGACAGGGTGCAGCCAGAAAAGGCCACAAAGAGCTCTCAAAGGGCCTGCCTGCAACTGTGCATCTCAGCAAGTAGAGATCCCAGATCTGGCACAGAGGATCCTAATTTTGTGCAGGAAGTAGAAGCAGGTGCCAATTGGCAGCTCTGTCACTTACTAAACAGTGCTGAGTCACAGATCCAAAGTGGACTGAAGAGGGACCTACAGGAATGGCTGAGGGCAAGGAGAAGTAATGTGCCCTAAGCTGTGTACTGAATAACAAACAAGTACAGAAGCAAGCAATGGCCCTATAGCTCAAAGTCCATGAGTGGGAAATCTGCAGCCTCAAGGCCACATGTGGCCTGTCAGGTCCTCAAGTAATCTAATATCCTCATGGCCCTTTGACTGATTCCAAACTTCAGAGAAAGGATTTGTTCTGTGAAGTTTGGATTCAGTCAAAGGGCTGCACTTAAGGACACAGAGGGCCGCATATGGTTTTGAGGCCACACGTTCCCCACCCTTGGCTCAAACACTGAACTTGGCCTTAACACAAAGACCAAATACAGAAAGTATGACTGGAAAAAAATGAGCAAACAAACAAAAAGAATCGCACCATAAAGAATTATTATGGTGACAAAGACACAAGATATAAACCCAGATGGAAGACTAAAACTCCAAAACACCTATAAGCAAAGGCTCAAGGAAAAGCTTAATTTGGCCACAATTTCAAATAGAATTCTAGAAGAAATGAAACAAGAATTTTAAAAAGGAGCTAAAAATTATAATTGAAATAAATGCAATAGAAGGAAAAATGGAAAAGAAACAGGAATACTAGGGGAAATTTTTGGAAAAGAAAAGAGAACCAAAGAAGAATGAACTGGTACAAGAGGTACAAAACCTTAACCAAGCAACAGATGTCTTGGAAATTAGAACGGATCAAATAGAAACTAATGACTCCATAAGATAAGAAGAAATATTAAAACAGAATCAAACTTCTTTTAAAAATATGAAAAAATGTAAAGTATCTCAAATTTTAAACAATTACCTGGAAAACAGTTGAAAGAGAAAGAATTTTAGAATCACTGGACTACCTGAAACCATAACCATAACATAAAAGAAAACTGTCCAGATCTCTTAGAATCAGAAAACAAAGTGAAAATAGAAAGAATCTACCAATTACCTCCTAAAAGAAACCTCCAAAATAAAAATTCTTAATAACATTGTGGTCAAAATACAGAATTTCCAGGTCAAAGAAAAATATCACGAGTAGCCAGGAAGAAAGAATTTAAGTAACAAGGAACTGTAGTAGATTTGGCAATTATGACTAAAAAATAAACAGAAAACATGGAATACAACATTCCAGAAGACAAAAGATAGAGACTTACATCCCAGAAGATCCTATGCAGCAAAACTAAAAACACTCCTACAAGGGAAAAAATGGACCCTTAATGAAATAGAGAACTTCGAAGAATCCCATATGAAAAGGCCACAAACTACACAAAAACTTTGAAATACAAACACCAGAGCTAAGGAAGCAAACATGAATAAAATGTTTACGTTCTAATATGGGGAGATGATACATGTTACCCCTTAGAACTCTATCATCATCAAAAGTCATAGAAAGAGTCTAATAAGAAAGATAACCCAGTAGGATCTTTTTTTTTAATATTCTGATGATCTTAAAAGAAAGGAAAGAGAGTGGAAAAGGAATATACTACAAGGAAAAAAGAGAGTACGGGTAAGGGAAATTATCTCATGTAATTTGGGTGTGCAAGTAGAAGACTATGCAAGAAAGGAGTGGGTGGGAGTCAATCAATAAGCATTTTAAAGTACCTACTGTATGCCAAGTACCATGCCAAATTCTGGGGATACAAAGGAAAGCAAACAACAGTAATGAAGCTCACAGTCTAATGTGGGAGACAACATGAAAATAACTATGTACAAACAAAACAAAGGATAAATTGGAGATAATCAGGAGGAGGAAGTCACTAGTATTAGGGGTATCACTAAAAGCTTCTTATAGAAGATGGGATTTTAGCTTTGACTTGAAGAAAACCAGGAAGCTGAGATGAGCAGAGAAAAGTATTCCAGGTATGGGCAACTGCCAGTGAAAATGCCTGGAAGTAGAAACTGGAATATGTGGTTTAAGAAATAGCAAAAAGGTCAGTATCACTAGAGTACAGAGTATGTGGAAGGAAATAATGCATAAAAAGATTGTGGAGGTAGGAGGGGGTCAGGTTGTGAAGGGCTTTGAATACTTACTAAATACAGGATATTATATTTGATCCTTGAGGTAGCTGGTTGAGCGGGGGCGGGGGGGGGAATGAGTTGACACAGTTATATCTATACTTGAGGAAGATTAATTTGACAACTAAATAGATGATGGACTGCAGTGAGTAGAGACGAGGCAGGATGACTAAACCAGCTCTTGATTGTAATAGTCTACTTGTAAGATGATGAGAAGCTGCACCAGGGTGATGGTAGTGTCAGAGGACAGAAGCGATCATACACAAGAGATGTTACAAAGCTGAAATTGACAGGCCTTGGCAATAGATTGGCTATTGCAGGGGTGGGTGAGTGGGTGAGAAAGTGAGGAGTCAAAGATAACAGCCAGATTGTGAGCTTGAGTAACCAGAAGGATGGTGGTACCCTGGACAGTAACAGGGAAGTTAGGAAGGAAAAGATAATGAGTTCAGTTTTGGCCACATTGAGTTTAGGATGTTTACAGGATTGTAAAGGGCCAGTTCTAAGACAGTCCATTCTGGGATAAAATACAGGCCACGTTTTTACTGAAGTCTGTTCCTGTCCTTGGGCTGATAATTCAGGCTGTGGGCTCTCCAAACCTCCTCGGCACACATGTGCTAAATACCCTCTGTGGGCTATTAACACAATATTGTTGCAGCAAAAGGGAACAAAGCATGAGGAAGTCATGCAATGTAACAAAATGTTTCGCATGAACACTTGTTTATCTGCTTGCCTAAAAAGTACATAAGCCCTTTCCCTCAGTTAAACAGGGCTGTGCTATACTGTTCCGCCTGGCCCGTGTACTCTTTCCACTCTCTGCAGCATCCTTTTTCCCCCTGGTATCCTGGCCCCAAGGCTGCTGGTGGCACAGGACATCCAGTCTGACAGATGGAAATGAAAGACTGGGAGTTAAAGGAGGTTAGGACTGAATAAGCAGATTTGAGAATTATCAGCATAGAGATGATAGTGGAATCCATGGGAGCTGATGGGATCACCAAGTGAAATAGTATAGAGGAAAAAGAGTAGAGGGTCCAGCACAGAGCCTTAGGGGACACCTAGTATTAGCAGGTATGACCTGGATGAAAATCCAACAGAGGAGATTGAGAAGGAGAATTCGCCTAAGGAAGTGTCATGAAAACCTAGAGAGAAGAGGGTGATGAAAGCATCAAAGACTGCAGAGAGGTTATAAAGGGTGAGGATTCAGAAAAAGCTATTAGAGTTGGCCAGTAAGAGAACATTGGCATCTTCCAGAAATTAGGCTTAGACCAACATTTACACCATATTCCACAATATATTCCAAATGGATACACGAACTTAATATTAAAGATCATACCATAAAAAAACAAAACAAAAAAAACTAGAAAAGAAGCAAATCATATACTTCTCAACTATAGTTAGATGTATTCTTAATGAAATAAATGACAGATGCAATTACAAAAGATAAAACAGATAACTCTGATTACATGAAAGTAAAAAGCTTTTGCACTGACAAAATTAATGCACCTAGGATAAGAAGGAAAAGCAAATTTGTCACCTACAGAACATGTGTTTCAGAGAGGACAGTGGAAGAAGTGGGTAGCTTTAGAGTGGTACACGGAGGGGAGGGCCTGGGTTAAGGCAAGTGAGAATAAGACTATGGGGGATGAAGAGTGAGGTGTGAATGATGATATCCTAGGGTTCAGAATCCCTTGAGAGGGGGAGGGTATGAACCAGGGTGGAGTTTGTTAATCCTGCAGGAAAGAGTTCAGGGAGGTCTTCCTTGTCAATAAGTGTTTGGCCTCAGACTGAAGTCCTCTAGGAGGTTTTGGGAGTTCTGAACCCTAGCGATTAGAGATAACAGAATGGTGTTATTGCCCTTCCCCCTAGGTAAGAGACTGGATGGATAGAGACTTGATGGAATGTTTTTTTTCTCATCTTCCCTGGAAGGAGGAGTCTGATGCTTGACTGAATAATGTTTCTTTTCTTCCAGTGAAAGTCAGGCCATTCCTGCAATGAAAGAGTTCCCCTTATCCCAAAGGCAAGAGAACGGTGCTTGATGAGATGGTATTTCTTCTCTTCCCAAGGGAGACCGGAGACCTGGCAGGGGAACATGATTCCAGGAGACCAATAATGAAGAATGGTATGTAATTCTTGCCAGAGAGGGACTCAAGATGCACAATAAGACAGAAATTTTCACATGGCCAATGTGGGAATTTGTTCTACTTGACCATGTATGTGTCTTACAAGAGTTTTGGTTTTCTTTTTTTTTCCAGTGGAGGAGGAGATGGGGAAAGAAAATAAATGCCTGTTAACTGAAAAAATAAAAATTAAGATCAATTTTTAAAAATAAACAATTATTACTATTTATATATTTATTCCAAACTTCCCATTAAAGCAAAGGCCCATATTTTTAATACTAACATTCTATCAGTGTTGCTACACAGCAGCAAGAGATGGAATGCAAGTATCTCTAAAGACTTAAAAATGATTATCACACAGAGGGCAATGGAGATGGCATGGTGAGTGTGAGCAGCTGCAACAGATATCATCAAGGAGTTGTATGATAGGAAGAGAAGATGAACTGGCCAGGTGGCAAGAAAGATGAACCTAATATCAGACATAACATCAGACCTAACACAGGAAATCGGAGTATTCCAATGGCATCCTTGCTATGTCAACAAACAAGACAGGAAGGCCTCCAGCACGATGGTTCCTGTGCCCCAAACATATGGAAGAATACTGACAAGGGCTGAACACGATATGCAGACACACATGGTTTCTGATCTGTACTCTTGGAGGAAACTTTCTAATCAATGAAATCACAAATCCATTTAAGCACTTGCTTTACATACATCACCTCAAAGTGCGAACAAAATAAAATAAAGCGTTTGCCTTATTTAATTTTTAATTAATTTAATATTTAGTTGCCTACTTTAGAGTAGTAATGGTATTTTAAAATCTCCTAAAACATTTTTTAGGCAGCTAGGTGGCACACTGGATAGCATCAGGCCTGGAGTCAGGAAGACTCATCTTTCTGAGTTCAAATCTGGCCTCAGACACTTACTAGCTGGGTATCCCTGGGCAAGTCACTTAACCCTGTTTGCCTCAGTTTCCTCAACTGTAAAATGAACTAGAGAAGGAAATGGCAAACCACTCCAGTACCTTTGCCAAAAAAATCCAAAATGGGGTCACAAAGAGTCAGATACAACTGAACAACAACAAAAACATTTTTTTAATTTTTCTATACGCCAAACTATTATTATTCTCTTTTCCAAAGAGATTTATTTAAAAAAGGTAGTGCCACTAAGGCAACAGTGCCACGAAAGATTAAATTACAATACTACAATGTGTCCCAAAAGACTGAACAAATTAAAGAATAAAAAACATGTTTGATGAGGTCAGTTAATGTTAGCTACAAGAGTTTGTGTATGTGTTTATTTGGGACAGAAATAGATTTCAATAAGAAGACAGTACCAAACCTTTTCTCAGCACTTAAGGTCAAGGGAAAACTTTGCTGATATATAGCCAACTTGTAGAACAAGTTCTCACAGCATTTATATTCCCAAACATTCCAGGCATTTTCCTTGTCCCCAAGGAGACAAAAAGATATATTCTCAGCTCTGTTCCAGGGATTTATATACAAGTTTGGGAACATTTGAAAAAAAATTTAATTACAATATCTCCCTTCTGCTTAGGCTCCAAAGCACTATTTTTCATACTTCTGATCTACTCCCAAAAGTAGTCTGGAAATAGACTCATAGACCATTTCAGCTCTTATGTACCCTGTAATTCTAATTTATTTTTCAAATGTTGTATAAAACCTTCTAAGACAAGAGGGGTAATGACTTCAAGATACAAAATAAGACAGACATTTTCAGTATGGAAAATGTGGGAATTTGTTTCACAGACAATGCATATTTGTTACAAGGACTTTGTTTTTCTTTTTTTTTTTTTTCTCCCAGAGGGGATGGGTGGGAGGAGGAAATGGGCTAGGCAAGACTAGAGATAAGAGTAGCCCAAGAAAAGAAAGAAAATAGGGTCACTGAGCTTTTTTTTTTTTTAAATGCAGAGAAGTAGAAATAGCATAGAAAATCAAAATGAATTACAGAAAGGCAGGACAGCTTTGAAAGTTACATGTTGAAATTATTATATCTATTTAAAAAGAAAAGCAAATGGTACATAATAGAAATCAGTTTCATATAAAATGCTCTTTTTCTGTTGTATGTATATGTATACTATGTTCCATTATGTAAAATGCTCATTTTATTTGGTTATTTAAATTTAGAATTCTAAAAATTAATTTTCAAAAGGAATGGGAAAAAGTAGTATAAGTAAAATATCATCAAAACAAAATCCAAGAAACAGTCCAGATTCCTTTGTTTTGTTGGAATTTGCTACAACAATAAAAAAAATCATCTCCAACTTGCCTTTCTGTATTTTTCCCTTCTTTAAACCCTCTGGGGCAAGAGTCTGGCACATAGTAAGATCTTAAATGCCTGTTGACTGATTAAAGTAGAAATCTTTTGGTCACATCAAATTTTTTTATAACAAAACTTGCCAGTCAATACAATGATTATTGCTTTGACTGTTACGGACACCCATTCAATTATATAGGCTCATACTCCCAAACAAATCTGGTTCTGAAGAGTAGTACAAGATTCAGTAAAATCTTAGAGATAAAAATAAACCAAGTGAATACAAAAACAATGGTCTCCACTTTCTCCAGTACCTGGTGGTAAAAGGTATACACTTAAGTATAGTAACTCTTTCAAAACTCTATCATCATTTAGTAGGGCGAATTAATTCTGCCAATCCTGAGTTAATTCTACTAATGCTATACTATTTACTTCCCCAATCATGGTCAGTCCCACTATCTTAAATGCAAATACCAGGCCCATATAATCTTTTTATGAACTCCTTTCCAAAGTAGCTAACTGGGATACAGAACAAGACTTCTTAAACTTTTTCCACTTGGGACCCCATCAGCACTTCTTAAACTGTGGGTCATGTTCCCTGGGTCGGGGGGAGGGTCTTTTTTTATTCTCACCAGATAAAGAATGATGGACTCAGAGTACAGATTGAAGCATTTTTTTTCTCTTTATTTTTCTTGCTTTTTGTTCTACAACATGGTTAATAATTTTATTTTTTGCCTTTTCAAAGAATGAGGAAGGGGATGGAGGGAGAAAGAGAAAACCGTCATTTGAAATATCCATTGCTGCTCCTTATCGTCTTACACCTCTCCTCTCTTTTGTGACTAAACTTCTTATGAAGGCAGTCTACAATCAGAAGTCTCCTATTTCCTCCACTTGCTTTCCTCTCTCTCTCTTATTTTTTTAAAAATCATTTATTTTTAACATTCTTTTTTTTGAGTTCCAAATTCTCTCCCTTCCTCCAGCTCCTTCTCCACCCATTTAGAAGGTAAGCAATATCATATAAATTATGGATGTAAATACCCATATTAGTCATGTTGCAAAAAAAAGAGGCAAGAAAAATAAAGTGAAACAATTATACTTCAATTCGCACTCAAGAGTTCATCAGTTCTCTCTGGAGGCACCTCGCTCCCTTTTTAATTCTCTAAAGTTTGGCTTCTGACCTCATCATTCAACCTACACTGTTCTCTCCAAAGTTGCCAATGATTTTTTAATTGCCAAATCTAATGCAAAATATCAATCCTCACCTCCATGAGCTCTCTGCAGTCTCTGACACTGTCATCACATTCTTCTCTTGACACCTTTTTCTCTCTAGGTTTTCATGACACTCCTCTATCCTGGATCTCCTGTTCAATCTCCTTTGCTGGATGTTCATATCAGTCATACCTACTAATCCTGGGTATCCCTTAGACCCTCTTCTCTTCTCTTTCCATACTACTTCATTTGGTGGTCTCATCAGCTTCCGTGGATTCAATTATCTCTATGCTGATGATTTCAAATATACTAAGCAAGCTCTACTCACTCCCATTTTTACATCTCCAACTATTAGACATCTCAAACTGGATGTCCCATAGATATCTTAAATTCAACATGTCCAAATCATTATCTTTTTCTCCAAACCATAGGTCATCTTCAACTCCTCACTCTCTCACACTCCATATCCAAGCTGTTGGAAAGGCTATCTGTGTCACCTTTTTCGCATCTCTCACATATGCTGCCTTGTCTCCTCTGACTGCTACCACCCTGGTACAGGATCTCATTACCTCACAACTGGACTATTACAATAGCCTGCTAACTGGTCTCCCTGACTCCTATCTCTCCACATTCCAGTCTATCCTTCAATGTCAAAAAACAGGTTTGACCATGTCACTCCCTATTCAATAAACTCTGGAGGCTCTCTATTACCTCCAGAATCAAATATAACATTCTATTTGGTCTGTAAAACCCTTCATAACTTTCCTGTCCTCTTACACTATTACTCTCCTCCATGTACTTACTCTATGATGCACTCTATAATCCAGTGACACTGACCTGCTTACTGCTCTTTGAACATGACACTTCATCTCCCAAATGTGTGCTCTCACTGGTTGTCCTTCATACCTGGAATGCTCTCCCTCCTTGTTTCCCCCAGTGGCTTCTTTCAAGTATCAGTGAAAACCTTACTTTCTGCCAGTAGTCTTTCCTTGTCTCACTTAATATTAATGCCTCCTAGTATCCTGTATATATCTTGTTTGTACATAGTTGTTTGCATGAGGGCTCCTCTACTATATTGGAGTTCCTTGAGCCTAGGGACAGTTCTGGCCATAATTTGTATGTGTAATTTGTATCACAATGCGTAGCACATAGTAAGCACTTAAATGCTTGTTCACTTGACTTTTACAAAAAAAAGGTTTTAATTTCATGTAAAAAAAAAAATTGTTCATTTTGTCTCCTTTGAGTCTCTCCATCCCTCCTTTGGTTTTCCCTTATCCATAGCTGTGAAAGGTATTTCTTTCCTTGCTCCTATAGTTTATTTATGATGTGACTTTTTAGTCAGGTATTCTTTGGAGCCTATTTTAGCATATGGTATGACATGTTGATCTAAAACTAATTTCTGCTATACTGCTTTGCTGTTTTCACAAATTTTCATTTTTTAGGACACCCTAACTTCGTAACCAAGTCTACTGGAGTCTACTTCTCTCATTCTCCCTGACTTCTACAATGTAGGAAGAAGGGTAAGCAAACTATTCTCCAGTATACCATTTATTCTACTTTTTTTCTCAATCATCGTCTAAGGTCCATGAAATAGATTTCTTTCAATCTCTCCCCTTCTAATCTTTGTTGTTATCATCTAATTATCTATTGGTAATTCTCCTAATTTTCTCAATTACTTTAGTACTAGCTCAATATCTACTCCCATTCCCTACTATCCTCAAATCTCCTTAACTATAATTTCTTGTTCTCTCTTCCTTTGCCCAAATCACTAAAGAAGAGGTATTTCTTTTCCAACCATAGCACCGTGAACATAACTGGCACTTAATGTGTGCTGCACTGAATTGCCTGGGAATAAGACTTGAGTTTTTACCTTAGTTTTTCTACCAGTTACAGAAACATTATGGAGGGCTATGTTGTTGCTTGAAATACATACTTAACTGTGGCACCTACCCTTTTTCAATGCCAAAGGACACATGAACATCTCATCATTTTAAGTAAAAAAAAAAAACCAGAAAAAAACCCAACAAAATACAAAACCACATAGTCACATCTAAGAGTTTAAAAAGGTTTCACATACCATGTAGTTATTATAATCTACAAATCAAATATTTAAAATATCTAAAAGTACTTTAAACTTTCTCCTCTTTCCCTTGCCAAACTCCTTCAAGTCTTGAATGGATTCACTAAATAAACCTTGCCCTCTACTATGAAGAACCTCCTACTCACTTATTAGTAGTTCCAAGTTAGTATAGTCTATATTAGTGGGATTTTACTATATCATCTCAGTCTTATAGGCCAAAGCATTATTTTACACACCACAGTCACCTTGTATAAGACAAAAGATGTTTTTGCATTTCAGGACAACTATACAGACTGCTTCTTCTTTGAGGGAGCAATACCCTTTAGAGGGTAAAAGAATAAGCTACCAAAAATTTAAGATGCAGGACCTTTTGGTCTTAAACTTTACTCACTCTCCTAACCTATTACCTCAGATAGATTCCTATTCTTCTGTTACCCACAAGATCGAAATGAGTCTGAACTTGTATTTTTATGAGATGCTACCCCATTTAGTCAATAGTATAAGTGGTTGTTAGAAGTTCCTTACTCTCCCAGCTTCTCACCATCTATAGCAGGGAGTCCACAAACTGGCTTTTTAAGAATTTTTTGATAATTGTAATTCAACATAATTGATTTGCTTTGTAATCCTATGTATTCTATTCATTTACATACACTATTAAGGGGTCTATGACATGAAAAACGGTTAAGAAGCCTTGCTCTATTAGAGAATTCTTCTTGACTTGGATATATATACTGAATCTCATCTATTACAGAGGTGAACATTGTAGCAAGCCCTCTTCTTGTTTTATGCCTCACTTGATATTAATAATCATAAAGTGATCTATCTCATCTCAAATACCTCATAGCACTTTGCCTCTTCTGCACTATCAAATTCTCCCTCATATTTATATCTGTCTACACATATATACATACACATATAGACATGTAGAAAAACACG
Source organism: Phalanger gymnotis (assembly GCA_028646595.1). Lineage (NCBI taxonomy): Eukaryota > Metazoa > Chordata > Mammalia > Diprotodontia > Phalangeridae > Phalanger > Phalanger gymnotis. Next base: position 156,034,994 of record CM053624.1, read on the forward strand.
TACATATATGTACACATAGACACATTTGTATATTATATATATATGTATACAAACATATATGTATGTATATATGTTTTTATATATATCCTATTCTGTGTGTCTATAGCTGCATATCTGTATTTTAATTTACTCCCCTTACCTAATTTCCATTGTAAGCTTAAGGGGAGAATATATTCTATATGTATTTATATTCCCCTCTGCTTTGAGAATAATCAGAAAGCACTTATTCACCATGTAGGCACGAGAAAAAAGATAACAATGATAGACACTGCCTTCATGGAACTTATATTCTACTAGAAGTTGAAACGCTCACAGATAAGTAAACAAGGATATATACCAAAGGAGGGGGTAGTCATCACTCGCTCTCCTATTTGACGGCAAGTAGGTAGTACAGTGGCTAGGGTGCTGAACTTGGGGTTAGGAAGACCTGAATTTTAGTCCTGCCTCAGAGTTTATTAGCTGTATGACTCTACTAGACCAGTCATTTAACCTCCCTTAGTCTCAGTTTCCTCATCTATAAAATGGAGATATAACAGCACCTATCTCACAAGGTTGTTTTGACAATCAAATGAGATAATGTAAAACACTTTGAAAACCTTAAATTGTTAATAAATGTTAGCTATTATTACCGAGAGCTTAGCACAGTGCTTGGCATAGTGGGTAAATATTTAATAAATGTTTACTGAAATGAATTGAATTACATGTGTGTTAGGGTAGCCAGGTGGCACAGTAGATAAGAGTGACAGTCAGGAAGACTCATTTTCCTGAGTTCAAATGTAGCCTCAAACACTTACTAGGTGTGTGATCCTGGGCAAGTCACTTAACCCTGTTTGCCCTAGTTCCTTTGTAGAAGGAAATGGCAAACCACTCCAGTATCTTTGGCAAGAAAACCCCAAATGGGGTCACAAAGAGTTGACCATAACTTAAACAACTGAACGACTACAACAAAACCTGTATGTTGGGCAAGTCATTTCTTGAATTCAGTTTTCTTATTTGTAAAATGAAGGGTTAGAATGATCATAAAGGTTGGGATTCCCCTAATCTTTTACAGTACAGGCCTAATAACTCAAATGTATGTGTCTCTTTAAGGTTTACAATAAACTTTTCTCATAATAACCTTGTAATGAAGGTAATAGGGCTGTTAACTATGCTTATTTTACAGTCAAGGAAATTGAGTCAGAAAGTTAGTGTGTCTTGCCCAAGATCACACAACTATCAATAAAACAAGTTTTTAAATGCAGAAAAGAGAAATTGGAGTTCACAGAGGGAGACACAGTTAAGCAGGACAGCTTTGGAATTTATGTCCTGAATCTGTCATATCCTTTAAAGAAAACAAAACCTGTAATAGATTTACGGATTCACATACGATCCTCTTTTTCTATTCTTTGTCTATGAGAATGTTCATATCTGTTGATGTTTTTCAAGTCCATAATAATAAAAACTAAAAATAAATTATAGAACATTTCACAGCTAGTGTCAGAGCCAGCATTAAAAACTCGGTCTTCTGCCTTCAAGTCCAGCTGTACTTCCACTATACAGCTCTAACTAGAATCTTCACTACCAGAAAGACCTGGGTTTAAGTCCTTCCTTTGACAGTGTCTGACTGGGTGAACCATGGGCAAATCACTTAACTTCTCAGTTTTCTAGACAGCTCTCTAGAAAAACTGCAGGGGAAAGTTTCCTTCCCTGAGCGTTTACTAAACCAATGAAACCACAGCACCAGTCCCTGCCTCTATGCTCCAAAGTAAGAACAAGTATGCACCTAGGATCTCCAGTCATTATCAGACCCTAAGCAAATATGCAATGTCTTAGAAATATAGTAACAGTGGCTATACATCTTCAAATTACACAATCCCAAGAGATTTGGAACCCTTTATTCTTATAAAACACTCTTTCTTCCAACTCCACCTCTCACTTAAATCAACATCTAACAGCATCACCAGCTGTTTCCACTCTGGGCAAAAGTACATACTACCAGGAGATATAGTTTTCCTTTGCTGATAAATGATAAAGTAATTCTATTTCACAGAACAGGACAGTATAAAATGTTGCTATTGACTTTTAATTCAATTTTTTTAGTTCTGCTGGAGGCCACACAACAAAAGTATTTAACCCCTTAACTTTCTTTGTTATTAAATTTTTCTAATACCTTTTCTCCAAAGACATTACTTTCCATATCCAGAACACACAATACTTCCAAAAGAGTCTTTCTATTCTTAAAATGTACAGGTTCACTTTAACAAGTTCAGTTTAATTCAACAGACACTTATTAAGCACTTAGCTCCAGAAGGGCAAGGACTGTCTTTTGTCTGTATCCCCAAGTTCTTAGCACAGCACATAGTAGGTGTTTAATAAAGGCTTACTGACTGACCTAGTAAGTACAAGGTACTGAAGACATTATCCTCAAGAAGCATACATTGTATATGAGAGAAGGGATGTGGAATGAAATACTTACACAGCTAAATATAACACAAGGGATACTAAGCAGAGGGACAAAAGAGAGATCCAAAGTGCTCTCAGAAAATCTGAGGAGGGACAGCACACTTTCAGTTGTGGCAATCAAGGAAGCAATGCACTACTAAATGAAAGCTACTTCAGCAAGCCAAGTGGCACTAAAGTGCCACTTATCAGAGGCCATGCCTGCACAGCTGAACTGTGGAGAGCTGTCTGAGTTTTACAGATTAGTACAGCAAAAAGGGTCAGCCCATCAAAACACCAGGTTTTCAAAATGTGACTCAAATCATCAACGTAAAACTGTGGCGGTCTCTCACTAGCCCTCAAACATTGACCGAGTACTGTGCTTCCTCATCTCCACCTCTTGCAATTCCTAGTTCCCTTCAAAGCTCAGTTCTGGTGCCACCTCCTAGAACTCTTAAGTCATTTCTGATCATTTCTGTGGTTCTCCTCAATTGTTGGTGCTCTTTCCCCACAGAAACTCCCCTGTATATATGCTATGTTGAAAAGGTAACAATTTGTAGCAAATAAAGAGCTGACCTCAAGGTCAGGAAAACTTGGGTTCAAGTTCAAACTGGCATATATTATTGGTATGACCTAGGCAAGTCAGTGAACCTCTTAGTTAAGAGATTTTCTCAAGGGTACCACCATCCTACTAGTCTGCTGGGCTCACAACCTAGGTATTATCCTCCAGTCCTCACTCCTTAATCTCTCTTACCCCCCCATAGTCAATCTGCTGCCAAAGTCTATCAATTTCGCCTCTGTAACATCTCTTACATATGCCCTCTTCTCTTCTCTGATACTGCCAGCACTCTGATATAGGCTCTCATCACCTTATGCCTAGATAATTGCAATAGCCTATTGGTGGGTCTGTCAGCCTCAAGTCTCTTCCCACTCTAGTCTTTCCTCCACTAAGTTGTCCAACTGATCTTCCTAAAATGCAAGTCTGACTATGTCATTCCTCTATTCAAAAAACTTCAGGGGATCCCCATCATATCCAAATAAAAAACACTGTTCAGCATCACAGTCCTTCATAACCTGGCCCCCTCCTGTCTTCTTACACTTTACTCACTCCCAAGTACTCTAGTGGCACTGGTCTCTTTGCTGTTCTTTAAATAAGACACTTCATCTCCCAATTCCAGGCTTTTTCATCGGCTGCCCTTCCATGCCTGGAATCCTCTCCCTCCTCATCTCCACTTCCTGGCTTCCTTCAAATCGCAGCTAAAATCTCACCTTCTACAAGCAGCCTTTCCTGATCCTCCTTAATGCTAATGCCTTCCCTCTCTTGATCATCTCCAATTTATCCTGTATATATCTTGTTTGTACATAGCTGTTTTCATGTTGCCTCCTCCATTAGACTGTAGGCTCCTTGAGAGCAAGGAACTTTTTTTGTCTTTCTCTGTACCCCACAGAACTTAGCACATAAAAGGTCTTTAATAAATGTTTGCTGAATAATTGAAAAAGGTCAGTGATTATTTATTGTTTACTATATGCCAGGTACTTTACTAAGTGCTGGGGATATAAAGAAAGGCAAGGATAATTATAAGTCTAAGAGAAGGTAACAATCTACATTGGAAGAGGGAATTTCCTTACTCCCTATACCAAGGAAATCACAAGGCCAGTATGTACTTCCTATCCTCTATCCTCATATTCATTATCTAACCTTTAAAAGCTTAAAGCTGCACTGATTTCTGAGATACTGTGCGCATATGTATATTAATGTATATATATATATACACTCTCTGCATACACACTTTGACATGTCTATGCATTGATATGTGTAATGTAAATGTGTGTATACATATGGATGCATACATATATAAATGTCTATATACATAGGCATGTGTTGTACATACTGTATCACAAATATATATAGTGTTGCAAATCATAATGCAGTTTTAAGCTATTAAAACTTATGACAGCATATCAATACATATCTATGCGTATGCATATGTAAATAAATTTACATATCTATGCATGTACATGTGTAAACTCCATGTATCCACATGTAAAAATATATACTGCAGATACAAACGGGATACATATACAGAGGTAAGAGCACACATGCCTGTGTACACACGTAAACATATGCTACCTGTGTCTGTGCCTACACATATGTAACTCTGTGTCTGTACACATATGTATGTAGATATGTGTACACATATCTGTGAATATACATATCTAATTATGTGTGCATACATATAATAGTTAACTTGAGCCTGCTATGTGCCAGGCACTGATGTAAGTCCTTTACAAATATCTCATTTGATCTTCACATCAACCCTGGGAGGTGGATGCTATTATTACCCTCATTTTACAACTGAGGAAAATAAGGCAGACAGAGGTTAAGTGATTTGCCCAGTGTGTCACTGGTAGTAAGTGTCTTGAGTGACAGTCGAACTCAGCTCTTCCTGACTCCAGGCCCAGAGCTCTAACTACTGCCACCTAGCTGCCCCAATAACATATTTAGTTGTGTGTATATCCATAGAATATACGATATGTAAAGACAGATTTAAAAAAAAAAAAGCATTTATTAATCGCCTACTATGTGCCAGGCACTGTGCTAAGCGCTGGGGATAGAAAACAAAGCAAAAGGCAGTCCGTGCCCTCAAAGAGCTTAGGATAGAAACAGACAGACAGGCTGATGACAGCCTGACAGAGACAGGCGGACTGGCAGTTTGCCCTCAGTAAAATGAAGACAAGTTCCTTCGGGGCAGGGACTGTTTCGGGGCTTATCTGGCCCTGCCCCGGGGCGGGCACGACACTAGGCACACACCAGATGAACGCTTTCTGAACTGGAGCGGCGCGAACTCAGCGTTGCGAGATCCCTCCTGGGACCATCCCGATGCCCAGCCCGTGGTGCAGGGAACAGACCCCGGCGGCGGCGAGGTTCCCGCACCTGCTCCCCGCCTGTCCCCGGCCTCCCCACCGCAGGCTCGGCTAGGCTCACCCTCTGACAGCAGCACAAGCCGCGCCGGCGCCCTCGCTCCCCCTCAGCTGCGGGGCCGGGTCTGTCCCCGACACGCCGCACTTCCCCCCACCCCCCACCCCGGTCTAGCTGGGCAGCGCATTTCCCCGGCCCAGACCGGTACGAGTCCGAGCAGGGGGACGACGACAAAGAGGATCCGTGGGGAAAGGCTCACCGCAGCAAGTTCTTGAGCACTCGGCGAAGACCCGCTCCCGGGAACGCCAGTCGGGTCTCCGGGCTGGTCCGCCTCCCAGAGCTCGACATCCTCCATTTTGCGGCCGACCGACACCGCAGTTGCCGACCCAGAAGAGGAGACTCGACCCAAAGCCAGTCAGGAGCCGAGCGGACTTGGGCTGGGCGACACTTTTGCGACACCCCCTGAAAGGGTCGCTGTGGCAGGGGTTGACGCAGAGCCGGGGAGCAAGTTCCGGTTTGCGTCTCTGGCACTCACGTCACTTCCTGGAGCGGCGCCGAACCCTACCTTTTCTAGTCTAGACTCCAGGAGATGCTCCCCACCCCCACCTCCACCCCCACCCCCACCCCCGGCCCCTTGACACCCCAAAGCCTTTGAGGTCGGCTTCCTTGAAAGGTAAAGAACGGAAGGCAGAAGGTGAACTTCCGGGAAGGCCGTGGCTCGGGGGTCGTGTTGGTGGCTGCAGTGTCCAGACCCACCGAGAAACGGTTTAAAAGGCAACCGAGGACGTTTGGTCCAGGCTCCCCTTCATTTGTAGATGAGGGAACTGAGACCCGTAGTGTTTAAGCAACTTGACCAGTTTCCCCGAGGTAGATCGTAAAAGTAGATCATCCAGGGAAAGCCTGGGGCCTCGCCCGCCGCTATCCCTCAGTACGGGTCCCGTGCCCACACTCCGTGGCCCAGACTGGACGTTGAGCCATTTGCATTTGGGAGGTACTTTGACATTGCAGGATGTTTCTCCACGGATGGGCAGGACCTGTGATTTCTTAAGGGTGAGCAGCTCTTGGGGTGGAAACTCCTCCCAGGGGTTGGAGATCTGCAGCTCCTGTGTAATTTTACAAGTGGCTAAGTGGTATGATGGATAGAGTGCAGGACTTGTAGTAATGAAGACCTGGCTAGCAGTATGACCTTGGGCAAGTCACTTATGCAAGCCTGTGTGCCTCAGTTTCCTCACCTGTAAAATGGGGATAATAATAGTACCCACCTCACAGGGTTGTGATTGTCAAATGTTTTCCTGTTCATAAGGCTAAATAGAATGCGTGAGAAAGGATTTGAACCTATGTCTTCCTGCTTCCCAAGGCTGCTTTGATATCTACTACTCTTAGTTTTTGGAAGGGCAAAATAAATCCTGAATCTATGGAGTCTAGAAACTCTTTTGAAAAGAAAGCGTGAGCCTTGCTTAGCACTGATTGACCATTCTTATACATTTAGTCATTTTCTACCTTGTGTACACGTCATCCTTCTTATTAGATTGTGAACTCTAGGGTGGGGCTGAGAGTCATCTTTGTATCTCCAGTTCTAGTATGGAGCCAACAATGTTTGTTCATTTGAATCCAGCAAAGTGTAGTAGAGGACAGTGGTTCATTTATTAGTGTTAACAAGCAGGAGTAGAACCTAGGTCTCCTGACTACCTTATTGTCCTCTGGTGCTGTTTCTTCTCTAAAATGCCGTCTGTCAGAATAAAGGTCTAACAATAAGAAATACTAAAATAATAATGCAAATAAGATTTAAAATAGTACAATTCTTAAATTCTGCAGTGCTAGCACTATAGTAATATCCATCTTAAATGAATACATAACTTCTACCAAACAAAGAGGGCATAGTAAGAGATAATGGAATACTTCTTAAATTTTATGCCTTGAACTCCCCTGTTTCTCTAGCACTTGACCAAACAGCTTTCTAACATTTGTTCATCTTAGCCCTCTGCCTCTAACACCATCTTCCCCATCTCAGCCCATCACAGTCCTACTTAGCTTTCTGGACTCTGCTCCAATATTGTTTTCTCCATGAGGAAGTTTCCCTGCCAGAAATGAGGTTTTAAGAGGTTCGTAGAATTTTACAAATGAAAGGGACCTATCACATTCTACATTCCCTTCATTTTAGAAGTGAACAGAGACCGAGAGCCTTTCTTGTAACTTCTCCTTTGCATTTGGGTTAGTATGTCACAAATTAACTATTTTCAAGACAGCATGTACTTTAAAATTGGTCCATCTTGTTTCTCTGATAAACCTAAATTTGCCTTTTTTGGTTCACTTTGGGTCAAGTTTTTAAAAATGAGTAAATACATAGATGCACACACATGGATGTATCTATATATACACAAATGCATGTATGTATCTACATATGTATATTTGGGTATATGTATTCATACTTTTTTGTGAAAACTGAAAATAAAGATCTATTTTCACATTCTCTGTAAAAAGTCATGAAAACTGTTTGATATAGGAAACTTCTCCATTGTACCAGGGATTGCACTCATCATATGCTACTATGTATTTCAGTTATTCATCTACATATCTACCTTACTGGTTTGGGAGTTACTTGAGGGCAGGAGTATCTTATACATTCTTTTGGCCCTCCCACAGCAACCCAACTCAATGTCTTGAGCAAAATAAGTTCTCAATAATTATTTGTTAAATAATTGGTCATGGCATCAAACTTATAAGTTTTAATTAGGTAACACTAATCACACACTGTTGATGCCATAACCCTATGTTAGACAAAAAGCATAGATACTTTCCCAGGATCCCATTGATTAATTGAGGTAATGAACTAGACAGTAACTGGGAAAGAATCTCCAATTCTAAAGTTATTTGAAAGCAGGGTTTCGATGCTATTTATTACATTCACAGAGTTAACTAAAAGTATCCTATCCATTGTATTAACCATAGGACAGATAAAACAGATATACAGACATATAACATGAGGGGATTTTTTGTCCTTTAACAAGATGTGAGTGCTATTTGGCCTAATTTAAATTAGCATTGGATTAGATGTATTTGTTGCATGTCCTATGCTCTTTTTACCTTCAAAGAACTATTTTTATTAGCTTCTGCTCACAACAGCTTTGTAAATGACAAGCTTATCCTTGTTTTACAGGTGAATCACTCTATAAAATGAATCATCATCAAGAAAATGTTTATTAAGTAGCATTCTCAAATGCCCAGGATTATACAATAAATTGGAGCAGCCAGAATTAGAAATGCAGATTTGCTGAGACACTAGTTCATTGACATACATAAGCCTTTTTAATCACACCCCCCCCAAACTTTTTCTCAGAATTTCTAAACTAGTATTTGCTATGTTACCATTCTTCTTTAACTGTTAATAGTATTTGTCTCCCATGGAAGGTCTTGTTTCCTCTAAATTATTTCTCAGATCGAATGGGATAAAGTATACAAGAACACTTTGAAAAGTATGAAAAAAATAGGGACAGTTAGGCAGTGCAGCAGATAGAGCACCCACCCTGGAGGCAGAAGGACCTGAGTTCAAATCTTCACACACTTAGTAGCTGTATGACCCTGTGCAAGTTACTTAACCCTGATTGTCTCTAAAAACAAAAAAAAAAAGGAAAGAAAAGTATGAAAAAAATATGTATTGTAAGGAGACTCTTTAAAATACCACATCAAAGCAATAAGGTGTTGCCCCTCACATATGCATATAAAGTCAGAATTTGGGGCTAGGGGGCAACAAGTGAATATTGAATTGATCTAATAGAAGCTAGTGACTACTAGATCACCTTTATGAAACAAGGATGGGCTAGGGAAAGAATTCACCCTGACCTTGAAAACATTCACCCTGATCATCAATTGTTTATGGATCCTGTCTAACCAGCACTCGTAAACCCTTGAGCAGAAGTAACAATGAGGGCTGAAAATAGAGTGCCTTACTATGCTGGCCTTCAAGTAACCATTATATTCTTGTCATTTTACTAGACATTTAAATAAAATACCTTTAAAGCTGATCATATTACATGAGAGTGAAGAAAAAAGGATCTAAAACAGAGCCTCAGATTATACCCACACACAGTGGGCAAGACATTCATGATGACCCTTCAGTAGAAACTGAGAAAAATATAAGACAGCTTTTTCTTTTTCTTTTTTTAAATAAGTTTATTTATTTTTAGTTTTCAACATTCACATCCGTAAGTTTTAAGTTTTCTCCCCCTCTCCCCCCTCTCTCTTCCCAAGACAGCATGCAATCCAATATAGGCTCTGCATATACATTCCTATTAAACATCTTTTCACCTTAAGAAAACCCAGGAAAGAAAGATAACCCAGGGGGAGGTGGACAACAGCATCAAATGCTTCAGAGAAATCAAGAAGGATGAAGATTTGGAAATAACCATCAGATTTCACAATTAAGAAATCATTGGTAACCTTAATGACAACAGTTTCAGTGAAGTAGTGACTGGGTATAGAAGGCAAATTACAAGGGGTTGAGAAATGAGTGAAAGTTGAGAAGTGGAGGCAATAATGTATAGACAACTTTTTCTAGGAATTTGGCTGTGAAGAGAGGAGGGACATAGAATGACAGCTTGGGGGGGAGGGTAGGATCAAGTGAAGGTTGTTTTTTAAAGATACAGATTGGTAAAGGTTTACAGGCAACAGAAGAGGAATCAGTGGATACATTTTGAAAATTATGGGAGAAGGGGTAATGGACAGGAGATCAACATTTTTCCTCTCCTTGGGTGTTGCCCTAGGCAAGGACAAAGGCCACCTCATCCTCCAAGATTAGTGCAAAGGCAACATGACTAATATGGAAATGTTTTAAATGACTATACATGTATGAACTATGTCAACTTGCTTGCCTTCTTGGTGAGGTGGGGTGGGCAAGGAGGAAGGGAGGAAGAGAATTTGGGACTCAAAGTTTTAAAAATAAATGTTAATTGTTTTTACATGTAACTGGGGAAAAATAAAATACTAAATAAATTTTTTAAAAAAGACTGGGGCAAAAGAGAGAATGATGGATGATGTGGAGGTAATTCAAAGTGCAGAGTTGGTAAGGAGAGGGATAACCTATCTATGGATAACCTCAGTTTTTTCAGTGAAATCTGAGGCAAAGTCCTTTTGTTAAAAGGGAAGGGGGAAGAAGTAGTATAGGTAGTTTGAGAGAAGAGAAAGTCTGAAACAGCCACTGTAGAGAGCAGCATAGAGCTGATCATAAATCATAGGACCACAAATTCAGAATTGGAAGGGACATTAAAAGTAATCTTAATTTAACCTCATTTTACTGATGAGGAACTAAGACTCAAATAGATTTAACGATTTGCCCAAGGTCACACAGATAAGTGGCAGAGTAAGGATTTGAACCTATGTCCTCATATACTGAGTACAATACCCTTTTCACTATACCATGCTGCTTTCTAGTTAAGAGTAAAAGGATTGATGTGAAGCAGCCCAATTATGGCCTTGCACCTTGGAAACTTGTTTAAAAGCCACAGACAGCTAGCTCCTCTTTGATTTTATTATGGGAGAAATATCTCCTCTCTTGAGTTCATGTGGTGGGTAATTGCCACCAAATGTATATTTAACACAACAGAAATTTTGAGGGTAAAAACCTAGGTTTTATTATTATGCTATAGGTTCAAGAATAGGTTGTATAGGTGCCAACTCTACCTTTATTTATAGGTATAGGTTCAAGCCTCGGAAAAAACCTGAACAATCATGAGGATTCTAACAAGGCTTCTTAATTGCAAAATTTCATCAGAGTAACAAAGAAATAGCTATTTACATATTACAATCTTGTGTATTGCTCTTAGGTCATAAAAGTTAAAAAAGAGATAGATCCGTAATCCCATACTTCCTTCAGTGCCATAAAAGTTGAACATAGCCAAACAAAGTCATATGCTCATATATCCTCTCAGAAAATAAACCTCATCAAAAAAAAACGCTATAAGCAAACTAAGTCAGGATACAGATAAAACTACATTTAGAAGGTTCACAAATAAACTGATTGAGGAGGAGGAAATGTGGCCAAGGATTCAGGGATAATTGAGATTCTTCTTTTGGCTTCTTAACTAAGGAGTTGTTTATAGCTCTTTACTAAATTTTCACATCCCATGGGACAGATTTTGGTAAGGTGAGGTTAATATTAACCAAAATTTGCAGGAGGAATGGCTCTGAATCCCAGATGACAAAAGGAAATAAAAAATTCCCATAACCATGTGTAGTAGCTGAAACTGTCTAAAAGATCATTGGCTGGCCTCAGACTCAAGAGGGTTGAATCATCTGATGTAGACACTGTTTTGCAAGGGTCTAAAAAAAGTGAGCTAGTAGAACAGCTTGGCCTTTTTTTGTACTCAATACAGCCTTCTCTGTTCAGATGAGAGAGCTACTGATCTCTCTTCTGAGTGAGGGAAAGTGCTGTTTATGCACACGCACACATACACACACACACAGAATTTCTTCTTTCCCCCCATTCCTCTGAACTGGTAATACCTACCTTGGGAAGGAAGCATATAGGCTTTACCAATTCCCCCTCCCCTCACAGCTTCTTGAGTGTAACTAAGAGACTGGATACCTGTGATAGAATTTTCTAGGCTAAATATTGACATTAGCTAGAGCAATCCATGATAGAGTTCTCAGAGAAGCAGAAGGCAGAAATAGATATATGCCAGGCCATTGAGCCCAAGAGGGTAGCTCATGGACAATATTCATGGACTCTAACCTTTGTGGAGTGGGGGTTGGCAGAGTTAGACGACCTAACCCTAGAAGGAAGATTTCTTGGGTAGCAACAACTTTGTGAGTTTTGTCTAAGTTCAAAAGCTCTCAAATTCAAGAGTTTAGGAACTGGCCCCTTTAGAGAGAAAATAGGTGGTGTAATAGATAGAATGCCAGGGTTGGAGTCAGGAAGACTCATCTTCCTGAGTTCAAATGTGACCTCAGATGCTTATTAGCTATCTGACCCTGGGTAAATCACATAATCCTGGTTTGTCTTAGTTTCCTCATCTGTAAAATGAGCTGCAGAAGGAAATGGCAAACTACTCCAGTATCTTTGCCAAGACAAACCCCGAATGAGGTTATGAGGAGTTAGACACAACTGAAAACAACTGAACAACAACAAAGAGAGAAAATGCTTAGGAATGCCTCTTAGAAGATTGCATATGTATACTACAAGGCTTGGGAACTCAAGTCTTGGGAGAGCAAGACACTTGGACCTTTTCACTCTTGCTATTATAGTGAGTGACTTGAATGATATAAGTCCTGTGGGAAATGATGTTGCTTCCCCAGTAACCCCCAAATTTAATTGCCTTGGGGGGGAAGTTTATGAGCTAGTTGGGTGTCTTATATGTTTTCTTTATCTGCTTATGAGTCTCTCAGCCCTTGAAGTCTCTTGTGTATTTTCTGTGCCTGTTTATGGGCTCCTGTGAATCATTTGCGTCTTTTGCATTTTCTGTGGAATGAAAAGAAGGCTGTCCTATTCTTTGATACCCAGGTTGTTACGTAGAATGCTACACAAGAAGGAGGGACTCTCTTTTTTACATTTAGGGAAACCTTAATAGGCAATATAGTTAAACTATGGAGATTTCCTAAAGTAAATTCCAGGTGGTGGCATAATGGAACAGAGAGAAAATTACCCTCTTGGATCAGTACCAGGGTAGTTATCTAGTCTGTGTGAGCTCAGTCTTTAAGTCCTTCAGTCACAGGTTATATCCACAGCAGCCCTGAGAGATAGGTAGAACTTCATTCTCTCTTACTAACACTCTTGTGTATTAGATGTGAATTTGAACCAAGAATGGGACATTGTGTGTACTGCTGTATTTGCCAAGGGAGACCTAATTCCTAATTGGTGTGAAGCATGCTGACTGTTGAAGACTGAGAGGTAGAGTTGGTACCAGAGTTTCTTAAAGGAAAAAACAATTGGTTCCAGACAGACTCCAGGGAAGATAGTGAAAGACTTTGGAAGCTTCAACTATATAAGGGAAGTTGGCTTTTCAATATGTCCCATTTTTAGCTTGCTTCTCTAGACTGGATACTTTCCCTTGGGTGAGATTGGGCCCTCCCTTTTGGTTGACCTGAAACCTCATCTCATTCCCATCCAAAGAAATCATTCACTTGTGTATTTCTGGGTATATTTTTTGTCTATATAGCTTATCTAATTTCTCTTTGCTGTTTTCTGAAATAAATGTGTTTATTTGCTAACAATTAGGGAGGGAAAATAGATATAATTCTATTCTAATACCCATAGTGGATATAGATAAGGCAAAGAGAAATCACCCAGCTATGTCTCTTCTCATGCTCTCCTCAAGGAAGAAATCTGCAGTGTTCCTTAAAGCAGGCAAGCCAGATTCCAGAGATACCTATCCATGTTTTCTTAAAGCCATATTGAAACAACACATGTAGAGAGGTACACATCAAATGTAGTGTTGAGGACCTATCTAGGTGAAGGAGAGGAGAATGTGTGGGAATTCGCATTGGGTGTTCCTTAGCCAGAAAGTTGTTTGGACAGTTGCATGTGTGGCTCTCTAGAACCAAGGCTTGTGTGTCAATGAAGAACATAGCTTTGAGAATTAATGTAATTTGTAGGACACATTGATCATTGACATTTCAAATGTACTTGCAGCCCACTCTGAGCAAAATCATGTAATTGTTCTTATAGGGTCCACTGCAAATTTATGTTGTACAACTGGGCCCTCACTGCTTCTAGGCAATCCTACTACTTTCCTTATGACCTCACTATCCCACTCTCCAGAGTGGCTTTTCCAGACTTTTTTGTCCCTCCTGAAACTTCCCGGGGCTTCCTCTTCCCCCACTCTTAGCTGGGAACTTTTCCTCGTATTTTACGGAAAAAAAAGAGGCCATTCTCCATTAGCTCTCTCTTCTAACCTGATATCACTCAAATGGCTCCTTCTACTCTCTCCTCCCTATCTCACATGAAGAGCTGCCCTACTCCTTATCAAAGCTAACCCCACTACTTGCACAAGAAATCCCATTCTATGTCATCTCCTCCAACATATTGCCCCCTCTGTCACTACTCTGTCACTTTTTTTCAGTCTATATCTACTGCCTTATTCCTACTGCCTACAGACATGCCCATTGCTTCTCCATTGCTCCCCCCCCCCCTCCTCATTTTATCCTTCCGCCCTGTTTCTGTTCTTTGGGGCTAACCTCCTTGAAGATGCCCTATTAATAGGTGCTTCTACTTTCTTTCCTCTCACTCTTTTCTTAATCCCTTACTAACCCATTATGGACAAATGAACTTCTGATAATATTTTTAAAATTGTCAGATTTGGAGCTTTGAGAAAAATCTAATCCAACCTCCTCATTTTATAGATGTGGAATCTGTACCTCAAAGATGTTAAGTCACATGCATGGGGTTTGATATCAGGATAGGAGTAGGTGCCTTGACATTTCAGTGGGAAAAATGTTTTGTAGGTTGGTTGGTTGGGGTTTCCTTGTCTACGATTGTTCCTCTTCATTATCTATACTTGGTAGCTCTAATGTCCCATCTGTTGCCCAGACCTTTGACAAAAGTTTCAATAATTACAAGATGGTATAGTATGTATTGTGTACAGGTATATGCTATATGCAACACAATGCATAGCCTGGGTAACTGAGGTCACTGCACTAGTACAGAAAATCTACCTTAGGCTGGATGCTGCCTTTCTTAAATCTGTGAGAAAGTAGGATGTTACTTTATCAATTACCCAAAAAGGAAATGCAATGTCTGAGTTTCTCCACCAAATAGCACTATATTCAAGCAATCTTTCAAATCATATAATCAGAATTGTTTCAGCCATTACACTGCATAGCCTTCCGAAAAATAGTGCAATATCTCCAGTAGCCACCATAGGATATTCAGCTTTCAGATGCTCAGACTACTCCCCCTCTCACCACTGTTGAACTGGATGACTTTTCACAACTACACTGGTCAGATTCTGAATTTAAACTAGGAAATTATGTAATATTGCTCAAGAATGTTTAAAAATGTAGAAATCTATGGCTCTAGCACCTACCCTGAAAAAAGATTTTCCTCTCTTAATTTATATGTATATATGTAATTTGTTATGTATATGTATATGTTTATATAAATAATTTATATTTATAAATAACATACTTTATAATCTTAATTTATATATACTTTTATATAAATAACAATTTATATTAATAACAATCCATACTATTATATTAATGTATATATAACTCATATAGAGAGAAAATATATATTTCTATAAACATATAATATATATAAACTTATAGTATAATCACTTAATTTGCCATAGCTACATGATTTACTAGGCAAAGCAAAAATTCTAGGAAAATTGTTAACCATTCCACACATGAGGAGTCACTGCTCAGCGTCTCTGAAACTCCTTCCAGCTAACTTTTCCTCTCTCTTAAGAGCCTGATAAAGGCCCCAAAGAGCCCTGCTAACAGTTTGTGGAAAGGGAATGGGGGAAGGGATTGAAATATATATATATATAGAAATTGAAATATATATATATTTGCCATTTCCTTCTCTAGTGGACTAAGTTATGGCAAACAGAGGTTAAGTGACTTATTGCCCAGGGTCTCACAGCTAGTAAGTGTCTGAGGCCACATTTGAACTCAGGTCTTCCTAACTCCAAGCCCAGTGCGCTATCCACTGTGCAACCTAGCTGCCTCACACCTCACTTCTATTAGAACTTTGGGATAGAGGAAGATGAGTAAGTGCTGCATTGGTGGGGGGAAGGTTTCATAAAGAAGATGGGAATTGAATTGGGAGTGGGATAATGTATAGGGTTTTGACAAGTAAGAGAGAAAATATTCCTAGTAGAAAGAAAGATGAACAAAAGCAAGGACTTTTACTTTCTACTCCACTAACTATGTCTGGGTGTAACAGATATATCTGAATAGGAGTTATTAAACTAGTTTCAATAGTCCCTCTGCAACAAAATTTGGCTACTGTTGCTATATCAGTCTAACTGTTGTCCAGAGAGAATATTCTGGTGAGGTCCTGAAAGAACTAAGAACTTCCCAGAGAGAATGAGTAAATGAATTTTTGAAAGAGACTGAAAGAGGCATTCTAAAAAAACTAAGTTTAGGGGCAGCTAGGTGGCGGAGTAAGTAGAGCACTGGCCCTGGAGTCAGGACGACCTGAGTTCAAATCCAGCCTCAGACGCTTGACATATGTACTAGCTGTGTGACCTTGGGCGAGTCACTTAACCCCAATTGCCGCCCCCCCCCCCAAAAAGAAAACTGAGTTTAACTTTTCATGTTGTGGAGAAGCTTTCCTGAAGAGAATTTGACTCTGGCTATGATCTTTCTCACATCTGATACATTGTTGAAATATATTAATGTTTGCAATACACTGTTAATAAACTATATAGTCAGTAATATTGGTCTTTGGACCATTATTAAAAGAGAAAAAAGTAAAATCTTATGGGAAAAGTTTATATAAACTGAGGTTCAGGGGGGGACCAATGAGAGAGCCTGTACATTACTAATTTGTGAGGAAATATCAGAGTATACACCTTGATTGCCTTAGAATCCAGATAGAGTTAATTATGAAATGAACCAGAAGCAGCTAGAGAGCCTTGGGAGTTGCTGTCAACTACATGGCATCCAACCCCAAACATAAGCTATGCATACTGTTACACATGCAAAAGATTTTCTTAGGAAATTTAAGTTATTTTATTTTTTCTTTGGGTCTTGTTACTTTGTCACTGTGACTATCTATAAAGGATGTATACGGCAGCTTATCTCTGCTACTAAACACGAGTAATGTATTAAGCAATTTGGTTTGTCTGAACAGAGACTAGACACTGAACGTCTCATATCATTGGTATAGCAAATTCTCTGAGTGGGAAAGCTCCTGGTATCAATGCAAATTAGCATTTTTTCTGCAACTCCTGGTCTTAGAGGTTTCCTAGAGCACTGAGAAGTTAAAGAATTAGCTCAGGGTCACATAGCCAGTAAGTATAAGAGTTAAGACTTGAACCCATGTCTTCCTGGTTCTGCAGCCAGGAAAACCAACCACTATACCATGTAACCTCTCATTGGGTAGAGATACTACATTTAATTGCAGGACCTTAGTATCTTTGCTAGGATCTTTACCATTACTACTTATATCTATCTTATATTTTATACCGTACACAAACGACAACATTCCAAGTTTTGAAAACTCACATTTTACTCACATTTTAAATCTAATCTTTCCTTTGGAGATAGGGTGGTATAGTCCTTGAAGCTAGGAAGACCTGGGTTCAATTCCTACCTCTGACACATACTGGCTTTGCAACCCTAGGAAAGTCACTTAATTCTGTCTTCTAGATAATTATTTAAGGATATAATTTGAGAAGGTACTGGCTTACATTGGTAGAGAGGGTTTCCCTATACTAGGCCAGTTCCTATCCCTTTCCATTGAATTACAGAATTTTAGTTCTGGAAAAATCTTTAAAGATCATTGCCTCATTCCTTAATTTTGGGAATAGGAAAAGACCACAGTGACATACATGTCCAAAGTCATGCAGCTTGTTAATGATAAAGAAATTGGAGTAGAATCATTCGCAGATGCTTGCTAATTGGTTGGTACTCCTTGATGCCCAGTGAAGTTCTCTTTCCAATACATTTGATAGTTTCCAAATTCTAGAAAGCAGCCTTTGGAACATATATGGAAATTTTCTTAAACTTGTTCCAAAGGCTGCTTTCTAGAATTATGTTCTTTGATGGAATTTTATTGGATTACAATAAATATTAAAAAAAAGGTGACCCTGGGCATAACATTTAACTTGTCAGTCTAATCTGTATCTGTAAACTTGTCAGTCTAATCTAATCTGTAAAATGAGTAGAATAATAACATTCACCTCAGGGTCATCGTGTATCAAAGAAGATAACATATGTAAAGTGCTTTGCAAACCTTAAAGTGCTATATTAATGCCAGCTATTATTATTGCTCCATTATCAAGGGAGCGGACCTGTCCAACTCTAAGAGTATGAAGAGGGCAACCAGAAGGGAGAACAAAACAAATGCACTAGAGTAGAAGGGAGGAACAAGAGGGTGGGATATGCCATTTTTCATAATGAGGGATAATTTTCTCATATTCTTCCTAAGGAGAAGAGTTTACAAACATTACAAGAAGGAGTGGAAGAAGTGAACACCACGTGAACTTCACTCATCTGAAATGGACAAAGGAGAACTGAACACACATACACAGAGTATGGTATACAAATACAACAAACTCAACTAAATATAGGAAGAAGTAAGAGGGAGGACAATAACAGAGAGGGAATAGCTTCAAGAAAAAAAACTTCCTGATCCTGGTGGGCCAGAGCAGGTTTAAAAGGGGGAAAAAAAATAAAAGCTAGAACTAGAATCTAGAGCTAGAATCTAAGGGAGTGCTTTTCAATAAGGAAATGGTGGAAGAAATTGTGATCTATGAATGTAGTAGAATATCACATTGTAAGAAATGAATAAAAATATGGTTCTAGAGAATCGTGGGTAATATGAAGTAGCAGAGTGAAGTAAGCAGAACCAGGAGAACAATTTATATAAGGAAAATAACATTATAAAGAAAAAATAGTTTTGAAAGATTTAAGAACTCTGATCAAGGCAATGACCAACTATATCTCTAGAAGACATATGAGGAAAAATGTTATCCATTTCATCTATCTGATAGACTTAAGGTATAGGAAATGACATACATTTTTGGATATGGTCAATGTGTGGATTCCTTTTAATTAACTATGTTTATTTGTTATAAAGTTTTTCCTCCTTTCAGCTTTTCATCTTGGGGGTGAGGAGAAGAAGAAGGTATGCCAATAGTCAATTTAAAAAGAGAACCATTGAAACATTTTAATAAAAGTACAGGAAGTTTAAAAGGAAGCACAGATCCAGGGTAGTTTTGGAAATAGCATGTGGAATTTATCAAATACTTTTTTTTTTTAAAGCAAGCAGTAACAAATGGATATCCATTTCCTTTTTTTTTTGTTCAGATATATATGTACATATATATGTATGAAAATATTCTCTTTTGATGTTTAAATTTAGAATAATTACTAGTTAAGTAACAAGTAACAAGAATTTTTGACTAGCAGTTGATATTGGAAAGATGGTAACTAGAGATCATACTGAGGGTAATACACTGGATGGAGACTTGAGAATGATAGTACTAGAAAAAAATCTCAATCCCTTAAAGTTATCCCTAGAACTCTAAGGGGATCAGTAACCTTGCTTTGGCAGACCTGAACTTCTGGTCAGAGTTCAGGTAGAAAGAGTGGTTTTGAGAAACAGGAGTAGCTCATATGTGCTATAGATAGATGTCTAGTTTTAATAAAGAGAGAGAGAGAGAGAGAGAGAGAGAGAGAGAGAGAGAGAGAGAGAGAGAGAGAGAGGCAGAGAGTCAGATAGACTTAAAGATGGTCGAAGGCTGGTATGCAGTAGTGATTCTGATGTCTTTTTATCTCCCTGAGTGACACCATAGAATTATAGGATTTTAGAGTTGGAAAGAACCTTTTCCAACCCATATCTGAAAAAGAATTGACTCTACAATACACCTTCAAGTGATCATCTCGCCTTTGCTTGAAGATTTTTGATGAAGGGGAACCCAGTACCTTTGGAGGCAACTAATTCTACTCTTAATGTGGTTCTAATTGTTAGGAAGTTTAAATCAAACCTAAATTTGCCTCTTTTAGTTCTCTCTGAAACCAAGCAGAACCACTCTGTTTCCTTTCCTAGGTGAAAACCCTTCAAACTGTCATGTTCCTACTAAGTCTTCTCCAAGATAAACATTCCCAGCTCGCTCAACTGATCCTCATATGGCATGAAATCTGGGCCCTTCACATCCTGGATGTCATCCTCCAAACATGCTACAACTTATCAATGTTCTTCTTAAAATGTAGCACCCTGAACGAAACCAAGTACACCTGATCTTCAGCAGCCAGATGGCTCAGTGGATAGAGCATTGGGCCTGGAGTCAGAAAGAGCTAAATTCAAATATGGCCTGACAGTAGCTGTGGGACCCTGGGCAAGTCACTTAACCCTGTTTGCCTCAGTTCCTTGTCTATAAAAATGAGCTGGAGAAGGAATGGCAAACCACTCTAGTATTTCTGCCAAGAAAACCCCAAATGGGGTCACAAAGAATCAGACAGGACTGAACTATAACAAAAAATGAGGGAGTTGAACTAGATGACATTTATGACCCTATGACACTTAGCCCACTTAAGGAAACTGCACTTGGAAAAATGAGTTTGGGGATTGTACTTTTTTTATTCTTATTTGGAGACAGGTGTTAGGTCCAAAGTCACCGGCTCCTGGAGCTTCACAAATGTTCAGCAACTCTTGGTTTAGGAGGGAGAAAATGGGCAGTTATTTGCTCCACTGTCAGAGGACCCAGGTTCACATCTCTATATGATCTTGGGCAAATGGCTTAACCTCCCTATGCCAGTTTTTTCATCTGTGAGATGAGGTTGAAACTAGTTGGTTTTTGAGGTTTCTTCTAGTTCTAAATCTATGATCTTATAATTTCCTGTTGCCTATGTCAACTATTTGTGTGACCTCAGTAAGTCACCTCACTCCCCTCAGTCTGCCAATGGACTAGTTGGTCTCTGAGGTTCTCTCCAGATCCAGGTCTGTGTTCTAGATCTGTGACCTGAAGACGTTTTTTGTTTCCCTCAGTTCTTACTTGTACAATGGATTATATTGCCTCTGAGGTTCCTTCCTGATCTACGTTCCTGTCATTCCCGCTTCCTTTGCCAATAATTTGTATGACCTAGACAAGTCACTTTTCTGGGCTTCAATTTCCTTATTTGTAAATGTTGTAGATGGCCTTTGAGGTTCTCTCCAGCTATACATCTATACTCTTGTCTGTGTGACTTGGACAAGTCACACACCCCAATCCTCCGTTTCCTAATTTGTAAAAGGATCTAGACGACGTTTTCAGAGGTTTCTTCTTCTCCAAGCACTGCAGAGTGCCCTGGGTCAGGGCGGCCGGAGCGGTTCGCAGACCCGCGGGGCCGCGACTTTGGCCAAGCTCCAGCCCAGGAGAATCATAGAGTCCCGGAAGTGCGTGGCAGAGTGGCTCCCGGGGATCCCTGGCTGTCGGTCAGCCGGGCGGAGCTGTGCGGGGGCTGGATGGCCGTGGGCTTAGTGCTCAAAGTGGTGGCCGGGCTGGCTGTCGCGGCGCTGGCGGCAGTACTGCTCGAGCACTATGGCCTTGTGGGCATGTCCTCGCCATGGCCCGTACGGCCCCAAGCCTCCCAGAGGCCCTTCCCGGCGCCCGGGGCCGAGGACACCAACATTTTCTGGGGCCTGCAGGTGAGGAGCGCGGGCAGCGAGAGGAGCCCCAGCCGCCCTCCCGGCCGGGAAGGGAGCTCCCGTGTAGGGACCGAGCACGCGGGAGGCCTTGCAATCCCCGGCTCGCTCACCCCGCCCCCGGCCCGACGCGCTTGCCCTCCCCGACCGGCCCCCGTTTCATGTTAACCACTGCTTTGCAGATCTCGGACCTCCACATCAGCAAGTTCTTTGATCCGGGCCGAGCCACAGACTTGGAGAAGTTCTGTTCAGAAACCGTCGATGTCATCCAGCCTGCACTCGTCCTAGCCACGGGTAAGCCCCTGGCTCCTTGCTGTCGGGGCGGAGGATGCTTTGCTTCTCTGCCTTTGGCAATGCTGGGTCGGGAGGTGGACCTCAGCCTCCCCGGGTCCCCCGGGGGCCGACCAGCCTGTTATAGATAAGCTCTACTAGGTCCTTCCGGGATATATCGACGTTGAATACAGCTCGTGATGAAAAGCGTGTCGTCCAAGGACAGGTGTTACCTGAATTTGGAGAGTTCCCTGGTGAGGGGTGATAGATAACATGTCATCATCGTCATCGTCACTATCATCACGTCATCCTCATCATCCTCATCATTATCTTGGTTAAGACCATTCTTCTATTAAATTGTAGAGGTGGCTAATATGGAAATATGTTTTGCCGGACTTCCCATGTATAATGGGTCTCATATTGCTTGCCTTCTCAATGGGTGGAGGAAGGAAAGAATTTGGAACTCAAAAAAAGTGAATGGTTTTTAAAAAGTTGTAGAGGGATTTACCATCTGGGGTTACGATAAACACAAATAATGCATAGTGCCTATTAAAGGGAACAGCCACACTAGCAAAATTAAGGAACTTGAAGTATATTGTATTTATAACGTTTCCCTTGGGGGGACTTAAAACATCACAATACATACACATATATGTAAATCATATCTTTATGATAAGAAAATATCAATATTATAACAGAAAGTTATAAGGGAGAAAGACAAAATGCAACTGACTTGCCCAAGATAAGCCTAGTATTTGCCTGACCCTCTGGAATGTATTTTAGAATGAGATGGGACTTTTTTGTATACATGCAGGTCTCCTCAGAGATGCTTTAACAAAGTGACAAATACAATAGACATACGCACGAGTCTAGAGTGTGCATATCTGTTGTTTTTGGTTTCCGAATTTTTGTTTCTGAATCTAAGAGAAAGGCAATGGAATTACCTTAATTTTAATATGTACTATGCATTATCTGTGTTTATGTCTTATCCCCATTGCATGGTAAACTCTACAAGGCAGGGATTATATCCTATCCAAATGTTGTATTTCCTTTAGTGTAGTTCCCTGCACATAGTAACCTTGACCAATATTAATAAGTATTTGTTGAATAAATGAATTTAGTATAGAGCAAGAGTGAGCTTTTTGGAGGGAATAACTCTACTAGCCCAAAGTCTTCTTTCTAAATGTGAATTGTTGAAGGTTGAAATGTCTCATTCCAGATTTTGTTGGCAGACCCCGTAGTTTCTGTGACACTGGCACAGTTACTTAATAGTTGATCTATTAGCACTGTGCCTGGTACATAGTAGATGCTTAATAAATGTTGGGTCAAAAAAATGCTGATTGAGTGACTGACTCAAATAATATACTCCTAAACCTGTTGTTGGGATAGGCATTTGAAGATGAATCTTTCCATTGTCTCTCCCTGGAGCTGACAGAGTACCCTTATGAAGCCTGACAAATATCCCCCAAGGTGGATCCTTTGATGGGGATATCTGGTACTTGCCTAGTCTAGTTTTATTATTTTTAAAATTGTTTTATTTTATTTTCCGTTCTGAATTCTTACCCTCCCACCTCCCACTCCCCCACTTATTGAAAAGGCAATAGGGGGAAAAAAGTACAAATAGGTATCAAGCAAAACAAATTTTGAACTAGTTTTCTTAATAATTTTTTTTTCTATTAGAACCTTATAATGAAATTCGTACCATGCTCTTTAAAGAGGTTAGTTCACAACTGAGTGACTGTTAGGTGGAATAGTGGATTGGAGTCAGGAAGATCTGAGTTCAAATCCTGTCTCACACACTTAACTGTGGCCCTGGCAAGTCATTTAAATTCTGTTGGACTCAGTTTCTCTATAAAATGGGAATAGTAATAGTCCCAACCTCCAATTAAATGAGGATTAAATGCTTTGCCAACTGCTACATAAATGGTAGAGACAGGGAGAGCAGGTTAACACACCCCATTCAGGAATGGTAACATTTGATCTTGGTTCTTGGCTCTGGAAGTGGAAAGGAGTGGAGTTGGAGTAGGGAAAGGAAGGATAGATGAAATAGAGGTGCAAAGGTGAGGAACCTGTGGCCTTGGGGCCACATGTGACCTTCTTGGGTGTGGACTTTTGACTGAGTCCAAGTTTTACAGAACAAATCCTTTTATTAAGGGGATTTGTTATGTAAAGTTTGGATTCAATCAAAGGGCTGCACTTGAGGACCTAGAGGGCCACATGTGACCTTGAGGCCACCCCACCCCCCAGTTAAACTGGAGACAGTCATCAACCAGGACAATGGGATTCCAGGATAGAAAATCCTCTAGGATCTTTTTAACCTGGATTGTATGAACTTTTTCTTAAAAAAATATTTTAATAATTGCATTTCAATATAACTTATTTCTTTTGTAATCCTATGTATTTTATGCATTTAAAAACATTAGTCTAAGAAGGGAGTCTCTAGGTTTCACCAGACTGCTAAAGCAAATTATGACACAAAAAAGGTTATGAACCTCTTTCTAGGTTATAGGCCCTGTAAGGTGGTTGGCAAGGTTGTGGAAGAGGATGGTTGGGATTTTCCTGAACTAGAAATTATGTAAGGTATCCACAGTGGATGCTGGCATGGAAGCCAGGAAGACCTTGGCTCAGGTTCCTCCTCTTATACATACTGACCCTAGGCAAGTCATTTAATTTCTCAGAGCACCAGCCCTGGAATTAGGAGGACCTGAGTTCAAATCCGGCCTCAGACGCTTACTAGTTGTATGGCACTGGGCAAGTCATTTAACTCTGTTTGCTTTAGTTTCCTTATCTGTAAAATGGGCTGGAGAAAGAAATGGCAAACCACTCCAGTGTCTTTGCTAAGAAACCCCAGATGAGGTCTTGGAGAGTTGGACAGTTCTGAAACAACAACAAATGCCCTAGGCAACTCCATAAGACTAAATGTTGCAGATAAAGTGCCAGTCTACAGGGAGTTTCCTCATTCAGGAGTTCCTTATACACACTGCAGTTGAAGGTCCAGTTACTATCTCTATTCCTATCTACCTAAAACATAATTTATGACTTTATAGATAAAATATATGCTGAAAAAATTTGCATATTTTAGTATGTAGCTTTGAATGCAGGTGGTCTCCTAGTCAGGTAGGTGGTGGGTAACTCCTCTGTTTATTATACAGTGGACATTATTTGTCTGACTCTCTGGAATTTATTTTAGAATGATAGATGACTTTTTTGTATACTTACAGGTGACCTCACAGATAGCTTGAGAAGCGATCGTTGGGGATCCAGGCAGTTTGAAGTGGAATGGCAAACTTATCAAAATGTCCTGAAGAGAACTAGGGTCTTGGAAAAAACCAAGTGGCTAGACATCAGAGGAAATCATGGTAAGAGGGAGCCAACACTTGGGTATCATTGAAGCTAACATTTCTCCCAGAGTTTGTGTTTTTCAGCCCTAATATTATTGAACTAAGTTATAAAATGGGTTATTCTTATACAGATTTGAATGCTGAAGGTCAAATCTGGTTGTGTGAAACACCACATTAAAAAAAGCCTAATACCAAGTGAAAATGTAGTTGTTCTCTACTTTAAAGCAGTATAGGAAGCAATAATAATATGGGATAAAATTATTTTAGTGACTATTCTTATATGTGGCCATTCATGGCAAGTTAAGATATTTGCTTATAAACCTCCCAAAAATACCTGTGCCCTTTTAAAAGATTGTCTTAATTGGTCAGTTGAGGTATGTATATTAGTCTAAACTATTATTCTATTCATTGCTAATGAGTGTATATCCCTAAGAATTATCCTTTATTTTGGAGAGGCATCCTAGCCTAGTAGCAAGTCCCCTATACTTGTAATCAAAAGAATGAGGTAAAGTTCCAGCTCTTTCCTTTAGTAGGTATATGAATTTAGGAAGGACTAAGCATCAGGTTACTTATAATCTCTAAAATCGGAGGTTAGTCTAGTTGATTTCTGAGGGCCCTCGCAGTTCTAACAGTTTGGGAGTCAATGAGACTCTCTTATTAGATGAAATGCATAACTCCCTGTTTGATGATATTTATTCTACATCAAATAATTCTTATAAAGCAGCTGTCAAAGTTCAGTTCAAATATACTTAAGCTGCAATTCTCTGAGGCTAATTCTGCCTTTTTCTGATCTTTTTAGGTGGTACTCATCAGATTCTTTTGTAATAAATAATAAATCTATGTAACAAACATTTTAAGGCCAAAAACTGAGTCATTTACTGCAAATAATATTCAATAAAACAGATTCTAATATAATTAAGTAATTTGAGTTGTCCCTTAGAATCACAATAAAATTTGACCTGTGTGTACATAGACATGGATATGAGCATGTCTATGGTTAGGCTTAATTGTTGACCTCAAAGGTCCTTTCCAGCTCTAAATCTATAATCCTTTATTCTTATGTATTAAATATATATTTATATATCCTCCTTAGATAGTAAACTTCTTGAGAGCTGGAACTATATCTCATCATGTGTAATTCCTATAGTGAATTTGTAACAAACAAAAAAAAGGTCACTGCCCTTTTTCTCATATTTCTTGCATGGATGCTAAGATGACAAAAATAATTATTATACTATACCTTTTTTCTTCTCAGATTTATATATCTCCTTTTCAGATCCAAGGGCCTTCCCCCAGGAGTGAGTTTATGAAAATTTTGTGCTTCATCCCCTTTTTTTCAGATAGGAAATAACTTTTGGAAATTCTGAAAACACTCAATGCTAAAGAGTGTTTGCTAGAATAAAATTATGTAATTTCTTCTAGGTCTTGTGAACCCTTCACACTAGTTAAGAGGACTGAGTTTGTTTCTCTCAAGAGGTTTTGAAGACTGTTTCTTCATTTGGCAGGAGGGTTGTTAAAAGTGAGCCTGAGACTTATTAGCTTAATTTTCATTGTTGGCCTCAATTGGATTTTCAGCCTGTTCTCAAGCTTAATGAAGATTTAATAGATTCCCGGAGGACAAAGGGGAGTAATAGTTTTGGCAAGGAAACCAAGCATCTACTTTCTTTGAAATCACAACATACCTAGATGAATTTATAAAGGATCGATAATCTCTTCTAACCCGTCTAACTCCCAAAATTTCTTCATGGAGGATAGGTCACTAATCCTCCATTGCCAAGTACAGTGCTTTATACAGATGAAGGATTTTTTGTAGGTATAAATGATCTACAGTTCAGAAAAACTGTATTTACCCTAAATATAGGACTGCTGAAATGTAATAAATAAAATCCATTCCTTGTTGATCACAAGTGGAAAAAAAAAATCCCTGAATTACCCTCCCCCCACCAAAAACAAACCTCAGACTTTTTTTAGGTCCATATTAGCTTATTCAAAATAATAATTATAAACATTCATTATTCCTCAGTCAATTATATATCCTTTTGTTTGTTAATAAAATTTTCATATTATCTGTATTCAGTTCAGAGTTTTTCAGGTCTTTTGTTACCTGTTAGCAAAATAACATCTTCTTCATTAATTTCCTAGTTGGGTGACTGGGATTCTATTGTATAAAGCGCTTATAGAGATATAATAATAACTTTTATCTGATCATTAACCTTTGTGTGAGTTTTTTGTTTGTTTTGATTTTTTTCCTCCCCTATAGATTCATTCAACATTCCAAGTCTGGAGAGTAGCCAGAATTATTACAGGTACTGAAACGAACTGGAGATAGACTTGTCACTGTGTGTGGACAGTGATTTGGGAGGAGTAAAGTCAATGTGGAGCAAATATCAATCAATCAACAAGTATTTATTGAGTGCCTGTTATGTTCCAGGTGTTGTGTCAGGCACTGGGGATACAAAGTATGAAGGGGGAAGCACTGATCAACAAATGTTCTTTTTATACCCAGATATAGAGCCTTTTGTCCTATTAAAAGAGAGTTACTTCTTTTGTGGCTATAAATTCTCATAACCTTATGGTTACTGTTTCTGTTTACTATAGTACACCTTAAAGTCATTTTTCACCATTGCCTTTCAGCAACATTTCTTTAGCCAGATATTTCTTTCTTTTCCTAGATTAGGGATTCATCTTTTAATACATTTCACATTGGCAGTAATATTACTCTACACCTATTAACCAAAACAATAAGTATTCATTGAGTTTCACCTTTGTGCTTAACATTAGGCTGGGCCCTGTGAGGGACACAAGAATAGTATAAGACATGATCTCTGTCCTCAAGGAGCTTATAGTCCAATTGAGGAAATAAAAGATGCTTAAGAAAACATCAAAAAAACAATGTAAGAAAGTATATGGTCTGGTACTAAATTATATCTTACAAGCTATGAATGCTTTAGGAAATGATAGAAGGGACCTTAAGGGATCAGTGTGGATATTAATGGGGAAACTTTTCAAGGAGTTTGATTTGGGCCTCGATGAATGGGTATGATTTGAAGAGGGTAGGAAAGGGTATTAGAGAAAGAGGGAAAGCATGAGTGAAGACCTAGAAGCATGAATGAGCATGTAGTGAGTGATAAGGGGATTGTCTTTACTAAGACAAAAGCTTATTGTATTCATTTTTTAAAAGTTTTATTGTTACCTTTATTTTTATGCCCATCATTTCCCCTTAACTTTCCTCATCATTAAATTTTTCCTTTTAACAAAAAATAAATAAAAAAGCCCCGAAGTCACTGGCCCCAGAGACCACATCTAATATTATATTCCATCATCCTTATCCATAGTCCCCACCTCTCTATTGAGAGAAAGAAGGTGAAATTCCTCATCAGTTTTCCAGGACCTAGATTGTTCATTAAAATTCATTTGTGTGATTGCATTTTAGTGTTACTGTTTACATAATAGTTGTCAATATGTTTATTGTTCTTTTGGTTCTGTTTTCCTTGCATCATTTCATACATCTTTGTTTCTCCAACTCTCTTATTAATTTCAATATTAGTGAAATAACATTCCATTATATTCATATACTACAGCTTGTTCAGCCATTATCCAGTTGATGCTCATCCATTTTATTTCCAGCTTTTTACTATAACAAAAAGTGCTGCTGTGAATATTTTGTTGCATACTTTGTTATATAAGACCTTTCTGCTACATATCCTTGGGGTATGTGCTTACTAGAGAGGTTGCTTGGTGTAAAGGGTTATTCACTTTTCTCATATAATTCTGGTTTGATTTCTAGAACAGTTGGACATTTAGAGCTCTACCAACTGTGTGTATTAGTGTGCCTTTCTAATGATAACAATAACAGCTAGCATTTATGTAGCTCCTACTATGTGCCAGGCATTTTATCCTCACAACAACCCTGGGAGGTAGCTGTTGTTATTATTATTATCCCCATTTTACAGTTGAGGAAACTGAGGCAAATCTAGAAGGTTCAATAATAGGAAATAATATTGACGCGGAGTCAGATTTTGGATGATGTTGAGTGGCTCAGCAGAAGAGTTTGGCTTTAATATTACAGGCAATAATAGGCCTTGCAGGTTCTGAATAGGAGAGTAGCATAACAAAGATGGTGTTTTACAAGATTCATTTTTAGCAATGTGCAGAAGAGAATTTGGAGGCAGAGACACTGGTTAGAAGGCTACAGCAATAATTTAGGTTTTTAGTGAAATGATAGACAATATATTTTGATTTGCCATTTCAGCAAGAGCTCTGCCATAGCTCGGCTTTGTTTACTAAAGCATTTATGTGAATGTCTGTACTTGTAGGCAGGCAGCATAAATTGCACTGTGATCCCTATGTGGGCCACATTTTGGACAGCCCTGATTTAGGCATGATTTGATGAGGACCTGACTGAGGGTAATGGAAGCAGGAATGGAACAGAGAGACATTTTGAGTAGTTAATAGGACTAATTGGATATTGAGAGTAAAGGAAAATATAAAAACAAAGAGCACTACCAGGATTTCTTGCCTTTGCCTTTATATTTTTTAAAACCAAGAATTTTAGTTTCCATCCTCCAATGCATCAAAGATTTATTTTCTGCATTACATCAAGGTATCTCTGTCTATATGTGTATTTGTACATAGGAAGACACACATACACACACAGAGACATATATTCACACACAGAGAGATAACATAGAAATTCATGCACATCTCAAAGTTCTAATCTTACCAGTGTAGTTTTCTTATTCAGAATACCTGCCATGCTAATATTGATAATATTTATAGGCATACTAATGCTATATTTTAATCTCTGGTTTCAGATTCTATATTAACATGTCTGAACATGTATAAGGAGAGTATGTAAGAGATCATGAAATTCTCAGGAAAAACAATGAAAATACAATAAGCCATTAAAAACAATAAATAATAAAAATTGTAATAAAGACAGAAATGGAAAAAAATCCTAAAGGAGAGATTTAAAAAGTACCAGAGAGGAGATGCAGAAGAATATGCTGCCTTTGTGTAAATTATATTTTGTCTCAAAAATACACTAGTTTTCTAACATTACTGACAATTTCTGAAGCAATATATTTACTTTGAGACATATTTCATAGGTCCTATGGCTTAAAGGTAGCTGTGGAAAAGGATGTTAATTTCAAGTTTTGGAAATTTCTTTGTTCTTTTTCTTATTTGTTGTTAAGTCAAATAGTTCCCAGTTCTTGAAGACCTGAGCTTGATTCCCATTTTTGCCACTTTCTAGCTCTGTGACTTTAGGCAAGTTATTTCATTTTTCTAAAGCTTTTAATGCTTCATTGATCTCTCATGATGTTGATGTGAGAAAAATACTTTATAAACTGAAAATCACCACCTAAATATGAGCAAGTATTACTGCCTTTTCATAGAATCTTTTTTAATGGAAGCTCTCTTGCTTGCAATTTCCATTTACAAAGAAAGAAGAATAATAATTTTTGTTATTTGACACACAAAGATAAGGCTTGCTAAATAAAATACCTATTGCTAAATAGGTAATAATTGCTAAATTGCTAAAATAATTGCTAAATAAATTGCTAAATAAATAAAATAAATTGCTAAATAAAATAAAAAGAGTAAGGGTTCTTAACCTTTTTTTGTGTTAGGGACCCCTTTGGAATTCTGATGAAGCCTATGGACCTGTTCTTAGAATAATGATTTTCATGCACAAACTAAAATACATAGCATTGCAAAGGAAAGCAATTGTGCTGAAATGCACATGTCAAAGGATTAAAACAAAAAGCACCAACATCATAGATCCCAAGGTGAAAATGTCTACCTAAACTCTGAAGGAAGCAGTCAAAAATAAAATAAAAAATACACACACACAAACACAAATACCACTTACACTTAGGAATCTTTATATGCAAACCGAAACCATGGAAATTAGTTATTGAAAGAATATGCTATTTAATCTGTCTAATAACCTGGAAGTTAACACACTTAATTTCATTTTAATTTTTAAAAGTGTTATTTCTGTTCTTTGTTTTTACATCACAGTCATTTTTGATATATTTCTACTCCACCCCACTCTGTCCATCTTACCTTGAAACAAAGAAAAAAGATTAAGCAAACACCAGAAGGCACAGCAACTGTCTGGCACTATAGGCAATATTTTGTACTGCAAGCATCTCTCTGAGCCTTTGTCCCTCTCCCCGTGGAAAGGAAGGAGGTGGATTTCATTAGTTCTCCTCTGGGACCAAGACTAGTCATTCAGGTTACACAGAATTTGGCTTCAGCTTAGTATTCTCTTCATTTGCATTATTGAAATAATCATATATATTGTTTTCTCTGAATTCCTCTTATTCATTTTATCTTATGGTGCAATAACAATGCAATGTATTCATACACCACAATTTGTCAAGCTATTTCCTAATTGATTACCCTCCTTTCCAACTTTTTTTTTGCTATCACAAAAGCACTGCTAAAAATATTGTATATATAAGGCTTTTGTTTCTGTCTGATCTCCTTGAAATATATGCACAGCCATGGGATGGGTCTCTTGGTCAAAAAATATGAATGGTTTAATCATTTTTCTCACATAAATTCCAAATTGTTTTCTGACACTTGACTGTTCAAATGTTAGAGATATCCTAGAGTAAGCCATAGCTTACTCTGTGGCCTGCCAGTTTTATTTGCCTTCCTGAGGCTTACAGCTACCTTCTCTGTTGGCATTAAACCTTACTACCAGGACTCTTTCTCTGCTCCAATCAGTGGAGAGATCTCCATGAGACATGTGTCATGTTGCTCCTCAATTCCAAAATTCTCAGTAGCTGTCTGTTGTCTGTCAAATTAAGTTCATATTCCTTTGCCTGGCATTCAAGGCCCTCTATATTCTAGTACTATCCTCCTTTTCCAGTCTTAGCTTATACTACTTTCCCCTCCTTGTTCTGTTGTGCTGCAGCCAAGTTGGACTTTTCCCCTTACACATCCTGCATTTTCTTGCCTTCCCGGCATGCCTCCCTTCCCCCATTACTCTATGCCTAGAATATCTTCTCTTCCTCTAAAATGACCTTTTCCTCTGTAGTTCTCACATAACATATTTTTGTCCTTCCCTAATAGACTTATTATGTAGTGTTTTGTATCATAATTATCTGTATCAAATCCTTCCACTAGACTATTACTTCTGTGAGAGCACCAGTCATATCTAAACTTTCATTTCCCTAGCACTTAGCATAGTCATGGTCCTGCTTCTTCAGATATTTAAAGGATATGTGATTTCATTAGCGTGGATGTTCTTTCTACCATTACAGATTAACATTCCTTCTGTGCTTTTGAAAATGGTCTTCATGAGTTGTTGGGGATGAAAAAATGTTTCGCCAGGTGGCCAACCCTCTTGAGTTTTTTCAGACGTATAGAATGGTCCTCTGATAATAGAAAGCTCTTGTTTATTCAAAGGTTTTTAAAGTTTGCATTCTACTTGCACAGTCTTTTTGAACCCTGGGTTATCACTATACCACTTTGAGAGGTCAGAGTTGGACAGTAGAGGTTATGTGCATGGTAGACACTCAGAGTGCTGGCCAAATTACTCAATTTGTTGCTGAAATTTTGACGTTCAGCAAAGCATGTTTTCTACCTACACTATGTCTCTTTAGAATAATAGATTCTAGAGAGCAGGAATCCTATCTTCTCTGATCGATAGGATAGGATCGATATACTGAAGTATACCATGGGATGCTGTTGAAAGAAAAATTCAATAATAGTAAAAACATTTGAGTGAATGCATGCTAGAATAATTGATTACATCTTTACCACATTATGTTTCAATATGTATGAGAATTATAGTGTAGATAGACTTTCTCTGCCACTAGAGTGCCAGGACTGGAGTTAGGAAGACTCCTCTTCATGAGTTCAAATCTGGCCTCAGGTAGTAATTGTGTGACCCTGGGCGAGTCACTTAATTCTGTATGTCTTAGTTTCCTCATCCGCAAAATGAACTAGAGAAGGAAATGCAAACCACTCCAGTATTTCTGCTAAAAAAAACCACAAATGGGGTCATGAAGAGCTGGACACAACTGAAAAATGACTGAACAACAATAAACACAGTATACTTGTTAACCACATGATGTGTTGGGTACATATCTCTTGTGGCCTCAGCATTTTACTTCAAAGGAATATTTACATAGAGAATGTGAAAAATCACCCTACACAATTTTTAGAATTCGTTTTAACTCCTTGTCTGTTACATGCCAAATTATTCCTTTGATAAGGAAGTGAAATTTAGGTTACTCTCAGAGTGAAAATTTAAATTTTGTTCTTTTTGGATTGCACTGAAAACATCCCTGTCTTATTTCTGTAGGAGATACTCTGCTTTACGTAGGCATGGCTCTATGCATTACATCCATAAGACCCCCTTTGGAAACTATTCTTTCATTTATATGGATGCCACCATCACCCCAGGGCCCAAGAAGCCCTTTAATTTCTATGGAATGTTAGATAAGGTATGGTAAAATTCTTAATTCTCTTTGTAATCTACTTGTTTTAACTAGCTTTGGTACATCAGACCCTCCTGAGCTTTACTCGGTGTATGAGACCTTATCTATGGGGTCTTAAGTTTTCACTCTGGTTATAGCAGTTGCTGTTTATAATACAGTGCCTGATATAAAGTAAGTGCTTAGTAAACATT
This sequence comes from Phalanger gymnotis, assembly GCA_028646595.1. Taxonomy (NCBI): domain Eukaryota; kingdom Metazoa; phylum Chordata; class Mammalia; order Diprotodontia; family Phalangeridae; genus Phalanger; species Phalanger gymnotis. The sequence goes on from CM053624.1 coordinate 156,068,884, forward strand.
ATTGACTTGTCCATTTGCTGTGACAAGCTAGTGACAAGGCTATGTGCCTTGATTTCAACTCTCATCATTATACCTGTTCTTATTCTTCTTCCCTGACCCCCTGCCCTCTAACCCTCCCTCTCTCCTCTGCCCCCACCAGTCTTTCAGGGAGAGGGAACCTGTTCTTCCTGACATCATCTGACAAGATTTCAGCTTTGTATGCCTTCTCATACTGTCTGACCCTCACCTATTACCACTTTCTACTTATTTTTGGCTAAGCAAATAGTTAAAGCTTTTTTTTTTTCTCTCCAAAGTTAGCTCTCAACTATTACCGCACTAAATTTGCGTAGTGTTCACATTTGAGAATCACTGAAGTCAAATCTTGGCTATTAGTCTTTAAATAGCTCTAGATGAAATTTTGCTATAAAACCTACATGTTAATAATTTTTTAGAGAAAATGGATAATTTGCTACATAAAAGTATTTAGGTTTGAACCACAGATATAACTTCTGGCACCTAAATGAGGGTTTTAGTTTTTAATGATTTTATAAGTATCAGCAGAACTATTTATGGACTGCTACCCCTGTATCTCAGTGCGGAGGTAGTCTTATAAATACTAGTCATTTTATTTTAAGAGGCTGGTGTCATGTTTTGTTTTAGGAAGCTTAGTGAAGTGGATTAAACAGAAGAAATAGATTATTTTTTCTGCAGGGTCACTGAGTTACTTTTTGATCTTAGACAAGTCATAATTTTATATTTCTATCTTCATAAAATTTTTGTAATAACTGTGCTATTTACTTCACAGAGTTGTGGTTAGAACCACATAAGAGATTATACAGGAAAACACTTAGAAAAATATGAAATATTATATACATTTGGCATATTGTCAACAATTATAATAATTCAAAGAAAATTATATACTAGCTAGATCATATTTCAGCTTGGGCACTAATGAAAGATCCTGTGATTTCCATCCCGTTTCAGAAACAAATGAGCGAACTGTTTTTACTGTCTAAGCAGAGTAGTCATAGCAACCATACTGTTTGGTTTGGACATTATACAACATCTACTATTGTCTCTCCAGCTCCAGGAATACGAGCATTAATGAGGTAAGGCAGAACTTCTAGATCCAAAATTGATAGTTTAGGTTTGATACTTTTTTATTCCATTATTCTGTGGGATCATCCCAAGATACAATGTTTTACCTAGCCTATAAACATTGTTTGATTTTTATCATTTAGTTCTGCCATAGCATATTTCTGTGGCCATCTCCATTTACTTGGTGGACTGATGCCTGTTTTGCACACTCGACATCCAAAGGGCACTCTGGAACTAGAGCTGGGAGATTGGAAGCAAAACAGGAGGTAAGAGAACCATGGAAACCAGCAAGAGACTGCCTTGTTCTTTCCTGGACTTGATGCCAGCCTTCTAGTAGGCTGCCAGGTTTTGGTAGGACTTTGGAATGTGGAGCTTTGATCATTCAGTTTACTTATCTTTAGATATAGGTAATAAAATCCAGGATAAAGCTACTTTAATTGAAGATATAAATCTATAAAATGTGTTTATTGATGAAGTGCTTTGCTATATTACACAAAAAACCTAAGCATATTCTGCACTCAAGTTCTCTATAATTCCTAAAAACCGTTAAATGAAAATATAAAAATGGTAGCATTTGCAGTTTTACAGCTTAGCAGTTTTCCATTTGTTAAAAGGTGGGGATTAATACCCACATGGTCTAATGTGTTTGATCTGAGTATCGTTGCTATTGAAAGTTGTCTTTATTCACAAAATTCAGCACTAGTGTATATTGATTTTGTTGTGCTCACTGTGCATCACTTTATGTGTTTACTCATATTTCAGTGAGTCTTCCCACATTTCATATTTGTCATTCCCTATTGTACAGTAATATATTACATTGTATTCTTATATCATGATCTTTTAGCTATTCCTTTTTGTTTTAGCAATCCAGCTAGCAGCTTCTGTGGGGGTGCAAGATCCACCAACAACCAGCACCCAGAAAGCTGCCAACACACTGCAAAAGCACATGTTCTTTTGATCTGCTTAACTAAGGAAAGCAAGGTTAAAGGGGTTGACAAGCTTACTTTAATTCAGCATACAAATATCATTCACTTAGTTCAGGGGAAAAAGCCAGCACCCTGAACTTCAGAACAAAATACAAACAAATTACAAACATCAACAGACAGACCTTGTCTGATCCAAATCCCAATACATGGTTACCAGAGTTTAACAAAGTCTCAGCATCCAGGTTACAAGCTGGAGGGCTCCTTAGCTACAGCTGCCTGGAGTCTCTGCCTCAGCACCACCACAAGTGAGAGCCCTAAACAAATTGCAAACAGACAGACCCAATACAATTAGTAGTTACCAACATCTAGATTCAGCCCGGGAGCTCAGAACAAGGGCTGGCCCAGAGTCACACGCGCCACCACTGCTGTGGGAAAGAGCTCCAAAGAAGAGAAGGCCAACCCCTGGTTTTATATCTTTTTCAGAGTCAGGGGTGAGTCACACATGTGACTCACCCACATGACCTAAAATCGTCACAAAGAGGCGACTTAAACCCACGTGGTCTAAAAGCCTCTGCTATCCCAGACATATAAACTAGGCCCTCTCTGGAGTTAGCCCCACCTTGGGCCCCACCTTAGTTGCCAATCCACACCCACATAGGTTTTACACCTAATAAGGGTTTGGGCCTAGGGCTTAGCACTTAGTAAGACTCAATGAAATACACTGAATTACTCAAAGCAAACAAAAGCCAAACTCTTCAAGGGCACTTGGTTGAATTAAGTGCTAAGGAGCCCATTTTGCTTACCAAGAATGTATGTTCTAGGATACATGGCTGATTAGATTATGTATCTTGTAACAAGGGATGGAGTGTGTTGGTAAGCAAAATGGGCTGCTAGCCGGATTGTTGAAACACCTAATTGTTGAGCATGTAAGCTCTACATTTTTGCTGTTATAGATAGTGCTACTATGAATATTTTTGTACATATATGTTTCTTGTCATTAATTTCCTCAAAGTATAAAACCAATAGTAAGGTCACTTGGTCAAAAAATTAACAATTTTGTAAGTTTTCTTGCAAAATTCTAAATTTTGACTGGACTGATCCACAGTTCTGCCAGCAAAAAATTAATGTACCTATTTCTGGCCCTTTCTGCCAACATAAAAAAGAGCTCTATTAAAAACAATAGGTAACTGATCTGTACAAAGAGAAGTATTCTGTGGTTCGTAACAAAGTTTTTATAAAGAGTATTTACTATACTGTCTCCCAGCATCAGCAGCTGTTAGTAGTTGGTTTTGAAACTTCCTCTACTCCATTATGCAGCTAATCTAGGACTCATTTGTTATAAGATCAAAAATGGCTACAGATCTGGGCAGCAGCTTGATTCCTGTGGTTACCCTGGAAATGACATCACAGGAAGTATCTTAAGTCTATCATTATTCTAAGACTTTATCCAATTGTTAAGGCTACAGGTAATACATATCAACACTGTTAGGTTATCCTCTACTAATTTGTCTCTAATATCTCCCCTTTCTCAACGAGAATTTTAGTGTAATTACCAAGTTCTTCGTTAAGCTCCTCCCTGAGTTCTTGTGAGGGGCTCTACTTTTAAAGGGACAGAATTTTATAAACATTTATTTATTTGTTCAAATCTGTGGTTTCAACATTGTATTCCTCCACTTGTGCAGATCAGATCTGCCTCTCATCTGTAACTTTAACTTTTAGTAAATGGTCTGAAGCGTTAAGAGATTAAATTACTTGCCAAAGAACACACAACTAGTATGTGTCAGAGGAAGTAGTTGAACTTAAGGCTTTCTGGTAGCAAGGCTTTTGCCTACTATACCAAGCTACTTCTTATGAGCATTTGTAATGTAACAAAATAACAAGTTTTGAAATAATTACATAGTTGTTGTATTGCATAGGATACTAAGAATTTCTTTTGAGTGCTGACCTAGTAAGAAAATATATAACAACAAACTTTACTTAGACTTTTAAAATATTGTGTTTAATAAGACAGCATTGTAAATAAAAAAATGATGGGCCAATTTTGCAAATGAGAATAGATATATTCTGTTACATATTAGCAAGTTGGATACATCAAAATGTGCAAGCAAATTTATTTTAAAAATCATGAATAAGTAGGTCATATTTTAAAATCAGGAAAAGTAATTTCAGTAAATCACATACAAAGTATTCATCTCATATGATTTTTATCATCAGATTCAGAAAAGGTCTTTGATAAGATACTCATTCATGCTAAAAAATGAAAAAAGAATAGATGTATTATCTTTCTTTTAATATGATAACTAATATCTAGTTAAAACGAGGAGGTAACATGAGGAAAAATTATGTTTTCTTAGTGAAAACAACCACAACATAAAGGTTTCACTAATTCTTTTAAACATTGTTTAAAAGGTAAAATAAGGAATTAAAATAACATTGGTAATAAATAGGTTAAACTATTTAAAGATGATGTAGCTATCTAGAAAATTTAAAGTATGCAACAAAAATATTAATTGAGATAAGAAAGGAATTTAGTATGGCAGAAGGATATAAAATAATACACAGAATTTAACAGTACTCTTATAAACTGCAAGAAGAGATAAAGAAGAACTACTACAAATAAATATCATTTATAAGGTATCAAATATTTGGTTATTAACTTACCAAGCTATTTGAGACCTTTATGAACCTAATTTAAAAAGAATTATGACAAAAGCTAAAACAATGAAAGTGTTATCTTTTGCACATAGTTTGAATGTTTATGGTAAAAATATTAATGCTTCTCAAAATAATTTATGGGTTTAATACATTACCAATTGTAGTATTAGTGGGATATTGGATTAAATGATAATAAAAAAGAGAAGTCAATAATATTAAGAAACTTTGAGGAGAAAGCTAGTAAGTGGAGTACTTATCCTATTGGACTTTACAAAACATATAAAACAATAACTGTCAATTATCTGGTTTGTTCCAAAGCAATGACAAAAAAAATAGATAAATAGAGTGAATAAAGAAACCAGAAATTGAATCAAATATATACAAAATATCGGTGTATGATAACCAAATAGATAGCAAACACTAGGTGATATAATCCTCATGTAATAAATGACATTAGAAAAACTGTATTGTAATATGGCAAAAACCAGTAAAGACCTGTATTTCTTTCACCATACATCACAAACTCCAGTTAATTCAGTGAGATAAAGCATAAATAAGTTAGAAGAAGATAAAATATTTCACAAATGTAGAAGGGAAATAAATTGTTATATATTTAACAACTGGAAGAAGGTAGGGAACCAAGTAGGTAAGTTTGGACTACAAAGGAAGAAAAACAGTGAATTTGGGCAAAATTTCTTTGATAAATATAGCAGATAGAATCCTGATGTTCATAACTTATCTGCAACAAATTCAACCTGAAAAGGGCGATACCCAATCTTTAATAGGTAAATGGTCAAGAGCTATGAATATGCAGTTCACGAAAGAAACACAAATTTTAAATCATTTGGAAAAAGATATTCACTTTATTATTGAATAGTTCATTAATAAATGCAAATTAAGGAAGCTACCTTAAACTCATCAAATTGGCAAAAATAAATAAGAAGGATAAAATTTAATGTGGGGCAAGTGGTACATTAATTTAGTGTGGTAGCATTGTAAACTATTCCAATTTCACCCTGTTTTGGCAATGTACAATAAGAGTTACAAAAGTGATCATAGCCTGTGACTCAGTAATCTTATTACTGGGAAATTTACCCCAAGGATGTTATCAAAAAGATAACAAGAATTCTGTTGGTGTTTTTGGTACATTATTTGTAATAATGAAAAATGTGAAAACAACCTAAATGTCTTAATATTGTAAAATGTCTCAACAATTATGGTATTTAATAGAATGTTACCATATTATTAAAAAATGCAAGAAATATGGGGAAACATAGGAAATAATGCATTCTAAAGAAAGCAGAATTGACTGTGTATATATTTGATTAAAATGGCTGAAATATACGGAAGGGAAATGCACAAAGAACAGAAAGAGACAAAAGAAATAATGGAAGAGTTAATATTGAGAAAAATTTAATTGTAAGTAGTTTTGAATGTTTTGTATTTGTCAGTTTAAAAATAAAATTTTAGAAGATTTTGCTTCTAATAAAATTGGAAATTCAAATCAGATTAACAAGTTTTAGTGATTTATGTGGAATTACAGAATTGCAGAATTTAGAGCCAGAACATACCTTGGAGATCATCAAGACCAAGTCCCTAATTTTGTAGATGAGGAAACCATGACTATGAAGGGTTAGGTGGCTTATTTAAGGTCACACAGCAGAACCAAGATTCAGACTCAGTTCTTCTAACTCTAAGCCCCACACTCTTTCCTCTGAATTACTCTTTTAAAGTTTTAAGCTGAATTTTAATGTATGTGCATTGACTTCAAATCAGGTAAACGGTTTAAAAATGTTTAATAGCATTAGTGAGAGTGTAAATTATGTTAACAGACTTCTAAAAGTTCAGACTTAGAAAGGACTTAGATGTCAGTTTGTGGTAATCCCTTCATTTTACAGGAGAGAAAACTAAGTCAGAGTTTATATGATTGACCCAAAGTCCCATTGCTGGTGGCAAAGTTGAGACTAAAACTGTAGAGATGTTAATCTGGTGTTTCCACTGTAATAAATTCTGGGAAATTGAATATCATAGTAATATTTCTTTACTCTCTGGTGATTTCATATAGCTTTTAAAATAGCAACTGCTTCATAATAGCTTAAATTAAAAGAAATTGACTATCTCAGTCTAGACCAAATGAAATATAGGTGACAAGGATGAGGCTTTAGAGTTAGGTAAGAAGGAAAGAAAGAGGGAAAATGAAACTATTATTCATTCAAAATTATGATGTCAAGAATTTTTAGTTTTTTTCTTTTTTAACCTTTGTTATATAAATTCTCAATCATTGATATCATATAACTAAATTGCCTTTTTAACCTTTGGCCTTCAGGTACCGGATTTTTGCTTTTGATCATGACCTCTTTAGCTTTGCAGATTTGGTTTTTGACAAGTGGCCAGTGGTTCTCATCACAAACCCCAAACCATACCTCTACAGCAGCTCTACCCATGAGCCACTAGAGAGACTGCTCTACTCTACACACATCAGGTACAGAAAAATCTTGAGGTTTTTTTTTTCAGATTGGTATTTAAAGGAGTAGTCCATTAGGAATGAACTTCTACATGAATACTTTATATTTCCCAAGTTTAAATTCTTCTAGGCAACATGAAAAACATCCAAGGAATTTCTTACTCTATCTTTTCCATTAAGCTTTAAATTAGTATGTAACAATTAAATTTTGTGTTGGTTATTAATGGCCTTGGCTGGACAGCATTGGGAAGGGAGATATAAGCAATCAAATTTTCTTCCTGAATTTTAAAAATTTTTTCCTGAACTTTCACACTTCTAATTGATTATTTTAGTTGATTTTTCTATGGGACTTTTTTTTGGGAGGCATTTGGGGTTAAGTGACATGCCCAAGGTCACAACACAACTAGTAAATGTCTGAGGTCAGATTTGAACCCTTTAGGTCCTCTTCACTCCAGGGCCAGTGCTCTATCCACTGCACCATCTAGCTGCCCCTATTTCCATGGAACTTTTGACTCATTTTTCTTCTCCCAGTAGAATTTCCCCTCATACTGGAAAGCCATTGTAAGTAATAGCAGTCTTCTACTCTGAAGATTGGGCAAAACCCTTGTCAAAATTATGTTTTAATAATTTACTATTGAAGTAATAAGTTAATAATTTAAATAAATTATTTAAATAAACATATTTCAAAAACTTTTAAAAAAACTTTTATTAATGCCATTTTTAAACAGTACTTTTCACATTTTCACATTTAACCACATTCTTCCCAGCCCTTCTTGGTAATAAAGAAAAACCTTTAAGCAAAACCTACCTCTGGTATATTACAGTATTCCTTTCTTGCCGTTGGGAAGTTCATTTATTTCATTCTCATTCTCTGGGTCTGAGATTGTTCATTGCATTTAATCTGAATTCAAATGTCTTTTTAATGTTGTTTTCCCTTATATTATTGTAGCTATTATGTTTGTTATTTTCCTGGTTCTGCATACTTCTCCCTATATCACTTCATACAAGTTTTTCTTTCCTTGTTTCTCTGAATTCCTTATATTTATCATTTTTATGTTGGAATAATATTCTACTAGTCATATACAGTTAGTTTCTTCAACCATTATTTTTTTTAGTGAGGCAATCAGAGTTAAGTGATTTGCCCAGGGTCACACAGATAGTAAGGGTCAAGTGTCTGAGGCCAGATTTGAACCCAGGTCTTCCTGATTCCAGGGCCAGTGCTCTATCCACTGTGCTACCTAGCTGCCTCTCTTCAACCATTCTTTTTTTTTTATCTTAGACATTTTTTATTTGTTTAATATTTTAAGTTTTCAGCATTGATTTCCACAAGACTTTGAATTACAAATTTTCTCCCCATTTCTACCCTCCCACCCTCTCCAGGATGGCATATATTCTGATTGCCCCGCTCCCCAGTCAGCCCTCCTTTCTGTCACCCCACTCCCCCCCATCCCCTTTTCCCTTACTTTCTTGTACGGCAAGATAGATTTCTATTCCCCATTGCCTGTGTATCTTATTTCCCAGTTGCGTACAAAAACAACTTTCTTTTTTGAACATCTACTTTTAAAACTTTGAGTTCCAAATTCTCTCTCCTCCTCCCTCCCCACTCACCCTCCCTAAGAAGGCAAGCAATTCAACATAGGTCACACATATAACATTATGTAAAACCCTTCTACAATACTCATGTGAAAGACTAAGTATATTTTTTCTCCCTCCTATTCAGTCCTCCTTTATTCAGTTTTCTCCGTTGACCCTGTCCCTTTTTGAAAATGTTTGCTTTTGATTACCTCCTCCCCCTGTCTGCCCTCCCTTCTATTGTCCTCTCTTTTTTATCTCCTTCCTCTTTCTTTTCTGTGGGGTAAGATGCCCAATTGAGTGTGTATGTTATTCCCTCAAGTCAAATCCGATGAGAGCAAGATTCACTCATTCCCCCTCACCTGCCCCCTCTTCCCTTCCTACAGAACTGCTTTTTCTTGCCACTTTTATGTGAGATAATTTACTCCATTCTATCTCTCCCTTTCTCCCTCTCTCAATATATTCCTGTCTCACCCCTTAAATTTATTTAATTTTTTTAGATATCATCCCTTCATATTCAGCTCATCCTGTGCCCTCTCTCTCTCTCTCTCTCTATCTATCTCTCTGTCTCTCTCTCCATATATATATATATGTAATATATATTATCTTCAGCTATCCTAATACTGAGGTCTCATGAATTACACACAACAAATTTCCATGTAGGAATGTAAACAGAACAGTTCAACTTTAGTAAGTCCCTTATGATTTCTCTTTCTTGTTTACCTTTTCATGCTTCTCTTGATTCTTGTGTTTGAAAGTCAAATTTTCTATTCAGCTCTGGTCTTTTCATTGAAAAAGCTTGAAAGTCCTCTATTTTATTGAAAATCCATATTTTGCCTTGGAGAATGATACTCAGTTTTGCTGGGTCAGTGATTCTTGGTTTTAATCCTAGCTCCATTGACCTCTGGAATATCATATTCTAAGCCCTTCAATCCCTTAAAGAAGCTGCTAGATCTTGTGTTATCCTCATTGTGTTTCCACAGTACTCAAAATGTTTCTTTCTGGCTGCTTGCAGTGTTTTCTCCTTGATCTGGGAGCTATGGAATTTGGTCACAATATTACTAGGAGTTTTCCTTGTGGGATCTTTTTCAGGAGGCAGTCGGTGGATTCTTTCAATTTCTATTTTACCCTCAGGCTCTAGAATATCAGGGCAGTTTTCTTTGATAATTTCTTGAAAGATAGTGTCTAGGCTCTTTTTTTGATCATGGCTTTCAGGTAGTCCAATCATTTTTAAATTCTCTCTTCTGGATCTATTTACCAGGTCAGTAGTTTTCCCAATGAGATATTGTAGATTGTCTTCCATTTTTTCATTCCTTTGATTCTGTTTTATAATATCTTGATTTCTCATAAAGTCACTAGCTTCTACTTGCTCCAGTCTAATTTTTAAGGTAGTATTTTCTTCAGTGGTCTTTTGGACCTCCTTTTCCATTTGGCTAATTCTGCCTTTCAAGGCATTCTTCTCCTCATTGGCTTTTTGGAGCTCTTTTTCCATTTGAGTTAGTCTATTTTTTAAGGTGTTATTTTCTTCAATATTTTTTGGGTCTGCTTTAGCAAGTCATTGACTTGTTTTTCATGGTTTGCTCACATCATTCTCATTTCTTGTCCCAATTTTTCCTCAACTTCTCTTACTTGCTTTTCCAAATCCTTTTTGAGCTTTTCCATTGCCTGAGACTAATTCATATCTTTCTTGGAGGCTTTTGATTGGTGTAGGCTCTTTGACTTTGTTGACTAATTCTGGCTATATGTTTTGTTCTTCTTTGTCACCAAAAAAAGATTCCAAAATTTGAGTCTAAGTCTGAGACTGTTTTTGCTGCCTGTTCATGTTGCCAGGCAACTACTTGACTCTTGAGCTTTTTGTCAGGATATGACTGCTTGTAGAGTAAAGAGTACTTTGTCCCAAGCTTGAGGGGCTGTGCTGCTATTTTCAGAGGTACTTCTATACAGCAAGTTCTGCCACACCAGTGCTCCTTCTCCCCCAAGAATCGCCAACCAGGATTGTGGTCCAGATCCAGGCAGGGCAAAGCAGGCTCTGCACTCCTGCTCTAATCCGCCCCTTAATTCCTCCTACCAGGTGGACCTGGGGCCAAAAGCAACTGCAGCTGTAGCTCTGGAAGCAGCCTTAGAGCTGTACCACCTCTGCCGCCCCTAGGGCGTTAGCCTACTGTGAACTTCTTTCACTCTGTCCCAGCAGCTTTTCCCACTAACCTTCTCTCTTGTCTTTGGTGTTTGTGGGTTGAGAAGTCTAGTAACTGCCTCACTGATTCAGGGCACTACGCCTGTTCTGCCCAGCTTCTGGTCTGGTTGGTCCTGGTGCAGCCCACACTGGGCTCTGCCCATCTCCACTCCTAGCTCCATGCAATAGACCCTTCCCAGCCACCATCCAGGCTGTCCTGGGCTGGAGCCCTGCTTCTCTTTTCTATTTCGTGGGTTCTGCAGCTCTAGAATTTGGTCAGAACCATTTTTATAGATGTTTGGAGGGACCTGGGAGAGAACTTAAGGAAGTCCCTGCTTTCTAACCACCATCTTGGCTCCACCCCCCCCCCCAAGCCTGTCTTCATCCACTCTTAAAAAACCTTCAGGAGATGTTGAAGGAGGCAGATGCTGCTGCTAATAAATTAATAAATGCCCCTAGAGAGATTTTCTGTCAGTTTATGTTTTTTTTAAAATTTAGTAAGCTCCTTGAGGAACAGTGCCTGTGGCTTCCTTTGTACTTCCTCACTGCACCTAGGAAAGTGCTTTGTAATGGATAACTACATAGTAGTTGCTACTGCTTGATGGTACCTGAAGTGCAAAAAGGAGCATGATCTCAGGGTGATGTCATGAGTAGTGGAGAGGAAAGCTCACAACCATAAGAAGAGCAAAGGAAGAGTTGCTGCTGAGGCAATAGGGATACAGCCTGTGCCTTTTACCTTTAAGAAGGCAACAAGTGGGGAGTCAGTTGTCTCTATGATACCCACTGCTAAAAGGGATCATTGTAGCCTTTTTTGCACTCAAATAAGTCACTGATCTTTTAGCCAGAAAGGAACCTGACTATGGTAATTTTTAGGGCTTACCCAAATCCAGTCATTTATCCTCTTATCTTACATATCTGACATTGAGCAACTTTCTTCTTTATTCAGAAAGTACACTGCAAATTTTGCTATGATAAGACTGGACTCACTAGCATAATATGATAAAAAGAATTTTTTTTGAACAAGCGAGTATTTTTTCTGATGGGTTCATTTGATCCCAATGATAAATACTGATTTGACAATTAAATATCAATTCTAACAAACATTTTTCATTGTATCAGTTTCCTAGAGGAGTTTCTTGGAATATTTTAAGGATAAAATATGTACTTTGAAAATATATTATATTGATGTCCTTTATATTCCTTTATTTTAGTGTCAGTTCTGACACCCCTTTTTCTGAGCCCTTCATTATAACAGATAATAAAAATTCATAGGATATCAGTAGAACTTGGTAATAATTCTCTCAGAAAGGTATTTAATCTTTTTAGTATGAGTACTATATTTATCTGAGATTATATAGGGTAACTTTTTGATATGTTCAAAACAGAAGCTAACGTGAAATTACCTAGCTAAATAAAATGTTTCTGAGAGGACTAAATTGAAAACCCTAGTGCTAGTTATAGAGCATAAAGTATTATTTGTGACTTTAAATTTCAGTATTTCATATTTGTAAAGATCTTCACTTTCATACTTTTAGAAATCTCTTTTCTTTTTCATTAGAAATAGTTTTTTATTGATAACTTTTGCTTTTACATAACTGTCGTTTCTGCATCTACCACTGCTTGTGACCCCATAATTAGACTCCCATTGTAGCAAAGAAAAGCAATTTTGCAAAAACAAACAATAGAGTAATTGAATCTGACTTTGCTCAAAGGATCTTAGGTATGTTTCATCATAGTAATCTGTTTTCTGTAAGAAACTCCTAACCCACATTTAAAAAAAAAATTCAAGGACCAACATTAAATTCTTTTCTAAGCAACAATGACGTGTAGTAGGTGCCGAAAAAACTTTTGTTCAGTGAATTAATAAAAATGTATTTTAGTTCTATAAATATATGTTCTATAAATAAATGTATTATAGTTCTATGTGTAGTTGAAAGGAAGGAAAAGGAGTTAAGGAAGGGAAAGACAGTGAACTGTTATATAGAGACAGAAATGCAAATTCTGTGAAAGCTTTGTAAGGCAAAGATCTTTAAAAAGAAACTAAACAGTTCTCCTGATGCCTTTGTTTTTTACTACACTCCTGTCCAGATGAGCTCTTTCCCTTGCAACAAAGGAAAACCAACTGACACATTATAGTCTCCACTTCTCTGCTAAGAGTACTTTCTTACCTCTTTCAGGGCCAATTAACTCAGTGTTGAGTGGTTTTAGTGTTCTTTTCATTTACATTATTTTTAGTCATTATGTTTTCTGTTCTGGTTCTGCTCTCTTTGCCTTTGCATTACTTCTTTCAAATCTTCACATATAAGTCTCCTATTTTCCATTTCTTACCATGAAATGTTTCTGTTATAGAACTAATTTTTCCAACTATTATCCAATCAGTGGGCACCTACTTTGTTTCCAATTTTTTGCTACAACACAAGGTGTTGCTCTGCATATTTTGGCATATATGAGGCCTTTCTGACCTGCTTGGAGATATATGCTGAGTAGCAGCATCTCTTAGTCAAAGAGTATGAACAATTTTGTGACTTCTTTCTCCCATGATTCCTAATTGTTTTCCAAAATGGATGGATCAATTTATAATTCCAACAAAAGTGTATTTGTGTGTCTATCTTCCTTTAGCCCCTCCAAAATATTGACAATTTTTCTCTTTTACCATCTAGCCAATATATGAGATGAAACTTCAGAGTTGTTTTAATTTGTATTTCTCTTATTAGTCATTTGGAGCAATGACCATATACTCATACAATTATTTTGAAAAATTTTACACATTTTATTTAAGAAAAATAGGTAAACCATGCCAGAATTATTATAGTGTCTTAATCTCTAATTTTGAATGTACAAGATTTCTCAAAATTTTCTCTTTTCCTCATTTCTAAGCCTGATCAGTCAATAAGCATTTATTATTACTATAAATTAGGCACTGTCTGCTTTGGAAATTGAGGAGTGTCATCTCAGAAAAAAAGCTATCTTCATAGAATAGCATCCACATCTAGGTCTTTTAGAATATCATAGCAAAAAGTTTTTAAAGTCATATTGCAGAATATAATTGAAATAAATTTCTTTCTTTTTTTTGAAATAAATTTTTAATACTCATGAGCTAAATAAGCTAAATGTAGCCAGTGGGCCCTACTGCTTCCCACACTTGGAATATTACATGAAGTGTAAAGATAAAATAGTCACAAGATTCACCTAGGTTACATTGGGATCCCAGTTGGTGATGGTGTCTGAAATAACTTCTTTTGTAAATCCATTCTTTTTCTTCTTGACCATAAACTCTCTGGTGGCAAACCAATTTATTATATTATCAAAAGTATGAAACCTTAGGCTGTGTACTAAAAGCTTCAAATGATGTTTAATGTGAGAAGTACCAGCTCCTCTTTAGGTTAAAACTGATTGTCAAGATCATTCTTCCTTCACTTTCGTTATTGTTCAGTTGTTTGAGTCATATCCAACTTTTGTGATTCCATTTGGAGTTTTCTTGGCAAAGATACTGCAGTGGTTTGCCATTTTCTTCTTTTTTTTTTTCTTTTTAATTTATTTTTGACATGTTCGGTTTTCAGCATTGATTTTCACAGGCATTTGAATTACAAATTTTCTCCCCGTTTCCTCCCCCGCCCACTCCAAGATGGCGTACACTCTGGTTGCCCTGTTCCCCAGTCTG
>CM053624.1:156083911-156143456 GCA_028646595.1 Phalanger gymnotis
TATGGGACAGACCTTACCCAGAGACCATCCAGGCTCTCCTGGGCTGGGGCCCTGCTTCCTTCTGCCACTTTATGGGTTCTGCAGCTCTAGAATTGGTTCAGAGCCATTGTTTTATAGGTTTTTGGAGGGACTTGGTGGAGAGCTCACGCCAGTCACTGCTTCCCAGCTGCCATCTTGGCTCCGCCCCCTGCCATTTTCTTCTTATTTGCCTCAGATGTGGACACTGAGGCAAACAGAATTAAGTGACTTGTCCAGGATTCCATAGCTAGTAAGTATCTGAGGCTGGATTTGAACTTAAATCATCTTGACTCTACCTGCCCTGTCTTGACTTACCCATCTAATTTTAGATGCAACTCAAGATTTGAATCATAGGATCATAGATCTTGAGCAGGAAGGAACCTTAGAAGTTAGTTTTCATGTTTAAGGCCCTCAGCACCATTTGATTCAACTTTCTTAAGCAATTCAGCTTTGTCCAAAGTAAACTGTTTGTATTTTCCCTAGAAAGCAGAAAAACAAAACCCATTTTCTCAACTGTACCTTTTCATTATACCCATATTAGATTATTTCTAATAAAAAGAGACACAAATTCTTAATGTCATACATTTATGCATATTTTCATTTTAGAATCTTGGCCTTCTCACCATCCTTCATTACCTCTGTCACAGTTAAGATTAATGATGTTTATTTGGGGAATGCTGTTCATCTCTCTGGTCCTATTTTCATACTGAAGTGGAATCCTAGAAACTATAGTGAAGAGTCCCATATGATAGAGGTAAATGTTCAGGTAAGGTCTTTGTTTTTTTTTTAATTTGCACCATAAACACATGCTTAAGCTAGTAGTTTGAGTTGAAACCACTTTTAACTATGCTTTGGAAATTTTCTCATCAAATGGAAAAAAAAATGATTTTATCATCAGTCTGTTTATATATCACATTCGTTTTGTCCTGAAGAGAAACACACAGGAAAAATCATAGCTTCAGACTAGAGGTTCTTAACTTGGGGGTCCATAAATTTGTGTTTTGTTTTTTTTAATACCTATTTTTACTTACCTTATTAAATATTTCCCAATTACATGTAAAAAATTTTAACATTCATTTTTAAAAATTTTGAGTTGAAAATTTTCTCCCTTGGGGGTGGAGCCAAGATGCAGAGTAAAAGCAGGGACCTGCTTAAGCTCTCCCCTCAAACCCCTCAAAATACCTGTAAAAAGGACCCTAAACAAATTCTAGAGCAGCAGAAGCCACAAAATGACAGAGTGAAACAGATCTCCAGCACAAGAAGATCTGGAAGGCCAACAGGAAGGGTCTGTTGCTCCAGGCTCAGAATGGAGTGCAACCCAGTGTGGGCTGTGCCAGAATAGATGGGGCTGGAGCAGGCCTCAGGGCACTGAATCACTGACAGCTGTGGCAGTTTACAGACTTCTCAAACCACAAATGCCAAAGACAGCCTGAAAGGTCAGTGGGAAAGGTCTCTCAGCTGGGTGAGAGAGGAGTGTGTTCCAGTGCGGTGGCCACCACTGCCGCAGTGGCGACTGCTTCTGGAGCTCTCAGCCTACAGACAGTTGGGGAATTGAGTGGCTGTTCTGGGTAGCTGTCCTGGGTGGCGGTCTTGGGGTGAGGAGGAGCACTGGCATGGTAGAGCTTGTGGAGGCAGTGGAGAGGCAATCCTCCTCCTCCAAGAGTGCTTGTGGTTGCTCACAGACCAGAGCACAGGGCAGGAGAGGAGTAAACACCTCTCCTTTAATCATACCACTTTGGAAGAACTGAAAATTTACAGGTCCCTAGAAATATCTCTGAAAACAGCTGCCGAAAACTCCTGAAGTTTGGGGCACTACACCCTCCACTTAACAAAGAGCTCAAAAGTCAAGTAATTGGCTGGGAAAATGAGCAAATGGGGAAAAATAAGACTATAGAAGCTTTCTTTCTTGGTGAAATGGTATATTCTTACCTCCTTGGGGATGAAGAAGATCAAAGCATACAACCAGAGGAAGACAACAAAGTCAAAGCTCCTACATCCAAAGCCACCAAGAAAAATATGAAATGGTCTCAGGCCATTGAAGAGCTCAAAAAGGATTTTGAAAATCAAGTAAGAGAAGGAGAGGAAAAACTGGGAAGAGAAATGAGAGTGATGCAAGAAAATCATGAAAAACAAGTCAGCAGCTTGCTAAAGGAAACCCGAAAAATGCTGAAGAAAATAACACCTTTAAAAAAAGACAAACCTAAATGTCAAAACAGGTCCAAAAAGCCAATGAGGAGAAGAATGCCTTAAAAAGCAGAATGGCCAAATGGAAAAGGAGGTCCAAAAGGTTACTGAAGAAAGTAATTGCTTAAAAATTAGAATGAAGCAAATGTAAGTTAATGACTTTATGAGAAATCAAGAAATTACAAAACAAAACCAAAAGAATGAAAAGATAGAGGACAATGTGAAATATCTCATTGGAAAAACCACTGCCCTGGAAAATAGAACCAAGAGAGAGAATTTAAAAATTATTGGACTACCTGTAAGCCACGATCAAAAAAAGAGCCTAAACATCATCTTTCAAGAAATTGCCA
Source organism: Phalanger gymnotis (assembly GCA_028646595.1). Taxonomy (NCBI): domain Eukaryota; kingdom Metazoa; phylum Chordata; class Mammalia; order Diprotodontia; family Phalangeridae; genus Phalanger; species Phalanger gymnotis. The sequence continues at coordinate 156,086,464 of CM053624.1, forward strand.
AGGAAAACTGTTTTAATATTCTAGAACCAGAGGGTAAAATAGAGATGGAAAGAATCTACTGATCACCTCCTGAAAGAGATCCCAAAAGGAAAATTCCTAGGCATATTATAGCCAAATTCTAGAGTTCCCAGGTCAAGGAGAAAATATTACAAGCAGCCAGAAAGAAACAATTCAAGTATTGTGAAAACACAATCAGGATAACACAAGATTTAACAGCTTCTAACTAAAGAATTGGAGGGCTTGGAATATGATATTCCAGAGGTCAGTGGAGGTAGGATTAAAACCAAGAATCACCTACCCAGCAAAACTGAGTATAATACTTCACAGGAAAAAATGGAATTTCAGTGAAATAGAGGACTTCCAAGTATTCTTGTTGAAAAGACCAGAGCTGAAGAGAAAATCTGACTTTCAAATATAAGAATCAAGAAAAACATGAAAAGGTAAACAGGAAATAGAAGCCATAAGGGACTTATTAAAGTTGAACTGTTTACATTCCTATATGGAAAGATGATGTTTGTAACTCATGAGATCTTTCTCAGTATTAGGGTAGTTAGAAGGAATATATGTATACATATATATATATGTATATATATATATGTACATGAGTATGTGTATGTATGTATGTGTGTGTGTGTGTATGTATAGAGAGAGGGTACAGGGTGAGCTGAATATAAAGGGATGATACCTAAAAAATAAAGTTAAGTGTTGAGAGGAATGTACTGGGAGAAAGAGAAAGGGAGAGGTAGAAAGTAGTAAATCATCTTACATAAAAGTGGCAAGAAAGAGCTTTTACAAAGGGGTGGTGGTGAGAGGGAATAAGTAAGCCTTACTCTCATTGGATTAGGCATAAGGAGGGAATAACATACACACTCAATTGGGTATGGAAAGCTATCTTACCTACAGGAAAGCAAGGGAGAAAGGGATAAGAGAAGCAATGGCAGATTGGGGGAAGGGGTAATGAGAAGCAAACACTTTTGTGGAGGGACAGGTCAAAGGAGAGAATAGAATAAATGGAGGGTGGGACAGGATAGAGGGAAATATAGTTAGTCTTTCACAACATGACTGTTCATGGAGGTGTTTTGCATGACTGCATATTTGTAACCTATATTGAATTGCTTACTTTCTCAATGAGGGTGTTTGGGGAGAGAGGAGAGGAGAGAATGTGGAACTCAAAGCTTTAGAAATGAATGTTGAGAATTGTTTTTAAATGCAACTGGAAAATAAGATATACAGGCAAAGGGATATAGAAATCTTATCTTGCCCTACAGGAAAATAGAAGGGAAGGGAACAAGAGAAGGAGGGGGGGGGTGATAGAAGAGAGGGCAGATTGGAGGAAGGGGTAATTAGAATGCATGGTGTCCTGAGGGTGGGGGGGAGGGGAGAGATGAGGAGAAAATTTAGAATTCAAAATCTTGTGGAAGTGAATGTTGAAAACTGAAAATAAATTAAAAAAAAAAATTCTCTCTCTCCTGTCCCTCCCCTACACCTTGAGAAAACAAGCAATATTATAATGATTAGATATGTGAACTTATGCAAAAGATATTTCGCAATTTTGCAATTTTGCAAAAGAAAATACACAAAAAAATCCCAATAAAAATAAAATAAAAGAAATATGCTTCAATCAGCACTCAGAATTCATTAGGTCTCTCTCTGGAGGTGGATAGCTTTTTTATGGGTCCTTTGGAATTGTTTTGGGTCCTCGTCTAACTTTCTTTTTTAATATTTTGATAACTATATTTCAATGTAACAGGAATCCTTTATAATCCTATGCATTTTGTTTTATGCATTTAAAAACATTATTCTAGGAAGAGTCTTCTATGATATGAATAAAACCCTTTAGACTGCCATAAACTTAACACTGGGAGAAGAAAGGGGAATCAGAGAAGCTACTAGGTTATGGTCTTTTGATAGCAAGGGCTCTGCTTTTGGGAATTTTTTGTAATCTAGAGATTGCTTTCTTATCTCTTTGCAACCTAAGCTACAAAGGAATAGACAGAGGGTGTGGGAGAGGTGGTGAAAAAGAAAATAGAAGAGAAAGAAGAAAATTTTTTTAATTTCCTGGAAATCACTCTGGCTATAATTCTTTTTCTCCTACAAGTGTTTTCCCAAATCATGGTTATTATGTCACTGATAAACAGTCCTAATAATATTCTCTTCCTTTCTAACTTCTGGGTGACCAGTAGTAATAATTTTGAAGTAGCAAACTCTAGAAGTTACTTAGCAAGCATTTAAAAGATTCAATTACACTCAATCCCAAATTATGAACAAGTTCTTAAAGTTTATTTTTACATTGGTTATCTGGAACTCAGAACACATTTTCCCATAGAAACAGTTCTATAAATGATGGGCAGCACAAAAAAATCTTATTTAATCTATAGTATACCCAAAATAGAATACAATAAATCTCACTTATCTGGCATAATTAGAGAAGGACTCAGTTTGGATAAAAATTTCATAGATTAAAAAAGTCCCAGCATTTTGACCTTCAGCTATTTAAAACATTTTTTGATGCAAATCTTTATAATATGTAGTATTTTTTCCCTTGCTTTCTCAGAATATTCTGAGAATAAGAACTTTTTATCAGATGAGTCATATTCAACATTATATACATTTTTTAAATTTTACTATGTGGAAATAGCTGTAGCTATAGATGGTGTGGGACATTGAGTTGAATTTGTATGGCATTCTCATACAAACTTGATTTCTTCAGGGACTCCTTGAAATAAACTTACTTTTTGGCCATTGTCCTTTCAGAAAAGTGAATTGAAGGCTAAGCAACTACTGAACTTTGGGGCAATATAAAGATAGGCGATTTATATTTTGCCTTTGAGTAAAATTAATATATAAATCAAAGGTTGAAGTACCTTTCTCCCAAGTAGTTCTCATGACCATCCCGTGACAATAATAATTTTTTGTTTTTACTGTTGCTCGCAGTGTTTTATGAACTATCAACAACATTCAAATTATTGTCTTTGTTTGACATCATTAATAAAAGTTATCAATGTACCCTTTGACAGGTCACTTAATATCTAGGCTTTGATATCCTCATATGTGAAATGAAGGGTTTAGATTAGAGGGACCTTACTGTCCATTTCAACACTCAATCTGTGATCCTGTGATTTTCTTATTTATCACCCTGTGATCATAGAATGTAAAGGAGTTTTTCCATACCATTTCAAGAACTTGTACTTCAAGGCTTCTAAAGACTTTGTCTTCAAAAGGCCAAAAAAAAAAAAAAGACTTATTTACAGGCATAATTCCAGTCATAGTTTTTTAAAGCTCTCAATATTTGACTTTGGCTATGCCCAGAATCTGAAAGATTTATAACATTTTTCTTTTGCCTTACAATTTGTTTATTTTATTTTTCTGCAATTACATGTAAAAATAATTTTTAACATTCATTTGTAAAATTTGTAAGTTCCAAATTCTTTCTGTCTCTCCTTCCCCTCCTTGCTCATTGAGAAAGTAAGTAATGTGATATAGGTTACATTTGTGAAATGAGCTAGAGAAGGAAATGGCAAATCCCTCCAGTATCTTTGCAAAAAAAAAAAAACCAAAAAAACCCAAAAAACCAAAACCCAGATGAGGTCATGAAGGGTCGGATGTGACTGAAACGACTGAGCAACGACTTACATACATCATGCAAAACATATTTCCATATAGACATCTTGTGAAAGAAAACACAAATTAAAAAAAACTGCAAAAGTAAAGTAAAAAAGGTATGCTTCAATCTGCATTCAGACTCTGTCAGTTCTTTCTCTAGAGGTGGATAGCATTTTTCATCATAAGTCCTTCAGATTTGTCTTGGATCTTTGTATTGCTGAGAATAGCTAAGTCATTCATAGTTGATCATCTTACAGTACCGATGTTGCTGTGTACAATAGTCTCCTGGTTCTGCTTACTTTACTTTGCATCAGTTCATGTAGCTCTTTCCAGGCTTTTCTGAAATCAGTTTACACAAATCAGCCAGCTTATAGCACAATAATATTCTTTCACAATCATATATCACACCTTATTTAGTTATTCCCCAATTGATGTTTTTTCCCTCAATTTTTAATCCTTTGCTACCACAAAAAGCTGCTACAAATATTTTTGTACATAAAGGTCCTTTTCCTTTTTTTTTTTTAGTCTCTTTGGGATAGACCTATTAGTGGTATTGCTGGGTCAGAGGGTATGCACAGTTTTGTAGCCCTTTCGGCATAGTTCGAAATTGCTCTCCAGAGCGGTTTAGATCAGTTCACAATTCCACCAATAGTGCATCAGTATCCCAATTTTCCCATGTCCCCTCCAACATTAGTCATTTTTTTCTGTCATATTAGCTAATCTTATAGGTGTGAGGTGGTACCTCAGAGTTCTTTTAATTTATATTTCTCTAATCAACAGTAATTTAGAGCATTTTCATATGACTATAGGTAACTGTAACAACAATGCTACTAGCTGCTTCTATGGCTATGTAAGACCAATAGCACCAGCACACAGGAGGGCTGGTAGCACAGGTTTTTTGATCTGCTTTTCTAAGGAAAGCAATTTTAAGGGGTTTACAACCTCACTTTAATTAAACATACATGTATCATTCACTTAATTCTGAGGAAAAAGTCAGTACCCTGAACTTCAGAGGAAATACAAACAGAAATTACAAACAGAAAAAAATATAAACAGAGCAAATAACATAGATCAACCAACAAATTTTCTAGTTGTCTGACCAAAGCTATACATACGTAGTCACCAGAGAGAAAAGCACCAGCATCTGAGTTTTCAAAGCCGGGGGGCTCCTTAACAGCTACCCAGAGTCTCCACACCAATACTTTTCCAATGAGTAAGCCCCCCAGAGTGCTCACCTCAGAGTATATATACATTTGTTCAGGTTCAGAGCACTTCACACCTCTTGAGGGTTTCATACCTTTCATGACCTAATTAGCAAAAAGGTGTGGGCCTTTCTACAAACAAAGGCAAGACAGTCAAAGGCACTCGATTGCCTTAGTGCTGAGAAGCACTCCAAAACAAAAGACAACAAAAAATCCCACTTTGCTTGCCCTTACATTACACCCCTCCAGGATCCTTGGCCTTACTAATCTAAATGGCTATGGATCCTGGAACAAATAGAGGCACTATATTTTGTGATCCCATCACATAACAACTTATTAGTAAGGTGGCCATATAGTCTTGTATAAAATATATCATTCAGTATATCTTACAGTATTTCTCAGAATACTCACACAGTATATATCATTGTTCAGTAAAGTAAACCATAACATTCATGGCAACATCCTTAAGCAAAACATCATTCAGTAGCATTTCCCAAAATACTTGTTTACACAAGCAGGAGGTCCCAGGCCAGGGTCTTCCTTAGCACAACATATTATCCTTAAGGCGTGGCAGAAAATACAAACACCATCCACCCCTAGGTCACAGCAAGTTACAGTCTCCTCAGTTAATATGAAATGTCCTCTTTTCATCTTGACTCAAGGTTGACTTTCAAGTCCCATGTCTCCTCCTCTGTGGGCTGACCGCCCCAAGCTCTTGCCTGGATTCACACACAGGCAGCTCTCTGCTCCTGCTCCTTGTCTCAGCTATGGGGACTGCTCCACTTCAAGTTCTTCCTGCTTCTGTCTGACAGTACTCTAGGGGCTCCTGTCTGAAGTTTCTATTTCTGGGATGTTTCAACAATCCGGCCAGCAGCTGCTATGGGGGTGTAAAACCAACAACAACAAGCTCACAGAACGCTGCAAGCCCAGGTTCTTTTGATCTCCTTTACTAAGGAAAACAACGTTAAGGGGTTAACAATATTACTTTAATCCAGTATACAAACATCATTCAGTTAGTTCAGGGGAAAAAGCCAACACCCTGAACTTCAGAGCAAATACAAACAAATTACAAACATCAACAGACAGACCATTAAAAGCTATTACAGAGTTGGGGAAGCCCAAGACACAAACTCAGAAGGAGACAACAATGTTGTCTCTATAACCAAAGCCTCAAATAAAAGTGCTAATTGGACACAAGCTCAATAAGAATTCCTAGAAGAATTAAAGAAAGAGATAAGCATGGTAGAGGAAAAATTGGGGAAAGAAATAGGAGTGATGCAAGAAAATTACGAAAAGAGAACAGCGTGGGGAAAAAAAGCACCAAAATGCTGAAGAAAATAACGTTAAAAAAAATAGAATTGGTCTAATGGTAAGAGGCACAAAAATTCACTGAAGAAAAGAATTCCTTTAAAAGGAGAATAGACCAAATGGAAAAAGAGGTACAAAAGTTTAATGAGGAAAATAATTAAAAATTAGAATTGGGCAAGTGGAAGCTAATGATTTCTTAAGATATCAATAACCAATAGAACAAAGTCAAAGGAATGAAAAAATAGAAGAAAATGTGAACTATCTCATTAGAAAAACAATCAACCTGGAAAATAAATCAAGTAGAGATAATTTAAGAATTATTTGACTAACTGAAAGTCATAATTTAAAAAAGAGCCTAGATAATATATTTCAAGAAATCATAAAAGAAAACTGCCCTGATATCACACTTAGAGGGTAAAATAGAAATGGAAAGAATCTACTGATCACCTCCTGAAAGAGATCCCAAAATGAAAACTCCCAGGAATATTAAAGTAAGATTCCAGAGCTTCAAGGTAAGGGAGAAAATACTGAAAGCAGCCAGAAAGAAATAATTCCAATATCAAGGAGCTACAGTCAAGATCACAAAAGATTTTACAGCTTCCACATCAAAGGAGCTGAAGCCTTGGAATATGATGTTCTGGAAGGCAAAGGAGCAAGGATTACAGGCAAGAATAACCTACCCAGCAAAACTGAGTATAATCCTTCAGGGGGAAATGGATATTTATTGAAATAAAGGACTTGAAAGAATTCTTGATGAAAAGACCAGAGCTGAATAGAAAATTTGACATTCTAATAGAAGACTCAAAAGAAGCATAAAAAGGTAAACATGAAAGAGTATTCATAAGGGATTCAACAAAGTTAAATTGTTTACATTCTTATATAGGAAGATGATACATATAACTCCTAAGAACTTTATCATTAGAGAGATAGTTAGAAGGAATTCACATGGACAGAGGGCAAGGGAATGAATCAAGTGTTTTGAGATCATTTTTAAAAAATGAAGACATGTGCAAGAGGGATGTAGTGGGAGAAAGGGGAAGAGAGAGGTAGAATGGGGAAATTTTTCTCACAAAAGAGACACACAAGGTAAAGCTGGCAAGGGGAGTGGTGGTAGCAGGCAATACTTGAACCTCACTCTCATTAGAATTGGTTTAAAGAGGGAAGAGTATATATACACACTCAGTTGGGTAAAGAAATCTATCTTACCCGGTAGGGAAATAGGAGGGGAAGAGGATAAGAAGAAGGGTGAGGGGAGATAATAAAAGAGAGGGAAGATTAAGAGAGATAGTGGTCAGAAGTAATACAGACTTTTGAGGAAGAATGGGATGGAGAGAGAGAAGGATAAGCAGAAGAAAATAGGATAGAGAGAAATACACAATAAGTGTAACTGAATGTGAACGAGATAAGTTCATTTATCAAACAGAAGTGGGCAGCAGAATGAATTAGAAACCAGAATCCAACAAAGAGACACACTTGACACAGAAACACACACACACACACAAACACACACATACACAGATTTAAAATAAAGTGCTGGAGCAGAATCTGTTATGCTTCAGCTGAAGTAAAAAAGGCAGAGGTATCAGTCATGAGGCAGCTAAGTGGCATAGCATATAGGTTCCAGGGTACCATCCCTGGAATCAGGAAAACTCATATTCCTGGGTTCAAATCTGACCGCAGATACTTATTAGCTGTGTTACCTTGGGCAAGTTGCTTAACCCTATTTGCTTTAGTTTCCTTATCTGTAAAATGAGCTGGAGAAGGAAATGGCAAACCACTCCAGTATCTCTCCCAAGAAAACTCCAGATGGGGTCACAGAGTTTCAGACATGACTCACATGACTGAACAACAAGGCAATCATAATCTCAGACAAAGCAGAAGCACAAATAGACCTAATTCAAAAAGATAATCAGGGAAACTATATTTTGCTGTAAAAGATATCATGGATGATGAAGCAATATCAAAAAATGTTTATAACAACTTTCTCTGATAAAGATCTCTTTTCTCAGATATAGGGAATAGAGTCAAATAAGAGCAGTTCCAAAGACAGAATAACATACACACTCAATTGGGTATTGAAATCTATCTTATAGGAAAGTAGGAGGGAAAGGGGATAAGAAAGGGGTGGGGGTAATAGAAGGAAGGGCAGATTGGGGGAGGGGGTAGTCAGAAGCAAAACACTTTTGAAGAAGGATGGGGTGAAAGGAGAGAGAATAGAATGAACAGGGGCAGAGGAATAGGATAGAGGGAAAAACAGTTAGCAATAGTAACAGTGAAAAAAATTTTGAAGCAAGTTTTTCTGATAAAGGACTCATCAAATATACAGATTTAGAATGGAGTCAAATTTTATAAAAATAATAGCCATTCACCCACTGATAAATAATCAAAAGATATGAAGAGTTTTCATGTGAATTAATCAAAGCTATCTATAGCCATATGAAAAAGTGCTGTCAGTATTGATTGGAAAAATGCAAATTAAAACAATTCTGAGGTACTACCTCTTACCTATTAGATTGGCTAATAGGACAGAAAAGGTAAATGACAAATGATGGAGGGGATGTGGGAAAACTGGGGTATTAATGCACTGTTGGCAGAGTTCTGAACTGATTCTGCCATTCTTTAGAGCAATTTGGAACTAGGCCCAAAGGGCTTTAAAGCCATGCATACCCTTTCACCTAGCAATACCACTACTATGTCTATATCTCAAATGAGATTTAAAAAAAAAAAAGGAAAAGGACCTATATGTACAAAAATATTTGTAACAGCTCTTTTGTGGAAGGCAAAGAATTGGAAATTAAGGGGATGTCCATCCATTGGGGAAGGGCTTAAAAAGTTGTGGTATGTGATTGTGATGGAATACTATTGTACTATAAGAAATGATGAGTAGGATGCTCTCAGAAGAGCCTGCAGAGACTTGCATGAACTGATGCAAAGTGAAATGTCCTGTGTACAAAGTAATAGCAATATTGTAAGATGATCAGCTGTGAATGATTTTGCTAATCTCAGCAATACAGTGATCCATGACAACTCTGAAGGACTTATGATGAAAAATGCTGTCTGTCCCCAGAGAAGGAACTGATGGTATCTGAATACAGACTGAAGCACACTTTTTTGTTTTCTTTATTTTTCTTGAGGGTTTTTTTGTCTATATTTTCTTTCACCACATGACTATTATGGAAATATTTTACATGACTGCATATGTATAACCTATATTGAATTGCTTGCCTTCTCAATGTTGGGGTGGGGGAGGAAGGGAGAGAATTTGGAACCCAAAAGTTTTAAAAAGAAATTTTATAAATTGTTTTTACACATAACTGGGGCAAAAGTAAAATAATAAGAAAATAAAAAAAAATCAAACCAAAAAAGAGCAATTCCCCAAGTGGTAAATTATCAAGGGATATGAACAAGCAGTTTTGAGAAGAAGAAATTAAAGCCATGTATAGTCATATGAAAAAATACTCTAAATCACTATTGATTAAAGAAATGCAAATTAAAACAACTCTGATGTACCACCTCAACCTATCAGAAATAATTGCTGAAAGGGATGGAGGAAAATAGGTACACTAAAGGACTGTTGGTGGAGTTGTGAACTGGTCTAATCCTTCTGGAGAACAGTTTGGAAATATGTACAAAAAACTACAAAACTATGCTTGTCCTTTGACCCAGAAATACCATTACTAGGTCTATACCCCGGAAGAGATCAAAGAAAAAGGAAAAGGATCTATATATACAAAAATATTTATAGCACCTCTTTTTGTGGCGATATAGAATTGGAAATTGAAAGGACACACAACAATTGGGGAATAGCTGAACAAAATGGGGCATATGATTGTGATGGAATGCTTTTGTACTATAAGAAATGTTGAGGAGGGTGGTTTTAGAAAAACTTGGCAAGACTTATATGAACTGATGCAAAATGAAACGAGCAGAACCAGGAGATCATTGTATACGGTAACGGCAATGTTGTAATTATGATCAATTGTGAAACGCTTAGTATAATCAATACAGTGATCCAAATCAATTCCAAAGGAGTCATGATGAAAAATGCTATCCACCTCCAGAGAAAAAACTGATGAACTCAGTGCAAATTGAAGTATAGTTTTCTTACTTTCTTTATTTTTCTTGCTTTTTTGTGATATGGCTATTATAGAAATATGCTTTCCATGATTTCACATGTATAATTGATATCATATAGCTTGTCTTCTTCATGGGCAGGGGAGAGGTAAAAAGCGGGGAGGGGACAGAGAGAGAGGGGGAGAGAGAGAGAGAATTTGGAACTCAAAACTTGAAAAGAATGTCAAAATAAATAATACATGTTTTTTGAAAAAAAATTGAGGCAAAAAAGAGGTTTTATTTTCTACCTACCTATATTCTCAAAGATATATGAAATCATATATAAAAAGGTTTTTATCATCCCTTTCATACAACAGTGGACGAATCCCAGCTTTCGACATATAATATTGATAAGTTAAAATTGAATTTAGGATTCAAAACTGAATTTTACCTCTTTATACCTTTTTATACTCTACATATTAACCATTCATTCTGTTAACACTAATTGAATACTTGCAAGGTTCCTGGAAACATAGTAGGTTCTAGATAATTAGACTAGCTTCCTTTTACTAACTCAAAAGACTAAAGCAATTTTCATACCTCAGTTTTAAAGGCACTGTCACATTTCAAGCAAAAAAATTTAAGCACGAAGCAATATAGGAGCCACTGTTTGGCTGTATTTATAAAGAGGCAAAGGAATTAAAGAGGAAATTTAAGAGATTCAGTGAGAATTATTACTGCTTATGTGGGAAATTTTCTTACAAATATATTTTTGTGCATTTTTCAGTATATTAAATGTACATGAAAACTTACCTTCTATTGTTTTTATGCCTAGGATTCCACTGGAAGAAATAATATTGTTAAACACAAATTTTCTCTGAAAGGAGACATTCATGTCAAATTTGACTTTATGCCATCATTCATTCTCCTGACTGATCACTATTTGGTGGTAAGTGCATTCAGCCAGATATGTCTGTGTGTTGCTGTTTATAGTTATGTAGAATTTTGGAACTTTTAAATTCCTAAAGAAGGTGGTCACTCTGTTATGCCAGTGAAATTGGAAAGAGGACATAAAAGAAGAAAACTAATGGAAAGAACTTGTCTTAAAAATAAATGTGAATAAAATGCTCTGAAGAGACTTTAAATTAGAAGCAGACATATGGACAAGGAGCACTTGGAATAAATACAACAAAATTGTGACAATGAAATGAATGGATATGAAAGCACTTTGTAAACTATGCAGGACTATTTATCTATACATACACTGAGTATGATGGTAATAGTTCCTGGTTCTAAGTGTCATAAATCCTAGGAATTTCAGGTGGTGTTGGCTTAGGTGAAGGATTTTTAATATTGTAGTTTTCTGTGTTGTATGTGTTGACTCCAAACCAGTTAAGCAATCAATCTACAAGTATGTATTTGTTGACATAAGTACTGTTAAAAAAAAGTCTCTGCCTTAAATGTAAATATTATTTACCTTCATAAAACCTCATTTAAAAAAAAAGAAACAAAAACCCCAAAATCTGAGTCCAATCTAAAATGAGCTACTTTGTGAACTTTGTGGAATACAATAACAATAGAAAATCAATTGACTGCACAAATTTTATTGTTACTTTTTATTTGTATACCTCACTGATTTTCCCTTGAACTTAATTCCTACTTTTAATTTTTTAACAAAGAATAATTTAAATTAAATGAACCATTACAGTGACTGTCTGACCACATAGACTATACCACATTCCGTGCTCATCCCTAATGCCCCACCTCTATTGAAAATCAACAGTTGTTGGAAATTTTAATATTGAAACGAGTTGTTAAAATTTTTCTTTTGATAGGAAGATGTTTGGAATTACTTGTTTCTTTCTGACTGTACTACTTCCTTCTTTGGTCATTATAAATGATGCTATTTCCATTTGAAATATTAAAAATATGTACCTGCCCTAACTTGAATTTATAGAACTTATGTAATTCATGTTAATGTGTATTTCTTTATAGGCCCGGGTCATTTTTGTTTTGATTGTGATAGTCCCACAATTCCTCCTTGTTGCTTTCAGGCACTTCAGAAAGATAAAACTGAAAGGTAAAGATGTACTGCTTTTACAAAACTATAAAATTTTGGTGCTAAGAAGACTATTTTTAAACACCAGTTTAACTGAATAATAATAATAATAACTGACACATAGCACAGTAGGGTTTGCAAAGAGCTTTACATATGTTATTTCATAAGGGCCTTATAACAACTCTGTGAAGTAGGTGCTATTATTATCTCCATTTTACAGATGAGCAAACTGAATGCCAACTCTATTGTAAAGTAATAAATCTTAATATATTCTATCTTGGTATGAGCTCTTAAGAATTTTAGTTTCTTCCTTTAGACTTCTACCTTATTCTAAAATACCTTCCCATGAAGAAAATTTCCATTTTTTTTGTTTCTGGTAATAAATCCACAATCTGAATATTATGGAATCATGGAACAATTTAAAATAGCCAACTTAACTACAGTTATTTAATGCAAATCTTATTTTTGGAAGAATGACTGGTTGGTTACATTGCCAAAACATGTTGGTTCTTCCACTACATCTTTTTTTACCTATTCTATTTATTCTTGTCTCTTTACTCACTCACCCACCAACTTAGTTCAGGCCTTATTACCTATCACCGGAACTATTGCAGTAGTCTGAAAATTGGTTTCCCTGTTCTTGTCCCTTCTCTTCAATCTATCCTTCAGTCAGCTGCCAAATTGATATTTCTGATGCACAAATCTGACCATGTAGCCTGCGTGCCGCACCCCTTCCCCCGTTCAAGAAGTTTCAGTGGCTCACTATTATCTCTAGGAAAAAGTACAGATTTCTAGCATTTAAAACCTTTCACAGTCTTTCTGTAGGCCATCCTTCTAGACTGATTTCATATTACTCTTCCTGGTGCATTCTCTGTTCTTGTCAAACTGACTTTTAAGTTTTTGGACCCTAGGTTAAGAACCCCTAATAAGGCCTTTTCTGCAGTCTTGAAAGAGGAATCATACAAGCATTTTCCCAACTTAGAGGCAAATTATGTACTTTCCTTGTGTACTAGACCTCTTGCCAATGATTTCCCTCAGAGATTACACATTCTGGGATACCTTTCTGACAAATATGTCTCCATCACACCCTGGGCAATATATTTCTCCAAATTCCTAAAGGCCCTTTACCTCATTGTGTATTCCATATAGTCTTGATAGCACTAGCCATATGCACCCTCAAGAAACAACCCCAGTTGCATGTTGAAAATCGGGGAGGGTAGCAAGATGGAAGTTATGGCCATATTGTGGGTTTCAATTAGCTGATGAGGAAATACTTGTGCTATTTCTGTTCCCTCTCTTTTTATTGTCCCACCAGAACTAACATCTAGCCCAGGCAACTATGGGATCTAACTCTGGTCTTCTTGGGACCCTGCCATGCTGGTAGGGTATGTCACAGCAAAAGCAGACTTTCTTCCATCATAAGACTTTCTCATTTAAATGGCTATGAACTGAACTGCAAATGAGTTATGGAGTTGGAAGGGTCTTTGTAGACCTTCTAGTCCAACCCATAAGTTAGTAACATCCCCAACAAGTGACCATCCAGACTCTTTTTGAAGACTTCCAGAGGGAAGATGAACTAATTAGAGGAGTTTATATTTGAACCTAGAGATAACAGATAGCCACTGCAGTTTATTGAGCAGGGGATTGACTCAGTTGTCTTCTGCAGCAAGGTGACACAGTAGATAGAACTCTGGAGTTGGAATCAGGAAGGTGCAAGCTCAGATCTAGCTGTAGACAGTTACTAGCTTTGTGGTGCTAGGCAAATCACTCAGTCCATCTGATGACCTTAGCCTCCTCATCTATAAAATAATAGCATCTACCTTTCAGGGTTCTTGTGGCAGTGGAATGAGATAGTATTTGTAAAGCACTTTGCAAATCTTGAAAGTGTTTACAAATAATACCTAAATGTTAGGTGGTATTATTATTACTTAGGAATATCACTTTGGCAGCTATGTAGTGGAGGGAATGGAGAAGGGGAAAGATTAGCAGGCCAGATGAGAAGTGAAGTTCATTTCACTCTTGGACAACTCAAATTGCTTGGAAGTTTTTCCTCATATCAATAATAAATCTATCTCTCAGCAACTTTCATTCATTGTTCCTAGTTCTTATTTTTAGTTTCAAGCAGAACAAATTGAATCCCTCTTCTACGTGATAGATTTTCAAATACTTGAAGACAGTCATATTGCTTACCCTCAAACCTTCTCAAGGTTAAATATCTCCAGTTCTTTCCATATATTCTCTAAGTCTTCTCATAATCCTATTACCATCTTCTGGATATGGTCCAGAAGTGGAGTGGAGTTCTGACTGGGGCTGAATATAATGGCCCTGTACCTCCTTCATTTGAGACCCTGCATCTCAGACTGCAGCCTAGGAAAACATGAGCTTTTTTGGCTGCCATATCACGTTATGGACTCATATTGAACTGCCAGGCAACTACTTGTAATTTACCAGTTTTGAAGCAAAGGTTTTGTAGATCTTAGGAATGTTACCTTACTACCTTTTCCGTCACAGTCTTTTTGGATCTGAATTCTTGTAGCGTGTTCACCATCTCGTCTCCTCGCTTCATGTCAAGTTGCATGGGTCCTAGTTCAGGTAGTGTTGGGGCCCTTAAAGGCATGGTGTTGACGGCCCGGATGATGAGAAACAGCACAATGGCAAGAACAACCAGATTTTTAGTGCTAGGACCCAGATCCAGATCTTAGTCAGCCCCCTACCAGCTGTGTGACCGTAGGCAAATCACTTAACCTTTCTCTTCAGTTTCCTCCCCTTTAAAGTGAGGCAGCAGGCTGTATGACCTCTAAGGTTTCTTCTAGCTCTAAATCTGCTCCTGGTCGATGCTGACACTTCCTCTCTTTAGTAGCAATCCCTCTTTGCCAAATGTCACCTAGGTGGATGGATAGCTCATTGATGTTACTGAGGGATGGGAGGCACTGCCAGCCAGTCTTTAAGCCTTTTAATAAGCCCACTCCTGAAAAATCTTATGTAAGA
This sequence comes from Phalanger gymnotis, assembly GCA_028646595.1. Taxonomy (NCBI): domain Eukaryota; kingdom Metazoa; phylum Chordata; class Mammalia; order Diprotodontia; family Phalangeridae; genus Phalanger; species Phalanger gymnotis. Next base: position 156,101,677 of record CM053624.1, read on the forward strand.
CTTGTGTTTTTTTGACCCAACTTCAAGTACAAATGTTAAAGTTTTGTTGTGTTAATTAAGCAGAGGTCATTGGAATTGCTGGAAATGCCTTCTTGAAGCCCATACTTTCTCACCTCTTCAGCCATGCTTTATACCTTTACCCAGCTTATCTTTTTTATATGTAGATCTGACATATCAGTCTTCTATTCAGAAATCTTTAGTGCCTCCCTATTTTTTACTGAGTAAAATTTAAACTTCTTGTCCTGCCAGAAGTCCTATATGGGACTGTCCAGTGTGCTAAGGTCTTGCTGTAGACCCCTTCATGTGGCAAGAATACCAGTGGAGTATGAGAGCTGCCCTTTGGTTATCCCCACTCACAATACATGACTGGCTTACTTTCTCTGATCATCTCTCTCTCTGGTTGGCATCCTTTATGCTGCTTCTCTAATGCATTACTTGGCAAAAGAAAAATACAAAATTGCCCTCAGTCCTGTGCTTCTTCTTTGCATGTGTTTGTAGTAATGGTGTCACAGTGGTGGAAAAAATTTCAAAAGGTACTAAGAATCATATACTGTTTTTAGATTGTCTATAAATATTGACTTAGCTGTTGGTCCTCTAAAATATAAGGGCCTCGTCCAATGACTGGATACACATACTACTGGAGCAACTGAATCACCTCAATCTTGACACAATCGCTGTAATTGAAACCAGAACACAAAAATGGAAAAATGGCTCAGAGCGTCTCTTTGGGGAAGCAAATAAAGGAATGATTGAAGTTTATTTTATTGCATTTCCAGAGGCAACCAGAAACATGATCATGAGACATTTGATCATCTTATTAAAACATAAATATGCAGCAGAAATCATTATAGACCATATTCTTCTAGAACAGAAGTGACAAACTCACTCCACAGCCCAAATCAGATTAAAATGTAATTGAGAAATGTTTAACAAAACAAATACAATATAGCATAAATAATGCTAATTTGTGGTTTTCTAAGTCAATATGCTGTCCGCAGGGATCCATTTTTATTTGAGTTTAACACCTTGCTTCTAGAAGATATTTTAAAGAAATTGAACTGTTTCATATTTACTGGATTTTTCAAATTTATTCTCTTAGGAACTCCAGGATATATAAGTCTGGCCATATTTTCCTTTAATGTCTTGAGCAAAGTAGACGCCTTCTACTACATTGTGTTGTTCCTGAATTTGTATTCAGCTTTGGGTAAGTAGCTTAATACACCAGAGGTTTTAGAATATTCTTTCAAGATGCTTATAAAGATTATGATGGCAAAGGTATTTTAAGTAAAATTCTCAACATCTATCTAGAGTGTTTGCTTTAATAAGTGATGTATGTTTACCTTTACAAGCCATTTCCTGGAATGATGGTCTTGGCTGATTAGCTGTTTCCTAATAATAATAGCAATAGCTAGCATTTATATAGTACCTACTACCTCCCTGGAGGCACTATGCTAAGTGTTTTACAAATATTATCTCGTTTGCCCTCACAACAATCCTTAGGAGGCAGGTGCTATTATTATGCCCATTTTACAGACTAGGAAACTGAGGCAAAAAGAGATTAAGTGAAACCACTGTTGTCTGTCTGTTAGTCACTGCCTGTTATCTGGTAACTAGTGAGTGGCTAATGCTGGATTTGAACTCAGATCTTCCTGACAATAGGTCCAGTGCTCTATTCATTGCACTGTCTAGCTGTTACCTAAAATGCTTAGGGTACATTAGTTTAGGGCAATTTGACTATAAGGATATTGAGGAAACAGTCTAAGAACTTATTTGTGTAAAAGCAAAATAACAAATTAGCTTTACTATTCATAAGAATATATATAATAAATAACACATATATTACAATAAGAAAATAATAATTGTGGGTACTACCTAAAAAATTAGCCTAGATAAGTCAGAAACTGAGGTTAGTAAATTGAAATCCTATCCAAACTATCTTTGAAGCATTTAATAAGTCAACAAGTATTTATTAAGCTCTTACTATATGCCAGGCACTGTACTATATGTTGGGACTGAAAAGAAAGGCAAAAACATGGTCCCTACCCTCAAGGTGCTTACACTCTAGTGGAAGTAGATGGAAGGTAATCTCAGAGGAAAGGCACTAACAGCTGGGGGCCTGGGCAAGGCAAGGCCGAGTGTTAAATGAAGCCAAGAGGTGGAAGTGAGCTTTCCAGGACTGGGAGCTGGCCAGTGCAAAGGCATGAAGTGCCTTTGTAACCCCAAGTAGGCCAGAGAAGCTGCTAGACTATAGAGTACATGGCAGGGAGTCAAAGATAAGAAGACTGGAAAGGCTGGAAGAGGAGAAATGGGGAAGGGTTTTAAAAGCAAAGCAGGACTTTATATTTGATCCTGGAGGTAATAGGGAGCCATTGGAGTTACCTGGAGTTTCCAGGGCTTTAAGAAAGTCACTGTGTTTGGATAGAAATGAAATAGTGTCCTTCACGTCCCACATAGGTCTGCCAGTGTTGCTTAGTGACCGTAGCCCATTTTCAGAAACAGATTAATTCATTGCACAAAAACATTTATTAAGCACCTACTATATGATACAGTTGTATTGTTTCAGTACAGTTTGCAACTTTTGCAAGCTTTTTTTTTCCCCTTTGCAACTTTTTTCCTCTTCTACTTTAGCATGAGAAGACAGAAAATTAGGTATAGTTACAATAAAATGCTTTGTGCATGGCTCTATCCTGTGTAATGGCCATATAAAGTATCCATTAAGAAAATCTTTCTAGGGGCAAACTCTTCCACTCTGAACCTCTGGAAAGAATAAATGGGAGGGGGTGAAACTGTCCAGGTCCTTTTTTCCCTCTAACACTGAGAAGCAAACCTGATTATTTAGAGCTCAGGATATAAGAAGAAATCATAAAGAAAGGGAAGAAGAAACAGTATAGAGCTAGAGAACATCATCTGGAAATTGTTCCTTTTGCAAAAGCTAGAAAATAAAAGACAAGCATTATTTAGGCTAAGATATTTTCATTGCGGATTTTACAAAAGTAAGTCAACAGAGATTGCATGTGCTTTTGAAAAAGCTATGCTCCCTATCCAACAAGAACCACTTTCCATTGCTAATGTTTTCCTCTTAAGAAGAGATATATAAAATTGACTTTTTTTTGAGACTGTAGGGAAGGACCGAGACTAAATTGATATATATAACTGACTTTCCATTAGCCCTTTTGAAGCTATTGGGAAGATGCAAAGCAGCATACTGAGAAAAAAACAAAAACATCTACCCAAATAAAGCAAACAGAATCACCATCCATTGGAAAAACACAGCATTTTGGGGGAATTACATGGAAGGGCAAGATGAACTCGACCTGCATCAATAAAACTTGAAAACATTACTATACAATAATGGAAGTACATAAAAATAACTGGTCATCAAAAAGGTTAATTTATAGGAAGTCATTCAATTTAATCAGAAATGGTTAAAATAAATGATTTTTGCACTTAGAGGGGCAAATTTCACTTATCTGGAAAATTCACAGCAACTATCCCCTAGACTACCCTCTGATATTAGATAAATATGAGATAAATTAGATAAAATGAGTCATACCGTGGTCATTATTCAAAAAAGAAATTTTCCTAGAAAATGATGAGTCTGAAGGCTAATCATTGAAAATATAAGATAACATCTTTGGATACAGAGATGTTTAGGGGTAGCTTCATTATACAAACTGAAGAAGTTAACTCTCTAAAATACATGGCTTACAGCAGGTTTTCAATCTAAAAAAGAGCCACTTGGGAAGAAGACACAGATAAAATGTTTCCTATCATTACCACACAAATATGCCAATCTCAGATCTAATAATGAGTCAGTGGTCTTCCTGTACGTAGAAAGCAGATTCAGAAATTACTCCAACATTAGGAATCTATTATTTCTTGTCTTCATCATTCTCCTAAATGCATCTTTAGAAGTCACTGAATGTCACCTATTTATTCTGCTTCCTTCCTGTCCAATGTCCCTTTCAGGACCGTGGTTTGTTGGTGAAATTATCGATGGTAAAATGGGCTGCTGCTTTTCCTTTGGGGTGTTTGTTGATGGGCATTTCTTTCAAGGCAGCATGACATTTGTAATTGGAATTATTCAGGTAAGAGACACGGGTTAAAATTCAGGAATCATACTGCCATGAAAATTTTTCCTCCAGTAAAAGAAGTAATTTTTAGTAGCAGGAAAACCTAGAATAACAAATACTTTCAAATGGGGCTGGGATTAAAATGAGGCATATAATTTGACACATTTATGAGATCTCTGGCCCTGTTACAGACAAATGGTGAGGAAGACATACAGAGAACATTCTCCCTTTTTGACCAAAATGTAGCCCAAATTTATTAAGAGTAATACATTCAAGAATAACATTAGATTAACAATGGTACTGAATGAAACTTACTTCCACAAACCAGTCCCATGTCACTTGTATGTTGTCCCCATGTCACTTGTATGTTGTCCCCATGTCACTCACATCACTCGTATGTCATTCACATGCCACATCTCTCATGTTCACATGTCACCTGCATTCCACCCCCATGTCGCTCACATGTCACCCATCTGTCATCCCCATATCACTCATATGCTGTTCACGTCACTCGTGTGCCGTCCCCATGTCATTCCTATGTCACTTGCACGCTGTTCATGTCACTTATGTAATTCACATGTCACTTGCACATTGTCCTCATGTCACACGTCACTCACATGTTGTCCCCATGGTAGCTGCATGTTGCCCGTGTCACTCGCATGTTGCTTGCATGTAGCTTGTGTGTCATCCCCATGCCACAAATGTGTCGCTCACATGTCACTCCTATGTCGCTCATGTCATTTGCATCACTCACATGCCATCCCCATGTCACATGTCCATGGCATTTCAGCAGGAAAGGTCTGTCTCACTGAGGTGAGAGTAGAGTTCTCTCCAGCCTCTGGCACAGGCCAACATCCCCTCTATAACTTCGTCTCCAAGAGGTACTACGGATGGACAATTCATCACCCTGTAGTGGATATGAGAATGAGGCTCCCTGGCCTTAGCTAAGCTGGTCCTCAGACCACCTCCAGGCCATCATTGGCTTGTACCTGTATTGCAGTTTGGGGGGAGGAATGGAAGGGCTTGATTGGCAAGTGAAATTGTGGTCATAATAGTTGACATACACCATTCTTTAAAGTTTTCTTCAAAAAGTGTTTAAATGTTTATTGATATATTTGGTTTTACCATCTTCATTTCTGAATATTTCCCTCTCTCCTCCTCTGCCTAGCCAGTGGCTTTACCTAGAAACAAAAAACGAGTAAGAGGAAAAGAATCAGTTCCACAAAACTAATTGACGTATTAGCTGAGCCTAGCAGTATATGCCACATTCTATACCCATACTCCCCCACTTGCATAAAGAAGGAAGGGAGATAAATTTTCTCATTTTTTCGTGCTTGGTCACTATAATTACACTGTGTTCAGTTTCTTTTTTGTTGTTGATTCCACTTACAATGTTGTAATCCAGTGTTTCTCAAAGTATGAGTTGTGAGTTTTGCTAGGTGTGGCCCAGAATTAGGGATGTTACAATATTGCAAATAGCAGATAAAGAAAATAAATTATCTTCTTTAATATACATTTTACTTGTCCCACACAGTAATATTCACAAAAGCAAATAAAACTTGTCTATTACATATGTGTATTAACCTCAAAACATGTCAGATCTTGAACTCACAAAGAGCTCAACAAACATGGGCATTCTTGAAGAGAAACTGTGTACAAGTCTCCAACCCTTCTTGTAATATTGCCAATTTACCATTCAGTGTGCCGAGATTCTTCCTGGCCAACCCCACCCCCTTCAAAAAAAAAAAAAACTTTGTCACGAGCACCAGGGCAAGGGAGAGAATGGGCATTCATCATGCACCTACTACACGCCAAGCACTATGCTATGCTCTTTACCAATATGTCATTTGATCCTTGCAACAACCCTTTGAGTTAGGTGCTGTTATAGTACCCATTTTATAGTGAGGAAACGGAGGCACATAGAGGTTAAGTGACTTGCCCAGGGTCACATAGCTAGTAAGTGTCTGAGCTAGGATTTGAACTCAGGTCTTCTGACACAATACTGTATCCACTAGTTCTGTTTAATTCTCTCTAAATTGCTTCTTTATCTAGCTCAGTAGCACTACCACTGAAAAGCAGTTGCTTTATGTTGAGAATCTTTTTTTAAGGGAAAAAAGGTTAAGAAATATAATTTACTGATATGTTTCAACTGAGGAACAATTACAAAAGTTAAATTTTATTTGGAAATCTGTGGGATATAAGTTACATTGAGATGATAGTGGTTGTGTATATATTGTATTGTGCTAAAAACCTGTACCTAACTATGATGTATAATTATTTTTACTATTATTTTAAAATAATATCTTATTAATATCTTTTGTTTTTACATCCATAAAATTCCCAGATGGTACCATGCAAGTCCAAAATACAACTCTCTTGTAACAAGGGGAAAGTTAAGCCAAAAAAAAAAAAACCAAACCAACTAAACCAGAAATCCCAAATAGAAAAACCCAAACTCAGTGCAGTAATTACATCAGATAATGTTTGCAAATTTTCAATTCTTCCTTTGTAGAACCTTGCCTCTCTGCAGAGGGAGGTGTGTTTCATATAGGCTTTTCAATTACTCAGAGTTTGGCTTCCTTTTTAGAAACACTATTATTAAAGAAGTTATGCATCTATAAAGAAAGTATTTAAGGATAAATACACTCCAGGGAGGAAAGTATTCACCACATTTAGAGAATTATTGTTTCTTTAGTTCCATTGTGCCTTCCCTTTTTCTGTAACCTCTTTACAACGCATATTGAATCAGAAAAGAAGTTCTAGTGACTCTTAGATAATAGGCACTAGATATTTGAACCTTAAAGGTAAATGTTTGTGAAGGTTGCTGAAGCAAACACCGAGCAACACATAAAGCTTATCCAGAAATATTATCTAGAAGGCAGAGGGAATTCTCTTCCTATACTTCCTTTTTTCATACCTAAGCTCATCCACTACATAGGAATGAAAAGAAAATAAAAACATTTAGATATACAAATGTTACCCTAATATGACCTGGGGGACTGAGAGACTGAAAAGCATTATAGCAAAATGGAAAAGTTGAATCATAACACTATTTGGAGATAGATATGTGTATATGGGAAATATATAAAGTAATTAATTTATGTTTATACTTGTTAAAATATTATTTCATTAAATGACAACATCAAAAATGAGCCTAGAGGTTCTCAGTCTTGAAATTATCCTTGACTCTACTCTCTTCCTCAGTTCACACATCCAGTCAGTTGCTTTTCAGTCATGTCCAACTCTTCCTGACCCCATTTGGGGTTTTCTTGGCAAAGATACTGGAATAGTTTGCCATTTCCTTTTTCAGCTCATTTTACAGATGAGGAAACTGAGGCAAACAGGGTTAAGACTTGCCCAGGGTCACACAGCTACTATGTATCTGAGGCCAGATTTGAGCTCAGGAAGATGAGTCTTGCTGATTCCATACCTGGTGCCACATCCACTGCACCACCTAGTTGCCCCAGTACAGCCATCTATTTCTCTCTACTCATACAATCTCTACCCTCATTACCTCTTAGACTAGTGAAAAAGAAAGATTCTTTTTTTTTTTGAGAGGGGAAGACTTGCCCAAGATCCCACAGCTAGTAAGTGTCAAGTGTCTGAGGCTGTATTTGAATTCAGGCTTGTGCTCTATGCACTTCAGCACCTAGCTGCCCCAGAAATAGTCTCTTAATTATTCTTCCCACCTCATCCCACTCCCCGCCCCCATCTCTTCCTTCTACAATCTAATGTCTACATATAGCTGCCATACTGATAGTCATAAAACAAATTTGACCATGTCTTTCCTGCCTCCCTCCAGTTAAAAGTCTTCATTGGCTCTCTGTTGCCTGTAGGATAGAGTACAAAATCTTCAGCCTGACATTTAAAATTCTCCACAATCTGACTCCCACCTCTTTTCCATCTTATTTCATATTACTCCCCTTAAGCATTTTCTCTTCTGGTGAAATTGGCCTGCTAGCTATCCTCTATATGAAGGGTGAGGAACCTGCAGCCTCGAGGCCACATGTGGCCTTGAGGCTGCTGTTTCCCCACCCCTGCTATATGTAACCTTCTGTCTCCTACCTCTGGGCCTTTGCATAACTTAATAGTAGCTAACATTTTCATAGTACATTGCATCTATGATCTTATTTGACCTTCATAACAACCTTGCGTGGGAGGTACTGTTTACTATCCAAATTTTACAAATGAGAAAAAGAGCTAAGAGAGGTTAAGTGAATTGCTCAGCATCCAAAATGGTGAATATCTGAGGTGGGATTTAAACCTAGGTCTTCCTGACTTTGGGTCCAACACTATGTGCAGGGCCACATGGCCTACCTTTCACCTCTACCTTGTACAAACCCTGCCTGCCTCCATAGTATTTCTTAGGTGCCCCCTCCTAAACAAGGTCGCTCCTTATCCCCCTTCTCAGTAGAATGCAAACTCCTAGAGAGCAGGAATTTTGTCTTTGTATCCCATGTCTAACCTGGCACTGTCTTGCACATATTAGGCATGTAAATCTCTCAATTCTAATATATATTCCCTGCTGCTCGTTAGAGTAAGTACTGTTAGATGAATGAAAATCATTGGTTTGGTTGCCTTGATGTGATTTCACAAAACATACGGTGATGAAAATAAAATTTTGTTTGAAAGAATTTTCTAGTTCACAAAGAAAAGCAGTGTCCCCTAAATTTTCTTATTTGATAAGTCACCAACCCTGAAAAGTAGGCAGGATTAGTGATACTCTTTTTTTTTTTTTAACTGATGAAGAAACTCAGATTCAGTGAGTTTCGGTGGCTTGCACAAAGTATAATGGATCGTTGGCGGCTAAGCCAGGACAGAAGCACGGTGTAAGCTGGTGCTTCATCCTCAGTGAAAATTCTTGGAGATAAGATAGGTGATACATATAGAGAATTAGCTTTAAGGTCACAAATTGTCTAGATGCTGCCCATATCAGAGATTTGCCATATGTGATAAGATTGTTCTCTGTTTCCTTTTCTAGTTGTTGTCTTTTAATATACCCCTTTTGGTCTATTTGTGCTGGACCTTGTTGCAGCGGTGCCAGGGTTACGTCTTTTCCACTCATCTCAAGGGAAGATACCACAAGATTCTGCCTGCCCATATCCTCATGCTGCTTTCCTACTTATGCCAGCTTGGTAGCTGTTATTTGCTCGGGAAGGCCTATGGCACTGTGGCTGTTCTCTTCTCCCCCATATATACCTGGCTGGCGCTGTTAGCCCCAATTTTTGTTCGTTGGGCATGGATGCTGAGCCCTGGGGAACTCCGAGCCTTCACGGTGGAACTCAGAAGCCGTCAGATCTCCGAGCGGCAGTGATGGACGTGCGGCGGTGCAGACTTTGGGCCTGCTGCTGCCGCTGCCGCCGCCGCCCGGGGTCCTAGCCACCCTCCGGGGAGGCCGCCCTAGGGAGCTGCGCCCGAAGCCGATAGAAGGTCGGCTGGCCCTGCTGCTGAGGGAGACGCTTGACCCGCTGTGGCCGGTGTGGCTAGTGGGTTCTGTGCTGATTCTCGAAGAATGAACCCCCCACAAACCGCCCCTAATTAATGCTGTGATTGCCGAACGTTGCTGCTTATTCCCCGCGAAGCAAAGGGATGAATGAACTGCACTTTGTGTAATGAAAATGCTGCGCCCCGAGGGCGTCTCCCAGGTTGGAGGTCCGTGGGGAGTGGGGTGCTGGGCTCCGGAACCCGAAGCTAGTACCGCCCGCCTCGGGCGCCCGCCCCGCGTGGGTTGTTGATGGTTTAAATGAAGTTCAGGTTGTCTAGGGTCTGCCTCCAGTGGGGAGACGGTTCTAAACTAATCAAATAAATGGATGAACAGTTTGCGGCCCTGAGCGGTATCTCGGTCGAGGGGCGGAGGCAAAGGGGAGGCAAAGCAAACATTGATCGGGGCTTGGGTAGCGGACGTCCACCCTCTGCCCCACGCCGAACCGGCTCCTCCGTCTGTTGCCGGAAGCGGGAAGAGGGCGCCGGAAGTCGAGGTCTAGGGTTTCCCTTCCGGAAGTTGAAGGCGTTTCACGGGAGCGCCGACTCAGCGGCCCCTGGTGTCACGGAGTTGGACGCGATGGATCTCGGGGCGGGGGCACCGAGCCCGGAGGAGCCCGTGGAGCAGCTGCGGAGCCTCATCGGGGCGCTGCGCTCCTTACTGCCGCGGGTGCGGGGTGAGGACCCGGGCCGGGTCTGCGGCGGGAGGGAGCCGGGGCTGGGGGTCTCTTCTTTCCCTTCCCCTCTCACGGCCCGCCCCGTCCCCTGCAGATGGCGAGGCCCGGGAGACCACGGAGGCGTTCGATGCGCACAGATTTTGGGACACCCTCGGTGAGTGAGCGTCACCCCCGGCGTTTGGGAGGTGGCTCACATCCCCTCTTCCCTCCTGGAAGCGAGAAGACCCCTTGCCCTCGCCCACCTCTGTGAGATAGACGGGAGGAGAAACTTGAGTCGGCTTCGTCCCGGGTGCCCCGAGGAGAGACCCCAGGTGTCCTAGAGACGGAGCGTCAGCGTGCGGGGGAGGGCGCTTCCGCGGGATGAGAAATGTGCCTAGGCAGTGAGGAGGAGGAGGATGGGCTGCCTGCGGGGTTATCGGTCAGCTCACAGCCCCGCGTGGGCAGCCTTATCCGCGCCAGCTGCCGCTTTCTCCGCACCGCCCTCTCCCCATCGACCATTTCCTTCCCCTAGGGCAGAGGGCCCTGGCCGTGTCTCAAGAAGCCACGAAGCTGAGCCTGGCCTTCGCAAGACCTCCCCCTCCTTCTCCAGAGGTGGGTTTGTCTTGGGTTGTTCTGCTGCTGCCCAGTCAGGCCCTGCTTTTCTCCCTCTGGCGTCCGGTTACCTCTTTCATTTCTTCTCCCTAAAATCAAAGACAGCAGAGTGTCAAGGTTTTCACAGAGCCTAGTACCAAATTCCGGGGTATGTTTACCCACAAGTCTCCACTGCCTTTCCCCTCCTTTTCATTTACGTGAAAGTAAGTTGGTATATACAAACGTCAACATGCTATGTATGTATGTGTGTGTGTATATATATATATATATATATATATATATATATATATATATATATATATATATATATATATATATATTTCCCCCCCCCCCCGTTTTCACCTCACCTGCAGCGATGAACTTGTCTGTTATGTTCCTTTCATGCCGGCAGTCAGTTGAGATGATGCATATGAAAGTACTTGGATAAAAAGCAGACTATATAAATTCAAGGTAGTAGTAGTAGTGGTTGGATTTTTTTCCCCAAAAATTTCCTATTCTTTCTAAAACCCTTTATGGTGTATTGGTAAAATCCTAGGGGCCATATGAAGAAACAGTATAACATTTTTTTTATATAGATATCTATAGCTATATAATGAATACAGATATTCATTGCAGTGTTTTCACTCCAGGTTGGAAATGAAAAGTAGGATTTTGTTTATGTTCTGTTCTAATGCTACATCTCCATATAGTTTACAGTATACATGTGTGTGTGCCGGTACTCTAATCATATAATTTGTTTTGATATATAAGCTTCTAGAAGTCTGGAACTTCTTTAACTTGAATTACTTTATTTGTCAGAACTTACAAAATAGACTCGATAATTGTGTTCTTGAATTTACAACATGTTAAGTAAATGACAGCGAGGAGAAAGGATTAAGTGTTTCATTCTGATTGTTTTATTACTTAATATGAGCTAATTCACTAAAATGAAAGAATTATAGCACCGAATTAAGTTTGCACAGTGTAGAATTAAGAGCTCACTGTGAGAAAATAGACATGAGGAGTATTAAATCCAGTCTAGTTACCCTCAGGTTTAAGTTGGGATTCTCCAGAAATGTGCTGTCCAAAATCTTGGTGTGTGCAATCTAGAGTACGTCACCGACATCCTGGAATAGAATGTCGATTCTTTTTCTTCCGTACGATAGATATTTTGTTAACTGGGTGTCCAGTATCCAAACCCTAGATAGTATGTAGTAGGTGATCAGTCAATGCTTGATAGATAATGATGAAGTTGACGTGAACCTCTGCTCTTCTCTAGTGCTTTTAATCATGTCACTCCAGTTTCTTCTTTGTTTTGGAATGCATCTGTGTTTTTTGTAGGACTGCAGGAAGCTCTGTGAAAGTATCCAGAATGCTGTATTGGCAGAGGTTTCCGCATACTACTGGCTTCCCAAAGACCAAGGTAACCTGCTTTGCACACTCAGGTACTTAAGTACTCGATAATTACTTAAGTACTTGATAAAGGCTATAATTTTTGGACGAGTGCATGAAAGCTCTAGCAGGACTCTTGTGCCAGAGTGCATTTGGACAGAATACCTCTCTAGACAGAGAAAACTACCGAATTAATGGGGATTGATGAGCAGTAGGAAGGACAAGGCAAGTCATTTGTGAAGCATAGGTACTACCTACCACCCTGCAGTGTATAGACTCTCAGGTAGGTTGAAGAAAATGATTTCTCCCCGAAAGACCTCTAGGGTGCTTGAAAACTTGGCTTTGGTTGCAGGCATCACGTTACGAAAAATGGTTCGAGATACTGTCGTGGATGTAGTGGAGGGAATGGCCCAGCTTGCAGAGGTGATTGTCAGAGCTCGACCGCAATGGTAATGACCTGGTTCTGGTTGTCACTTGGTGGGACTCATAGTGCCTGGGGAGGAAGGAAAGCCCTGTGAGTCTCCTTTTGGGCATCTGGATGGGATGGGTAGGAAGGAATTGAGTTGTTGACATCCTCCTTGTTGTTGCTCTTTAGCATATCACAGGAATATCTCATATCAACTGGCAGTATCTGGGAAACGTGTGACCAGGTGTCTCACCTACCAAAAGGTGAGGGAGGTGTGGTGTTGATTGTATTCAGCTGTATGAGAAAGAATTGGTACTTTTCACATGTCGCTTCCAATTTTGTAGCATTCATAATGTAATCTAGATTTAACAAGTAACAGATTTTCAAAGAATTAGCCATCACTGCTAAAAGTTAGAAAAAGGAAATTTGGTGTTGCCATCTTCTCAATTATCATTCTTTTCTCATTGCCGCAAAGTACCCTCCCCTTCTATTCAAATTCTGTTAGGGAATTTTAATATTTGTGGAATATTTGGGATACACGTACTTAGCTTTACTCAGACAGTGTTAGGAACACTGCTGAAATAGTCATTAGATAGAATCAGGTGTTTCTGATGGGACACTCTTGGCTAAAGTAAGTGATTTTCAAATGGGTCATGATCTGAGCATTTCAATTCTTCTTAGGATGAGTAAGGACTTTATTTAGATACTGGAAAGGGGTATCTTTCTATCAGTAGAAAGGGTTTTACATTCAAACTCAAAATCTTTTGTTAAATGCCTAAACAAACCCCCTTGCTGGGTGCTGGGGGAAATGTAAAGATTACATAAGACAGGGCTCTTATCCTCATGGAATTTATAGTTAAGCAGGAGAACTATGAGGTATACATACAACATCCCCACATACCTAACACAAAGTAATATGACAAGCACATAAGAGGTACAGAAAAGTGAAGGGGGCTGGGAGATTGGGGAAAACTTTCCAGAGAATATGGCATTTGAGTTGGGCTTTAAAGAATGGACAGGAATTCACAGACAGGGGAGGGCAGAGAGGGCTTTCCCAGCGTTATTGAATAATGAGAAAAAGAAGAAAAACAAAAGCATGGGGTATGAAAGGGGACAGACAGTTCAGTTTGGCAGGAGTAGTAGAGAGTATTATGGGAAAAAATTGGAAAAGGGAGGATAGCGACAAATGGTAGAAGGCTTTAAATGCCAGGTCAAAGAATCTGGCATTTATCCAGTATTCATTAGGAAGCCACTGAAGTTTTTTGAGCAGGAAATGACATGCCCAGATCTAAGCATAAGAAAGATTATGCCAGCAGCAGTATGAAGGGTGAAATAGAGGGGCAAGATCTATTATTAGACTATTTCAATAATCAGTGATGTGGACCTGATTAATAGCTGGGTGACTCACTGGATAGAGCTGAGTTCACATACAGCCTCAGACACTTAACTGGGCGTGTGACCTTAGTTGGGTCAGTCACTTAACTTCTGTTTGCCTTAATCCACTAGAGAAAGAGATAGGAACCACTCCTGTATCTTTTCCAAGATACAAAGAGTTGGACACAACTGAACTACAACTAGAGTGATGAGGGTAGGGATAGAGATTAGGGGAAAGATGTGAGATGTATACTAAGGTAAAATCCATGTTACCTGGTACCTGATAGGAAGAGAGAGAGGGAAGGGAGAATCAAAGGTAGCACCAAGCTTTCAAACATGGGACCCTGGGTGAATGGTGGTGTCATTGGCAAAATTAGTGACAGAACATTGGTTCTCCTTAGTAAGGTGATAGAGAAATTGTTGGGTTGTTCCTCTAATTTAGGTTTCACTTATTCTGCTTATAGATAACAGAGCAGCAGCCCTTTCAATGCTGGCTTCATATCTGAGGGTAGTGAAGGATGCACTTGAGGAAATGGAGCAGGTAAGGGGGTTCAACATTCCTGCCGAGTCATTGGAAAACAACCTCTTAGTTAATAGGTAATGGAAATTAAGTAGCTTTAAAGTGAAGCTGTTTCCCAAACATTAACTGAATTCATCTTAATCCTATTTTCACTCTGTTGCTTATGTTAATCCTGTGTTCCACTGTTTGCTTAATTTGTGACCTAATTCCCTTATCACTGTTTATAAAAACAGCTCAATAACAGCATAGGACTTTATGTTCATTATCTCATTGGATCCTCACGATCCTTTTTTAAAAAGGTAGGTAGTGTGACTATATCTGTGTCACAGATGAAGAAATGGAAGCTCAGAAAGATTAAATGATGTGCCTAGAGTCATCTAGCTAGCAGATGGTAGAGCCAGGATTTGGATCGAGTACTTTTTCTACTATGCCATTTATTAACAATAGCTATGTGAATGTAACAATAGTATAATTGCTTAAATTTGTAAATCTTAGCAAAGGAGGCAGTTTGGAGGTTTGTGGGGGTTTTGGATAATGACTAGAAGATGAGCTTGGCTCTTAGTGGGTGGGGCTGAACCAAAGAGAATTAGATGCCTTTTCCCCTGAAAATTTAATATGATAGTCTGATATCCAAATTTACTGTTACTGTCTTCCAGGCACAGGGGGACGGTGGAGACCCTTACAGCGACATCTTGGAAGATGATGAATTGGGATCTCGGGGTAATAGGGATACATATTGGTCAGAAGAGGACCAACAGCTCTTAGCCCCATGTATGGGACTGATGAAGGCCTCTAAAGCTTGCCTCAAGAAAGTCAGGTTGTCAGTGGAAACCCATGGGAAGACAGTTGTCTCAGATCAGGTTGCCCAGCTAGATGACATTGTAGACATTTCCAATGAAATCAGTCCTAGGTAAGTCTTTAGCTTGAGATAATTGACCTTTTCAGCTTTCTTCATCTTTTCCATTACACCTCCTCCCCTCCCCCACCCCAGCCCCCAATTTTTCTTAACACAAGCTATACTCCAGCTAAATTCAACTATTTGCTGGTTTCCGAACTTGCTGTATACTTCATCTCTTTGTTTTTGTTTGTGCTGTTTTCATTTCCTAGAATACCCCCACCCCCCAGCTGTGCCTTCTTGGTCTACTCAGATTTCTGTTCTTCCACGAAACTGTCTCCGGGTCTCTTCTTCCCTGTTTTTCCCAAAACAAATTCTTTGTCTCCTCTGAATTCCTATAATACAACATTTCCCAAAACTGTTCCAAGGAACCTTGCCATTCCACATAACATGAATCTATAAGCTGCGAGGAAATCTAGATAGTTTTCTTTCAAAAACAGTAAATATGGAATTTTGTATGTATCAGAAAAACACTACGTATGACAGTGTTTCAAAATAGATTCAATTTCCCTCTCTTTTGCTCTGAATTTCTCCAACCCCTTTTTAATTTGAGGATATTCTGGCTCCTGGAATCAGCATTTATAAATTCCATTAATATAGTGATAGCCTTATTGTACTGCAGTTTCTACAGTGTTTTTTCAGCATATCACATAAGTACCTCTTAACACCTGACAATAACTTAAGGAAATAAAGAGTCTTCCAAAGCTAAACTGATTTAAGAAATGTTGCTTTAGCACTAAGTATAAATCTCCCTTTCCTTTTTCATATTTTAGATTATATACAGTCATTGGTGTATCTTCCTCTCCCCAATAGACAGTGTGGCTTAATGGATAGAATGCTGGCCTTGAAATCATGAAGAACTGAATCCATAGCTCATCTCTGACATGTATTAGCTTTGTGGCTGTCTGCAAGTCACTTAATGTCTGTGTGCTTTGGGCAGCTCCCCATCTGCCTCCATTTGCCCTCCCCTTACTGTTGAAGTTACAGATCATTGGTCTTCACCCATCTTCCCTAGCTGACTGTAATAGATATTTCTTGAATGAATGAATAAATGAGTGCAGCTTGATTTATGGAAACGTTAGCACCCTGCCCTCTGCTTGGGGTGTCATCTTCTTGTTTCTGTAGCGGATCAAACACTTTCACTCTAAAATGCAAGTGGAATTTTTATAGCTGCATATATAGATTGCTGGCACATACTATATAATATATATGTGTTCAGTTTAATTGCATCTTACTGGGAGCTCTGTTAGGATTCTCATGTCTAGAGCCTTGTGTTTTTAGGGAGCAGAGGCAGGAGATTTAGGGGAAAAACCTGATTTGTTCTTTACTGTAAATGCTCTTGTTCACTAGTCTCCACCTGGGCCTGTGTCATCAGTTTGGTTGTTAGTGACTCTTCTTGCTTTCTGCTTCTAGTGTGGATGAGTTGGCTCTCAGCATGTATCCACCTTTAAATCAGATGGCTGTTCGACTAAATGTAAGTATTTATGTGAGAGGAGCAACTACAGACTTGGCAGACATGCATTCTAGTTCTCTGCAGGGTTTTCTCAAAGGGGCAGTGTATTTGTTTATGACTGTTGCAGAGATCATTACCTCATTCCTCCAAAGGCTTCCAGTTTGAAAATTAAAAAGAAAACTATGTAATGAATTGAATGCAGATTTTTTTTTCATAAACCCAGCTTGACTATTGACCAACTATGAACAATATAAAGTACTTAGGAGTCTCCCTGCCAAGACAAACCCGGGAACTATATGAACACAATTACAAAATACTTTTCACACAAATAAAGTCAGATCTAAACAGTTGGAAAAACATCACTTGCTCATGGGTAGGCCAAGCCAATATAATAAAAATGTCAATTCTTCCTAAACTAATTTACTTATTCAGTGCCATACCAATCAAAGTACCAAAACATTATTTGATAGAGCTTGAAAAAATACTTTTATTTCTCTTCAGAATACTTACTGTCTAGCCAAGTAAAAAATTACAAATGCTGAATTATTTCAAAAAATTTCATTTAATTTTAAAGTTCTTTGTACTTTCCTACTTATCTTTTAATATTCTTCTAAATCTTTGGTAACTTTAAAATGTGTAGAATTTGTTATACAGCCTTCTATCATGTTACTGTGATATTGGTACGTGTAAAAATTCTGTAAGTTGATGGAAAAGAGAGGGAATACCAATCACCTCATCTGACAGCTGGGCATATATTCCAGGCTCTCTAGAATGGGGAACTTGAGGTGAGGAGGGACTGACCTTTTGTGACTTGGCTTACTCCTATATCTCTCCCTTCACTCTGCTTTCCTTTTCTACTGACAGAATGAATTACTTCTCTGCTTTTAATTTACAGGCTGCAAAACTTGCATCTGTGTTGAAAAAGGTTCTCGAAATCACAAAGTAAGTATGAAGTTCCCAAACCCTGTTAGAATATACAGGAGGGTTCAGAATTATCCTTTCAGCCACCATATCTTTAATTTCTGTGAGCAGATAATGGTAGACGTGGACTTTGTACGAAAACTGTCCTATTGTGCACCTATTTGATGCTCTGCTCCCCGGGGAAGTGTCTAGGAAAGGTTATTTGAGGATAGGCTATACCTTGAAATAATCAAGAATTCAATTTCTTTTTCTCCCCGCACTCTTCAGGGCAAGTCATGTGTGTCCCCATGAAGAAGAAAACTGGATCCAGTTTCTCTCAAGTGCTGTTGATCACAACATGAACAAAATCAAGAACCTTACCCAAGGTGAACTTTGAGGCTTTTTCCTCTTCTCATGGTGCCACAACCAGGCTGTGATGTCAGCTGTTGGAGCCAACAAGCTTCCTGGGTTGGGAGCTGTAGACTGCACTTAAAAAGGAAGTCTGTGTCCAAAGGCCATCGAGTAACCAAAACTGCTAAATGTGTGCAAACCATGTGAGCTTGGTGCATTTTATGGGCAGAAACAAAAGATGATTCTATGACCTATTTATGCTACTTGGATTCCAGAGAGCTTTGTTCTGTACAATAAAATATCTTTTTTTTGTTGTCGTTGTTTCCAGAGATGATGCTAGGTCTCTAATGGCAGTTCTCCTATGAGTCTGTCAGTCACCAAGTATTAAGTGCCTGCTATGTGCCAGGCACTTTTCTGGGTGCTGAGAATACAGATACAAAAATATGAAGCAATCCCCTAAGGTTTATATTTGTCCTCCACATCTTGCCACACATAAAATCAAAGTATGCTCCCAACAGCTTTACCCAAATCACTGTGATTGCATTGTTGCATTGAGCTCATTTGCTTTGGTTTTATTATCAGTAAAAGCAGAGCCACAATTTACTATAACTAGTACTGCAAAAGATCCAGGACTTCATATGGGTGTATACTTCATTCTCTGATGCCAATAGCAACTCTTCTGTGCTTTGATATAGATGGTTTCAAAAGGTACTATACTGCACCCACCACCACACCTTCCTCCCCTACTCCCTATCCCCATCCCTCATCTCCCCCCCGCCACTCCCCCAAATACACATGGTAACCTGTTTTCTTTTTCCAGACTTAGCCCGGCTGGTCTTTGGATGACAGACCCAGAGACATTTCCTGCTTTGTTTAGGACCTCTGTGTTAGAGCTTGTGCTTTCTTGGCCATAGTAGCTTCAGAGAACCAAGAACCTTCTCCCTACCTCAAAGCTTCAGGGCAGAATTTGACATTACAAGGGATGGTTAAGATTGTTTGGAACTTGGCTGTGTCCAAGTTGACAACTGGCTGGAGCTTGATATGCTGTTGAACAGAGATTTCATGAAATGCATTTGTGTTATCTCTCTCTGTCCTGGAGACTAGAAGTGAGTCACTTGATCCCATCTGAGCTGGTTGCCATACAAAATTGGGGTAACAGTACTTGGTACTGCCTGCCTCAAAGGGTTTGTGTGATCAAAGTGAAAGAACGTATACACCACATGTTCTCTCCGCAAGGGAGATGTGTAAACTTGGTATTACGATCTACTCTGTAATAGTATATGCGCTCCATAAGAGTGTAAGCTGAATATTTGTAAACCAAATGCTTTGGAACACGCTGGAGGGACTTGGAAGCCTCTGTGTAAATTTCAGCCTTCATATATTGAATTTTCTTAGAATGAGATAAACATGGAATGCTATTTCAGTAGCATTTTTTTCATGTGTTAGAAAGGCCCCACCCCAGCCTATTTTCATCCTGTAAACCAATCTGCTATTTTGACTTGTTAACAGAAATCTAGGGAAATGTTTAAATATGAAACATTGACAGGCATGGGTTTTATAGAGGGAGTCCCAAAAGTTATTAAAACGTGATGTTTATTTACAATTTCTCATTTTATTTTTAAAAATATACAAGGCCATTTAATAGTCTTAAGAAGTTAAGGATTGTTCAGTTGTATTAGTCACGTCCAAGTCTGTGACCCCATTTGGACTTTTCTTGGCAGAGATTCTGGGGTGGTTTGCTGTTTCTTTCTCCAGCTAATTTTCCAGATGAGGCAAGCTGGGTTAAGTGACTTGCCCAGGGACACACAGCTAGTAAGTGTCTGAGGCCAGATCTGAATTTAGGTCTTCCTGATTCCAGGACTCTATGCCTGTATCACCTACCTGCCTTTAGGGAAGGGTGGTCCTCTTTGAAAACAAAGGAGGAACAGGAAGAATAAAGTTGTTAAAAAAAAAGGAGAGATGCAATATCAATGCTTTATAGCTTCATATAGTCCATTTCTTGTATATTTGATTATTTCTACTTAGTTCTGTTATACCAGATTTCCAGCTGTGGGACCCAAACTGACCTTGGAGAGGTCAGCCTCCCTGAACCTGTTTTCCTCATCTGTAAAATGGTGATAAGAGCACCCACCTCATAGACTTCTTGCTAGGCACAAATAAGATCATGTGCATAAAGCACTTTAAAATTAGAGTACTGTATAAGTGTTATCTGTTACTATTACCCCATTATGTACAGTTTGCATCTATTCATAGTAATGGTCAGGGATGAAATTGATACATGGTTAAAATTAATCACCAAATCTAATTTGGGGAAAATAGTTTAAAATACTCCCTGAGATGTATTTATTTTGCCAAATGTGTAAAATTGACAGATTTGAATCTCTTCTCCAATCCCCCTTCTGTTATCCAATCCCCCTTCTGTTATCCCGCCCCCCTCTTTCTCCTCCCTTCCCATCCCCTCTCCTCTCAGGTTGTTGTGAAGATCACATGAGATGATATTAGTAAAGTGTTTAGCACAGTGCCTGGCACATAGTAGGTGCAATATAAATGCAACTATCATTTAGTATTTGCTCTGAATGCTATAAAGCATCGTGTTAAAAAAAAAGGTATTAATATAAGACACCTAATTTTCAAGGCTGTCATAGTTCAGTGTGGTGGGAGTCCCTTACATATTCATCCTTGTTGGGTCTATTCTGTTCATACTAGAGGCTTAGGAATGATTTGAGCTGTGAGAAGCACCTTTCTTCTCACTCTGAAATGACATTAACACATTAGAGAATCTGCTAGGTTACACTAAGCAGTGTGCCTCTCTCCACAATGCTTATTTCTAGCTTGTGTTTCTGGGCATTTCACAACCATGGAGAGAGCTAAAGATGGGAAGGTGTATCTGGCAAACTTAGGCTGGAGATACAGGCATCACCACGTTGATACTCTTGTAGCCTGTTAGGTTCTGGAACATGTTGCAATCTACTTCCACGGTGAGTCTTTGGAGCCCTGCATGGGTTGGAGTGAAGTGGATCTGGCAGTAGAGGGAATTTCCAGGTGAGACAGAACCTAATCTGAAAGTTACAATAACAAATAAGCAAAAAGGAGGTTGTTATATTTTAGTCCTATTTTTCTTAGGCAATTAAGGTGGAGCTGTGGAAAAACTTGGGAGACAGGGAGAACTGAGTTCAAATTTAGCCTCAGATACTTTCTACCTACAGGCAAATCACTTCTGTCTGTCTCAATTTCCTCAATTTTATAATGGGGATAAGAATAGCACCTACCTCTCAGGGTTATGAGGATCAAATGAGATATTTATAAAGCGCTCGATCTTAATAAGTGCTTGTTCTCTCTCCTTCCTTAGTCCTTTCTGTCCTGTACCACTGTCGGTTAATCTAACCTGCCCTGGGGATCTCCCTCTCCTCCCTCCTCCTTTTCTCCCTCCATCTTCCTGTCTCCCTGTCCTTCCATCTCCTCTCTGTCCATTTATATGTGTATGTATGTATGTACATGCACAACATATATTTATATAATACATGTATGTATGTATACACACACACACACCTGTTAAGATGATACAATGGCAGGGTTAGCAGCCTCCTGAGACCTCAGAGTTCTTATTCCTGTTTTGTCACTGATGTGTGCCCGTGGACTGATCACAACCTCTTTGGGTCTCAGCTTCCTCATCTTTAAAACAAAGAGGTCAGGCTAGGTGGCCTCTTATGAGATTCAGAAAAACAGATTTAGCAGTGAAATTATTTCATACATGTTTTCTTGCCACTAAAGCCAGAGCTGATTGTACAGCAGATAAGAAGACTTGTGTTATTGGTATATTGGAGCCTTACTGGGCCACAGAACCAGAAGGACATTGTCATCTAAGCCACTGATCCTTTGTCCTTTGTTCTTGACCATAACATCAAGGAGATGGTGACATGACTTGCAGTTGACTTTGAGTGAGGGAGGGCTATGCAAGGTCAGCAGCCTCACTTTCTCCTCCAGAGCCATCTGGGTCCAGCCTGATATGCATCAGAACCACTGGAGATGGCCCAAGATGCAATGGGAGGCCCTGGTCCTTTTAACCTAAGCTCTTTTCTGATCCTCACTTTGAGCGATAAATTATGCTCTCATCCACTACATCTCATGGTTCAAGAGTGGTGAATCTCCACCAGCAGCCTCCAGCAGCTGCAGATTAAAATAACAATCTCTAATATTTCTATAGCTCCTTAAAGTTGCTAAAATGCTTTGCATTTATTTTTTGATCCTCAAAAACCCCCTGAGAGAGGGGGCTATCACTCTTTTTTTTTTTTTAGGAGGAAACTGAAACTCGGGGAGGTTAAGATACTTGCCCAGGCTCATATAGCCAACAAGCATAAGAGACAGGATTCAAACTCAGGTCTTCCTCACTCCAAGCTCAGCCTCCTATTCATCATGCCATCCTACCTGGTTATGTGACCTGTGGCAAGTCCTCTAATCACTCCTCATTTTCTTCATTTGAAACATAAGTATGGGGAAGCTAGGTGGCACAGTGGGTAGAGCATCATCCCTGGAGTAAAGAGGATCTGAGTTCAAGTTTGGCCTTAGGCACTTATGAGCTGTGTGACCCTGGGCAAGTCACTTAACCCTGACTGCCTCAAAAAAAAGAAAGAAAAATAAGTATAAATAATAGCTTCCACCTTATAAGGTTGTTATGGGATAGAGACAGGGATTGGTACTGTTATTTCATTGGGGCAGGAAACTTAAGAGATGAGAAACCTCCTCTCAGTAAAAGTTGGCGCTTTATCTGCAACTTGTAATCTTAAATTTGCCTAGAATTGCTATGCTTGGGGAGCATGCGCAGGAACAATGACCTCAGGATATTTGAGATGGAAATGCCTCCTCTTCTTGTGATACCTAATCCTGAGATGTGCAATTTTCCTGTGAGGGATATCCAAGCAATAAGTGACCTGGGAGGTCATGAAAAACCATCTTGAGTGTTTGCATTCTCTGAAAAGGGAACCTTCAGCACCCTTTTCTGACTTCATGACCTCATTTGGGGTTTTCTTGGCAAAAATATAGAATGGTTTGCCATTTCCTTCTCCAGCTCATTTTGCAGATGAGGAAGCTGAGGCAAACAGGGTTAAGCGACTTGCCTAGGGCCACACAGCTAGTAAGTATTCTAAGATCACATTTGAACCCAGAAAGATGAGTCTTCCTGATTCCAGGCCTGGTACTTTGTGTGCTATGGCCCCACTTAGTACTAGTCCCAGTCTTCTTTGTAGATGAGACAAGGGCTAGGTGGATGTTAGATACTGAGACAATGGCTTTATATCAGCCTTACCCTGGCTTCAGAGACAATAGCTAGATGTAGCAGCATGCTATGATGGATGAAAGGCTAGAATTGGAGTCGAGACATGGGTTCAGTTACTACCTTTTGATACATAGTCTCTTTGACCCTGAGTAAGTCACTTAATTTATGTGAGCCTTAGTTTCCTCAACAGCAAAATGGGTACAATTAATAACTCCTAGCTTGTAGGGTTGTTATGGGGTAGGGGGAGAGACTAGAATTATAATTCTGTTGGTATAAGGAACTCTTGGATGAGAAAACTATCTCTGCAGAGTGGTATTGTCTTCTTACAGAGAGTTGCCTAGACTAGGACACCAAAGGGTTAAGTGACCTCCCCAGTATGTCAGAGGTAGTCATTGAACCCAGGTCTTCTGGCTCTAAGGGGGCCATCTCCTGTCATCTTGATGTAAATCTTGCCACTGGACCCACATGGCTCCAGAGGGGAGAGTGAGGCTGGTGACTGCACAATACTCCCTCACTTAAATCCGATCCACTTGCAAGTCATGGCCTCATCTTCCCGATGTCATGGTCCTCTTCAGAATGAAGGACGAACAACAATAACCACGATGGCAATCCTGGCTCTAAGGCTGTCTGTCTATTCACTATGGGGAGTTGCAGGAAGGCTCAAGTGAGACAGAAATGTATATCGCCTTGCCTACCATTAAAATTACCTACAGATATCAGTTACTATTGCTATTTGTTTTTTGGTTCACAGCTATGATTTCATTTCCTTAGCAGGAAACTCTCTACTAATAGAAATCAGCACCTCTGAAACATAGAGAGTTGGTTGGGGCATCGAATGGTTAAGTGCTTTGACCAGCATCACATGGTCAGTTTACATCAGAGGTCAGGTTATAAACCCAGGTCCTTCTGACATTGAGGCTAGCTCTCTATCTACCACCTTATGATGTTCTTAAATTTTTATATCTTGCAATTTTAATTTAAAAAATCTACAATGTAATGAATGTTCACTTGCTAAAACCCACGTTCTGTTTTCATGGAGCAATGATATCCTGTGATTTTCCCTATCTGGACCAATTTAGATGTCAGAGCGCTGGCTGCATCTCCCTCACCACACCATGCCCTGGACAGCTCTTCTGCAATGGGAAAGAAGGCAGAGTCGGGGCAGTCAAGAGTGCCTCAGCTAAATCCAAAGTATATCCATTATCAGTCCTGGAGATGTGGTAGGTCATATTTGTGACCTTGAACATCAAGTTTACTTTTCAATAAAAGAGTAAGTGAAAGGCCCAGCATGTTGGTATGGGCCTATAAGCCCAGCTACTGAGAAGGTCGAGACTGGAGGATCTCTGGAGCTCAAGATTTCTGAGCTGCAGTGGAATATGCCGATTTGGTGTCTGCACTAAGTTCAGCATTAATATGGTAAGCCCCCAGAAGTAGGGAGGGCACTGGGTTGCCTAAGGAAGGGTGAATCTGCCTAGGGTGGAAATGGAGAAGGTCAAAGCTCCTGTGCCCAATAAGTGGTGTAGCCCTTGCACTATCAACTTGGGTGAAATAGGGAGACTCAATCTTTAAACAAACAAACGAATGAATGAATAAATAAATAAATAAATAACTGGAAGACATTTGGGCTATGTTGTCAATGAATCATAGCTATTGGTCACTACCCTGAAATTATCTATTGGTCTTAGAGCCTTGATTGCTTCTGATTAGTGAGAACAAAGGGACAGTCACCCTTCTCGTAGCAGCTTTTTACCTGTAGCTTCTCTCTCTGTAAATGAGTCCTCTTCCAAATACTGTCATCACACAATCTTCCATGGGAGAGTCCAACTTATTCTGAACGTAGATGGAGGCTATGACTGGTTCATATAGTCTTACCATCTCTGGCACCTGTGGGGAGAAATAGAACCTTTCATACCCACAAAAGGCAGGCTTGGAATGTATTGAAGACATGTTTATTATGACAGTGACTATAAATGAAGAACTACAGGGAATAAAAGTTACTTATTCCCCACATCAACACAATATTCCCAACCTCCTCATACCCTCCCATGGTCACAGTCTGGACCCTGATATCAGCCTGAGCTCAAGGCCGGAAGCTTGGACACAAGGAGAAAAGAAATCAGCATAGGCCAGTATCTGTTGTCTATAATTGAAGAAAACCTTCACTTATGATGAAACATTTTTCCCTCCGACCCTACTATCCACCTCTAGATAGAAAACTTCGACTCAGAGTGCAGATTGAAGCTTATTTCCTTCCTTCCTTCTTTCCTTCCTTCTTTCCTTCCTTCCATCCTTCCTTCCTTCCTCTTTTCCTTCCTTTCTTCTTTCCTTCCTCTTTTCCTCCCTTTCTTCTTTCTCACCCCTCCTTCCTCTTTCTCTTTCTTTCCCTCTCTTTCATTCTTTCTTCTTTCTTTTCTTCCTTTCTTTCTCTCCTCCTTTCCTCCTCTTCCTCCCTCCCTCCCTTCCTTCCTTTCCCTCTCTTTTCCTCCCTTTCTTCCTCCCTTTCCTTTGTTTCTCTTCTTTTCTTTTTTCTTTCTCTCTCCTTCCCTCCCTTCCTTCATTCCTTTTGTTCTTTCATTCCTTTCTTCCTAGGTAATGAGGGAACTTATTTTGCATGACTACTCATATTTGTAATTGGTTTTTATTTTCTTGCCTTCTCTGTGGTGGTAGAGGGAGAAGAAGGAGGGAGAGAATTTGGGCCTGAAAATAAAATTTAAAAAATAAAGAAAAAACAAAAAGAAAATCTTTGCAATTGAGGGAGGTAGAAGATAAGATTTTACATGGAGGTCACTCTGGGAGAAAGAATAAATATCTCTTGAATACAGAAGGAGAACCTCCAGCTTGCACACAGTGTCTCCTATCCATTACAGTAAAATTGTCACCTGGCTCTCTAGCACTCTTCACTCATTCTGTTTTTAAGGGCCAGATTCCATCTCTTGAAGCAGGGCTATGATTTGATAGGAGAGAATAATTCAGGAAAGTAATTCAGATCAGTGATTCATGTGAGGAGCAACCCCTAACCTCAATGGTGAGCTGTGGTTTACAGATGGCAATATCCCGTTGAGCAAAGTAGCTAATCTCAGGATCTGTGTGGGTTGCCACAGCTGTCAATCTCAGGATGCTGTTCTCAGGAGGGCTTTGCATAAAATTGGAGGAGGAGATGCTGATGCTGATGGTTCTAACTGAAACACAAGAGGAGCAGAGACCAAGGGAAGAGAGTGAAAGGTTGGAGGAAGACCCTTTAAAACAAGACACACAGGATGGTTAAACTGCCGTTACCCTAATAAAATTATTAGAGTGAGCTTCCACACCTTGAGTAGGATTGAATGTGGTGATCATTTGGGGGAAATTGAGGACATGTTTAAGTTTACTCCATGGAAGAAATCTGCTAAACAGGTAAAAACAGGACAACTTGAGCTAGGTCTCATTGACCTGCCAAAAATTCCTTTGAGGCTGCTTCTCCTATTGCAAGGGAAGACAGAGGGTACTGTGCTTGGGCAGTATGGAAATGCGTTTTACCTTCATTGCCTTGAAATGTAAGGAATAACTTCTTTTTGTAGAGCTGGGTGGTGGTGACTCCATTGTAGTTCATGGCCTGGATCCCTATCAACAGCTGCACAGCTTTCTCCTCACTAGTATGGCTGAAGAAATTCACAGCTAATTCGAAGTCTCCATCCAAAGGCATGGAGTTGGATGAATCCAAGAGCATGTGCAGAGGACCTGACGTCTCTGAACTGAGGGAGAGCCCATTGACCTTACCAGGTTCAGCTCTTTCTTTCCAGACTTTCTCCAATAGTTCTCTTTTTTGTGAAGACCCTGAAGGATGAAAGATATAGAAAACTCACTGCTCAATCTTTAAAGGTTGGATCAAGGGTTCTTAACCCTTTTTGTATGTCATAGCTGACCTTTGGCAGCATGGTGAAGGCTATAGGCCAGTTCTCAGAATAATGTTTTTAAATGTATAAAATTCAATATATAGGATTACAAAAGGAAGCAATTATATTGAAATACAATTGTCAAAATATTTTTTTCCATCCAACTTAGTGGACGCTTACAAATCTGCTAACGTAACTCTTGGAAGTCCATGGACTCCAGGTTAAGAACCACTGGATTAGATGTTCTCAGAGGTCCTTTATGACTCCAATTAGAGATAAGGTAGTTCTTGAGTAAAAGATCTTAATTAAGATGTATTGTGGTTTGAAATCTGTTCAGACTCTAGCATTACACAGGCTCTTCAGAGTTCTAGTGTTTGGTATAATAAAGAGAAGCCAATCAAAGTTGTTCAGGTTGAGGATGTAGAGTGTAGCTTTCTAAGTCAATGAGTGGCCTTTTTAATATCACAGATATCACAAACCTGCCAGTCAAAGGAGATTTCAGAGGACATCTAGTCCAAACCTGAATGATGATTTCCTTTACATTTCCAACAAATGGTCATCTACTTAAAGCCTTTGCTCGAAGACTTCTCAAAGTGGCAACTCTCTGCCTATTGAGGCAGCTCATTCTACTTCAGGATAGCTAGAATTATTAGGAAGCTTTTTCTCACATTGGGCTGAAATCTACCTCCCTATAGTTTCTACCCATTGTTCCTAGTTTTTCCATAGAGTAGTCTCTAGGATTCAGCATACCTTTATAGGATAACAACATGGTTACCATGAAGGTACCTAGTATAGGAGTTCACCATATGACTATGAACAAATCATTTCAGTTCATTAGCAGGTCTGGAAGGAAAACTATAGATTATAAAGCAATTAAATTCAATGAGCATTTATTAGGCACTTGCTGAATGTAGAACACTGTATTAGATGTTATGGTGTATCGTTAATGTATTTTTGCTTAATTCAAAGATCTTCCCATCCATCAATAGGCCCATGTGACCTGCTTAAGTCACATGGAAGCCTAAATTATATGAAACCTGTGGTGGGAGGGACTTGCTGAACTGGTACAGCAGGAAGAGTAGAGCAGAACACAGGAAGTTGGTCAAAGCAGTTAGAGTGGAGGGAGAGAGAGGAAGCAGGCATCTAGCTGTGAGTGTTTGTTTGTGGGAAGGCCTGAGAAGGGGGAAGGCTTTGGGATGGTGGTGCCCCCTGCATTGTTATTGTGTATGGATTTCCTTGTTGCTGTGATGGATTTGGCTTTCTGGCGTTTGAATCAATGTTTTGGTTCTGTCTTCTGTATAGAGAGTCTGTTATATTTTGCAATTCAGAACTACACCAGGATATTCACAGCCGCCGTCAGCACTGTGAATATTGTTTTGGCAACATGTAGGAGAAAATAAAAGTTTAGACAAGACATAGTCCCTGTCTTCATGGAGAATTTAATCTGGTGGAGGCAATTAGGTGCTAAATGGATAGAATGTGAGACTTGGAGTCAGGCAGACTTGTGTTCAAATGCTGCCTCAGACCAGACTCAACCTCATTTGTAAAATGGAACTAATAGTAACGCCTACCACACTGGGTTGTTGTGAGGATCGAAGAGAAAACATGTATAAAGTGCTTTGTAAACATTAAAATTCTATACGAATGAATGTTAACTTTGAGTATTAGGGTTGAGTCATCTTAGCTGAGTAATTCAAAATAATATGTAAACAATATATAGAAAATAAAATGAGATTTTTAAAAGTCATAAGAGTTTGGAAGGAGAGATACCAAAAGTGCTAGGTGAGGGGAAAGAAAATTCATTACTGACTGGGGAAATCTGGGAAGACTCCATGAAGGAGATGGCCTTTAAGTTGGGTTGTAACAGTTTAGTAGGAATTCAACAACTAGGTGGCACAGTGGATATAGGGCTGGGTCTGGAGACAGGAGGACCTGGGTTCAAATGCTACCTGTGACACTTACTATACTTACTATTTGTGTGATCTTAGACATGTCATTTGCCTGCACTGGGATTTTATTTCCTCATCTGTAACAAGGGGGTTGGACTATGTGGCCTTTGAGGTCCCTTCCACTCTAGTTTCTATGATCCTATGAAGTCTATGAACACTGGACTAGGAATGGAGGTGGTATTCTAGCCCCACTGTTACTTATTAGCTAGGTGATCTTAAGAAAATCATTACATATCCATCTTCTTATCTGTAAAAATGAGAATATTACCTTTCTTTGATACATATACGTACATGTGTATTGTATACACATGTAATGCACGTATACATATATGTGTGTCTGTGTGGTTTCCTCCAATAGAATGTAAGCTTCATGAAGGCAGGGTTATTTCATTTTCATCTTTGTACCTCTAGGACCTGGCACAGTGCCTGGAACATTGTGGGCACTTAATAAATGCTTGTTGATTGGTTGATTCTGCCAACAAAGGCCCTTACATACATGGTTGCTGTGAGGATCAGATGTGAAAGCATTTTGAACACTATAAAAATCTTTACAAAAGTCAGGAGGCACTATTAGATGAAGAGAAACTGAATTAGGTGATGATTGAATTGAATAAAATATTTCTACTACTACTAGTACTGCTACTACTGCTACTACTACTACTACTACCACCACCACCATAATTGGAAAGGAACAAAGAATTGACCTGTAGATATACCATGGAGTTAGGTATTCATATTTAAAGTGTGCCATGGTTTCACACTGCTGCTAGGGACCATCTCCACTTTTGTTGTCATTATGGTTCAGTTGTTTTAGTCATATCCAACTTTTTATCTGACCTCATTTGAGTTTTTCTTGGCAAAGACGCTGGAGTGGTTTGCTATCTCCTTTTCCATTTCATTTTACAGTCGAGGAAACTGAGGCAAACAGGGTTAAGTGATTTGCCCAGGGTTACACAGCTAGGAAGTGTCTGAGGCTGGATTTGAACTTAGGTCTTCCTGACTCCAGGCCCAGGGCTCTAACCACTGCACCGCTGCACCAATCATTTAGTTTATCAGTGCCTTTCATCCTATTCCTATTTGATCAGATCAAATGAGGTGATATATGGAAAGGCTTTGCAAACCCTAAAGCACTACATCATTATTATTGTTATTGCGGTTGTCGTCCCCTACAAAGATTCCCCCTAACCATTTCCCCTCATGCACTGTGTTGGGTGTCAAGAGAGTCATGTGCCTGCCCTGCCTGGCTGTTTGTACCTTCGTGGTATTTGTAGTTCTGGGTGATGTCTTCACAACGATCCCCTCCGACACCTTTGGTACAGATGTTGTTGCCCACATACTTGGGGCTGGCATCAGCTCGAACCACTGTTCCATCCCTGTCCTTTATCCAGACTGCACAGGAAGCATTGAGTGAGGCAAAAAGGGCTGGTACCGCAGGGCTCAGCTCCAGAGCCCCTTCCTTAACTGCCCTAACTGGAACTAGATCACAGGTCACCAAGACTGAGAGAGAGAGAGAGAAAGAAACGGGTCAGGTTAGAGAAAACTCCTGGCCACCCCTGAAGGAGATAAGCTGCCCCAAAGCAAGAGATGTTTCGACTTTCCCCACACCCTGTTCCTCTCGATCCTCCTTCCCCTCCTGCCTTAGTTTCTGGCCATCATTCTTCCTCTCTCAGGATCAGTGCGAGAAGTGGGAATAGAGCTTCTGAAAGTGGGGGTCTCAGAGAAGTTCTCAGGGCATTATAACCCTTTGATGGTAGGGCTAACAAGAAACATCAACCTTTTTGCTTTGATCAAGAGGTGATGTGCCATGCAATAAGTTGTAAGTATCCTCAAGATGGTGGCAGAAGAAACCATGGAGAAGCATAAGTGGAAGGACCTCACAGCTAATTTCACTATGTCTTTCTCCCTCTGTCCTTTCCTCAACCTTTTTACTGGCTTTCCATTCTTACCATTAGCTCCACCTTCTTTCTGAAGGCTTGTGTCCACAATCTGCCATCCTCCATAACCTGGGGACAGATCAGGTCTTGCCATCCAACACTCTGTTGAGACTTGGAAGATACTGTGAGTAGCAAAAGGGAAAAGCTGAAGTGGGAAAGGAGTACTAATGAGGTTCTAGAAATAGGAGGCTTCAATACTGAAGGGAACCCTGATTTTGTCAGTGAGGGTATTCTATCCACCAATGCAGATCCAAGCCCTGTTAAACCTTAGGAGATTCATTATTCTCCTCCTCCTCCTCTTCCTCTTTCTCCTCCTCCTAGCCTCCTCTTCCTCCTCCTTCTCCTTCTTTCTGTGGTCAAAAAGAGTCGGCACCTGGTGGCCAACTTTCTGGAGATGACCCTTTCTGAACTTAGGTTGGTCTCTGAATAATGAACACAAGACATTTGCAATTTGATAGGTCCTACCAGAGCTTTTGGTCTTTATGCCCTAGCCTTTGAGAACCCAGGATTTCCTTTATACCATGGAGAAACATCAAAGTAGACCTTTATTAAAGAAGGAATGGAATGTAGCAGAATTGCTGCATGAATCCAGGAAGGAGGCTGGAGGTTGGTTGTTTCTGCTGATCTTGTTTTTGCCTTTCTTTGTATCCCCAGCACTTGGCACAGTCCTTGCTACATAGTAAGCATTTAGTAAATGTTTGTTGATTGAATAGGAAGAAGGCTTATGGGTAGTTGTTACCTCATTTGCCTCTACTCCTTGGGTGTGTGTCTGTGGGCTCTTCCTATCATGGTAATGTCGGTGAGAGGAAGTGAGACAGATGGCTCTGGATGGCCTGCTTATTTGTATGTACCCCTTTGCCTTAATTCAGCCTCTATCCCACACCCTTTCACCCTCTGGGGTTTCCTTACCAGATTCGGCTTCCTTGGTCCTCTCCAGTCTGAAGCCCGTCCTTATCATAGTATTCATTCACAGTCGAGGCTCCTTTTGTGTCCTGGGCTGAGTCAAAGATTGTGATAACTCGGGCAGGAATACCTAGGGACCTTAGCACTGTATGGGAGAAGGGAATAGTGGATAAGTCTGGGCCCATGGCAGCATGGTAAAGAGTATCTTGTGCATTCTACACCTGTACAGAGCACTATAGTAAGTGGCGTGGAAATCACAACAGAAGGAAAAGATACAGTCCCTAGATATAGTTCAAGGAATTCATACTCCAATTGAACAGAAGGAACACTTGAGAAAAGGACATCTAAATGTTTTGAAATACGGAATTATGGCCAGAGATTTATAAAACTGTGTATACCCTTTGACCTAGCAATATCACTATTAGGTCTGTTTTCCAAGGTGATCAGGGAAAAAGGAAAAGGAATTGGAAATTGAGGGGACGCCCATCAATTGAAGAATGACTAAATAAGTTGTAGTATATGGTTGTGCTGTGTATGTGTATGTGTATATGCACAGTGTAATATGGTATATATATTGTGCTGTAAGAAATGATGAGCAGGGGGAGCTAGGTGGTGCAGTGAGTAGAGCACCAGCCCTGGAGTTAGGAGGACCTGAGTTCAAATCCAGCCTCAGGCAATTGACATACTTACTAGCTGTGTGACCTTGGGCACATCACTTAATCCCAATTGCCCTGCCTTGCCCCCGCCAAAAAAAAAAAATTTTAAAAAAAGTTAAAGAAATGGTTTTAGAAAAATATGGAAAAACATGCATGGATTAATAAACAAGCAGAACCAAGGAAATATTGTATCCAGTAGCAACAATGCTGTTTGAAGAGTAATTGTAAATGACTAAACTATTCTGAGTAATTTGTTGTTGTTGAGTCGTTTCAGTCACGCCTGACTCTTCATGACCTCGTTTGAGGTTTTTCTTGGCAGAGATATGGAGTGGTTTGCCATTTCCTTCTGCAGTTCATTTTGCAGATTAGGAAACTGAGACAAACAGGATGAAGTGACTTGCCCAGGGTTACACAGCTAGCAAATGTCTGAGGCCATATTTGAACTCACGAAGATGAGTCTTCCACACTCCAGGCCTGTCACTCTATCCCCTGAACCACCTAGCTGCCCTTATTCTGAGTAATATGAACATTCAAATCAACTACAAAGGATATGTGAAGGGAAATGCTATCCCATCTCCAGACAAAGAATTGATAGATGGAAGTATGTGTTTTATGGCAACATATATATGCATATATGTACACATATATACACATATGTATGTATACATTTATATATGTATGTGATACACGTGATACATGATATACATATACACATATGTGTGTGTATGTATATATATACACATATCTACACGCACGTATATAGATAGGTATCTTAGCCTTCTCAAATGCTGTGTTGGGAGGGAGGGAAGGAGATAACTTGGAACTCAAAATGTAACAACAAAAAATAAAATAAATATTTAAAAGAAGAGTTTCAAGTAAAATATATAAATGAATGCAAAAATATATGTATAAATGAATGCAAAAAGAACCCATAGAGATATGGTAATATAATATAAGGATATGTACATAAATATGTATGCCCTGTGTATGTGTATCCACACATCTACATATGTAGTGTCTTAGGGAATGCTGAAATGAAATCAGCCTTGAGGTAGGGTAAGGTTAAGGTAATATTTCAACTGTCTTTGGAGGAAGATATAATATTCTGAGGAGAAAGGGAGAGTATTTCTTTCAAAGCATAGAAAAGCAGTGAAACTAATGAGTTCTGGGAGCTAAGCAGGTAGGAAGTGACTTTTACCTGAACAGATGACAGCTGCCAACACCCAGGCCTGCCCATCAGGCACCTGCCGCCCTTGGCCAGTGAGCCAGTGCCAGAGGATGGGCAAGCTCCCTCGGCGCTTGTACAAGAATCTCATGTCCTCTGAATCTTGTGTTTGGGAAGTGGTCAGAATACTCCTCTCTTTTCTGTCATTAAGCTGTTGGGGAATTGGGAGTGAGAATGAGAAGTTAGTATCGATCTTCTAGGGCACCTCAATGGGAAAGGCTTTGTGCCATATGGAAGTGACATATGAAAAGGTCCTACTTCCAGGTTTGGTGTCCCCTAGAACTGCCTTCATTTTTCATCCTCCTCATTTCTGTCTTCTTCTCTACTTTCTCCCTCTCTCCTCTCCTTCTTTCCCTTCTTCCTTCCTTTTCCTCTCCCTCCATCTCTTCTCTGCCTCCTGTCCTTCTCTTTCCCCTTTTTCTCCTAATTTATACCAGGACACTTCTATGTCCTTTCCTAGCCTAAACCTCTGCCCCTCACCCATCTCTTCATCGAGGTGACCAGATTCACTCATGAAAAATGTCATTCTTCAGGAAGGGTTTTAGACAGACTAAAGAAAGGACCAGGAGAATCTCTAGGAAATTGTATTATGGGTGACCCTGACTCTTAGACTCTTAAGTACAATTTAAAAGCCAAACCTCTATGAATATGTAAACAATAAAACATGTAAATAGCAAAATAGTGTCTCTTAAAGATAGACACTTTGCAAGAGCTCTAGCCTCTGGGAGGGAGAAGGAATAAAAGGTAGTAGGATTAAAAACTAGGAACTTAAAATTGGGTTGTCCCTGCTTCCCTCACCCTGTTATTTCCAAGATGAGTCATCAACAACATTTATTAAATGCCTACTGTGTGCAGAGCCCTGTGCTGGGTGCTAGAGTGAGGTGCAAAGCTTGGTACCGCCTTTTTCTACATGAAGCCTTTTCTGATCTTCTCCGGCCACCACTGCCCCAACCCTGAAACTGCTAGTGCGTCCCTTTCCTAACTGCTTCATATTTATTTTGTGAATACAGATACAGAAACAGACACAGACAGACAGACACACACATACACACACACACACACACACACACACGCACGCACACTGTGCTTCTCCATACCATTCACTTACCAAGGCTCCAAGTACCCGGGTCACATGTACAGGATTGCTCCACTGGTTGACTTCCTTATCTACTTCCAGTAAACTCAGGCTGAGATCGATGACATTGATCTCAAACTGTAATTGCAATGCAGGAGGATGTGCCAATGACCCTTAAATGAGTCCTTTATAAAATAGGCTCCTAATCTGAGATATCCTTCACCTCATCCTTCTCCAGAATTTACCACCCCCCCCCCTTTCTTTAATTCAGTTGTCCCCTCCTCCACCCTCTCTGCCCAATCAAGAACTGTCTCTAGGTCCTGTCTCTTCTTCCTCCTCCTCCATGCTATAACAGGTGTTTGTCCATCAAGAGGTTAATCCGGAGGACAAGGATGACCTACTGAGATGCATCAAGGACAAGGAAATTCGAAATTCCATCTCTGAAATGGACACTGAGATTTGCGACCCACCTGCTCTTGTCCATCCCAGCCTAAGAGTCCCAGTACCTGGCCAAAGTCCCAAGGCTGAGGCTGGATGCAATCTGATGTGCCCAGGTAGATGAGGCCATTCTGATTCAACAAATATTCCCTGCGTTGTGCCTCATTCTCCAAGAATACTGCATCCTCTAGAAGGGTAAGTGGATAAGATCAAAGCAAGTGTGGCTTCCAGTTATTCTCAATGTCATGACTTCCACTCACTCAGGGGAAAAAGGCCAGAGTCAGTAGAGGTCTTCCTAGCCCTGAGGAAAATGAGAAGACTCTCTCTTACCACTCCCACAATAACCAGGCTATGTGGGCCTAATTTCTTTGGTGGAGAGCTGGGGAGGATGCCAGGGATGTTATGAGGCTTTATTAGTTGACACCTTCTGACTATTTGGAGGGAAGGAAAAATAATATCCCTTCCTCCCCACGTCCACTCCAGTCCTTTCAACTACAGTGGAAATAGTAGGTCTCCAGAAAAAAAAAGAGTAGTGATAGATTTTGTGACTAGATTGAGGTGACATCTTTCTGTTATTAATAGGGCAGGACTTGCTTGATTCAAAGTCAACACGGCTCTTGAAAAGGGATAACCCCAAATGGACCCGGCATCAGATCTAGCATAGATCCACGGAAGGTATGGTTTTGGCTCTAACCCTCAGATGCACGAGATAGTAAGGAGAAAGGTAATTTTTCGTCAGACTCTTACAAGTGGTTTGACTAGACTGAAAGAAGTAGGAAGGATATAATGAGATATAAAGGATATCCACTATCTTTCTTGATGAGCAGAGGACATAGCCTGGACTTATTTTTTATTCTATTTTATCCCTTCCCTTCTTTTCATCCTCATATTTGGGGTTTAGAGCTGGTAGACCACCTGACTTTGTGTCAATTAAACCCATGATGATCCTAGGAAGAATATTGATTTGTTATCTAGTTTAATCCTATTTGTTGGAATAGGTAGATATCTCTAGAAGGATTGTTTAAAATTATATTTTCATGTTATGGAAATTGTTTTTGATTGATATACATTTGCATTGAGTTAGAAATTTTCCCAAAAATCTTTCCCCAAAAGATCTCTTGAAATATTTCTATATAATATCTCTCACATGTGTTTCCTTCTCTCCTCTCACACAGCTACCATCCCAATTCAGGCCCTCATCAAGTCTCAGCTGGACTTTTCAACAGTCTTTTAATTTATTTTTTATTATTTAATATTTTTAGTTTGCAACATTGATTTCCATAAGATTTTGAGTTACAAATTTTCCTCACCATTTCTACCCTCCTCCCACCCCAAGATGGCATATATTCTGTTTGCCCCTTTCCCCAGTCTGCTCCCCTTCTGTCACCCCACTCCCCCCAACCTTATCTCCTTTCCCCTTATTTTCCTGTAGGGCAAGATAGATTTCTATATGTCATTGCCTGAATATCTTATTTCCCAGTTGCATGTAAAAGCAATTTTTAACATTGTTTTTAAAACTTTGAGTTCTAAATTCTCTCCCTTCTTCCCTCCCCACTCACCCTTCTTGAGAGGGCAAGCAATTCAACACAGGCCACACATGTATCATTATGCAAAACTCTTCCATAACAGTCATGTTGTGAAAGACTAACTTCCTTCCATCCTATCCTGTCCCTCTTTATTCAATTTTCTCCCTCGACCTGGTCCCTTTTCAAAAGTGTTTGCTTTTGACTACCTCCTCCCCCAATCTGCCCTCTCTTCTATCATCTCCACCCCGCCTTTTTCCCTTCCCCCCTACTTTCCTGTAGGGTAAGATACCCAATTGAGTGTGTATTTTATTCCCTCCTTAAGTCAAATCCAATGAGAGCAAGATTCACTCATTCCCTTTCATCTGCCCCCTCTTCCCTTCCAACAGAACTGCTTTTTATTGCCACTTTTATGTGAGATAAATTACCCCATTGTATCTCTCCTTTTCTCCTTCTCCCAATATATTCCTCTCTTACCCTTTATTTTTTTTTTCATTCCTTCAATAGTCTTTTAATGGGTCTCTCTGCCTTATCTATTCTTTTTAAATTCTGAACTTAACAAACACCAAATAAAATGGGTATTCCTCATACATAGAAGAACAGGAAAAGACAATTGTACATGAAACTGCATATCTCTATTATGTACAATTCACTTTTTTTTTTTTTTTTACAGAATAAATTTAACATGTAACTTTCAAAGCTATCCTGCTTGTTCATGATTCTTTCTGGCCTTCTTTCTGTTGCCCTGGCTGCTCCAAAAATAAGACATTCTGTCTCTCAGCTCCGGACATTTTCTCTGGCTAGCCCCAATGCCAGGCACATTCTCTCTCCTTTGCTCCAACTCCTGACCTCCCTGGCTTCTTTTAAATCTCAACTAAAATCCTACCTTCTATAGAGGAAGCCTTTTTCAACCTATCTTAATTCCAATGCCTTTCTTTTGTTAATTATTCCCTATTTATCTTGTATATGGCTTTCTTTGTATATATTTGTTTGCATATTGTCTCCTCTACTAGATTGTAAGCTCCTTGAGGACGGGAACTATCTTTTGCCTCTTTTGTATACCCAGCACTTTGCACAGGGCCTGGCATATAGTAGGCACTTAATAAATGTTTATTGGTTGATTGATTGTTTTGTTCCTGTGCATTCAAAAAACATTTCTTTTATTTCTTGTCTCTTTTTTCTGTCTACGAATCATCTTAGCTTCCAAAGTGACTTTGCTAAAGTGTAGGTCTGACCATGTCATCTCCCTGCTTCCTGCCAAACTGCAGTAGCTCCCTATTCCCTCCAAGATCAAATATACAGTCCTTTATTTGTCTTTTAAAGCTCTTCAAAACCTGAGTCCTTCCTGATCTTCTGATTTTCTTACATTGTACTCTTTTCACATACTCTATTGTTCAGCAATACTGACCTGTTTGTTGTTTTCTAGAATAAAACACTATCTAGTTTGTACCAGCTTCTGCTCATGTCTAGAATGTTCACCCCCAGCCTCTGATCCCTAGAATCCCTGGTTTCCTTTAAGATTCAGTTCAAACACTACCTCCTCAAGGACTCTCTCCTGGTTTACCATAGCTACTGGTGCCATCCCCTCTAAGATGCCCTTTTGCCTCCTCTGTATTTATTTATCAATCTATCATCTCCCTCATTGAAATGTAAGCTCCTCAAGGGCAGGGACTGTTTTTTTCTTTTTTCTTACTTTTTCTTTGTATTCCCAGAGTTTAGCACAGTGCCCAACACATAGTAAGCACTAAATAAATTCCTGTTGATTGATTGGTTTATTTCACTAGTTCTCATTAAATACCAGCTTCTCCCCTCTCTCCTTTGTTTTTGTTCAGTTGTTTCAGTCGTGTCAGACTTTTCAAGATCCCAGTTGGGGTTTTCTTGGCAAAGATACTGGAGTGGTTTGCCATTTCCTTCTCTAGCTCATTTTAGATATGAGAAACTGAGGCAGAGAGTGTTAAGTGACTTGCCCAGGGTCACACAGCTAGTAAGTGTCTGAGGCCAGATTTGAACTCAGAAAGATTCGTCTTCCTGACCTGGCACTCTATCCACTGTGCCACCTCTCCTATCCCCTACTCTATCAGCATGTCTGTTTTATTGAGTGAGATTCAGTCCCCCACAACATTCTGTGATCACGTGCTCAATATCCAGGAGCTTTACTGGCCGATGAGGCAAATTTAATGAGCCCTTCCCTGAGTAGTGTTGTGGACAGTCACCTGCCTGACTGAAGGTGTGAAATCTATTTTCAGATGGGCAGGTAATTAGGTAGAAGAAACCACCACCAGATGGAATTGGCATCACCCAAAGAGATGAAATTAGCATCACATGGATCTCCTCAAGCTGATTTCTAGTTGCCCAGGTGCCCTAGCTCCTCTCTAGACCCATGTGGGTGATTAAAATGGCCCCAGGGGTACAGGAAAGGAAGGACTCTAGAAGGAATGGCTCCAAGACCCTCAAGTGGAGCTGCATATCCTAATAATTCTCTCCAGTTCCCCATATCCCATACGCTCCTCTTGGGCCACCAATCCCTTCATTCTGGGTATCTTCTATGAAGACAACTCAACAACTCTCAGAATAATCTCAAGCCCAGGTTTGAAGGTGCTCCTGAAATGTGGAGTTCTCCAGAAAAAGAAGGTGACATCTCATTGCAGATACTCATTTCCAGCCACAAAGCTACATTCCTTCATTATGAGCTATATAACCTTTTTTTTTTTTAGTTCTAGGCTTAAAATCAGGACACCCCTTTGTGCATTATCTTGATTAAATTTTCCTGCTGAGGTCAAGAGGACACAATTCCAAACATCCCATAAGTTAATGAGTACTGAAGACTTACGATTCAGTACCCAAGTGAGATTTATATGTCCCTGGAATCTATAATGGATTTTTGTAAACAATTAATTTAATTATACTGCTGATGAGAAAAGTCAATAAAATTCTGACACCCAGAGGGACACTTCCAATTGCAGTCAGGAAGAAGTTCCTAGAGGCAGATCTTAACAAGTCAATGTGTTCAACCTTTCTGACCCTGCCAAGTAGTTGCGTCCTTCCAAATTAATTCATATTTATATTGCATTTATTCTGCTTATTTTGTATATGCTTAGATTTGTTCAAGGGGCAACTAGGTGGCTCAGTAGATAAAGTGCTGGGCCTGGAGTTAGGAAAACCTGAGTTCAAATCTAGCCTCAGACACGTACTAGCTGTGTGACCCTAGGCAAGTCACTTAACCCTATTTACCTTAATTTCCTCATCTATAAAATGAGCTGGAGAAGGAAATGGCATACCACTCCAGTATCTTTGCCAAGAAGACCTCAAAATGGGATCCCAGAGAGTTGGACATGCCTGAAACGAATGAGCAACAAAAAAGTTCTTAGTCCTGCCCTGTGAAACAAGAGAAACTTAATCCTTCTTCCATTTAACAGTCCTTCGAATATTTGAACACAGCTAATATGTCACGCCTGAGTAGTCTCATCTCCATGTGAACATCTACAGGTCTTTCAGCCCATCTCCATATGGGATGTCACCCTCCTGGTTGTCCTCCTCTGCTTCATACTCAATTTATCAGTGTCTTTTTCAAATGGTGGCCTCCAAAACAGAATACAGCATTTCAGATGTGGTCTGACAGGGGCAGAGTACAAAGGGATCATCACTTCTATTCCTGGAAACAAAGCCTCTCAATTCAACCCAAAATCAAATTCATTTTTTGGTTGACACACAGAGCTGGCTCATAGTTGGCTTGCAATTCACTTAGCCCTCCTTCCCTGTCATAGTTTGCAGATAAATTGCTGACAGAGCTGCTCCATCTTTAACTTTTGGCAATTATTTTTTGGATCCAAGGGTAAGACTTTACATTGAGGGGGTGGAGCCAAGATGGTCGCATGAAAACAGCATCTTACCGGAGCTCTCTCACAACTTCTGTCAGATTCCTATAAAAAAGTGAATTTGAGCAGATTTGAGAGAGTTAGAAACCACAAGCAGTCTGAGTGGGTCAAATTTGCTAGCCAGGAGAGTCTGAAAGGCGAAGGAATGAATCTGTGGGCTAGGAGAGCGCTTGGTGTGTGGAGCTGCTCCAGACAACACCAAAGTGGAAGTGGCCTGCTGGGAAACCCACTTGGGAGACAGGCTGGGAGAAAGCTGGGCGCCCGAAACCAGTGGAAATCCCCAGGCCTCCCAACACAGGATGGCAGTCTGTAGAAGCCACGAGAGGCAGCACAATGACACGGGCTGTGAGACATCAACTCTTGAGGCTTGCAGCCCAAGGGTATGAAACACGGCTTCTTGAGCTTCAGGGAGACATAATGGCCAGGTAAATGGCTCTAATCCCTCCCCTCCCCACTCAGAGAATTCCTCGGGGGAAAAAAATGCTGGAATAGAGGAGACAGAAGTGGGGCTTCAGTGGCCAAGTAGTGAGAGTACCTGAGTCCCAGAGGGGCAGAGCCAGCAGGGGTCAACACCAGCAGCCCAGATGTACTCTTGCTCCCCCAGGGGAAGTGCCAGACACCCACCTCAAATGACAAAGAACTGAGACCATTGCTGAAGAGCAACAGTGCTGGAGAGCAACCCCAGGGGAAGAGGAGATTTCTGGCAGCCAGACCCGCCCCCCCCCACCTCAGGAAACTGAAGGC
The DNA here is from genome assembly GCA_028646595.1 of Phalanger gymnotis. Lineage (NCBI taxonomy): Eukaryota > Metazoa > Chordata > Mammalia > Diprotodontia > Phalangeridae > Phalanger > Phalanger gymnotis. Next base: position 156,143,235 of record CM053624.1, read on the forward strand.
TATAATTCATGAAGCCAACAACTAGACTCACAATCTCCAGAATAAGAAAGCTGGGACAGAGAGCCCTGAGCCCCAAAAGCATAAAGTTATTGTAAAGCAGGGAAAAGGCTAACCAACATGAAGAACACAAAAAAACCGAGGACCATTGGTTCTTTTTATGGAGACAGGCATGATCAAAATACCAATTTGGAAGAGGATAGCAATGACACTATACCCACATCT
>CM053624.1:156143956-156180469 GCA_028646595.1 Phalanger gymnotis
GGGGAGAGAAGTTGGAACTCAAGGTTTTAAAAAAATAGATGTTCAAAAGTAAAAAAAAAAAAGGTGGGATTTCTTAAGACAACCCAATATGGAGAATCCCTAATAAACTTTGTCTTTTTCCTTGGCTGAGAAAAAAAAAAACAACAAGAGAGCTGAGGATGGAAGAGATCATTTCTAACTGGAGGAATCAAGGAAAGCTTCTTGGAGGAGATGGTATTTGACTTGGGCCTTGAAAGATGGGAAAGAAGGTTCATTCCAGGCACCGAGAAAGTATATACAATGATATGGAGGCAGAAGAGGGCAGCACAGGATTAGAATAGTTTGACAACATAGAAGAGTGCATAAAGAAAGGAAACAAGCATTTATTAAATACCTGTTGTGTGCTAGGCAGTGAATTAAACACTCGAGAAATATTATCTTATTTGATCCTCACAAAAATCTTATGAGGTAGGTGCTATTATCTCCATTTTACAGTTAAGGAAACTGAGGCAGACAGATTAAATGACTTGTCCAGAGTTACTTAGCTAGTAAGTGTCTGAGGCTAGATTTGAACTGAGGTGTTCCTGACTCAAGATTAAGTGCCCTATCTACTTTGCCACTTAGATGCCATCCAAGAAGACTAATGTGACTCCCCTCCAATCAGAGTTCAAGCCCTGATCTACCCTTCTTCTGCCCATAGTGACCATCTCTGGTGATCATGCTTCCGATTTCTTTAATAAATGACATTTCCGAATGGCAAAAACAAAACAAAAATGACAAAACCCCCTAAGAAAAACAGTGTGAAATAAAGCTTGAAAGGGCACTTGGCCCCAGATTATGGAGTGCTTTGAATGTCAGGCTAAAAAGTTTGTATTATATCCACTAGGCAGCGGGAAGCCCATGAAGAGTGATTTGATCAGATCTGTGCCAAGATTGGAGAGGGGAGAGACTAATGGTCCAGACAAGTTCATTTCCTGAACTAAGATGGTGGTTGTGGGAGAGAAAAGAAGAGAGAAATATTTTGGTGGGGAATCAGTCGAACTTAGGAACTTGATTGGATATGGATGGGGTATTCTCTCTGACTGTCCTCCATGACTAGAATGCTCTCCCACCTCTACTCTGACTACCGATTTCCTTTTAGTCTCAACTAAAATTCCACCTTCTACAAGAAGACTTCCCCAATACTCTTAATTCCAGTGCCTTCCCTCTGTTCATTATTTACTACCAAGCCTGCACTTCTCTTGCTTTGCATATGTTTGTTTGCATGTTGTCTCCCCCATTAGACTGTAAGCTCCTTGAGGGCAGGGACTGTCTTTTGCCCCTTTTTTGTATCCCCAGCACTTAGCACAGGGCCTGGCACATAGTAGGTACTTAACACATGTTTATTGATTGATTGATTTGCTTCTGTGCGTTTAAAAATGTTTCTTTTTTTCTTTTCTCTTTCTTCTGTTTGCCTATAATCCGTCTTCCATTTAGCTTCCAAAGTATCTTTCTCAAAGTATAGTTCATGCCATGTCACCTCACTGCTTTCCTGCCAGACTTCAGTGGCTCCCTATTACCTCCAGGATCAAATACAAAGTTCTTTATTTGTCATTTAAAGCTCTTCACAACCTGGGTCCTTCCTGACCTTCTGATTTTCTTACCTTGTGCTCCCTTCACTTACTCTATTGTCCAGCAATACTTGTCTATGTGGTTTTTTTCCCAGAACACTATACCCCATCTAATTTGCACTGGCTGCTGCCCATGTCTTGAATGCTCACCTCCAACCTCTGACTCCCAGATTCAGTTCAAGTACTACCTCCTCAAGGACCTTCTCCTGGTTCCCCCTGGCTACTGGTGCTGTCCCCTCTAAGATGCCCTTTCATCTCCTCTGTATTTATTTTTCTTATACAATCTGTCATCTCCCTCATTGAAATGTAAACTCCTTCAGGACAGGGACTGTCTTTTGCTGTTTTTTGCATCCCAAGGGCTTAGCATAAAGCCTAGTACATAGTAGAGGCTTAATAAATGTTTATTGAATTGAATTGGATGAGGAAGAATTGATGATGATGATAATGATAGTGGTGGTGGTGGTGATGACTCAGAATGTTACAGTGGAAAGATACAGATACTCTACTTATTTTCTATTTCCCTGGGGCCTCATTTTCCTCAGCTATAAAATAAAGACATTGGAGCCCTCTAAGATCCCTTTCCACTCTAGATTCAGGACCTGTGATCAGGGATCTGTAAAATGATAGGCCTGGACGAGATGACCTCCAATGTTTATTCCATTTCTAAATCCTTTCATTCTGTGGATGAGATCACTAGGGGAGAGGATACAGAGTGATAAAGAAGAAAGAAACTCAGTGAATCCAAGGTAGAGGTGAATGGGAGATGTTGTTTGTCCTTCATTCTCAAAGAGGATCGTGACATCAGGATGCTGCAACATGCAAGTGAATCAGATTTAAGTGAGGGAGGGCTGTGCAAAGTCATCAACCTCACTTTCTCTTCCGGAACCATCTGGGTCGTAAGCTGATGTTAGAAAGTTTTTGTTTGTTTTTGTTGTTGCTTTTTCCCCCACAGAGAAGAGCTGCTTTAAGAGTCTGACACAATAAGCTTTTTGATGAGAAGGCAATTGGGCTTTCGCTTATTGGCTTAATGTGTATCCTTCAATTTTTGCACTTATCTAATTATTCCTGCCATAGTTAGGATCTGACTAGTGAAATAATAGATTGGTTCTGTGCCTTTTAAAAATCAATCCCATTTATAATTAATTGATTTTGTCCTGTAACTGCCTGTCATGATTCTTTGTCTCTGAACTTAGTTCAAAAATTAGCTGGCTTATAATGAGTTAAGTTTAAAAATCCAGTTCTCCTATTAATCCTTGTTCTATTCTTGTGTCAAGGAAATCTGTTACCCTTGAAGGAGGCAAGTGGACACCTGAGAGTCTGGTCTAGTATCTTAATATCACCAAGCTATCCTTCAAGGATGTCTGGTTTGTTATCCAAAGAAGTCTGGTTTGTGGTCTCTAGAGTTCCTTGGAGATGAAGCTGAACAAGAACAATGAACATTTCTTAGTCACAGGAGGGAGGGAGGGGGTTGCTAGCCCTCGTTTCCAATTTCCATGCAATCATATTATCTTCCATCAATGATGCTAGCCTTCCTATTTTCTGTGCTCCCCAAAACTATAAAAGAGAGCTCTCCCCTTCATTCAGGATCTTAGCTTTGCTAGGGAAGCAGAGATCCTATTTATTACTAAATTCACACTTTGCTAATAAATTGAACATGCTCAGACCTTTGTGCCTCAGTTTACCCTAATTTTAATCACAACACTAATGACTTGGAAGCATGAATTTTGCCTGGCCTGCTTTGGAGAGGTAATCCAACCCTGATGGCAAATTTCTTTTTTCTTTAAGGTAACTCTCTGCAAATTCAAGGGTCTGTTTGGGAGTTTGTTTTGCTTGACTATGCATACTTGTTACAGGAGTTTTACTTTTCTTTCTTCACTTAAATATTTATTTTAATTTATTTTATTTTACTTTTAAAATGATTTATTTATTTATCTATACCTCAAAGGGATCAGTGAAAGAGGAAAAGGACCTATATGTGTGAAAATATTTCTAGCAGCTCTTTTTGTAGCAGCAAAGAGCTGGAATCTAAAAGGGTTTCCATCAAGTGGTAAATGGATGAACCAATAATGGTATATGAATGGAACAGAACATCATTGCGCCATAAGAAATGATGAAAGAGATGGTTCCCAGGGAAAAGCATGGGAAGATTTGCATGACTGATGCAGAATGAAGTAAGCATATCCAAGGGAACAATTTATACAGTAAGAGAAACAATGCAAAGACAAACAACTTTGAAAGGCTTAAGAACTCTGATAAATGCAACAACCAACCACAATTTCAGAAGACTGATGATGAAGAATGCTACCCATCTTTCACCAGAGAGATGACGGGCTCAAAATGCAGAATGAGACATAACATTTTTAATTGGCCAATGCAGGAATTTGTTTTGCTTGTTTATGCATACTTCATATGTGATCCCAGTCCCGAAGCCCATTGGTACGGGATTCTCTCCTTATTGGTAGAGAGCAATGCCCTGTGTCTGAGTGAAAGGCAAGTAGAGCTAATGAGAGCATGAGAGAAGAGAGCTTAAGATCTCTTCAAACTTTCATTCTTTTCAGGTCTCTTCAAGCTTTAAATGTCTATCTTTAAGTCAGAATAATGACAAATAGAGGTGAAGAGGATTCAGAAAGTGAGGGTGAGTCATTTAAATTTTATCTATCACTTTCTTTCTTTTTCTTCCCTCTTCCTTTTTATTGATGATGTAGCTAATGAAAGAGGCCCATAAATTTGCTGGTGACACCAAAGTGGGCAGAGTGGCTTGTCTTAGAGAAATGCATTCAAATTCAAACATGATCTTGGCAAACTGGAGAAATGGGCAGATAGAAACAAGATGAAAATGGAATTAAACAGTGCCAGATAATTTCTTAAGTAGAAAAAACAAATTATACAAATGCAAGATTGGGCAGGATTGGTTTTGTGGAATTATGACAGAGAGAGAGCCAAAAGTCTTGACAAGTGAGTATGAGTCAGCAATGGCTTAAAACTAGGGATTTTTTTTATTACTATTATCTAATGAAATAATACTTGTAAAATGCTTACCATTGCAGGTATTTAACAAATGCTTATTCCCTTCCTCCCTTCCCATTCTGTAAGATTCCATATTAATAAGAGGAGGTAGGGAATTGGTTTCTCTTGGGTAGTTAGACAGGATCCTCTATCTTGAGTTCGCACTATGATGGACATACTGATAGAGGCAACCAAGAAGTCCACGGGCCAGCAGGTCATTGTGTATTTGTAGTCACCAATCAATCAACAAGTATTTAGTAATTGCCAACTATTGCTGCTGTAGTTGTTATCTGTCATTCGTTCTCGAAGAGGACCATGACGTCAGAAAGATGAAACCATGACATATGGGTAAATTAGATACAAGTGAGAGAGGGCAGTGCGGAGTCACCAGCCTCACTTTCTCCTCTAGAGCCATCTGGGTCCAGTGGCAAGATCTAGATCAGAATGACTGGAGATGGACCCCAATTGCCAACTAAATGGTGCAGTAATGAAATGCTAGGCCTGAATTCAGAAAAACTCATCTTCCTGAATTCAAAACTGGCCTCAGACACTTACTTGCTGTGTGACCCTGGGCAAGCCACTTAACCCTGTTTGCCTCAGTTCCTCATCTATCAAATGAGCTGGAGAAGGAAATGGCAAAACACTCCAATATCTTTGCCAAGAAAACCCAGTATGGGGTCATGAAGAAGAATGGGAACACGACCGAACAACACCACAAGTTATAGAATGGTTGTACAGCTAAATAGGTGGGGTAGCTTTACACATTAGGACTTCTTTACATCAATGAAATCATAGCTCCAGATATCCCAAACCTCACCTCAATGCTTCAAATTAAAAAAAAGAATCTATGTGCATTTAGGAAAGGTCATATTAAAAAGTATCCCTCATTGTACCCTTGGCAGGTTTCTACTTTGCCTCTCCCTATTTCTGGCCATGGCAGAGGTCTTCTCTCTACTGTATAGATTTTCACTTTGGCACAAAGCTTTAGTGGGCAGCCAGTCATTAAATGCTTATTAGGTTCCAGGTACTATGTTAATCCCCTGATTGAAAAAATCCCTATTCTCAAGGTGCCACGGTGAATAGTGTCAGGTCTGGAGTCAGGAACACTCATCTTCATGAGTTTAAATCCAGCCTCAAATGCTTACTAGCTGTGTGACCCTGGGCAACTCACTTAACCCTGTTTGCCTCAGTTCCTTATCTATAAAATGAGCTGGAAAAAGAAATGGCAAACCACTCCAGTATTTTTGCCAAGAAAACCTATGAAGAGTCTGAAATGACCCAACAACACTATGTTAATCCCTTGGGATACAAAGAACAATAAATGACCATCCCTACTGTTAGTAAGAGACTTTTGTCTTTTTTTTCTTTATAAATGTGAAGTCAAAATATTAATATGCACCTTTATGTTCAGAAGTAGCTGAGTATCTTAAAAATCCAGTTTCAGAAAAGGAATTTGAAGTAGCTGTAAAGAAACTACCAAAGAAAAGACCCTGGCCCAGACAAATTTACAGACAAATACTACCAAATGTTTAAACAATTAATACCTATACAATGTATATTTTTCTAAAAGTTTGACATAGAAAGTACTCTACCAAGCTCCTTTTTTAAAATGAGACAAATGAAATTCTAGTATCCAAGTCAAGGAAGGGTAAAACAGACAGAGTATGATGAATATCTATTTTAACACTTTAAATAAAATCCTAGCAAAAAAGATTACAGCAATATCTCCAAAAAAAATTCACTATGACCAAGTTACATTTATACCAGAGATACAAATATAGTTCAAAATTAGGAAAATGATTAACGCAACTAATCATATTAAAAACAAAAAACAACCAGAAATAGCATAATAAATCAAGATAATTCTGAATTTATCCAGTGTCATTAATTTATTTATCCTCTTAAGCATTAGTCTCCATGGTCAAATGCTTCCATCAAGTAGTCCAGGTAAACACCTATAATGCTAGGTCACTCTCTGGACAGTTTCCACAGCAGCAGACCATTGCTGTTCCTTTCTTTACTCCTCATTCCCCCTCCCCCACCAGAAACAAAAAGACATACATTCATATTTAAATTCTTAAGTATTTCTGACTCTTCATAAATGAGGATGAGAAATCCACCTCCTAATTCCATCACTACCATCAATATCTTTACTTTTAAACGTAACTTCTCATGTATGGAAAGACAGCATAGGCCTCACGTCCAGCTTACCTTGTCCCATGTCGTCAAGTTTCTATGATCTATCCAACTCACTGGTTCTCAGACTATCATTTCTGGTCTGCTACATTGACTCTGTTTCCCAGGCTGATGGTTGAAGGGGTAGTATGTGTTTTAAGAACCTGCTAATGTCAGTATCTTGTTTCCACTTTCCCTTTAGGGGCCCCAGGCAGGCTCCATCTCTTCTGTCCCCTCCCCTTGGTTATCTTACTGACCAGGTTGCCTGAAGATGACCCATTTTCCTTTTATCTTTGGGCCTCATGTTTTGTGGGGTGGGTGTGTTCTCAGCAGGCTAGGGAAAAGAGCTATACATTTTCATGGCCTTAGACAAATATCACTCAACCTACCAACGCAGCTGTCCCCCCAGTTCTTATATAGCCTTAGATACAATGAGAATAAAAAGCCCAAAGAAAGAGGAATTTACAAGCATTTCCATTTCCAAGTGTCGAGAAAAACTCTGAACATTTGCACTTTCTGGCTAAGCCTGTTTTGAAAGAAACAAGAATATAGAATTCATTTCAAAAAAATAACTCTACCAGGAACTTCATTTTTCCCTCCTTCCTCTACTTTCTTGGGTATGGATTAATTCCCAAAGAGAGCTAGATACTCCCTCTTTTCCATAGTGGTGGTACAAAGCAGGTTAGGGGACTTTGAATACCGCCCTTGTGTACATATATAGAGTGTGTAAGACTCCTGAATTTGAAAACCTAGTGGGAAGAAACTGGGATACTTTCTTAAGCTCGTGGAAAGTCCAGAACACTTGCATGGGAGTTGAGGAAAAAGGGCCTTAGAGTGTGAAGTTCCCTTGTCCCAACCCAGTGTGGTTGAGTGATGGAGACTGGCTACAAGTTGGGAGGGATAAAGTATATTTCTGACTCTTTGGTACACTTTTGTGTGAGGTGAAGGGTCAGCCAGGGAGGAACTTCAAAATGCAGTGTGGAGGAGGAACCCTATTTCACTTGAACTATGATATTGCCAGAACAAACCTGAAATACCATCTCCCCTCTGCCATATTGTAACTGGGACTTTCTCTGGGAAAAGGGCTAGTGTTGCCCCCTGCTGGGAAGATCCCAGAAGTGCAGGCAAGGACAATGCTGCTGCAGGGAATTTCTGGGATTATTGCCATCCTGATTGTGCAGAAATCTGCATAGGTACCACACTGAAAAAATCCCTGAAGCTATCTATTCCTGGTGTGGCATGACTGTAAATGACTGAGGCTATCTAGGTCACTGGGGAAGTTTTGTTCATTGGTAGATGTTAATGCTTTTCATGAACTCTGCTAAGAGATCTATTTGCTTTCTTTGACCTATGAATAAACTTTCCCTTCTTGTGCTTTATGCGTGCTGGCAAGAAGAGTCAGTGACAACACCCTGAGCGTTGTTATAGGGTGAAGTTCTCAGATTTTCCAGGTGACGTCTGTGATTCAATGAAGCAAGAGGCATCATGTGTGAGACTCTGACATAGTTTCCCTACATGAGCTCAAAGAGGAGGAGGAGGGTGTTCAGATGTAATAACATCCTTAGCTATGAATATTCTCCCTTAGAAGAATCATACTATTCTGAGAGTTAGGTTTACTCTTTAGTGTTTCTTTTTGTTCAAGTTCAAGTTCGATTGGTAGTCAGTTAGGTTTCTGTATAAGCACGAAGAAAAAGTAGGGTGAGAGAGGATACCTCACTTTTCACAGGGCAAAATAAACAAATGAATTAATAAATAAGTAAACAAATGAAAATTTTTAAAAAACCTTTTTAAATTTCTTACACTTTGGTATTGTTGTTGTTCTTCTGTCATGTCCAATTTTTCGCGACCCTGAGGACCATAGCACGTCAATCCTATCCATGGATTTTTCTTTGCAAAGATACTGGATTGCTTTACCATTTCGTTCTCCAGTGGATTGAGGCAAACAGAGGTTAAATGACTTTCCCAGGATCACACAGCTAGTAAGTCTGAAGCTGGATTTGAGCTAGGTCCCCCTGACTCCAAGCTCAGCACTCTATCCACCACCACCTCCATACTTTCTCTTGTTATTCATTCTTTCTTTCAGTCGTGTCTGACTCTATGTGACCTCATGAACTTTCGTCCATTGGGTTTTCTTGGCAAAGATATTGGAATGCTTTGTCATTTCCTTCTCTAGTTTGAATCCATTTTACAGATGAGAAATGGAGGCAAATAGGGGTTAAATGACTTGCCCAGGATCACACAGCTAGTTAAGTGTCTGAGGCCCAATTTTATTTTTAAATTTTTTTTATATTACATACTTCTTACTTTTATTTATTTATTTATATTATTTATTTAATATTTTAGTTTTCAACATTGATTCCCACAAGATTTTGAAATACAAATTTTCTCCCCATTTCTACCCTCCCCCCCACTTCAAGATGGCATATATTCTGATTGCCCCATTCCCCAGTCAGCCCTCCCTTCTGTCACCCCACTCCACCCCCATCCCCTTTTCCCATACTTTCTTGTAGGCAGGATAGATTTCTATGCCCCATTCCCTATATATCTTATTTCTCAGTTGCATGCAAAAACAATTTTTTCTTTTGAGCATCTGATTTTAAAACTTTGAGTTCCAAATTCTCTCCCCTCTTCCCTTCGCACTCACCTTTCCTAAGAAGGCAAGCAATTCAACATAGGCCGCACATGTATCGTTATGTAAAATACTTCCACAATACTCATGTTATGAAAGACTAACTATATTTCCCTCTATCCTATCCTGTCTCCCTTTATTCAATTTTTCTCCCTTGACCCTGTCCCTTTTCAAAAGTGTTTGCTTTTGACTACTCCTCCCCCATCTGCCCTCCCTTCTATCATCCCCCCTTTTTTATCCTCTTCCCCCTACTTTCCTGTGGTGTAAGATAACCAATTGAGTGCGCATGTTATTTCCTCCTTAAGTCAAATTCAATGAGAGCAAGATTCACTCATTCCCTTCACCTGCCCCCTCTTCCCTTCCAACAGAACCGTTTTTTTCTTGCCACTTTTATGTGAGATAATTTACCCCATTCTATCTCTTTCTTTCTCCCTCTCTCAATATATTCCTCTCTCATCCTTTAATTTGATTTTTTAGATGTCATCCCTTCATATTCAACTCACCCTGTGCCCTCTGTCAATACATATATTGACATATATATGACATTGACATATATATATACATATATATGTATATATATATATATTCCCTTCAGCTACCCTAATACTGAGGTCTCATGAATTACACACATCGAACTTCCATGTAGGAATGTAAACAAAATAGTTCAACTTTAGTAAGTCCCTTATGGTTTCTCTTTCTTGTTTACCTTTTTATGTGTCTCTTGATTCTTGTGTTTGAAAGTCAAATTTTCTATTCAGCTCTGGTCTTTTCACTGAGAAAGCTTGAAGGTCCTCTATTTTATTGAAAATCCATATTTTGCCTTGGAGCTTTATACTCAGTTTTGCTGGGTAGTTGATTCTTGGTTTTAATCCTAGCTCATTTGAGCTCTGGAGTACCATATTCCAAACCCTTTGATCCCTTAATGTAGAATCTGTTAGATCTTGTGTTATCATGATTGTGTTTCCACAATACTCAAATTGTTTCTTTCTGCCTGCTTGCAGTATTTTCTCCTTGACCTGGGGTTTCTGGAATTTGGTGACAATATTCCTAGGAGTTTTCTTTAGGGGATCTTTTTCAAGAGGTGATTGGTGGGTTCTTTCAATTTCTATTTTACCCTCTGGCTCTAGAATATCAGGGCAGTTTTCCTTGATAATTTCTTGAAAGATGATGTCTAGGCTCTTTTTTGATCATGGCTTTCAGGTAGTCCAATAATTTTTAAATTATCTCTCCTGGACCTATTCTCCAGGTCAGTGGTTGTCCCAATGAGATATTTCACATTGTCTTCCATTTTTTCATTCCTTTGGTTCTGTTTGATAACATCTTGATTTCTCATCAAGTCACTAGCTTCCACTTGCTCCAATCTAATTTTTAAGGTGGTATTTTCTTCAGTGGTCTTTTGGATCTTCTTTTTCATTTGGCTAATTCTTCCTTTCAAGGCATTCTTCTCCTCATTGGCTTTTTGGAGCTCTTTTGCCATTTGAGTTAGTCTATTTTTAAGGTATTTTCTTCAGTATTTTTTTAGGTCACCTTTAGCAAGTCATTGACTTGTTTTTCATGGTCTTCTTGCATCTCTTTCATTTCTCTTCCCAATTTTTCCTCTACTTCTCTTACTTGCTTTTCCAAATCCTTTTTGAGCTCTTCCATGGCCTGAGACCAATTCATATTTTTCTTTGAGGCTTTTGATGTAGACTCTTTGATTTTTTTTGACTTCTTCTGGCTGTATGTTTTGATCTCCTTTGTCACCAAAAAAAGATTCTAGAGTCTGAGTCTGAGTCCTTTTTTATTTCATGGCCACGGTGGGTTGCACTCTGCTCCCAGCACCGTGCAATAGACCCTTCCCAGTGACCATCCAGGCCATCCTGGGCTGGAAACCTGCTTCCCTCTGCTATTTTGTGGGTTGTGCAGCTCTAGAATTTGTTCAGAGCCATTTTTTAGAGGCGTTTGGAGGGATTTGGGGGAGAACTTAAGCAAGACCCTGTTTTCCAGCCACCATCTTGGCTCCACCCCTGAGGCCCAATTTTAACTCATATCTTCCTGACTCCAGGACTTGTGCGCTATCTACTGCACCACCTAGTTACTACCCCTATGCATTGTCTTAACCTTTCCCTAAGAGCAGTAACTAACCAGTAATTCCCAGTTCAATCAAATCCAGGAGCTTCCTGTTGCCTCTAGGCAAAAAAGATAAACTCCTTTGTTTAGTACTAAAGCTCTTTACAACCTTGCCTTAACCTACCTTTTTAGTCTCATTGGACTTTACTCCCCCTCCTGTACTCTCTGATCAAGAAAAATTGGTCTTCTTGCTTCTCCTCACATTGGACGCTCCATTTCCCATCTCCTTGTCGTGGCACTGGTCATCTCAAATGTCTAGAATTCACTTTCAATTTGAGGCCAGAGACTATCTTCTGCCTCTTTGTATCCCCTTCACTTAGTACAGTGCCTGGCACGTAGTGGGTGCTTAAATGTTTATTGACTGACTAATAGCTTCCTTCTCTTCAAGGTAAAACTCAAGTGCCCTCTTCTGTGTGAAGCCTTTCCTGACTTTCCCATTTGCTAGTGTTTTCTCATTCCAAATTACCTTTTAACTACTTGTATAAATTTGTATTTATTCATTTTATGTTTATTTTGTGTATACTTGTATGTCTACTTGTCTTTTCCATTCGAATGTAAGCTCTTGGTGAGTAGAAAGTGTTTTGTCCTTTGTACTCCCAGCATGTAGTGCCTGGCACACAGTAGGTATATAATAAATATTTGTTGATTGATTCCCGTGCCTACCAAAGTGCAGTATTTTCCCTATGCTTCAAGTCCTTTCCCTCTTCTTTATTCTCTCTGCCACTTACTAATATAGGGGTTTATTACCACTCATCTACAATATTGACGTAGCTTCTTAACAGTTGTCTTGTTTCCACTCTTTCTTTCCTCCTTTGCCAGAATCATCTTTCTTATGGATCATCAGAAAGTCTTGAATAATTTCTTTTTGTTGCCAAGTAAAATTCAGACTCCTCTGCTTGACATTCAAGGTCCTCCACAACCTGACACCACCCTAACTTTCTAGTCCCCTGTCATGCTATTCTCTTTCAGGTACTCACTGCTGTAGACAAACTGGACAACTCTCCATCCTGTGCCTATGAACTCCCCGCCTCTGTACCCAAAGGTATCAGGGTCTTCCTGGTGGCTGCAATTCTCTCTTTCTGTTCCAATCTTCACTTGCTGTGTTCCTACCTATTTTTGAAAGCACACTTCAAGTGCTATATATTCCATTAAGCCTTCTCTGATCTCTGTAATTGATAATAACCTTCCATATAAGGCCTCATGAAGCACTTTGTTTTATAACTTGTTAATAAGCTTATCATATAATATTGCGTGTTATAGCCAGTGTGTGCTGGAGCTAGCTCAAACCGGCTAGTGAGAGCCAATTGTGAAATTTTTAGTGTGAACATTAATACCTTGGAAATCAACAAATCCTACAAGTCAGTGCTTGATTTATTGTTTTGTTGACTGTCTAGACTAAAGAAAGTAATGGAGAAAATATTAATAATTCATACTAAACTTAAAAATTTGTTGTGGGTATATTGGGTTTTTTCGGGGGAGCCAGTTATTAAACATTTGTCAGCACAACCCTGGTTATAGTTAGCTTTCTTGGCCTCTTACACCTCTAGTAGATTGTAAACTCCTCGAGGGCAGGGAACTGTGTCTCATCTAAACTTAGAATATACACCTATGAGGAGTTCAGTGCTCTTCTATGCACAGAAGTACTTAAATGCATGTTGTATTTGTTGTATTCTAAAGCTGCTAAATCTTTTGAGATTAATGATAAAGGCAACCATGAACCCAGGAACCATACATTTTCCATTCCTATGTAACTTCTATGGAGATGAAAATGCCATTTTTATTTAGGAAAATGTATAAAGACACTAAGGTTCCACCTCACATCCATCAAATTGATAAAGATGACAAAGGAGAAAAATAGCAATTGTTTAGCAGGGCTGTGGAAAGACAGGCACATTAATATACCACTGGCAAAATCACAGATTAGTACAACCACACTAGAAATAATTTTGGAACTCTACTGCAAAATTCCGTAGGCTGTACTTAACCCTTTGAATCAATGATGCCACTCTTAGGCATATTGACCACAAAGAGATCAAGGACAAAGAGAAAGGGCCCATGTATACAACTTACATTTTTGTTGTAGGAAAGAACTGGAAACAAAGTGGCTGTCCATCAGTGGGAGAATAACTGGACAAATCATCATATATGAAGGTAATAGGATATTGTTGTACCATAAGAAATGACAAATATGATGGATTCAGAGAAACCTTGGAAGATGTGCATGAACTGATGCAATGCGAAGAGAACAGAACCAGGAGAGTAATTTATATGATTGATCACCATAACGTAAAGGAAAACAAATAGGAGAGACTTAAAAGTTTTAGTCAATGCAATTGTGACTCCAGAAAATCAATGATAAAGTATATTTCCTTCCTCTTAACAGAGGAGTGATAGAATAGAGGTACAGAATAGAATATACATTTTCAGATGTATGGATCTAATGTAGGGATGTTTCACTTGACAAAACTTCAGTGTTCTAATCAATGCAGTGACTAATCATGACTTCAAAAGACTTGTGAATAGTATACTTCCCTCTTCTTTGCATAAAGATGAAGTTGTAGACATGCAGAAAGAACAACATATGTATTTTATGGAAATAACTGACAATGCGTTTACTTGTTTATTTATTTTATTCATTTATTTATCTATTCATTCATTAACTATAGTTATTCATTAAAAGGCAAGGTTTTTATTTGAGGCCAGAGAAGCAAGATAGTAGGTAATGAGAGTGGTGGATAAAAGAAAAGAATACAAGAAAAACAAAAGACCATCAATGGAACACTGAAAAAATATACAAAAGGGGGCAGAAGAAAGCTTAGAAAAGGCTATAAAAACAGGGCAGTTTTGTTAATATCATGTTGAATTTAATATGTACTTGAAAAAACAAAGTTCGTAGTTTCATATGCAGTCCTCATTACTTTTTTTGTCCTTTGTTTATTGAAATATTCACATTGGGTGATATTTGTTAAATTCATAATAAAAAAAGAAATTAAAAATAAATGTATTTAGTAAGATGATCTGGGATGAAGCGAATGATCTTACGGTGGGTTAAGTCTTTGTGTATGATTTTAATTATATATCACTGACAATAAATTTATTGGCTTAGATCATTGTGGATCAATTGGGGATAAATTAGTTGAGGCATTTTTTTATATCAGAGACACTTTTTGGTGCCAGGTCAATAAAAAAGCGAGTTAGCAGCAGTCAGTCTTTCTCCCTGTCTCCCCCCTTTCCCTTGTTAGAGAGATCCAGAGAACTTAGCATAGGTAAGAATCCCAGAAATTGGGACTATAGGGTCAACTGAACAGAGGTACAGCTCTCCTCAGGGGACCTACTAATTATCCCTTCTACCCATTTACCCCTCAACTTGATGACCTGGCAGCAGTCAAGTCAGTGGTGAAGAATCTAGAGCTTCTGAATTCTGAATGCCTGCAGCCAGCTAGCCAGCCAGCCAGAAAAAGAGGGATAGAGAGAGGGAGGGAGGGAGACAGAGAGACACAGAAAGAGAGAAGAGAAAGACAGAGAGACAGAGAGATAGAGACAGACAGAGAGAAGAGAGAAAGAGACAGAAAGACAGAGAGAGGGAGGGAGGGAGACAGAGAGAGGGGGGCTGTATGCCTAGGCAGTACCAATTCCTTGCAGACAAGCAGTCTGCACACATGGTCCGCAGAGCTGGAATTATGGCAAGAGACTTGGACTTTGGCCTTTGCTATTACTGTGAGTTTTTGAATAGTGAAGTTTTGACAGGAAGACAGGTATTTTTCCAGAAACATCGTTTGTTTTCCTTCCATAGAGAGTCCAAGCCCTTAGGGTAACACCAATCAATCAATTTATCAACCAATCCATCAACAAACATTTATTAAATACATTCTATGTGCCAGGCACTCTGCTAAACATTGGAGATACAGAGAAAAGAAAAAAATAGTCCCTGCCCTCAAAGATCTTATATTCTAATTGTGGGAGACAGCATGTAAATAAATAGGCATGTAGACACGTAGACTGGACCTGTAAATTTATTCTTGCAGAAAGCTCCCAATGAAGAACTTTTGCGAACGCAGGACAGCAATCTTCTCCAAAACTTATATTCTTTAGAAGCAGTGGTTTTCAAACTTTTCAGAGACTAAGGGCTTACCAACTCCAGATCCCGTGAACTCATCACTTATCCTCCAAAACCTGCCCCTTCACCTTACTTCCCTATTTCTGTTGATACTTAAAACCTCAATCTTCCTTCTTCTTCATTCTTTCATATCCAGTCATTTGCAAAATCTGTTTCCTCTACAAAATATCTCTTGAATCCATACCCTCCATTCTTGCTCTCCTGCCTTATCAGTTCAGACCCTCTTTGAATACCTTGTAATCTCACGTGCAAGATGCACAAATTTAGAGAATCCACCCCAAATGTTCACATGGACTATTTGTGCCCAACCTGTGGTAGAGCACACTGTGACTTGACTCTAACATAGTGCTGTCATTTTGGTCCTCTTCAAGAATGAAGGACAATAACCAACCAACCTCAACCTGATCCCTAGCTTCCTATAATACCCCCTCCCCCAGGATGCACCTAAATCTACCAGAAATGCTAATCGTCTCTCCTTCCAATTAAATTTCACTTGGCCAACAGTATGTCCCTTGGGAAGATACTGCTTTCTAAGATGACAACTGGTAGATATAATATGCAAAGAATGTATTACTATGTTAATAGATTCATGTATTTATCTCCTATTTGCATTTTAATCAAGGCTTTCTGGAAGGCTTACTACCTTAACCCCAAAGAGTGACAATAACTGAACCCCGGAAACTTCTAGAATTTATAGCAGGCCCAGTGGAGCTCCATTTAGTCAGGAATTATTGCACCTCTAATTGCACATTGTGTGGGCAGGCATTTATACTGCTTATGCATAGGGGTAGCTCTGAAGACAAGATGAGGAGAAGAATGCCTTGAAAGGCAGAATTAGCCAAATGGAAAAGGAGGTCCAAAAGACCACTGAAGAAAATACTACCTTAAAAATTAGACTGGAGCAAGTGGAAGCTAGTGACTTGATGAGAAATCAAGAGATTATAAAACAGAACCAAAGGAATGAAAAAATGGAAGACAATGTGAAATATCTCATTGGGACAACCACTGACCTGGAGAATAGGTCCAGGAGAGATAATTTAAAAATTATTGGGGAGAACATGCATTAAACAGATACATATACTGTGGCTAGGTTCAGGATTAGTCAGAGTCCTAGGGAGTGGCATTTGCCATGAAAGGTAACTTTCAAGCCAACAGTCTAACATGTGCCTAATCACAGGGTTTTCTTAAACCATTTTACATGACTAATGTCACATTATAATTAAAGGACACAGTAATTGTAAGGTGCTTCCAATTCCCCCAACTCCTAAGTGAGGGCTATTGCTTTCATGACTCAGCCCAATTGGCACTCCCACCACACCCTCTTCACTCATCTCCTTCTCTGTGCTCAGCCCTTTGCTTTATTATGATGAAAATGATTAACAGGTATGCTTATTTAATGTATATCTTGAATGTCTTTGTTGACAATGATATTGTCAGTGCCTGGAGGGCAGGGGTTGATAGTGTTCAAAACAAAGCCAGGCATAGCATCCTTGTGGTACTTAGCACAGTGCCTGGCACATAGTAGGTGCTTAATAATTGCTTATTCCTTTTCTTTATGGTGGAAAGAATACTCTGGAGAGCTTTGCTTTGGCACTTATTAGTTGCATGTTTTTGGGCAAATCATAGAATTGCAGATTTAGAGTTGAAAGGGGCCTTAGAGGCCATCTAGTCCAACCCATTAATTTTATTATTTTTCTCAATTATTTTTTCAATGAATAACCATCTATTTTCTCTCCTTCTTACCTCTCCCTCCCACTGGGAAAAAGGAAGAAAGCAAAAGAAAATCCTTGTAACAAATATGCATTGTCAAGTGAAACAAATTCCTGCTTTGTCCATGTCCAAAAAAAATGTATATTTCTATCTGCATCTCAAGTCCATCATTTCTTGGGTAGCATGCTTGATCGTTGGTCCTCTGGAATCATGGTTGGTAAATGCATTGATCAGAGTTCTTAAGTCTTCCCAATTTTATTGCTGTATACATTGTTCTCCTGGTTCTACTCACTTCACTTTTCCTCAGTTCCTATGCCTTTTCTAGGTTTTTCTAAAACTATCTCATAATTTCATATGAAACAATAACAATAATATTTCATTACATTTATATATCATAATTTTCTCAGCTACTCCCTAGTTGTTGGGCATCCCTTTTGTTTCCAGTTCCTTCTTTCATCTCTTCGGAGTATAGGCCTTATAGACCTAGGGTATTGTTGGGTCAAAGGTCATGCACAGTTTAGTGACTTTTTGGGCACCACTCCAAATTGCTTTTCCAAATGGCTGGATCAATTCACAGCTCCATCAACATTGCGTCGATGTGCCTGTTTTCCCACAGTCCCTCCATCATTTGTCATTTTCTTTTTTTACATAGATCTTTGCCAGTCTGATGGGCATGAAGTAGAACCTCAGAGTTTTAAAAAATGTGTATATCTCTAATGAATAGTTATTTAGACCATTTTTTTTATATTGATGCATTCCTTTTTACAGATGATAAAACTGAGAATCATGCAAGTGAGGTGACTTGTTTGATGTCATGCAGGTAGCAAATGATAGGGGGAGTATTTGAATACAGGTCTTTTGGGACAAAGACAGGACCCTTCCCACTGAACCACACTGTCTCACTGCCTCTGTTATTTCACCTATCTGGGCCTCAAGTTCCTTATCTATGATATGAGACCAGATGATCTCGAATGTCTCTGCCAACTCTAGCAGTTCACTATTTTAATTAGACACTAAACGCTTTGAAAGGCACCACTCTAAGGCAACACTTAAAAAACAAAAAGAGAAAAATAATGACTCATTTAATGCTGTTCTAAACTAAAAGCTTGTAATGACATCTGTTGGGTGCAGCTAGGGTATACAGTGAATAGGAGACTGGGTCTGGAGTCAGGAAGACTTATCCTCCTGAGTTCAGATCTGGCCACAGACACTTACTAGCTGTGTGACCCTGGGCAAGTCACTAAACTCTGTTTGCCTCAGTTTCCTCATCTGTAAAATGAGCTGGAGAAGGAAGTGGCAAACCTCTCCAGTATCTTTGCCAAGAAAACCCCAAATGGGATCACAAAGAGTCAGATACAACTGAAATGACTCAACAATAACAACAACAACAGAGAATCTAAGATCCTTGAGCTTAAGGTAGTGGCATAGTAGATAGAGTGTGGAGATTAGAAGGGCTTTAGTTCAAATCCTGCCTCAGATACTTATTAGCTCGATGACCCCGGGCAAGTCACTTAATCTTTTTCAGTCTCAGTTTCCTCACCTGTGAAAGAGAGATAATAATAGCACCTACCTCCCAGAGTTGTTGTGAGGATCAGATGAGATAATGATACACACGAAGTGTTTTTAATGGAGATTTAGTATTTCTTAAAGCTCTATATAAATGCTAGCCATCATTATCGTTTTTGAGAGCAGAGATTGTCTTATCTGCTTATACAATATTTGCATCCCCACACTTAGTGTGCCTGGCACATAGTAGATGCTTAAGGAATGTGCTCTCTCTCTCTCTCTCTCTCTCTCTCTCTCTCTCTCTCTCTCTCTCTCTCTCTCCCCCCTCTCTCTCTGTCACATAACTCCTAGTGATTGCTATAAAGATAATTGAATCAAGCATCTGTACCACCTGACTGCTGCCTTTGCCAGTAAAGTTGCCAGCACCCTTATATAGGGGACAGCTCCAAAAGGGATCTCAACATTAGGATAAATAGCGTAGGCTGGATCTGATTCCACAACATCATTGCTCGCTTATTATCATGACTCAGTCAACAAAAAAACTCCATTTTGTTTCTGCCGCCCTGCCCTGTTTCAACTCTAAAGAACAAAATGCCGTAGCACAGGGTATCCCCTGGTGTCTTCTCCCTTTCCTACGCTCCCACCCCACCTGCTAGCTTTCCTGCCTCTTTTTTCTGTGTTATTTTCCCCTTAAGACTCTAAGGTCCTTGAGGGCAGCAAATGTCTTTTTTTTTATTAAATGTATCCTCGGCTCGTAGCAGTTTCTGGAACATAGAACTTACTAAATATTTATTGGTTTATTGGGGTATATGGAGTGTTCCGGGAGGACTAGCACCTCTGGATGTGAGGGCTTGTTGAGCCCTTTTCAGGGCTGCTTATCCACCTTTGGTGTCCACCTTCACTCAACTCTTACTTGTGGCTCCAAGAAGCTGTAAGCATGTACGGTGGCCACACCCTAGAAAAACTATCCCGGAAGACAAGCTAAACCAGGTTGAGGGTAACTGACAAGCATCAAACCCATTGGTGAGTTAGGGGGATGCCTACTCCAAGCATGGGAAGATTTCCCCTGGAGGAATGGGCAGATGAGAACAATTTTTTCCAATGGCTGTGAAGATGGCCAAAGCAGGTCCCATGTTGCTTAGAGCTTTGTCAGACATGGAAGATGTCAAGGTCATCCACTGCATCCTGGGCCATGACCAGTCTTCTTGACTTTTATTCTGCTACTGGATTTTGATGAATCTGGAAGAGAGAGTAAGGCTGATGACTTTCTGCAACTGTGCCTCACTTAAGATCCAATTCACAAGTGAAGACCTCACCCATGATGTCATTGGTCCTCCTAGACACACAGGACAAACAACAATTGGGTTATTGAATAAAAAACATTTATTAAGGGTCTGCTATGTGCTAGAAACACCAGTGCCAGGTCCTGAGAAAACAATAAAACTGAAATAATCCCCATGCTCACAGAGTTACATTCTTTCTTTGCATGCTATCCATGGGCTCTGTGGCAACACAACTCCTCTCTTCACCCTCTGCCCCACCTCTAAACCAAAACAATGCTGACGCAAAGGGAAGAGAACCAGGACTAATTAATGCAGCCACCGTGCTCACATTACATCCTTCCGTCTCTACCACCTTCTTTTGTACATACTCTCTATAGATACCCCACAAACAATTAAGTATGGTTTGGCTTTCTGGTTCTTATTTCAATTTAGTGGCATGCCCTTAATCCTTCATCAACTCTATATTGGGCTCTGAGGACTCAAAAAAGAAAACAGCCCTGGTATCAGAGCAGCTTATAAGATATGCTGTCTGTGAGGCAGGCCTTCACACCGAATAAAGGAGACCACAATATCTAGTTCTCCACATCCACCAAACTCTCTGAACAGTGGCAGCCTTTCTGATCTCTAGAACCTTTAAATATTCTGGCAGACCAGCTCCTCTGCAATTTTCTGGGTTATTCCTGAGGATTCACATAGAACAATGCTATAGAGGCCTCACTGAAGGAGTTGGAGGAGAGAAAACCTAGAGGGATCGTAGCCATCATAATAGCATGATTTGCTAAGTATAGTATAAATATTATGCCATTTTATTCTTGTGACAACCCTGGAAGATAGGTATTATTATTATCCCTATTTTACAGATAAGGAAACCGAGGCAGAGGTCAGGTGACTGGCCTAGTGACAGCCAGCTAGTAAGTGTGCGAAACTAGTTTTGAACTCAGATACGGTCTGACTCCAGGTCTACAGCTCCAACCACTGAGTCAGTTATTTGCCTCATATGATCCTTATAGCTGATCCCTTATATACTAAATTTAGAGTAAGAAGGAACATAGAAGTCCAGCAGTCTAGTTCTCTGGTTTTATAGAGATAGAAATTAAGACCCAGATGGATGAAACTATTTGCTAAAGTAACATTATACAGACAGGAAGTAGCAGAGCTTGCATTCAGACTCAAGTCCTTCTGCTACAATTCCAGGACTCTTTACACATTTAGTCGTGTCCAACTCCTCATGACCCCATTTTTGGGCTTTCTTGGCAAAGATACTGGAGTGGTTTGCCATTTTCTTCTCCAGTTCATTTTCCAGAAGAGGAAACTGAGGCAAACAGAATTAAGTGACTTGTCTAGTCACACAGCAACTAAGTATCTGAGGCTGGATTTGAACTCAGGTCTTTCTAAGTCCAAGTTGGGTGCTCTATCCACTGTGTCATGGGCACTGTCCACAAACACTTGAATGGTTGCCATGGGGAAAAGGGAAACTATTTCTTCTGCTTGGTCCTAGAGTGAGAATTCTTTATCTTATTTGTGTCATGATCCCCTTTGGCAATTGGTTGAAGCCCTTCTTAGATTAACATTTTTAAATGAAAAAAAAAATAGGATTACAAAGAAAATCAATTATATTGAAAGTTACAGAAATATATATTTTTAAAAACCAAGTTCACGCATATTAAGAACCCTTGCTGTACAGGGCAGAAGGGGGCAATTATACAGGAAGGCCAACTGTGACTTAGTATGATGCCAAATCAAGGATTATCTAACAAGGATTATCTAAACAAGGATTATCTAAAAGGTAGCCTTGGGAATAGAAACATCCCATCCCTGAATGACTCTCGCAGGCAACTGAGTAACCATAACAACTCTCTGGATACTGTAGAGGGGAAGGGTTTGATTCTATGTTTCTATTATACTGCTCCCCAATGGAGTGGGGGCAGGGAAGGGGAAGAGAATGGTAGAGAGAAATTGCATTGGATACAACAGTGTTACTGTCAGGACACTGTCCACTGAGATGACTGGTGATCTTTAAGGTGAATTATCAACATGAGCTTCTGCTGAGTGGACCAACACAATGTCTTGGAATAGGAGGAATTCCATAAATACTACATGAGTGAATGGATGACCAGAAGAAAGTTTAAATGCTCATTGTTTTTATGGAGGGTGAAGGGTCAGGTGTGGGAAGGGGCTGCTCCTACAATCATCTTTCCCAAAACCTTGTTTTTACATCACAGCCTCTCCTATTTCTCTTTCCTCCCCGGCCAGGAATTCCTCACTGTGTTTTGCTTGCTTTACAATGATTAATGCCAAGTTTATAAGCACAGTAGCACAGAGTAGTCTGCAGCTATGTTTCTCTGTTGGGGGTCCCACTGGGATCTACTCAAGAATCCAGGTGAAATTTTTTAATTTCAATTTAGTGGCATTCCCCTGATTTTCTATCTCCTCTACTTGTGCCCAGAGAGCAAAAACAAGAAGATAACCCTCAAAATAAAGTAAGTTATAAGACTCAGTTTTAAAATCTTAATGCACTAAGACTTTTGGGACACTGTATGATTGGTGCTATCTGGAAGGCAATTACAAAAGACAAAGGAGAAGAACTGGGAGTGCCTGGGGTAGAGAACACAAAAGAGTAAGTACAATAATAATGTTTATTGGTAGGAGAGAGCCAACTACAAAAGGCAAAGCTGCTCAGGTCCTCTTATTTTCCACTTGGCCACCAGGGGAGCCAAATCACAACGAAGTCCCAACTGGTCTTCCTTCTCAATCTGTGTGCGTGCCCTGCAGTACACCCACTTGGACAGGTTGTAACACAGGCACTGAGGGCCTTTAGACAGATGTGCAAATGATAAAAGCAAGATATCCAGAGTCTGTATCACCCTCTGGCTGCTCAGAAGAGTCCTGTGTGTTTGTTAGGGAAAGATGGTGGTCAGTTGTTGAACTTTAACCTCAGCAACATTGAAACTCAGTCACATCTTGAGATAAACAGCTCTGCCACAGGGGTTTTATAATTCAGGGGCAACATTCACGTTCTTGTATCCTTTGATATCCTTAAATTTGTTACTCTTCAGATTGGCTTGGATCTGCCTCTGGCCGCTCTTGAAGGGGACGGTTTTAATAGTGACGCTGGCTTTACTTTGGGGCTTGAGCATTCCAACACTAAGGCAAAAAATGGAAAATGTCAGCAAAAGTCTCTTCATTCTGGTTCCCCACAAGCCCCTTCTTATTTTTTAAAAAATGTTTTATTGGTGCTACTTAAAAAAAAAACAGCATCATCGTCATGCCTTAAGGATTTCTCCCACCACCACACACCCATATATTTCCCCCTTGTGGAATAGAATCCTCCCTTCTAACAAATAAGTGCAATCTAGCAAATCTAATTCACCACTTCTCTGCCTAGAGGTGGGAGGCATGCTTTATCATTAGTCCTTTAAAGTCTCCATGGGCCACTTCATTGATCAGAGTTCTGAAGTATGTGAGCCCTTTCTCATTCTGCTCTCTGACCTCATCTTTCTGTAGGGCAGAGTCCCTACCCTGAGAACCAGAGTCTCCAGAACAGAGGGTAGTACTAAGCTCCAAATAGTGTTGCTATTGGAAATATCTGCCTCTGGGATGGGGGACCAGGGACTCCTTTCACTTACATGATGTTCATCTGTTTCTTGAACAGGCCACTGCCTTCCACAGTCAATACACAATCCCCCACCTCCTCCAAGAGAGGATTTTCAAACATCACTTGTATGGAAAGCATCCGACCCACAATGGCTTCTTCCAGAACCTGAACAGAGAAACCAAAATGCTGATTTTAGGGGAGGTTGTGAAAGAAAAGAAGTATATCTGAAGATCTTGCTAACAAGCTCGTTTCCTGAAGAGGTGGGATTCACAGCCAAATAGTTCTGAGCACAGGACAGAGTTCCTGAATCAGAGGACCAAAACTCAGATTTCTCCACCTAGGGCCAAACCCAGCTGGGAAATAGTCAGGAGGGCCACGAGGTTGTTAACATACAATTTAAATGGCTGGCAATTTTCAAGTTAAATTTTTGCCTTTTTTTTTTGTTGTTGTTGGACCTGTGATGGGACATGGAACTTCCTCTACTAATAAAGACCAACAACTTCTCTGTAATTACCCAGTATAGTCTCAAGAGCAGCTTCGGGGCACCAAGAGGTTAAATAACTTCCCCACAACCACATAGCAAGAGGATGACTGAAGTAGGAGCTGGACCTGGGTCTTCCTAATTCCTAAGCCAGTCCCCCTACCCACTACATCAGACTGGCTCTCTAGTTTTTATTTTCTTTTTCCTTCCTCCCTCCCTCTCTCTCCTCCCTTCTTTCTTTCCTTCCTTCCTTTCTTCCTTCCTTCCTTCCTTCCTTCCTCCCTCCCTCCCTCTCCTCCTTCCTCCCTCTCCTCCTTCCTCCCTCCTTCTCCTTCCTTCCTTCCTTCCTTCCTCCCTCCCTTCCTCTCTCCCTCCCTCTCTTCTTTCCTCCCTCCCTTCCTCCCTCCCTTCCTCTCTCCCTTCCTCCCTCCCTCTCCTCCTTCCTTCCTTCCTTCCTTCCTTTCTTCCTCCCTCCCTCCATCCCTCTTTCTTTCATTTCCAATTCATATTTATTTTGTAGTTCAGTCATGTCCAACTTTTCATGATCCCATTTTTGGGTTTTCTTCACCAAGATACAGGAGTGTTCTGCCATTTCCTTCTCCAGCTCATTTTACAGATGAGGAAACTGAGGCAAACAGGGTTAAGTGACTTGCCCAGAGTCAGACAGCATAAGTGTGTGAGGCCAGATTTGAACTCAAGAAGATAAGTATTCTTGACTTTAGGCGGGGCACTCTATCCACTTTACCACCTACCTGACCTTTCTTTTCTTTTTTTCCTTTCCTTTCCTTTCCTTTCCTTTCCTTTCCTTTCCTTTCCTTTCCTTTCCTTTCCTTTCCTTTCCTTTCCTTTCCTTTCCTTTCCTTTCCTTTCCTTTCCTTTCCTTTCCTTTCCTTTTCCTTCGGCAATTGGGGTCAAGTGACTCGCGTACTGCTAGTAAGTGTCCAGCATCTGAGGCTAGATTTGTACTCAGGTCCTTCTGACTCTAGGGCCAGTGCTCTATCCACTGTGCCGCCCTTGCCCATTATTTTCTTAAGTCTAAACAATCAGGGCAGCTAAGTGGTGCAGCGGATTGAGTGCTGGGCCTAAAGTCAGGAAGACTCATCTTCCTGAGTTCAAATCTGGCCTCAGACATGTACTAGCTGCGTGACCCTAGACAAGTCACTTACCCTGTTTGCCTCTGTTTCCTCATCTGTAAAATGAGCTGGAGGAGGAAGTGGCAAACCACTCTAATATCTTCGCCAAGAAAACCCCAAATGGGGTCACGAAGTGTTGGACACAACAGAAAAACGACTGAACAACAATAAAACAATCAATAAATCAAGTCCTGGTGTGTAGCATTTGTTGATTTCTGGGGTATAAATGCTCACTGTGAAAATTTAACAATCAGCTTTTGAGAGAGCTGGCTCCAGCCACCCCTGCTTATATGTGTACATGTTATTTTTTCTTAATAGAAAATAAACATTTCAAAAGCAAGGACTGATTTGTTTTTGTCTTTATATCCCCTGCCTAGCCTGGGGAAGCAGTTGAATTAATTGGCTGATTGTAACCAGGAACAGTGGGCTAGCCAGAGGCTCCCCACCTAAGTAGTGATATATCTGCTCTCCCTTGGGCAGGCTCTACCCTCTCTGTGTCTCTGTCCCAAAATGTATGCACTTTGTTCAGGCCTTCCCCTACATTAATCACGATGCTCGGGAGTTCCAAGGTGATGATCTTGTCAACCAGGAACTTCTCTGAACTGTTCATCTCTTCTCCTAGGGCACTGATCCGGATCAGCTTGTCTGGTGACAGAAACCGGCTGTACTGGGAATAGGGGATTGTGCAGGGGTACGTCTTTGCTAAAGGGAAAGAAGACAGGAGCATAGTGAGAGCATCTTAGGGTCTGCACGGGGCCAGGAATGGACTGGCTCAGGGACAAAGAAGTATTTTCAAGGGGGCCTCTTTTCTGGGGGTTTGCTTTCTAGATTTAGGGGATCTTTTCTAGGTTGGACAGAGGTGGTGGCATCTCTGGGGTTAGGGGCTCCCCTGACTAAAATTCTAATACATGCCTGACTAGGGCATGCTGATATTGTATTGCACCATCTCACAGAAGTAGGATCACCTCTGCAGAAATCAATCAAGCTTGGCAATTTGTGAGGATAAACTTTTCTGTTTTCCTGAAGGTGCAGACCAAATAGTATTGGCCTATTCTGCCACCCTAAAAATCCTGTCAAATGCCCTGGCATAATTAACATTTGCTCAGTCAGGTTTGTGGACCATAGACTTAGAGCTAAAAGGGACCTTAGAGATCTTGGTTTTATGCTATATATTGTATCTATTATATTAATTGCACTCTATTCTATCCCGTTATGGTACCTTTCGTTTTTTTTAAATTTAATTTATTCAGTTTTCAGCATTGATTTTCACAAGAGTTTGAATTACAAATTTTATCCCCATTTCTACCCTCCCCCCTCACTCCAAGATGGCATATATTCTGGTTGCCCCATTCCCCAGTCAGCACTCCCTTCTGTCACCCCAGTCCCCTGCCATCCCCTTTTTATGGTACCTTTCTTAAGTTCCATCATTTGCATTACCTTGCTAAGTTACTTTTTGTTATGTTGTTATAGTATATATATATATTTTCCTTTTTGTTTGTTTTTTTGGAGGGGGGAAGGCAGGGCATTTGGGGTTAAGTGATTTGCCCAGGGTCACACAGCTAGTAAGTGTCAAGTGTCTGAGGTCACATTTGAACTCAGCTCTTCCTGACTCCAGGGCTGATGCACCACTTAGCTGCCCCCAACAATCACCCCTTAATCTGAGGCAGCACTCCCGCCAAACTTCTCGTGTAATGGATAGCCTCTAGGACAGGCAGGTTGGCAGGTACATGCCATCATGCCCAGTCTCATTTTATTGATGAGGGAAGCTAAGTTTCAGAGATATTAAATAACTTGCCCCATGTCACATAAAGAATAAGTGTCGGAACCAAATACAGCAATCTCTCCACTTTGTCACATGTCCCTGGAAGTCCTCAGTAGCTGCTAACCATAGGACCTTAGATGTTTGAGATGCTTGGTGAGTAGAACTGAACTGAATTTGGCCTTGCATGCACATACCTTCACTGGGCGTTAGAGCGATGAACGCTGTGTCTTGCCAGAACACGGGCAGGGGACTGCCGTTGTGGAGCAAGGACTGAGCGCTCAGGTTCACCTTAAGGTCTCTGAACTGTACAGCCAAGTTGAAAGATTGCAGAACAAAGTGTATGTCCAGGCCCAGGCAGGCAGGCTCAACCAGCTTGAATTTCAGACTCACATCCTTCGGCCCGCTGGGAGAAGTCAGGTGTGGGTTTCCCTCCTCTGTTACTGGAGAGGGCTCTTCAGGATGGGGAAGTCCTCTGTGACTCTCTGGATGTCCTCTAGACTGCACGCTCCGAAGAGCCTTCAGAAATGCCTCTCGCTCCAAGGCTGAGCCTAGATCAAAAGGGAAACAGGGCCCAGAGATTTAGATTGGGTTGGTCTGGGGGAAATAATATTGATATTACTGAAAAACAGATTAGGCCCTTCCCACCTCCCAATACCAGAAAAATCTCTGCTAAGGTTATAAAAGTAGGGGGTGACTTTAAAAGAACTGAACACTACAAAAAAAAAGAGAACAAAACCAAAACTCATTTACTAGTTTATATATGGGGCAACAAGATGGTGCAGTGGATAGGGCACTGGTCTTAGAACCAGCTAGGCCAGGGGTGGAAAACTTGTGGCCTTAAGGCTACATGTGGCCCTCTAGGTCCTCGAGTGTGGCCCTTTGATTGAATCCAAACTTCACAAAACAAACCCTAAGTTTTGATTCAGTCAAAAGGCTGCACTTGAGGACCTAGAGGGCCACATGTGGCTTTGAAGCCACAGGTTCCCCACCCCCAAACTAGACTCATCTTCATGAGTTCAAATCTGGCCTCAGACACTTACTAGCTGTGTGATCCTGGGTGAGTCACTTCACCCTGTTTGCCTCAATTTCCTCATCAGTAAAATGAGCTGGAGAAGGAAATGGCAAACCACTCCAGTATCTTTGCCAAGAAAACTCAAAAATGAGGTCATGAAAGAGTTGGACATAACTGAAAAATGGCTTAATAACAATAACAGCTAGCTTACATATGAATATGCAGTACGTGTCAAATTGTAGTTATACATAACATCTTTATTTTTTTTCTAGATAGTTCCTTTACAAATTGGTTTTGATTACTTATTGAATGACTTAATTATTCTTCATTTCTTTTTTAATTATCTTGTACATATTATAGTATCATAGATCTAGAGTTGAAAGGTACCTCAGAGGCAGGAGTATGTCAATAACTACTTAACAAACAGCTCTCCAGGAAAAAAAAAAGCATACAAAACATACTTTTAAGTTTAATCTGCGCAATTAACATCACTCTCAAGTCTGGAAAATCGATAACCAGAGCTTGACTGGTTTGTAAGTACTTTCTAATTTCTGAGGCATAAATGCTCACATTGAATATTTAATAATCTAATAGCCTCTCAGGAGTCTGGTAGGAGCCAGCTCTAGCACAACCCTGCTCAGAGGTCATCGAATCCAACCCCCAACCCCATTCCCCACCCCCCCACCCCCATTTTACAGATAAGGAAACATAGCATAGGATGAGAGATCTAGGCGGGGACTCAGAGCTAGAAGTGGCCTCAGAGGCCAGATGCAGAGACGGAGGCCCAGGGATGGCAGGCGACTTGGCCAAGATTACACAAATTAGGGTAAGAATCAAAGGAGAGGGGCAGCTAGGCGGTGCAGTGAGTAGAGCACTGGCCCTGGAATCAGGAGGACCTGAGTTCAAATGTGGTCTCAGACACTTGACACATTTACTAGCTGTGTAACCTTGGGCAAGTCATTTCACCCCAATTGCCCTGCCCTCCCCCCTCAAAAACAAACAAACAAACAAAAGAATCAAAGGTGAGATCTGAATCATCCAGGTCCTATTGATTCCGGTTGTTGTTCAGTTTTTCAGTCATGGTCTGACTCTTCCTGACTCTTTCTTGGCAAAGATAACTAGACTAGTTTGCGGTTTCCTTTTCTGGATAATTTTACAGAAATTGAAGAAATTGAGGCAAAGAGGGCTAAGTGACTTGCACAGGGTCACACAGCTAGTAAGTGTCAGGTCAGATTTGAACTCAGGAAGATGAGTCTTCCTGACTCCAGGCCCAGCACTCTGTGCACTATGGCGTCACGTAGCAGCCCTTTTGGCTCAAGAACCAGGGCTTATTTTACTGTCTATGGCAAGGCTGTCCAAAATACGGCCCGCAGCCCGCAGTGTGACTTCATGCGGCTGGCCTGTGGGTTTTAGTTTTCACGAGCAAAAAAATAAAATAATAATTTGCATGGAATGGGTATTAGATTTTTCAATTCCATCACTAATAAGTAATCTCATTGATGTTAATTTTCTTTGGTGTTTTTAAGCAGTGTTACAGACGCAACATATAGCATGGAATTTTCGGTTGATCTGTGGGATACTTTCCCTCTGTAAGATGCAGACTAGTCAGCATGCACCTACGTTCATACTGTTGTGTTGTTGCTTTGTTGTTTTGTGTTTGCTTTTGTGCTTCGTGCCTTCACCTGGTCCCCCACTTTCTATTAGCGTACTGTGTTTTTTATTCTGGGTGCCACCTTCGAATAATTATTTTATTTTAATGTGGCCCTAAGATAACCTGAGGTTGAAGAGCCCTGGTCTATAGCATTGCTTTTCTTCCAATTCAATAGAGAGTTCACCAATGTTAACCCATGACTCTTTCAAAAGCAGCTGAGTCAACTGAAGGATTTCATGACCCCAGAAGCTAATTATTAGAAAAGCATAGAATAATCCTTAGAAATTCAGGAGAAACTCAGTCTCTGAGGCTTCAGAAGACTCAGGCATGAAGCAGACTGTTTAGACTCACATTAGGGCTTGCAGAAAACAGTCTCAGCACCCTTTGTTGGAATCTTTACTAGCACCCTCACCTCCATTCCCATGTTCTCTCTGCTCCACATTTTATGGAGTAGAGATGGCGTAAGAACACCCAGGGGAAGCATGTGGCCAGACAAACTTTACCATTAGTCTTCTAACCCTGAAGTCTAGTTCAGAATCACAGAATTTCAGAATTGGAAGGAAACAGTAACACTGGTCTCCTTGCTTTTCCTTGCACAAAAGCTACCCTATCTCCCAACTCTGAGCATTTTCAGTGACTGTCCCCCATGCCTAGAATGCTCTTTCTCTTTTCTCTAACCTTCAGGCTTCTCTGGTGTGTCCAAGCCCCAGCTAAAAAACAAATCCCACTTTTTGTGATAAACCTTTCCTAATCCCCTTTAATATAAAGCCTTCTCAAATGTATTCTGTATATATCTTGTGCATACAGAGTTGTTTGCATGTTATCATTGGACTATGAGTTCCTTGAGGGTGGAGACTATTTTTTTTGGCCTTTCTTTGTGAACCCAGCTCTTTGTATAGTGTTTGGTACCCGGTAGAAGCTGAATACATGCTTGTTGTCTTGATTTCTGTGGCTAGCTAGTCCTAGGT
Source organism: Phalanger gymnotis (assembly GCA_028646595.1). NCBI lineage: Eukaryota > Metazoa > Chordata > Mammalia > Diprotodontia > Phalangeridae > Phalanger > Phalanger gymnotis. Next base: position 156,174,683 of record CM053624.1, read on the forward strand.
CTTCGTTTCTGTTGTTCGTCCTTCGAATGACATCATAAGGATGAACTGGATTTAAGTGAGGCAGAGCCTCACTCTCTCCTCCAGTCGTCAAAGTCTAGTGACAAGACAAAAGTCAAAATGACTGGTCATGCCTGGGATGCAGCGGATGACCTTGGTCTTTCTGAATTAAAATCTTTCCCAGGGCTCAGTTTGTCTGACTAAGGGCCCATTCAATGACTAAGGGCCAAGCAAGAATTGCAACAAAGGATGGCTTAGTCCAAGATAACACAGGTAGTAATCATCAGATGTAGGGTTGAGAAACAACCTCTGAAGTATAAATGCTCACACTGAATATTTAATAATCTAATAGCCTCTCAGGAGTCTGGTAGGAGCCGGCTCTAGCACAACCCTGCTCAGAGGTCATCGAATCCAACCCCCAACCCCATTGCCCTCTTTCCCCCCCTGCCCATTTTACAGATAAGGAAACATAGCATAGGATGAGAGATCTAGGCTGGGACTCAGAGAGAGTTTTTATTAGTTTTTTTTTCCTTGAGGCAATTGGGATTAAGTGACTTGCCCAGGGTCACACAGCTAGTATGTTTCTGAGGCAGATTTGAATTCAGGTCCTCCTGACACCAGGACTGGTGTTCTATCCACTGTACCACCTAGCTACACCCCATGCTTTAGAAAGTTTTTTTAAGGCAAGGCAGTTAAGTGACTTGCCTGAGGTCACACAGTTAGTAAGTGTCTGAGGTCAGATTTGAATTGTAGACCCCTCCTCAAACCATTTTGAACACCCAAGAACTGAGAAAGGCCTAAAATATGGATTAGCCAATCAGGAGAGACATTTTGGCCCACTCTGAGCTTAACTTACCATAATGTTTTGTGTTCTCTGGCATAACAGACATGCTTTGCTCTCTAAGTGAACCCAAAATGCCCCTTCCTGTGTCAGCAGGTACAAGGCCAGATGAAGCTGACCAGGAGCATTCTTTTGTTTATGACAGCCAAGGACAAGGCACCTTGACCCAAACACTATCTTGAATAATGGGACTTTTCTTATCTTGGTATTTTATGGATATATGCTATGTTGTGTTATATCATGTTATGTTAATGATAGAAGAAACATAGATATCCTGGATCTATGATTTCAATTGACAGTTTAACACTTATCTTATTTTATTTATAAACCTATACAATTAAGAAAATTCTTTTCTCATATTATGGTCAACACATATGGAGACTATAATTTTAACTGACATAGGCATCCTGAGCCAGGAAGACAGGGAGGGGTAAGAGGGAATTGCTCTGAAGACATAAGGTCTCTTTTGTCTGTCCATCCTTGAGTGCGTTGTGTACAATGAACTTTCGCACATATCTCTATATGCATGTTCCACAAGCTTTGAGAGAAATAAACATTCATGTGCAGCCTGATTTTGTTTGGCTTTCTAAGAACAAAATTAGTAATGGTGGACAGAACTCAGGACCAATGTCTTTTTTTTTTTTACCACTGCCTAATCCATACCTGAGAACAATTTCCCCCTCGAGCATTCCCGTAAAGTAGGCCTTTTCTGGAAGAACTCCATAAAGTGGGTTCCCCTCCATAATGTCCCAAGACAAACCATTCCTCTTTTGGATAACTCCAGTTGTTAAGAAGTTCTTCCTTCTATAACACTCAAATTGGCTTCTTTGCATCTTCTACCCATTGCTTCTGATTCTGTCCTCGGAGGTCAAACAAAACAAGTTGAGTCCCTTATTTAAGGAACATCCTGAAAACAACTCTCATGCCCTCTTAGGCTATTTCTTTTCCAGGCTAACTATCCCCTGTTCTTTCAGCTTCTCCTCCTGCAGCATGGTGTCCAGATCCTCCTCTAGTTCATCTTCAGCTTACCAAAGTCCTTGCCAAAATGTAGTGCCCAGAACCATCCACAGTAGTGCACCACACTCCAAATGCTGTCAAACCAGGACAGCAGGATTAACATCGCCTTGCTTCTGGAAGCTAGGCCTCTCAATTCAACCTAAGATCTCATTAGTTTATTTTGCTACCACAACATACACACCACTGGCTCATATTAAACTCAAAGTCCGCTAAAACCCTCAGATCATTTTCAGACAAACTAATGCCAAAGCATGTTTTTTGTCTTGTGTTAGCAAAGAGGCTTTTGGAACCCAAGTATGAGTTTATATTTATCCCTATTGAATTCCATCCCTGAATTGGTCATTCAGCATGTTAGCTTCATAACCTGCCCCATTGCTCTGTGGTATCTGAAAAATCCATAAGCAGGAAGAGGATTCTGGGAAGATGGAGAAGATCAGAAAATTCTAAACACTCTAGATTTCCCCCACAAATGAGACAAAATAGACCCCCAGGGTGAATATAGAAGGGGTAAAAATAAATGAGTAGGAGCAGAACAGTAGTCCTCTAGTGACAATCAGAGAAGATCTGAAGAAAAATCCCAGGAAGAGGTTTGGTCCCTGTGAAGAGTAAACACCTCCAGGCTAGGTCCACTTAAACAACAAGGGTTCAGCCCTGAAGTTAAGTGGGTTGGGAGGCTGCCTCAGCCCCAGCCACGTGAACTTTTACCCCTGTAATAGTGAGGGGAGTTGGGCATCTGAGCCAGGGAAGAAAGAGGGAACCTCTGCTGACAAGGAATGGCAGACCCAGCTGTGCTATGGAGACGTGACTACCATGGTTCACCCTTTCCAGACGAAAGGAGGTTGGGGAGTGAACTTGGCACAATTCAGAGCCAGCCCTAGATTGGATCTGATCACAGCTTTGTCCCTTACCTATTTTCCAGATCACAGAGTTCCATGGCCCTCCATGTGAAAGGAATAACTGTACATCACCTTATGTGAGTGGGTTTGACACAAGGTATGCTAGCTCCCTTCCCATCACTTGGCTCTCTTCAATATTCAGTATTCTAGTGGAATTAATAGAGCCACCAACCGATGCTCAAGTCAGCTGTTTCCCTAAGCCATCTTTAGTACATGGCACCAGGTATTGCCTATGCTTCTTTCCATTTCCATAAGAAGGAGCTACTCATTCTCTGCCATCCTAACCTAAGTGCCTTAAGTGACTTCGTGTTTGGGTTGTACCTTCTTCATACTTGTAGTTCGCAGTAATGTCCTCCCTCTTATCACTCTGGATGCTCTTGGTACTGATAAAGTTGCCAACCAAATTGGTGTCTTGGTGAAGTTTCTGTTCCTTCCCACCATAGACGAGCCAGGACACACAGTCGGAGTTCACCATGGAGAAGGCAAAGGCTGTGTCATATTTCAACTCCACCTCCCCTTCCTTGATGGCTCTGACTGAGGCAGGACCACAGCAGTAGACACCTAGAGGAGGATAGGAGGCAAAGTTATAAGGAACCATTTCACAAGGCTGAGCATATACACAATGACTACAGGAATATCAATAAAGGCAACACTATTGCAACAGATGTAATGATTAACATTGGTGCCAAATGACTGAGGCTAAAACATATTGGGTAGAAGGGACGGCTATAGGATAGAGTACCAGGCCTGAAGTCAGGAAGATTCATCTTTCTGAGTTCAAATCTGGCCTCGGACACTTACTAGCCATATGATATTGGGCAAGTCATTTACCCTTGTTTGCCTCAGTTTTCCTATCTGTGAAATAGGTTGGAGAAAGAAATGGTAAACCATTCTAGTATTTTTGAGAAGAAAACCCCAAATGGGGTCATGAAGAGTTGGATACAACTGAAATGACTGGACAACAACAACCATAAAAAAAATACTGCTTTACTCTTGGTAATTAAGTGGTGGACTATGGATAGGGGATATTAAATACTTCATCAGTCACAGTTGCTGGACTGGTTGGTTTTGCTTAACTTTTTTTCCTATTAAAAGAGAAGGAGATATAGTGAGACTATTAGGAAATAAATATATTATAAAAATCAAAATTCATTAAAACTTTTTTAAAAAAAGAAAGTAAACAAGGCTGGACAGAGAACAGGGACAGTGTTTATCTGGCTGCTTGTAATTATCTTTCCCCTGAAAAACATTACCATTGCTTATCTCTTGAGGAGTGGCATCTAGCAACTGCCAACCTCCATATTTTGAGGGAAGATCTCTTCTCGCCATCCAGCATTCATTCCACACATGGAAATTCCTAAAAGAGAAGCCAAGAAAATCATTGTTAGATTGAGGTAAAAAGAGGTTAAGCTCCCTGCAGGTCCCCAAAACTCTAGGAGGCAATGGGGTCACATAGATAGAGCACTAGACTTGGAATCAAAAGAACTGGATTCAGGTCCTATGCCAGAGACATATTAGCTGTGTGACCCTGGACAAGTCACTTAACCTCTCTGTGCCTCGGTTTCCTCATCTGTAAAATGAGTATAATCACAGCACCTACCTCTCAGGGTTGTTGTAAGGATTAAAATGAAGTATTTGTAAAGTGCTTCACAAACCTTAAAATGTTATAAAAATGCTAGCTATTACTATTGTTGTTGTCATCATCCTATAATTTCAAGCACTGGTTTTAGTAGTGGTGAAATTAGTTCCTTAGTGAAAACCATCACTCACCAATCAGAAAGAAATTTTCCCTTGGAAACTAGAAACATGGGGTTTTCTAGGGTCTTTACTCTTTCAAAAGGGGCTCCTTGTTTCCCAGGTTAAAAAGTTTCTCTTAGACTCCTTTCTGGAATTATTGGCTGGAAATAGGACTTCAGACTCTGAAGATGCTGGGGCCGCAGCCATGGTTGGAGTGTTTTAATAGAGGTTTTTGGGAGATTGCAAAATCTACCCCTGACGCAAAGAGCTTTTAATGAATGAGACATCTAAGTACCTGAATTCTTCCACAAATACCAGGGATGGGATCTGACTATGAGGGATCAGAAGGACCATAAACACAGCCCTGCAAAAAACTGAAGGAAGGCCTTCCACAGAGTTTAAGTGATATTCTTACCATACACTGTCCTTCTTCTTATTCTCCAGGATCCTTCCAGTGTGGTCATAATATGTATCAATAATCAAATTTCCATCTGTATCGTGCCCTGAATCAAAGTTGGTAATAACTCGAGTGGGGATCCCCAGGCACCTCATCACTGTAGAAGGGATAGTAAGAGTCAACAAACAAATTAAATAAACATTTATTAAGTGACTACTGTGTATAGAGGATAAAGTTAGATCTTGGGAGAGATGCAAAGTTTGGATAAGGCACAGTCTGTCCTCATGGAGCTCACAGTCACCAGGGGGTCAAGATACTAACACAGATAATTGTAATATACAATATTACAGAATAAATGCATTTGAGAGCTACAAAACAAGTTGTTTAAAGAAGTATGAGGAGAAGTCATTACCAGCAGGGAAATCAGGGAAGGTTTTATCCTAGTAAAGGCAGCTAGGTGGTTGTTTCAACAATCCAGCTAGCAGCTGCTGTGGGGGTATAAAACCAACAACAGGGCAGAGCCAAGATGGTGACTGGAAAGCAGAGACTTGCCTAGGGATCTCCCCCAGGACCCTCTAAACACCTATAAAAATGGCTCTGAACAAATTCTAGAACTGTAGAACCCACAAAATAGCAGAGGGAAGCAGGGCTCCAGCCCAGAACAGCCTGAATGGTCACTGGGTAAGGTCTACCATGCACGGTGCTGGGAGCAGAGGGCAGCAGAGCCCAGCATGGGCTGCATCCGGACCAACCAGACTGGGAGCTGGGCAGAACAGGCCCTAGCACCCTGAATCAGTGAGCTGTGGCAGTTATCAGACTTCTTAACCCACAAACACCAAAGACAACAGAGAAGGTTAGTGGGAAAAGCTGCGGGGACAGAGTGAAAGGAGTTCGCGGTTCAG
>CM053624.1:156180969-156246641 GCA_028646595.1 Phalanger gymnotis
TATCTTGCACAAAAGTGGCAAGAAATAGCAGTTCTATTGGGAGGGAAGAGGGGGCAGGTGAGGGGGAATGAGTGAATCTTGCTCTCATTGGATTTGACCTGAGGAGGGACTACCATACAAACTCATTTGGGTATCTTACCCCACAGGAAAGAAGGAGGAAGGAGATAAAAAGGGGGGATGATAGAAGGGAGGGCAGATAGGGGGAGGAGGTAATCAAAAGCAAACACTTGAAAAGGGACAGGGTCAAGGGAGAAAACTGGATAAAGGGGGATAGGATAGTAAGGAGCAAAATATAGTTGGTCTTTCACAACATGAGTATTGTGGAAGGGTTTTGCATAATGATACATATGTGGCCTATGTTGAATTGCTTGCCTTCTTAGGGAGAGTGTGTGGGGAGGGAAAAGGGGAGAGAATTTGGAACTCAAAGTTTTAAAAGAAGATGTGCAACTTGACTATCGTGTAAGTTTAATGTGAAGATATATGTAGAACTTATATTGGATTACATGCTGTCTTGTGGGGTAGGGGTGAGGGGAGGGAAGGGGAGAAAATTTGGAACTCAAAAATTTGTGGAATTGAGTGTTGTAAAATAAAATTTTTTAAAAAAGAAAAAAAACCCAACAACAACCAGCACACAGAACACTGCAAAAGCCCAGGATCTTTTGATCTGCTTTACTAAGGAAAGCAACATTAAGGGGTTAACAATCTTACTTTAATCCCACATACACATATATCATTCATTTAGTCCAAGAAAAAAATCCAGCACCCTGAACTTCAGAGCAAATACAATCAAACTACAAATAGACAAAATACAATTCGTAGTTACCAACATCTGAGTTCAGCCAGGGAGCTCAACAATGGCTGGCTCAGAGTCACATGTCACTACTGCTGCAGCTCAGAGCTCCTAAAAAAGAAAGCCAATCTCTGATTTTATATCTTTTTCAGGGTCAAGGGTGAGTCACACATGAGACTCACCCATGTGACCTAAAATGGTCACAATAATTCGACTTCAACCCACGTGGTCTAAGCCTCTGATGTCACAAACATGTCACTCAAACCCATTTAAACTAGGCTTTCCCTTGAGGCAAGGAGGTTGGCAAGGTCTCCTAATTTAATCAAGGAAACAAAGGCTAAACTCTTCAAAGGCACGTGATTGAATTAAGTGCTAAGAGCCCATTTTGATTGCCAATACAGTGGTGTAGTAGATAGAATACTGGGTTTTATAGAAAGACCTGAGTTCAAATCCAACCTCAAATACTGTGTGACCCTGAACAAGTCATTTAGCCTCTGTTTGCCTCAGTTTTCTCAATTGTAAATTTGGGAAAACAGCACTCACCTCCCAAGGTTGTGAGGATCAAATGAGATATAGAAATGCTTTTCTCTTCTCAAAATTCTGAAATTATGGGAAACTCACGGCTCAGGACCAGGGCCCTAAAAGGGTCTTACTTTGTGCTGTATTTTTACCTCCTTTCTCCAGACACTTCTCCAGACACAAAGTGCTTAGTTAGCACAGTGTCTGGCACATAGTTGATGCTACACACACACACACACACATATATAATACATACATATATATGTATATATATATACATATATATATATATATACTTATTCCCTCCCCTCCCCCTCAACTCTAAGCTGTTATGCAAACATCAAGGCTTTAGCTGGAAGAAACAAAATCATTGGTCTCTTAGAAGAGAGGAGAATTGGGCATAGTCTGACATGTATCCTATATTTTGGGAGAACAAATTTCAAGGGGTACTGAGAAAGGATTGATAGGGTCCAATGGACTAAAATCATTTAGGAAAAGTCAGCCCAGAGAGATGAGAAACTCTCAAGAATTATTTTCTGAAGACATAAAGAACAATTTTGATTAGGAAGAAGAAAGGAAGTTGTCTGAAGAGACTGATGTGGCTATTCAAAGCCCTCTCTAACTTATTTAGATTTCAACCAGATTTCAGCCTAGATTTTGTATTCAGAAGGTAGAAGCATGACCTGACTCTGCAAGAAGAATGTTCAGAATGCTAAAGCTCGTAATGAGTTGAAGAAAGCTTAGAATCACAAAAGAAACTTTTTTGTTTGTTTTTTAATGTAGAGGGAATTCTTCCTCCCTCCCTTTTTCCCTCCTTTCTTGTTTTCCTCCCTCCTTCCTCCCTCCCTCCTTCCCTTGCATCATCCATTCCTTCCTTCCTTTCTCCTCCCCTCCCTCCTTCCTTTCTCTCTTTTTCCTTCCTTCCTCCCTCTCTTCCTCCTTCCTTCCTCTCCCTTCCTCCCTTGCATCATCTGTTCTTTCCTCCCTCTCTCCTTCATACCTTTCTTCCTCCCTCCCTCCTTTCCTTCCTCCCTCCCTCCTTTCCTTCCTCCCTCCCTCCTTTCCTTCCTCCCTCCCTTCCTCCTTCCTTCCTTCCTTCCTTCCTTCCTTCCTTCCTTCCTTCCTTCCTTCCTTCCTTCCTTCCTTCCTCCCTTCCCCCCCCCTTCTTTTCCATCTTCCTTCCCCCAAGAACGACTAACTGTCAGGCTGCCTAAGGCTCAGAAAGCACAGGGACAGAAATGATGATGATTGTTAGTGGCAGTCCCTGTAAGTGTCTCCAGCACTTCCAGCTTAGGCAAGATAAGAATACTCAGTCTCACCAACCAAACCAAATCAAAATAAAATCTCATTATAGTCCGGCTCTGAATCCCAGAGAGATGAAAGACTGCTCAAAGTCACAATGGTATTTAAGTGACAGAGGCAGGATTTGAAACCAAATCCTCTAACTCCATAGTTAGATTTTTTTTCCCCCACTGCATCATGCTTAATGAAGACCACACTGGCACTGCTGGTTGTTGTTTTTGGCTAGGCTCATGAAATAGTTAAAGGTAGGGTTCCTTTGCTTTTATCTACAATTTGGCCTGGGTGACTTGCATTGGAAAACTTTCAAAATAAACCATCTGTGGCAAACAGAGAGGAGGAGGAATAAGGAATATGAAGGAAAACATGGGACAGACTGAGGCACGACAGGGCTGAGGTCTTCTGAGACAGCCCTTGGAATGTGTTCTTTAATGCCTTGCTTGTGTGAGCTTTCCCTTACTGGCTCATCTATAGGTACTTTCATTCTGCTCTCCTTGCTTACCCTCCTACTTTTGCTTTTCCAGGCTGGGCCTGGAGACAGGAAGGCCTAAATTCAAATCTAGCCTCAAGACACTTACTAGTAGTGTGAACCTAGGCAAGCAACTTAACCTTAATTTTCTCATCTGTAAACCAGGGCTAATAGACCCAGTCTCCCAGGGTTGTTGTAAGCATCAAATGACATAATAATTATGAAGTGAAATACCTGACACATTGTAGGCGTTATATAAATATTTTTGTTTTTCAGTTGTTTCGGATTCGTTTGCTAGGCAAAGATTCTAGAGTGGATTGTCGTTTCCTTGTCCAGCTCATTTTCCAGAAGAGGGCAAACAGGATTAAGTGACTTGTTTAGGGTCACACAAATAATAAAAACCTGAGACCAAATCTGAGCTCAGATCTTCCCGACTCCAGGCCTGGCACTCTATCCACTGCTTAGTAAAGATACTGGAGTGGTTTGCCATTTCCTTTTCCAGCTCATTTTATAGATGAGGAAACTGAGGCAAATGGGGTTAAGTGACTTGTCCAGGGTCACACAGCTAGTAAGTGTCTGAGGCTGGATTTGAACTCAAATTAGTTGGATGGTAGGTAATAGCCAAAAGTGGATGAGCAGCCCTGGAAAGGGCTGGGCAAACTCTCACACCAGAGGTGCTAATCCTCCCTGAACACCCCATAGAAACCCTCTGAACATAGCAGTGGATCTTAGATTTGGAGTTAGAAGGAAACTTAGAGTGTATCAAGTCTAACCCTCTCATTTACATATGAGGAAACTGAGGCACAGAGAGGTTAAAACATTTGCCCGGGGTCCTACAGCTACTAAGTGCTCGAAGTGGAATTTGAACCCAGGTCCTCTTAACTCCAAGGCCACTATGATCATTTTAGGCATAAGACCAATGTTGCTTTAAAGAAATATTTTTATCTTCTCAGCAATACAAGGTTCAAAGACAGCTCCAAAAGACTCATGATGGAAAGAGGTATTCACATCCAGAGAAAGAATCATGGAGTCTGAATGCAGATTGAAGCATACTATTTGCTCTTTTTTTTCTCTTCTTTTTTGGTTTTGTTTCTTCTTTCTCATGGTTCATTCCATTGGACATAATTCTTCTTTACTACTTGACTATTGTGTAAATAAGTTTAATGCGAATGTAGAAGATATATCTAATTCCATGCGGGGGAGGGGGGAGGGCGGGAGGGGGGAGGAGGAGAAAATTTGGAACTCAAAAACTTGTGGAACTGAATGCTGTAAATCAAAAATAAATATTTTTAGCTAGTGCTGAGCAAGTCCTTCATATTTTTTTTTAATACTGTATTGTACAAGTCTCCACTAAGCTAGCTCCCGTGGGGGTAGGCGGGGCGGGACACAGACAGCCTGAGGTAGTAGTGAAATTATCCATTCTTAGCAGTCAGATCATCTGCCCTTGAACCCAACTGGAGTGAGAGGAAAAATGGCAACAAAGAGAAACAACGAGCGCGGCAGCAGGTCTGGGCAGAACGAAAGAAACAAGGTGGGCGGGGAAGAGTCACCATAGCCTAGAGGTGTGTAAGCAGGCGTAGGAGATGCGGGGCGGAGCCAAGGAGGGGATGCTGGAGGGCTGGAAATGAAGCCAATCAAGGTGCGCGTAGAGCCCCGAAGTCCTTGCGGGGCAACAGGAGCCCCGAGATCCTTGCAGAGCAAGAGGAGGGCGGCTTCCCAGAATCCAGTGGGGAAACGTTTGGGAAGGGTAAAGTCAGACGGATGCATGAGACACTCATCACCTAGAAAATGCGCCCGATCTGGAAAAGTCGGTCAGTTAACAGCACTGATCTCAGACCTGATACACGCAGGCCACTGTATTCCTCTTGATTCAGACACATTTTGGGGGAAAGCGAAAAGACGACCTCCTGAGAGTTCTTCATGCTAATTTATGAATGGCCGCTTGATACCAGTGATGGTATCGGCATCTATTTAATGTTCTTAGTGGATATAATCTGTACTGGCCATAGGTCTAGGAGGTTTTGTGTTGTCAGAGCAAATAGGTGTCATGGGAAGATGGCTGGATTTAGAATCAGAGGTTATTATAATAAGCTAGTGTTTATGTGACATTTTAAGGTTTACAAGGTGCTTCATAAATATGATTTCATTTTATCAAGACAACCCTAAGAGGTACGTGCTATTTACAGACGAGGAAACTGAAATAGAGGTTAAATGACGGACCCAAGGCCACACAATTTTTAAGTGCTGAGGCAGGATTTGAACTCAGGTCTTTCTGATTCCAGGAGCAGCAGTCCATCCACTAACTGTCTTCTGCAGAGCCTCTCTGCACCTGAGTTTTCTTCATTTGTTTAGTGGAGATAATAGCAGTTATATTATGACATAAGGCTTTTCCGGAGGAAAGTTATATACATGTGAGCTATTGTTATGTTTGTGGCTGTTGTCCATGCTAAATTATTTCTGATCTTACCCCTATCATAGAATCCAACCTGGAAGAGACTTTAGAGATTATCAAGATTAACTCACTAAATTTACAGATTAGGGAACTGAGACACAGAAAAGGAATTCGAACCTAGGTTCTCTGACTCCAGATATCGTACTTTTATTGCTATACCTCTTTCATTGTTCCACTTCCCTGATCAAGAGTCTGCTATGGCCCCCAAATGATTCAAATCTGAACACATCACCAAGCCTAAATAAACTACACCTCAAGTATGGAGAAACGGAGTTGAAATTTAAATCTATCAAGGCAGCTACATGGCATAGTGGGTAGAGTGTTAAAGCTGTAGTGAGAGAGATCTGAGTTCAAATGCAGCCTCAGACACTTACTAGGTGTGTGACCCTGGGCAAGTCACTTAAGTGCTGTAAACTCAGTTTACTCATCTGTAAAATGGGGATAATAGCACTTGCTTCATGTTGTGAGGATCAGATGAGATAATTACTTTGTAAACCTTAAAGAGCTCTATAAATGTTAGTTATTATTCTTTTTAGAAGATGCTAAGGTATCCTTAGTTGTCAAATTTCTTTTAAAGCTTTCTCTAGCATGTTATAGTGGAAAGACAATTGGACTTTGATTCAGAAGACTTAGGTTCTAAGACTGGATTTGCAGCTTACTAGCTGCATGACCTTGGAGAATTCTAATGAAGGAGGGTGGATGAATAGCCTCTGAGGTCCCTTATAACTCTAAACCTATGATTCTATGATGGCTCTGAATCTCATTTTCCTTATCAGTAAAATAGGGATATTGTTATTTCTACTACTTACCTCTAGAGGGTTGTTTTGAGGATCAAATGAAATAATATTTGTAAAATTCTTGATTAAACCCTTGAGGGTTTACAAATGTAAGTTATTATCATAATTATCCATCTTTTAGGAAATAATTAACCTCTGTAATTCCTTCAAAAGGGTTTTACGTTTATAGAAAAATAAGATTGCCTGGCAAGTAAGCTTTATGTCATGGTATGGTAGAAAAAATGCTGCCTTTTGAAGACTGGTTCTGGTACTACTTTTGTGACCTTGGGTAATTCACATGACCTACTGAGCCTCAGTTTCATTATCTGTAAAGTGGGGTGATGTTGATACTTTCAATATAGGGCTATGTGAAGAAGGAACTTTGTAAACCATAGAGCATCATATATATATATACATATATATGTGTGTGTATATATATATATATATATATGTATATATGCTTTGTGATAGCATAACTGCCAGACCATAAGTTAAGGTGCACCATAATCCATCTGGTGTCAGTGATTAGAATTTTAGGTATAACCCTTGAAGAGGAATAATAGATCTGTAGGGGGCTTGCTTAGACAATCCAGTTCTATTGAAGAGGTGGTAAATGTGATGTCTCTCTGGGAAGAGGCAGAGGAGATATATTGAGAAATTCAGGTGATATAAAACTGAAAGATAGCAGTAATTTTTTTTAAAAGAAATGGCATGTGCTGTAAAAAATGATGATTACAATGAACACAGAGAATCATGGGAAAGCTTATATGAACTGACGCAAAGTCAAGTAAGCAGAGCCAAGAAATCAATATAAATGTAAAATATCAATGTAAATTAAAAGAACAACCACCGCAAAACAAGGGAAAGGGATTGTTTTTAGAAAACCATGAAGAATAAGCTCAGCCCTGAAGAAGAGATGTGAGAAGATACCTCCCTTCTTCCCATCTGTAGAGGTGGTAGCTGGGCACAGGGGTGGGGAGGAACAGAGTCCACAGGCATGGAACATTGTATAGATTGTTGGGTTTTTTTCAATGTATCAGTTGGTTTTGTTTAATTTTTTCTTGCCTTCCTCTTTTCTTCCCTCCTTCCCTTCCTTCTTTCCTTTCTTCCTTCCTTCCTTCCTTTTTCTCTTTTTAAAAAAATCTTTGTTATAAAGGATGTCTCTCTAGGAAGAGAGGGGAAGGGGAAGCCCTAACAAAAGTCCCATCTTCTGCATGAAGCCTTTCCCAACTCCTCTTAATTCTAATGCTTTCCCTCTCTTTATTGTTTCCTGTTTATCCTATATATAGCTTGTGTGTATATATTTGTTTGCTTGTTGCCTCTCTCGGATTGTAATCTCCTTTCTGGACATGGACTGTCTTTCCTCTTTTTTTCCTAATACTCAGAGTTTAGTGCAGTTCTTGGTAGGTGCTTAGTAAACATTTATTGATTGGGTTTTCCTTGGCAAGGATACTGGAGTGGTTTGCTATGTCCTTCTCCAGCTCATTTGACAGATGAGGAAACTGAGGCAAACAGGGTTAAGTGACTTGCCCAGGGTCACACAGCTAGGCCACATTTGAACTCAGGTCTTCCCAACTCCAGGCCCAGAGCTTTATCCATTGCTCCATGCGTTTCAGTGAGTTAGACTCAATCTCCAACACTCTCTTACTCTTCCTTTCATCACAGATCCAAACTTTCCACCACTGTCCACAATCTCCCCTTCACCAATCCCAGACAATCTCCAACCACTCACTCAACATGCCCTAGGTAGGAGGCCGCCTTCGGATGCTGCTAAATAGATCTGTGACATCTCAGGCGCCTGCATCACCTTGAAGCTTTCTGACACCTGGGCACCAAATACTGTCAGAGCATAGAATAGATGCTCAATAAATACTTGTTCAATTGAATTGCCCTTCACTGTGAGCTGCTTTGTGTAGACTTTCAGTCCTTGTGCTTGTAGAGACAAGGCTGAAGGGCTGTCATGTGATTCATAACTTAACCTTCCACACTGGATGGATATAATAATAACTCAATTTATATAGGCTTTAAGGTTTGCAAAAATGCTCTCCGTGAAATAACCCTATGAAGTAGGGGTTGCAATGGGGAAACTTAGGCTCAGAAAGGTTAAGTGATTTATCCATGGCCACACAGCCTGTAAGCATCATCACCAGGATCTGAATTCAGGTGTCTCTTGACTCTCTCAGTCCAACACTGTCAAAACATCTGTTCAAAGATGACTTTCAGAAGTCATCCAGGTCATGACACTTAACCTCTCAGTGCTCTGGGTAGCTCTCAGAAAATGTTAAGTTGTGGAGAAGGTGCTGATGTTCCTTGGGAAAAGGAGTTTTGTATACCAGTAAAATCACAGCCCCTCTCTGCCTCCTCTTCCCCTCCTCACCATCTCCTTTTCCTTCCTCCTCCATTTCAATGGAGTGATTCCCCTAGATTTCTAAATGATAATTATCTGGATGCATTCACATTTTCTTATAGTTTAATTATTATTATTATTATTATATCTTCTATTTTATTATATATACAAGGCAGCTAGGTCATAGAGTGGCTAGAACTCTAGGCCTGGAGTCAGGAAGACCTGAGTTCAAATCTGACCTAGCTGTGTGACCCTGGGCAAGTCACTTAACCCTGTTTGCCTCAGTTTCCTCATCTGTCAAATGAGCTGGAGAACGAAATGGCAAACCAGTCCAGTATCTTTGTCAAGAAACCCCAAAAGGAGCATAAATAGTTGGGCATGACTGAAATGATCTGAACAAATTTTACTATATGGGTATCCTTCATTTGACTTGATATACAGAATTTTAAAGGCCAAATTAACAAAGTATCAAACAAATTCAATTGCTAAAACCAGAAGACACAAATTTATGGAAATTTCAGGCTGGAATATACGTTAGATGACAGCCTTTAGTGTAGTGATGTCATAGCCTAGTTTTCTTATCCAATGCAAACACTCGAATCCCTCGGGGAAGGGTGAACAAAGAACTAGAACTGCAAACATGGAATCCAGTGACTCTCAAGGATTAGAGAAATCCCTGTGTGTGTCTATGAATGGGTGGCACCTACAGAGAAATCCCTACATCTCTGGGTAGAGGCAATGAGGTGATGCAGTGTATAGACTAGTGCTGAGCCCGGAGTCAGGAAGATTCATCTTCCTGAGTTAAAATCTGGCCTCTGACTTACTGGCTGTGTGATACTGGGCAAGTCACTTAACCCTGTTTGCCTCAGTTTCCTCATCTGTCAAATGAGCTGGAAAAGAAAATGGCAAACCACTCTGGTATGTTTGCCAAGAAAACCCCGAATGGGGTCATGAAGAGTTGGATAGAAAGTAACACAACAACAAAGGGTAGGTGGAGGAGAGGTGAAATAAAACAAACAAAATAAACAACAACCCACAGTTTTATAGCGCTTTGGGGTTTGCAAAACATTTTCCTTACTAATGAAATTGAGCTTGGGAGAAGAAATGACTTGCTCATGGTTCCACATCTAATAATTGAGGATTAAGATGGCACCCACTTGATTCCAAACTCAAATCACTATAGATTAGTCCACTCTTTGTTGTTGTTTAGTCATTTCCAGCTCTAGGCCTAGCATTCCACCCACTGAACCACTTAGCTGCCCTAAAAAGAGTGAATGTAGCCCAGTAACTATGGCTTCTCTTACCTATGAACTGTGAGTCATACATTATAATTTTTTTGTTGTTTAGTTGTTTTCAGTTGTGTCCAAATCTTTATGACTCCATTTGGAGTTCTCTTGGCAGAAGTTCTGGAGTGGTTTGCCATTTCCTTTGCCAGCTCTTTTACAGATGAGGAATATGACAACAATGCCCGGGGTATAACAACACTGTGGCTAACAGCTGCTGTAGGAGTATGAGACCAGCAACAAGAGAAATCAGCCTTAAGGAGTTAACAAAGATTTAAACTTAGATCTTCCAGACTCCAGGCCTGGCACTCTATTCACTGCATCACCCATCTGTCGCCTAGCTTTTTATATAGTAGATACTTAATGCTTATCAAATTCAATTGAACAGAATTGAAATAATGGAAGGAACTGACATATTCGGACAAAAGTAGGCAAGCAGGACTGAAAACTATCTTTAGATATTAGGACTGTGATATATAGGGGGATTAAACTTACTTTGTATAATTCCATAGGATAGAAGTAGAACCAATGGGTAGAAATGTTATTAAGGTGGTAGACTAAAGAAACACCATAGATATAGCATATTTATATTTTAACAAGGTGCTTGACAAAATCTTTCATAGTATCCTTACAGACAAGATAGAAAAATATGTTAGGTGGGTTCAGAACTAGTTGAACACCCAAACTCACAGAGTAGGAATTAACGAATAAAGCAAATCTAAAGAGAGGTGATTAAAACGAAAGGAGGTGTGTAGTGAAGTACCACAAAGTTTTATCCTTAATCTTACTCTACCCAACATATCTGTTACTTTTATGAAGGTATAGAAGACTTGCTTGTTAAATTTTCAGACGACAGGAAGCCAGGAGGGAAATAGAATATGTTGAATGATAGAAGCCAGATCCAATAATATCTTAACAGGCTGGATCAGATAAGAGCTAATTTAATAGCTCTTGAACTTGGTGTCAGACAATTAGTTGCACAGTTGTGAGGAATATATGTCAAGGTGTGATATGGTTGATATGAAGCCGCAAATGTAACTTTTCCCCATCTTTCCCACTCTGGTTCTGAAAATAGAAATCACATCATGACTACCTGGCCTGAGTTCTCCTGTGTGTTCTTTTCCCTTAACAGAATGTAAGCTACTTGAGGGCAGAGATATTTGTATCCCCAGCACTTGATACAGTGCCTGGCAGATAGTAAGTGATTAATATATTTTTGTTGTTCATTCATTAATTGACTAAAAAAAACCCTCCTAATACTAGCCTAATTTTATGATTAAAACGTGGAACCACAATTGGATAAAATACTCCAGAAATGAGGCATGGGATCAGTTCTAGTGCCACATTTTAGTTATCAGGGACAATGACAAGTGGAAACAAGTCCAAAAGGGTGACTGGGGTGGTGATAAAAATATAAACTATGCCCTATGAAGACCGGCTGAAAAAATGGAAGAGTGGGAGCTTAGAGAAAGGAAGGGAATGTGCATTTATGTGGCACCTACTACATACTAGGCATTGTGCTAAGCACTTTCTAATTATTATCTCACTTGACACTCAACAACAACCCTGGGACGTAGATGCTGTTATTATTCTTGTTTGACAGTTGGAGAAACTAAGGCAAATGGAGGTTAAGTGACTTATTCAAGGTCACACAGCTAGTGTCTGACACTGGATTTGAAATCAGGTCTTTCTGATTCTAGGTAGCTTGGCCTGGAATCAGGAGGTCCTGAGTTCAGATAAGACACTTATTAGCTCTATGACCCTAGGCGAATCACTTAATCCCATTTGCCTCAGTTTCCTCATCTGTAAAAAGAGCTGGAGAAGGAAATGCAAACCATTCCAGCATCTCTGCCAAGAAAACCTCAAATGGGGTCACAAAGAGTCGGACGTGACTGAAAGAAAAACCATTATTGAACAACAAATGAAACTTATGGAATAGGCATTAGATTAATTTATTAGCTCCTGAAGGACAAAACTAGAATTTAATTATGGAAGTTATTGGAAGAGAGATTTCTTTCAATTTGAGGAAAAACTTCCAGCAGTTAGCAAAAACAGTGTGGGTTTCTTTAGACAGATGATGATTTCCCTATCACTATATAATTTGTGGCACAGATAGCATGACCCCTGTTGGGGTTAGACTCTGAGGTCTTTCCAAGTTCTATGATTCTGAAAGTTACAATGAGACAGAATTTGGTTTTTTTCCTTTCAAATTTGTTGTTGTTGTTTCAGTCATGTCTGACTCTTGGTGACCCCATTTGGGGTTTTCTTGGCAAAGATCCTAGACTGGTTTGCCATTTCCTTCTCCAGTTCATTTTGCAGATGAGGAAACAGAGGCAAACAGGGTTAAGTGATTTGCCCAGGGTCACACAGCTGGAAGTGTCTGAGGCTGGATTTGAACTCAAGAAGATGAGCTTTTTTGACTTTAGGCCTGTCACTCTGTGCACTATGGCGCCACCTAGCTGCCCCCTCCTCTCAAATAGAGATGTCTATGAATAGGATGGGCTACCTCATAAGGTAATGATACTCTGTCACTGAAAATGTTAAAATAGAAGAGAGAGAAATATTTATTAGGAATGTTTATAGGACTTAGAGCTGGAAGGACCTTAGAACACAACTCTCTCATAGTACAGATAAGGAAGCTGAAGCCCCGAGGGGGAAAATTACCTACCCAAGGTCACATAGAGAGTACATATTAGAAGAGATTCCTGTTATGGGTGGAAAGTTGAACTAGTTGGCCTACTGGGAGACAGCATGGCACAGTAGAAAGAATGCTGGGTTTGAATTCTCAAGATCTAAGAATGATTATCTCACTGCTCATCTCC
This sequence comes from Phalanger gymnotis, assembly GCA_028646595.1. NCBI lineage: Eukaryota > Metazoa > Chordata > Mammalia > Diprotodontia > Phalangeridae > Phalanger > Phalanger gymnotis. The sequence continues at coordinate 156,193,727 of CM053624.1, forward strand.
TCCCTGGCTTCCTGCTAATTCACTCAGAAGTCAAGACATCATCACCCATGACATCATTGGTCCTCTTTGAAAATGAAGGATGACAACAACTATAATAGTGGAAGCTAAAACCTCACCAAGATGCCTCTCCTGATCCCCTTTAAGGCTACTGCCTTCCCTCTATTAATGGTCTGCCATTTATCCTGAACATATTTTTTGTTTGTTTGCCTTTTTTGTATCCCTATTGCTTAGCCAAATGCTTGGTCTACAGTAGACAATACATGTTTATTGATTAACTGAAGATCCCCAAACCAATGAAATTACATTTCTAGTCCAAAAATAAAATGAGAGTGCTAGACTAGGTAACCTCTAAAGGATCCATCTAGCTTTAAATCTGATTGTACTCAACTGTACTTGGGTGGCAGCGGCAGGGATGGGTCTCTTCTACTCCAAAGGGCTAAAATTGAGTCTGTCCCATCATGCCCCCCTTTTCTGAGCCTCTATGAAAAAAATATTTTTTAAACTAGACCTTTGATTTCATCTATGTAGGAACTAAACATGAGGATTTCCTTTACAAGTTCAGATCTTCTCTACAAGAAGAGGATCTTCTCTACAATTTACGGTCTGAGAAAATTGTGTAGGTCACCGAGAGGTTATAACTTGCTGGGAATTTCTCAGCCAGTATGTGTCAGAGGCCCATAGGATTTGGATGTGGGCCTTCCTACCTCTGAGGCAAACTCTATTTCTTACGTCATGCAGTTGCGCTCTCTCTCTCTGTGTCTTGTCTCTTTCTCCCCTATATGTATATATTAGATATGTTTTCTATATATGTAACATATATACACACATGTATGTATATGCACATATGTAAATGTATATACGTGTAGATATAGATATAACTTGACAGTCTTATTAGGGAATGCTGGAGTTTGATTGGAGTGTAGACAAAGCCAGGCCATGTGGGATACAAAACTCTTTTGCCTCCCAGGTTTATCCTCATAAGCATTTTAATTGGACTATAAAATTTGCATAATTTTCCCTCACTGACACCACCCACCTCTCATCAGTCAGGCTCAGACACCCATTTTCTTAAATCCACACCCAGCCAGGTTGGTTCCCTCTCTAGTCTGCCCCTGGGTGTGAGATTACCTCCTTTACTTTCGATGAGGCGGGCCTTGTCAACTTACCAGTCAGTCTTCTGCGTGATTCATATTATCCAATTCATTAAACTCTCACCTCAATGATTTAGGGGATTAATTGTGCCATTTTTCTTATCTGCCATTCTGAGGGTTCCCTCTATTTTCCAAGTCCAAGGTATTCAGATGGGGTTAGGAACTGTCTCTTCTTCTCCTAAGTAGTAGGCTTGAGACTTCCCCATCGCTGACCCTGGTAAAGCCACTCCCTGTGGATGAGGTCAGCACTATCCTTATGGATCTGGGCTTTTTTCTGGGATTTAGCGGGGTAGGGAGTCCGTATTTTCCTGCTGGCAGGGGCAGAGTGGGGAGCTGACCTTGAAAGGACAGAAGCCTTAACATAGTTAAGCCACAGGAAAGAAAAGGAAAGAAGGAGACAGTTGACCAGGGAGCCCCATGCTTTGGACTGTCAGGAAAGAAGGATGCAGTCATGGATTGACAATGAAAAGACTTAATGTAGAGCCCTAGATCTGCCATTCTCTACCCCTGAGACTTATAACCGATCTGGACCTCAGTCTCTTTATGTGTAAGATGAGGATAATCATACCTGCCCTATCTACCTTATGGGGTTGTTGTAAGGAAAAATGGAAAGAGTGCTAAACTTGGAGTCATAGTGCCTGAATTTGAATCACAGCCTTGCCACTTACTGCCTTGTGTGACCTTAAGCAAGCTATTTAACCTCTCCAGGCCTCAGTTTTCCCACTTGTGAAATGGATCTTAGATTAGATCAGTGGTGCCAAACTCAAATAGAAACAGGGTGGAGGGGTGCTACTAATGCATACGTAAGGATCCCTGCTGGCTGCATATTGACTTACTTTTGAAATGTAATATTATCTATGTTTTATTGTAATTCTGTTTATCTTGTTAATTATTTCCCAATTATATTTTAATCTGGTTAAGTATGCATTCTGGCCTAGATGTCCAAGTTTCCTTCCAACTCTAGATCTTATTATCCCAAATATTTTGCTCTTTTTTTAGTCTGGATTTTGACAGGGAAGATTTACCATCTCAAAATATATTAATTTGTGTGCTGACCTGGCTAAACTGAGTCTTGGCGATAGAGAGAGCCAAGGGTTCTTGATGTATCTGCACTTGTTCTTTTCTCAGACAGCCAGAGAAATAGTTTCCTGGCTGAGCCCAAGATCAGAGACGTGGGCAGAGAGCCTGTGTTGCTATTAACCACTAAGGGGATTGATAGCAGTGGGGAAGGCAGCCAAAGACGACAGGTGACTGTGGATAGTGTGAGGTAGGAAGATTTCTCAGTCTTAGAGACAGAAGATCTTTGTGTATGACTTACTTCATTCTCCATCCTCCCTCAAGATTCTGACCCACCTTCATCTCTTTAGCTGTTACTGTTGTTTGTCCTTTGTTCTCGAAGAAGACCAGGATGTCAGGGAGGTGACGCCATTACTTGCAAGTGAATTGGATTTAAGTGAGGCAGGACTATGCAAAATCACCAGCCTCACTCTCTCCCCCAGAACCATCTTAGTCTTTTGGCCAGATATGGATCAGGACAACTGGAAATGGTCCCAGATGCAGTGGGAGACCTTGGCCTTTTTAAGCTAAGGTCTTTCCCAGGTCTCAGTTGCACTATGTCATGGAAAAAGGACCGAACTTAAGGGTCAGAACATTTGGCTGTTTTAGTCCTAGTTTTGGCACTTACTAGATGTACAACCATGAACTCTATCTCTGAGTCTCGGTTCATCGTTTGTCAAATGGGAATGATACTTGTGTTGAAATCTCACAGAATTGTTACAAGGAAATCACTTGGTGAACCATAATGTTCTTAATAAATGTGAGCTATGATTACAACTTCCTTTTTTCTATTTCTTTTTTTGTTGCTTATTCTTTTTTCTATCCCACAACCCATTTCTTCTTGCCTTCTTTGCAGGGGATGGAATGGCAGGCCTAAAGTCAGAAAGACTCATCTTCCTGAGTTCAAATATGGCCCTAGACACTTACTAGCTCTGTGGCCCTGGGCAAGTCGCTTAACCCTGTTTGCCTCAGTTTCCTCATCTGAAAAATTATCTGGAGAAGGAAATGGCAAACCACTCCAGTATCTTTGCTAAGAAAACTCCAAATGGGGCCATGAAGAGATGTGACTGAAATGACTGAACAACAACAAAAATCGTCACCTCTTTCTTGATAAATATTTTTTCTAGACCTCCTTTCTGCTAATGTAATATGTCTTCACCCATCAAGTTTACCCCTCACTATATCACTCTCAAAAATTGCAGCATAGAGCTGCAAAGGACCTTAAAGGCTATCTGGTCTAATCCCCTTAATTTGAAGGTGGGAAAACTGAGGCCCAGAGAGGTAATCAGTTTGCTGAATGGTCACCTAGGGAATATATTGCAGAGACAGGATTTGACTCTAGGTCTAGTATTTTCTTCCAGTGCATCAAGCTAAACACCATTTCTCCTTCAAAACTGACCTTTGAAATTGGTTCATGCATTTGAAGGCTAAGCGCAAAGAGAGCATTTCATATGTAAATACGTCGGTGAGTGAAAACTGATGATATTTGCAGAGACGTAAGTAGCAGTTTTGGTGTGTGGGACAAGCTGCCCTCTTTATAATTCACAATGTGAAAATAATATAAAAAGCAATGAAGACAAATTTAGTGACTGGGAGGGGGAATTAATTATTATGTGTTACCTATGGGTATTACTAATAATGAGGAGTTTCTTATTTTAACTAATTATTCTTGCTATCTAAGTGATGAACTCAGTTGTTTCTATGTATCCAGAACAATAAGTAATTAATAAATGCTCTAATTATCAATCTATGATGCTGAAAGAATAAACGAGCTATCAACAAGCAAATGTAACAAGATTTTAAATTGCCATCTCTTCAAATCATTATTTATTTCAAAATTTCGGCACCCTAGATAAAGCTCTAACCACCTACCCTAGTTATGGTTCTGGATGTTGGTTAATGTGAATGCACTGTAGGATAGTGGAGTGAGCAGTGGATTTAGAGCCAGAGGGCCAGGATTCAAATCTAGACCTTGCTACTTACTAGTTGTGTGACCTTACATAAGTGGAACTTCAGTTTTTGCAACAGTACCATGAAGATTGCCGAAAGCCCTTTCTAGCTCTAAATCCTAAAATCCTATGGATGAAGCCAAAATGGAAACAGTTTGGAAGTTATTTAAATAATCACACTTCCTAATATTTTCTTTTTTTCTAATATTTTCAAAGCAGAGTGAATGATGACCCCGGTCTCTTCTACTTCCAAACTGCTTACCTGTGCACATCACAGCTGCAAAGACCCAGCACTGTCCATATTTCACAGGCTGGCCCCCTGTGGCATACCACTGCTTCAAGATGGCCACACTACCATTCCATTCAGAGGGGCTGATTCCATCATCGTAGCCCTCGCTCCATTTCCCATTGAGTACACCACTGTCATCATTGCTGTTGATCTACAAGAAAGGCATGTTTTGAAGTATTGATTTTCTTTTTATTAAAGCTTTTATCGATGCATCTCTGTCCCATTCTCTCTCTCTCTCTCTCTCTCTCTCTCTCTCTCTCTGTCATTTACTAAAAATCTCCCCCACCTCCAAACCTGTCCTTGTATCAAAAAATATAGTTAAGTAAAAACAATCACAGAATCAGAAAATCGTAAAGAATTCTCACTATAACATACCCCAAACAGAAGCATCTGGCCTCTGTTTGAAGATCTCCAAAGAAGCCGCCCCCTCTCAAAATAAGTCATTCCACATTTGAACAGCTAACATTTTCCCGTCTCTGCAATTTCCACTCCCACTCCTCCTGGTTCTGTCCTTGGGAGACATATAGAACTTGGCCAATCTCTCCTCCACATGACAAACCTTTGAATATTTGAACACAGTCATCACAGCCCCTATTGTCTTCTCTGAGCTAAACATGCCCGTTTCTTCAGATGATCCTCATGTCATGAATTGAGTCTGTCCTTTTCTAGAAAGTCTCTAGCTTATCAATGAACTTCTTAAACCATGGTGCCCAAAACTGAACATAGTATTCCTGATGACATATGACAAGGGCAAGATTGTTATTCAGATATGTGTGTGTCTATACAGACATATACGTATACACAATGCATATGCTTGTATATATGTATATGTATCTAATAATGTATGTATCTAATATGTATCTAATAATATATGTATATGTATCTAATAATAATATGTATATACACTTGTATATGTGTCTATATTTGTGTATATCTATATACCTGTATCTATGTATATCTATAGAGACACATATCTATAGATAAAGAGATATCTCTAGCTCTTTGTATATTTCTATAGAGAGAGAGACATAGGTATATATATAGACATATATCTATGGAGCTAGAGATATCTCTATATCTAGGTATAGATATGGATATCTCTATGTCTATATCTATCTATCTATCTATCCATCTATCATCTATCTATCCCCCTCTTAATGAAATCTAAGATTGCATGAGCTTTTTGTACTGCCACATCACACTGATGGCTTGTATTGGGATTATGGTCCACTAAAATCCCCAGATTCTTTTCAGAACAACTGCCTTCTATACATGCCTTCTCAAACAAACATGTTTGCTATATCTGACAATATAAGCTTCATTCTGTACCTGTACTCTACCAGTTCTCTATAGAGAGGAAGGAGATCTACTTTATCACCAATTCTCTGGTAGAAACATTCTTTTTTCTCTTTATTGGTGCATCTTGTTTTTATAATTTTTTTATAAATTATTCCTGTATATACCCAACTCCCATGAGACCCAGAATGAAGACTTCCCCATGTAACAAGGGAAAACAATTAGGCAAAAACAATTGATAAGGCAACAGTATTTGAAAGCATATGCAACATTCTGTACACAGTCTCCCACCTCTCCTAGGAAACAGGAGAAGACATATCCTCATCTCCTCTCTAGGCCAGGATTGGTCGTTATACATTTACCCTGCTAAATTGATCATTACAATTATTTAACTTTCTAAGAGGCATTACTCTCCAAGAAGATGGGGTTTAAAACCTGACTAGGTTGTGTGACTTTGTCTCTTCTGGAGGACTTCCTTGTTATGTTAAAGGTTCCTTTGTTAATTAATTAATTCCTTTGTTAATTAATTAATTGGTCTTATTTCCTATTTTTTTTCCTCCATCTCTTAGCAGGTTTGACATTTGACTGTTTTTCATTTTTTAATACTTCAGTACAAATGAAATTTAGAAAGCACAAGGCAATTTCCTAGCTCTCTGAGCTCAACTTCTCTCAAAGGATAAAATTCAGAACTAATGGGAATGAGGGTCTATACCAGAGGTTCTGGAGCTGGAATTCTTTAGTTGAGAAGATCTATTACCTATGTTCCCTCTTGAATCTCAACTAAAAGGGCTTCTTCCAGGAGCACTGAGTCCTCCCCCTGCCTTCTTCCCCAGACATTTCTAAAACAGTATACGGTCAGCTCTTGTCGAGTCAGAACCTTCTCTCACCATGGCACTGACAACTCTGCTGATGTACACGGAGCTCCCCCTCAGTGCGCAGTCCATGGCTGGATCAACTTGAAAATTCAAGCTCTTGTCCAAGAGCTTCAGACAAATGTCTAAGATATTTTCTTCAAACTGCAATGGGAGGGATTTAGAGATTAGTTCGGGAAGCCATGAGAAAGATGTATCTGTGTCACATATGTACACATATGACTATATCTCTATGTATTCCTGCCTTCCCTCAACTTCCATTTGTTGGCACCTTGCTCCCCCAATTACTTTGTTCTTAGTATACATTTTGTATTTGTATTAGTATATGTTTCCCTTCACTTGCCTTGCCTTTTCTTGCTTTCCCTTCCCCTCCTTTCCTTTCCCTTGCAAACAGGCTATTTCCCCACTAATAGAATGTAAAGTTCTAGATAGCAGAGACTGTTCAGCTTGTTTCAGTATCCCCAATGCCTAGCCCAGTATCTGGCATCTAGTACAGCTTAATAAAAGTTTGTTGTATGAATAGTCAGTTCACATGGAGATGATCTAATTGGTTGATTACTGGGGGGCAAGTTTTTTTTTTGCCTTCTCCCAGACACTTCTTTGCTCTTCCCCCTGCCTTGATTTGGGATGTATCCAGTAAATACAAACCAATTTTAATATTTGCCCACTTGGTTGATTTAATAGTAGCCCTTGTTAGGGAGAAAAAAACACTTAATGCATACATAAGTGGACACATTTATAAAATTTCCTGAGGTTTTGGATGATGTTTGTCACCTTTGTTTCTGTTAAGATGGATAATGTCATTGTGGGACAATCAGTGAAAACAATTATTAAACCCTTTCTATGCGCAAGACAATGGCACTGGGCGGCACTAAGATGATCTGTCAGAACTTCTTTCATTCATGTAGTTTACAGACTAGTTGAGGAGATAGCACCGATATGCCAATAACTATTAAACACATTTGAATAAGTTCTTAGGAGAAAAGTATATAAAAATATTATGGGAAAGGCATGGACAGAGATTATTTCTGGCTGGGGATCAGAATGGGAGGAAGATCAAGGCAGGCTTCAGGAAGAGGTGGCATCTGCAGTGGTTGTTGAAGGGGGGGAAAGATTTCACTAAGTAGAGAGGAGTGGGGAGAATATTCTAGGTAAAGCATAGTCAAAGGCATGGAATAGAGCAAAGGGTGGGACGAGTCTTTGGAAGAGTAAATAGACCAGTTTGGTTTGGCCAGAGGGTAGCGTATATGAAAGGGAGTAGTGTGAGATAACACTGGCATCAGATTGTGAAGAGCCTCAAATGACTTGTTTTTGATTTACAGCTCATGTTCTTTCCAGCTCATTTGATTATGGAAAAAGCAATTTTGAGGTTTGGCTTCCACTTCTCATCTGTTCATTCACTTCTCCTCCATCTCCTGGTCCTGAGGGGTCCAGGGTGTGGCAGTCAGAGGCAGTTGCTTGGCAGTAGCAGTCATGGGTTGTGGGGCTAAGAGAAGTATCTCTACCACAGCACCACATAATGGAGGCTTGTGTGTTTGGCCTGTGATGGGATTTATGTGAGAGACGATTCATTTGGACCCTTATTCTATACCAATCAGTGTTAATCAGTTTCATATGATTCCATGGGGATAGTCATTGTAAGTTCTGTACATTAGGCCCCAGAGCTGTGAACTGCAGATTGTAAGTTCATTTACTTAATCATAGGAAGCTAACTGGAGGACCTCCACCCTTGTTTTGCCTTGTTATGTTGACCAAGCCCAGTGTGGCCAAGTGATTCAGTGACATGGAAAGTCCCCCGACTTATTTTTGTACCTCCGGACCACTCACTCTTGTCCAACATGAGCAGGTGACCATCTTATGGCCACTTAGTCAGTTCAGATGCCCCATGATTCACGCAACCTGAGGACCTCCCCCGCCCTGCTGACATACCATTTTTTTTGGCTGATATGTAATTTTGGCTCTTGAAGCAAGATCTGTCAACCAATGGGATTCTGTATTTTGCATAGCCACTCTACAGTGTTCAGCTATCAAACCTGGTGTCAAGTTTTATAAAAATAAGGTCCTGAAGGATGGAGACATCTCAAATCGTGAGGAAGATCTGACATTCATTTCATTAGAAGAGACCATGGGCCCTTTAATAAAGTGCCATTGGGTCAGAGCTCTGCCTCAGTGGTTTTTCTTGCAGATTGGACAATTAAACCCACATTTACTTGTCTATATTATCAGGACTGCATCCAGGGATACCTCTACACCAGTCAACATTTCTTTTTCTAACTAATTCCTTAGCTTAGCATTCAAAGCCCCTCATAATCTGACTCCAGTTCTTTTCTAGCACACTTCCTTCTGTATACTCTACACTCCAACAAAAGCAAACCATTCTTTCAGCTCAGCCTGCCCTCCTCCATGCATGAAGTGCATCTCTCACATCTCTTATGGTTTGTTAGTCAGTCATTTTTCAATTGTATCTAACTCTTTGTGACCCCCTCACATTCCTACCTAGTGGCATCTTTTCCTTCCTGGTTACCTTACCACCACCACCACAGTTCTACCCCAGCTAGAATTCATCCCTCTCTCAATAAATCTCTTAGACTTACCTTCACCTCTTAGAATCCCTAGTCTCCTGTGAAACTAAACCCAAGCACCACCTTCTACGTGAGGTCTTCCTGATCCTCCTCATGCTTCCTACCCTCCACCCTGCCCCATCACTTTGTATTTTTTTTGTATATCCCTGTGTATGTACCTATTGTTTTCCCCAATAGAATTTAAATTCCTAGTGATTAGAGACTGTATATTAACTTCTCTCTTTGTATCCCTGGCACCTGACACATACATAGCAAGCACTTTACAAATGTTTGTTGATTGATTTCGAGATCACACATTCTTTGAGAGCAGAGATTGAATTATTTACAACATGAGAAGTATAATGGAAAGAGTACTGAAGAAGAGTTAAAAGACCTGGGTAAGCATCTTGCCTGTGACATTTTACTAGCTGTGTGACCATGGGCAATTTGATTTCCTTATCTGTAGAATGATGATAACATTTGTACCACCTACTTTATAGCATTATCATGAGAAAAGTGTTTTGTACACCTTTAAAAAGCACTCTTGAAGTAGACTATATGTACAAAAATATTTGTAGCAGCTCTTTTTGTGGTGGCAAGAATTGGAAATCAAGGGGATGCCCATCAACTGGGGAATGACTGAACAAGTTGTGGTATGTAAATGTAATGGAATACTATTGTGCTATAAGAAATGGGGAGCAGACAGACTTCATAACAACCTGGAAAGACCTACGTGATCTGATGCTGAGTGAGGGGAGCAGAACCAGGAGAACATTATACACTGTTACACACACGTGGTATCTGTAAGGACTAACTTTGATAGTCTTGGCTTTTCTCAGCAATACAAGGTTCAAAGATGGCTCTAAAAGACTCATGATAGAAAAAGCTATCCACATCCAGAGAAAGAATTATGGAGTCTGAATGCAGATTGAGGCAAACTATTTGCTTTCTTTCTTTTTTTCTTTTTTCTTCTTTTTTGGTTTTGTTTTTTCTTTCTCATAATTCATTCTCTTGGTTATAATTCTTCTTTACAACTTGACTATTGTGTAAATAAGTTTAATGTGAAGGTATATGTAGAACCTATATCGGATTGCATGCCATCTTGAGTCGGGGAAGGGGGGAGGAGATGAAGGGGATGAAAATTTAGAACTCAAAAACTTGTGGAACTGAGTGTTGTAAACTAAAAAATAAAAAAATTTATAAAAAGCACTCTCTAAATTTGTTTTCTTATGGTTGTATCCCCAGTGCCTTGTTCATAGTAAGTGCCTGACAAATATTTTTTAATTGAATTGAAAATTTCATTATCTCTTTCTGCCACTTGCCAGACCAACTCATCTTCAACTATTGCTTTTGGTCATAGTTTTAGAACTTGAAGGACTCTCAGAAACTGTCAAGCCACATGATTTCAGGAGATCCAGAGCTGGAAGGGACATTCAAGGCCATTTAGACCAACCCCATCATTTTACAAATATGGAAACTGAGGTTCAGCAAGTTAGAGAGTGACTTGCCCCAAGCCACAAGAAGTAAGAATTGGCAGAATTGGGAGATAAAATTGGGTCTTTTCACTCTATATCTGGTGTTATTTTTACTGCGTCAAACTTTTCAAAGTCATCAGCAAAAAACACACACACCCTGGAAATCATTCTTCTTGTCATGTGATCATTATGAGTATTTTCCACTTAGGCATGCTACAGACCTCTGTATAACCTCAGGGGTTCACTGGAGACAGCTCAAACCGGCTTACAAGAGCCAGATTTTCAGAGTAAGCATTTATACTCTGGTAATTGGGCAAACACAACAAATTAGGGTTTGATTTATTATTTGGTTGATTGTTTGGACTTAAGAAAGTGATAGAGAAAATGTTAATAATGCACATTAAGCTTAAAAAGTGTATTGTGCATATATTTTCCCCCTAGAGAACACGTTGTTAAACATTTACCAACACAACCCTTGAAAAACCCTGATTGAAAAATGTCATTCCTTTCTCTTTGGGGGGTGATTAGAAAGACTCCTGGCTGCTCAGATATGGGTTTAACACAAAGGGTGAAAATATTTTAGGGTGAAAATAATTTGATTAGAACAATCTAGTGTCAGGAATAGAGGCATTAATGAATTTCAGGGCAAAAAAGATGGTACAAGAAGAAATGACCTTCATACTCAGTTCCCAGTGGTAGAAGCTAGAGAGGTTGCTCCAGATTTCCTAGGGAGAGAAAAGGAAAGTGGAAAAGACTTGGGACACAGAAAAAAGTGATCCCTGACTCCCTTTGTACCATAGTGTTAAACATACAAGTTAAGACAGTGGGCCAGCAAACTGTGGGGCAGTTGTTTCTAGAACTTCTTCTAGAAGTTTCTTGCTGCCCTGTGACTAGGTGAGAGCTGTTTTGCTGGGTGGGGGCTCTGGACCCTTTGACCATTTCAGAGATTTGGTTTAGGGCTAAGGGAGGACTATGATACCCATTCTGGCTCATAGCGGAACCTGCCAAGGCCTGAAGGTTGTGAACAGTTCTAGAATCCTCTTTGGAGAAGCCTTTGAGGGATCCAGGTCAGGATGAAACCAGACTGAATGAGGACCTTCTCCGTATTCTCAGCTTAGCTTAGAACTGAATCCTCATGACTATTGGCCATCCCAGGAATCAGCCTAGAGAACGTCTCTCTGTAAGACTAGTGCCTTGGTCCTGTTCTGATCCCTTGCAAGAATACCTGACCAGATTTCAAGGTGTGGTTTCAGGGAGGCTTTTAAAGTGTTGTTGTTTGGGAGTGGGGAGGTGAGGGACAAGATATTGATAGTAATAATCATAATAATAAATAGCTTTCATAGAATGCCTACTACATTCTAAGCACTGTGCTAAGTGCTTTTCAAATATTATTTCATTTTGTCCTCACAACAACCCTGGAGGTGGGTGCTATTATTTTTCCCAGTTTACAGTCGAGGAAATTGAGGCAAATAGAGGTTTAAGTGCCTTGCTCAAGGTCACACAGCTAGTCAGTGTCTGAAGCTGGATTTTAATTCAGGTCTTCCTGACTCCAATCCCGGTGCTCTATTCACTGCAACACCTTAGCTGTTTTTCAATCATTCACCTTAGATGCATGGGGAAAAATATTGGAGCAGTGGTCTCCACAATGACGTTGAGCTTCCTTACATGTGTTAATGAGGACAAGAGGTGCCCATAGAAAATGAGGCAACTGACATAAAACCTTTTAGGAAGACAAAACAAAAGATGTCACATGCAACATGACTATAGCAGAAAACGTGATTCAGTAGCACTTGTAATTCCAGATTCATGTACACAGAACTAAAACATCGTAGCTTTAGAGCTGGAAATGGCTCCAGTCTATCTCTCTGGTCTCACTGTACATTGTCTCCCTCCCCAACTCAGTGATCCAGCCAAAATGGCCTTCTCTCTGCTCTTCAGTGTCCCATCTCTAGGTCTTTGTATTGGCTAGCAGCCCCATACCTGGAATGCACCCTACCTCTACCTCATAACATCCCACCTTTCCTTTGAGATGAAGTTTAAACACCTTCTCATGGATGAAGTCTTTCATGATCCTTCCAATTGCTAATGCCCTTCCTCACAAATAACCTTGGGTTTTACTACTTTGTGTTTGTATTCATTCACTTTGTATTTGTGCTGCATACATTTTTATATGTATTTGTTGTCTCCCCCATTAAAATTAAAATTCCTCCAGAGGAAGGATTGTTTCATTCCTTTTACTAGAATCCCTAGCTCCTTGCACAGTGATAGAAACATAGTTTTTCTGTTGTTGAGTTGTTTCATGGCTCCATTTGGAGTTTTCTTGGCAAAGATACTGGAGTAGTTTGCTATTTCTTTCTCCAGCTCTTTTTGCAGATGAGGAAACTGAGGCAAACAGGGTCAAGTGACTTGCCCAGGGTCATGAAGCTAGTAAGTGTCTGAGGCCAGATTTAAACTCATGAGGATGAATCTTCCTGATTCCAAGCCTGGCGCTGTATCCATTGTGCCACCTAGTTGTTGAAGAACTGAGTTCAAATCTAGCTTCAGACACATAGTAGGCACTAATAAATAACCATTGATTGATTAACAGAAGAAAGTAACTGTGTAGACTACCTAATCTAGTCTCTCATTTTGCAGTTGAGGAAGAGAAGTTCAGAGAGGTTAAGCAACTTATCTGCAGTTACCCAGCTAATAAATGGCAGAATCAGGATTTGAACTCAGCTCTTGTCTCCAAATCTGACTCTCTTTCCACTGTGCCAGTATCTTGGGGGCATCTAGGAAAGCACTGAACTCAGAAAGTTCTCTTTTGGGTCAATGCATTCACTTCACGGAAGCTTCTCACAGGCTTCTGATACCCTTCTCTTCAGAGAAATGTCCAGTATTCTTGGGCTGAGCTGGGCTGGCAGGAGCTACCCATTCTCCTTCCACAAGACTTAAGCCTTGCTTTGGCTACCATTCATGTTCTACCTCCCCTTCACCCAAGTCAACCTGGAAGAAATGACTGAAGGTAGCAGGTGAAGCAGACAGAAGCAATTAAGTGGCTGCTGGCAATAGCAGTCATGGTGGCTTACATGCTTGGCCTAGAATGGGACTTACCTGTCCATAGTTCCATGGACACGGACGGATCCAGTTCTTGTTACCCTGGTAGATGAAGCCATGATCATTCATGATGTATTCCTGTCTCTGAGGCTCACTTTCTAAATAGACTTCATCGGCTTTAGAAAGTAGAGCAAGAGATACAACAGAGAGATGAATAATTACAATTCACATTGATACCAGGTTGTTACAAAGCAATTTTCTCACATCAGCCCTGCACAGTAGGCAGTATAAGGAGTATCCTCATTTTTTCAAATGAGAAAACAAGTTCTGAGATGTTGTGACTTTTTTCAAGATCACACAGTTAATGAGGGGCAGAGATGAAACTCAAACCCAGGGCTTCTGATTCCCAGGCCAGTGTCACTTCTGCTGCACCATGCTGTCATTCCCATGTCTGTATCTTACACTTCACACCATCCCCATCTGCCTCTTCAAGCCCTCCAGACTCACAGGTCCAATGATACCAGAATTCTTTCCATGGAGGTACATGAAGAGCTGCCTTTCCAAGAAGTGGCCTCTTACTGTTTGTGGTCCTGGAGACGTAGGACTTCGGGGACCCTGGAGAGCTGCTGCCATTAATAGTTACAAGCTAAAGCAGAGATCGCTCCAACTCTAAGTTGGGGATCAAAGATTGGAGCACTCTTCTTTGGGCCAATGGTGTTTCCCAGATACTACCTACAGCCCCAGTCTCCCTCCTTTAGAATCAGTCAGTCAACAAACATTTTTCAAGCACTGGTAGCTGGATGGCTCAGTGTACAGGGCACTGGGCCTGGAGTCAGGAAGACCTGAGTTCAAATGTGGCCTCAGACATTCAAGTGACCCTTGGCAAGTCATTTAACCTCTATTTGCCTTAATTTGCTGGAGAATGGAATGGCAAAGTGTTCCAGTATCTTTGCCAAGCAAACCCCATATGGGGTCACAAAAAGTCAAACATGACTGAATAATGACAACATGCGCTAAGCCCTGGGAATTCAAGAAAGGCAAAAACAAGATCCCTGCCTTCAAGGAGCTCACATTCTAATTAGGGAACAGACAAAATGCAAACAACTATGTACATACAGGATATAGACAGGGTAGGTGGGAAGTAATCTCAGAAAGAATGTTCAAGTGGAGAAGGGGAAGGAGAACGGGAGAGAAGAGAGAAACCAAGAAAGACTTCTGACAGAAGGTGGGATGACCCTATTGACCGCTTATGGAGAGAAAAGTAAGGAATTGAGAGGTTGACTTAGGGCGGAACACATAGGATCTGTTCCATGTCCAGACAGACTTCCTCTAAGTCAGGAAGTACAGTAGCAGTGGCTACTCTCAATGCCCCTTTGGCTGGCATGCTATTTTCTGACCAACAGATGTCAACAGGTGACGGTGATAGCTGTTGTCACTCTTGATTTCAACTGTGCTCTCTGCCCACTCCTCAATACCCTTTGCCCTCTATCCTTAGAGGGTTATTTTGGGAACTGAAATGGGCCAGAACACTGGGTGGAGCAATGAAGGGATTGCTACCAGTGCAACTTGCCATGAGAAGAGGTCACAGACTCTCTCACCTCCATACTGTTTACAATCCCCACCCCCATCTCCCACTGCCTATCTGTGTGCCTCACTGTGTATTTGTTGGATGGTCAGGTGATGACTACTCTTATGTTTGGTTTAGGATAAAATATTATCTCATCTATGGGGTGCCTGATGGGGATTTGTTAACAAATGTTGTATGTGTGGGAAAATGAAGATCCCAAGCAGTTCTGAAGACATTACCATCTAATAATTACCCTAAGGAAGAGAAAGAGAAAAGCAGAGACATGTAGAGGTTGAGAGACAGAAACAGAAAGACAAAGCTACAGAGAGACATATACCAACAAACAAAGACAGAGAGGGATTAACAGAAGTAACAGACACATTGAACATAACAGAATAACAGACACACCGAAGGAGGGGGAAGAAGAGAAGAGAAGAGATAAAATTAGATGGCATTTTACATATATCACTTGTTTCTTACAACAACACGATGAAGTAGATGAGATAAGGAGAGAAGAAGAACATGGATGAAACTGGAGACAGAGTTCTTATAACACTAGAGATAACAAATCTGTAACTAAGAGTTATTGGTTTAGGTTTAAGGGATATTTTAAAATACGCTCTTATTTTAGAATTGACAAATTTCAGCCTCAATGTCTAATAAGATCTCAATTATCATCTTCTGTCATAGTAACTTCAGAGGAATGAACTTGAAGTATTTTTCCAGTTTGACAGCTAATCTGTATTTGATGTTATGGATATCTGTGCTGTTTGTGGATGAGGACAACTGTCTCTTTGCTCTCTGAGGAACATATTTAATGGTAATGTACCATGTGGTGCACCACCCTTGAATTATGTTATCCAGCAAAAAAAATACTGGATAACTTACAAAATTGTGACATTAAAATGAGAATAAATATCCATCCATTCTGGCAATCACTTAGATATCTGCTGTTGTTATAAGTGCTGTAGGGGTTTCAAAAGCAATCAAAGGTGTGGCCCCCACACTCAAGAAATTTATAATCTCGTTGTTTCTCAACTACATCATACCTTCTTTCAAACATTGGATTTTAAGTACTTAAGCACCCCTGTTTTCTGTACTGCTGCTCTACTCCTCTTTCTTTTTTTCAGATTTGCCATTTTAGTTCAAGAGATCACTCAAACCCTCACCTTGGGCTCAGCTGAATAGCGCCATGTTGTAAAATCCACCAAAACAACAAACATACTTTTCGATTTTTACTAATTGGACATGCCGGCAAACTGGAAAAATGCCTACAACGATGCTTGTGCTTTGGAAAGGACAGTTTATTCTATGATCTAATGTATGTGGGGAGGTGACGTACAGAGGAAGGAGTACTGACTTTGGAATCAGAACACCTTGGTTAAAATCCTGCTTTTTATGCTTACTATCTGTGTGACTGTGGGTAAGTCATTAAACTCTCCTGAGACTTTCCTCCTTTGTTTCCTCCTTTGTAAAATAAGCTTGGATCAGATCAGATAGCTTCAAAGGGCCGTTCCAGCTCCAGTTCCATGATCCTAAATCTCACCTTATGTTTGTTATGTGGGAGGAAAAACCTGTAGGAATTGACTCAGAAGACAGAGAATTCCTTATCAGTGGTGATCTCCAAGAGAAAGCCGGGCGATGTTTTGTTGATGACATAAAGAAGATTTGTGACTGTGGTGGGAGTTGGATTAGCTGGGCTCTCTGCTTTGATCTAGCTTTGCTTTGAGACAGTACAAGGGCTGTGGCTTACACGGTACATTACCAATAAATCTATTCATTAAGAACAAGAACCAGATAGATCTTTTCAACTATAGATGGCACAGATAAATATCCGTACCATTAAAAACAGATTAGGCTTGCAGTCCCTTCCCATTTCTGGATTCTGCAGTTCTATGACTCAAAGCTGGGAGGGATACCTAATGGGGTGGAAGACTGAGTCAATATGCAAAAAGAACATGACAGGCTGGAACCCTGGGCCTTTTCTAAGAATACTCAATTTAACAGGGAAGGGGGGGGAAGGGAACAAGCATTTATTAAGTGCCTACTGTGTGCCAAGCACTGTGTGGAGTACTTCACAGATATTATCTCATTTGATTTTTATAACAACTTTGTGGGTTAAGTGCTATTACTTATCCACATTTTACAGTTGAGGAAAACTGAGGCAGGCAGAGTCACTCGTTCAGGGTTCCACAGATAGTGTCTGGGGTGGAATAACGAGGCTAAGTGGTGAAGCAAAGAGAGGCCGCTTGGCGTGATGGATAGAGAGCTCTCCTTGGAGTCAAGAAGACTTGGGTTCAAGTCTATTTATGACATCTTCTGTTTGTGTGACCCTGGATGAGTCATTTAACCTCTCAAGTGTCCCTAGGAAACTCTCTAAGATACAAGAGCAGGTGCTGATCTTGCATTGGGAGAGTGAGTCTTCTCACCGGGAATTCCTGATAACAGTGAAATCTCAGGTCTGGTCCAAAAAAAAATTAAAGTCTCACATTTGGCATTCCAAAAATCAGTTACCCAAGGACAGGATTGGGGAAGCATAGCAAGGCAACAGTTCATGTGAATAAACTTTAGAGGATTTAGTGGACTAGCAGCTCAGTATAAACCAACAGTGTGGTGTGGGATCCCACAAAGCTAATGCAATCAAAGGCTGCATTGGTAGATGCACATTGTCTGGAACAAGGGAGGTGACAGTCCTAGTTTACTCTGCCTTAGTTGGGCGACATCTGGAGCACTGCATTCAGTCCTCAGTGCCTCACTTTAGACAGGACATTGACAAACTTGTCTAGTGACCCTGGATGTGCCTTTTGTTGCATAATATGGAGTAGCACCTGAGCAGGAAGGCCCAGAGAGAATAGTCCAAGTCTCTGAGTGTGCATTGGCAGCCATCCTCTGACCCAATTAAGGACAAAGTTTCATAATAACCACCTGTCTTAGTCCAAAATGGCAGTAAACTAAAGAAAGGGTATGACCCAGTGGGTAGAACATGGTGCTACTGTAGAAGCAGCAGAAATTAGGAATCAGGAGATTTGGATTCTAATTATATAATTAGAATTTATATAAATTATATAATTATCTAATTAATAAGTGCCACCAGGCACTTGCTGAATGACCCTGGACAAGTCATTTGCCCCAATTCCTCATCTATGACTGTTAGCTTTCTTAGCTTCCTTTAGACTTAGCTAAAAACCCAAGAGGTCTTCTCTGGTCCCCTCAAATGTCAATAAACTAAAGAAGGGGTATGGTCCAGTGGGTATAACATGGTGCTACTGTAGAGGCAGCAGTGGTATAACAGAAACTAGGAGTCAGGAGACTTGGATTCTAATCATAGCTCCACTAGGCACTTGCTGAGTGACCCTGGACAAGTCATTTACCCTAATTCCTCACCTAGCTTTCTTAGCTTCCTTTAAGACAGCTCAAAATCCATGAGGTCTTTCCTGGTCCCCTCATCTCTACCCTACTTGTGGGTTCTCTCTGAGATCACCTTCCATTTATGTATCTTATACATTCCTAGTTTTTTGCATGTTGTCTTCTCCATTAGAATGTAAGCTCCTTGATGGTAGGGACTATTTTTTTTTAATTAAAAAAACCTTTTATTTACACAATTTACAAAAACTTTCTTCGTATCCGCAGCATTTAGCACAATGTCTGGCACATGGTAATAATAAATACTTGTTCACTCAGCTCTCTAGGCTTCAATTTCCTCATCTGTCAAGTGGTCAGTAACGAGTATTATTATTGTTAGAAATGTCATCAGGTTGTTTTGAGGAGCGAATGAGATAATGTGAGGGCAGTTTGAAAAATAAATCTATGTATTACATATAAAATAAATACATATATATGCACGTATGCACCCATGTAGCCAAGTATAAATGGAAAGAGCTCTGGATTTGGCATGAGAAGACCTAGGTTCAGATCCATATTTGGGCAAGCCACATAGCCTCCAGGGGCCTTAGTTTTGTTCTCTGTAAAGTAAAGGGAGTTGGACCAGCCAGCTTTTGAGAACCCTTACAGTTCTAAATACGTAATCCTCACACTATATAATCCATTGTACTAGTAACCCCAAAACAATTCCAGCCAGATCTGTGTTGAGGATGTGACCAGTGTGGTCATTGCCACAGACAAAAAAGGGTTTATGTAAATGAGAATTCATTAATGACCTTCAGTTTTTGTTGTATTTTTTTTCAAATGAAATTATTTTTAAAGGCTCCCAGCCCCTGGAGTGCAAGGGTCTTAATGCCTGGAATTGAGGGCCTAAGAATGGAGACTAAGTGGTGAGGATGAGGGACAAGGACTGAAGGACAGTCCATCATAATTACAGATAGGCAGAAAGGAGAGGGACAGCTGAGTGAAGCAATGGATAGAGCTCTGGGACAGGGGTCAGGAAGACCCGAGTTCAAATTCAGCGAGAGACGCTTACTAGCTGTGTGACCCTGGGCAAATCACTTAACCCTGTTTGCTTCAGTTTCCTCATCTGTAAAGGGAGATGGAGAAGGAAGTGGCAAATCAGGCCAACGTCTTTGTCAAGAAGACCCCAGATGGGGTCACCAAGGGTAGGATGGGGCTGAAAGGACAAACAGAAAGGAGAGAACAAGGCTAGAAGACTCATCCCTACCTGGACACCAAGGATTAAAGAGAACAATGAACTCCCCAAGGTGATATGCTGAGACTGGTCCTTGGAAGGGATCGATGTGAACTTTCAGAAGGTATTCCCCAATCGCTGCCATGGGCGGGGCACACAGACTGACCTCCAGGAAGTTGGCCCCATTGGACTTGATCAATGCAATCCAAGGGCTCTTGAAGTTTTGTTCTTCTATGGAGAATATGGCCCGGGTGCCCATGGAGAGGTCAGGCTTTGGACCTAAGGACCAACATAAGCGTCTGTGAGGAGACCAACATAGTACCTGATCTCTCCCGGTTACTCTCCTCGGGTCCCTCCACCTTTCGGCTCCCTTCTTGAGGGATGACTCACCAGTCTCTGTGATGAAGATGATTTTGTCCATGTCCAACTGGAATCCCCTGTTCTTAAAGTACATTGTGATGGAGAAAGCCTGGCCCCGACGCACGATGAGCTGCTGGAAGCTCATTTCCTCTGTGTGATGCTGCACATTGTTCTGGTAGCACTGGAAATCGGAGACAGACACCTCCAGCCCTGTGAACAGGCAGAGCATACTAGCTGTGTAATCACTGAACCCTGTTTGCCTCAGTTTCCTCATCTGGAAAATGAGCTGGAGAAGGAAATGGCAAAGCACTCCAGAATCTTTGCCAAGAAAACTCCGAATGGGGGCACAAAGAGTGGGACATGACTAATTGTCTCCACAACAAATGCCACACAGACTATTTCTGGTTGTTATCAGTTCCTAGACACATCATTGGGACAAGGGTATATCCTATGCTTTTGTTTTCTAAAGTTCATAGCTTTGTATTTTACATTGGTAGGACAGGATGTGTGCTTTTCCCCCCAGAGTGGTTTTGTGAAGGTTGTGTAAGGTGAATAAGAATTTTTCAAAGGAGAAAGGAAGAAGGATTTACAGAATTACAGAAAACGGATTAAGGATGCAGACAGGATCATGATATAGGATGAGGTAGAGGAGAAGAGGGGCACAGATTAGAGGTACCTGAGGTCAAGAAAAAATGTAAGAAACTCCAGAGCTTTCATTTTAATAGGGTTTTATGGGTTCCAAAGCACCTTCTTCACCATAACCCTGTGAGGCAAGTAGTGCAAGCTTCATCAGCCCATCCTGATGAAGGGAGGAGAAAACTCCAGAAGGCTGACTTGTCCCAAGCCACACAGCAATTCAATGGCAAAACCAGAACTAGAACTTGGGTCTCTTGAGAGGCAGCACAGAGTAGTGGGAAAGAACCCTGGAGCTCTGAGTTCGAAAGCTAGCTTTGCTAGCTTTACTAGCCAGCTGCATGACCTTTGACAAATCGGCTCTCTGAGCCTAAAATGAAGAGGTTAGACTAAATCAACATCAGCTCTAAATCCCTGTCTAGTTTCCAGCTGTTCTGCCAGAGGTCATGCTGATTTCCTGAACTCTGACCCTGGCTTTTGCTGTCTTCATCTGGCTTCCAGTTGCCTGATGTTCCCATCATCCCCAAACCTCCCGCCTCCTAGGTGTGATCAGCAGACAGTCAGGTTTGTCCTAAGTTTTTGTCTCAGAGTTGCACACCTGCTCTTTCGGCCTAGGTTGGTTTCATCAATTCACATCTGTCTTCCCTCCGCATTCCCATTTTCTCTTTCCCTTTGTTCTCTCAGCTAGGTGTTTATAGGAATGTGTGGGTCCTTTCCTACCTTGTTCCATGGCCAATGCCTCTCTCTGCTCTGCTGTCAGCACAACACCTGGATAGACTGGAGCTTCAGGGAACCCGTGCCTGGAATTTTGACCTCACCTTCCATTCAATCAACTCCAGAAGGTGCTGGAGGCGGGTCTAGCAAGGAGGCTTCCTCCTGGTTCCTCCAGATCACAACTGGTTTTCTCAGTTCACCTCAGGTTTTTTTTTGGCAGGGTTGCTTGGCTTACCTGACCAATGGGCTGTCAGGACCAAGTGCCATGTGGGCCTTTGATAAATATTAAACAATACTACTATCTCTCAGAAGGTGTACTCAACCTCAGTGCCAGGTGGAAGGGTGACAGCAGCAGGAGAGTAACAAAGAAAAGGATCACTGGACCTAAGAACTCAAAGCCTCATGACCGCCATCTTGTATCTGACCAAGAATCCTCCCAATCAATTCTCAACAAGTATCATCCAACTGCTTCTTAAAGACTCCCACTGAGGAGGGGTCTACTCCCCGCCAAGGCAGCCCATTCCATTCTGAAATAGCTCTGTTAGGAAGGTTTTTTTTTTCATACATTTTGTTGAGACCTACCTCCTTGCCACATCCATCACTGGTCCTAGTCTAGTTCTGCCCTGTGGGGTCATGTGGAACAAATCTTGTCCTTCTACTTGGTAGCCCTTCAAATACTTAAAGGCTGTTATCTGTGTCTTTTATGTTTTCTCTTCAATAGGTTAAACTTTGCCAGTTCCTCCAACAGATCCTTGTAATATGTGTTCTCCCATCCTCTAGCCAGCCTGGTCACCCTCTTCGGGATATGCTCCAGCTTGCCTAGGTCTTTCTTAAAATAAGGTGTTTTTCCTAACATATTGAAAACAATACTGGAGAAATGGCACAACCAGGGTAGAATATAGTGGAACTGTGACTTCCTTCCATTTGGATACTCTGCATTTCTTGATGCAGCCTGGAATAGCATTAGCTTTTTTAGTTGCCACACCACTCTATTGATTCCTATTGACCCTCAGATCTTTTTCATACAAACTGACGTTTAGCCACACCTCCAGTAGGAAAGGGGAGCTTCTTTCTTGGGAGGAATAAATATCAGAATTCCAGGGCCAAACTTAACAGTTTAGCCACCCTCTTAGAACACGGCAGAAAAGGAGATGTCCAGTCCTTAATCCAGCCTGATGGTCAAGGGAGGTAGAGCTCTGGGCTGAGATATGGTTGAGGGATTCACCCTCAGCCAGTCTACTTAGCTTAGAACTTAGTCTGATATTAAATAGATAGGCGCCTTTCTCTATATCAAGTGTGCACAGAACCCAGCCTGCCTTAATATCAGAAAACATTTCTTTTCAACACTTGTTCAGTGGTTTTCAGTCATGTCCAACTCTTTGTGACTCCATTTGGATTTTTCTTGGCAAAGATCTTAGAGTGTTTTGCCATTTCCTTCTCCAGATCATTTTATAGATGAGGAAAGTGACTTGCCCAGGGTCACACAGCTAGTAAGCATCTGAGGTCATGTTTGAACTCAGGACGATGAGTCTTTAACTCCAGGCTTGGCGCTCTATCTGCTGTGCCACCTAGCAGCCTTTCTTCGCAATGCTACCCTGCATCAAATTCGATAGAGCCAGAGAAATTTACAAGGTAAATATAGTAAAGCAAGAGGAAATAGAGGATGCTTCTTTGCAAATGTGGGGGTCTATGGGTGTGGAACACTGCATATGATGTTAGACTTTTTTGATATATCAATTAATTCTGCCAAAAAGAGGGAAACTCTTTTTTTAGACTGTTATAAAGAATGGCTTTCTGGGAGGGGATTTATTTCTTAAATCAGAAACAAAAGAACAGCAATAAAACTTAAGAAAAGAGTCTGGTGGTAGTATCTAGGCCTATACTACGACTGATTGAGCAAAAGAAAGATCAGCATGATTTGAGGGTCACCGCCTGGATGGCTATTGTACCCGAAACTGGAATCACGTCTTTAGATTGACATTCAATCTGCATCTGTAACGTAGGAATACAGCAGATCCCAGATTGCCTAGGAGTATGTAATAATAACAGCTAACATTTATATAGTGCCTACTGTGTGCTGGCCACTCGATAAATGCTTTACAAATATTATGATAGTATTTGAGCCGTGTAACAACCCTAGGAGGTAGATATTATTATCATTACTACTATTACTACTACCACCACTACTACTGCTACTAGTGCTACTAGTGCTACTATTACTACTACTACTACTACTACTACTGCTACTAGTGCTACTATTACTACTACTACTACTACTGCTACTAGTGCTACTACTACTACTACTGCTACTAGTGCTACTACTACTACCACTACTACTACTACTGCTACTAGTGCTACTACTACTACCACTACTACTACTACTGCTACTAGTGCTACTACTACTACCACTACTACTACTACTGCTACTAGTGCTACTATTACTACTACTACTACTACTACTACTACTACTGCTACTACTGCTACTACTGCTGCTACTACTACCACCACTACTACTACTGCTACTAGTGCTACTATTACTACTACTACTACTACTACTGCTACTACTGCTACTAGTGCTACTACTACTACTACTACTACTACTACTACTACTACTACTACTACTACTACCACTATCCCTCTGACCTGGGGACCAGGTTTGAACCCCAACTTCAATCCCATCTTTGGCCCGGGCACATCATTTAATCTGTCTGAGACTGTTTTTTCATTCATAAAATGGAGGTTAATTATTGGCACTGCCTTCCTCACAGAATTGTAAACTTCACAACCCTACATAAATGTGACTCACAATTACTAGTTAATTATAAGCTGGCATAGGAAAGCAGAGCCAGGCGGGGTATCACAGTGAGTGGGGGAACAGAAAACTTAAGAGGTCGTGGCATCAGGAGATAAGCTTCCTACTTCTTAATTTTCTATAGGTCCAGCTCTGGAAAATATTGAGAAATCATTGGGGGTAGCTGACAAATATTGCCACAGCCAGAGCCACAACTAGGGTGGAGTGACCAGAGTTTTGCCCCAGGGCCCCGACCTCTGGGGTTGTACTTCTTTAAGTTGATTTAAGGAGGGTGGAGTGAAGTGTACCATCTATTCTTTGCCTGTTTGAGAAGTTGGCGCACATTCTCATTAGCTGGAAATTTTATATGTCATCCTCTTGGCACCAAGGATCTCCTTTCCATTATTTGATTGGAGAATTAAATAGCGTGCTACTGAGATTTAAATTATAAACATCCTCTAAGGGAAAGTGGAACCAGCTGGTGTTTGGTTTGTACATCCAATTTTCACCCCTAATTGAATTTTTCCTGAGTGCAAAAATTCCTAGTTATAATTCTGCCCAAAGCACTCTCCCCTTCAAGAAGACCCGAATTCTAATCCTGCCTCAAAGCGGTGTGACCCTGGGCAAATCACTGAATCTCTCTTAGACTCATTTTCTTCATTTATAAAATATCACTGACTTACCAGGGTTCTTGTGAGGAACAAATGAAATAATATTGAAAAGCACTTTGCAGACCTTAAAGCTATGTATAAATGTTGACTATTATGATTTATTATTGTTGATAGCAGAGCGGGAGGGTGGGAAGCATGGTTTTCATAAATACAAAGTTTTCTGCCAGTGTAGTGGACTACATGGCATTCTTGTCTGTTTGTGACTTTTATCAGCCAGGTAGGCCTCGAGGACCAGCTATTTTAAAGTATGTTTGCAGAAAGGACAGCCCTCTTCTTTGTATATTTCTCCCCTGTCTTCACCTCCAGAGAGGCTAATGAGCAACCAAGGCCAGACTTTTTCTTCTGTTTTTCTTTTAACATCATCTTCATTTTGATAGATAATAGATAGATGTTTGTTACTGAGTCATTTTTTTTAGTTGTGTTCAACTCTTCATGACCCCATTTGGGGTTTCTTGGCAAAGATATTGGAGTAGTTTGCCATTTCCTTTCCCAGCTCATTTTATAGATAGGAAACTGAGGCAAACAGGGTTGGGGTGACTTGCCCAGAGTCACATAACTAGTAAGTGTCTGAGGTTGGATTTGAACTCAGATCTTTTTGACTCCAGACTCAGTGCTCAATCCACTGTGCCATCTAGCTGCAACAGATAGACAGACAGACAGACAGACAGACGGACAGACGGACAGACGGATGGACGGACGGATAGACGGACAGCCAGACATGCAGACAGATAGAATGGTAGATAGATAGATAGATAGATAGATAGATAGATAGATAGATAGATAGATAGATAGATAGATATCCTTTCCCACTCTCTTATGCAGAGAAACATCCCCTATAACAAAGAATAAGAGAGGGAAAAAAGCAGTTTAGCAACATTAACCAACATCACTTGAATCTAACAGTGTCTGCAATGTTGCAAGAGGTTTTTTCTATTGAAAAAGACTAACCTAGTCTTTCACAACATGAGTACTGTGGAAGTGTTTTGCATAATGAGACACATGTGGCCTATATTGAATTGCTTGCTTTCTTAGGTAGGGTGGGCGGGGAGGGAAGAGGGGAGAGAATTTGGAACTCAAAGTTTTAAAAGCATGTTAAAAAAAGGGGTTTTTTTTGCATGCAACTGGAAAATAAGATATACAGGGAATGGGGCATAGAAATCTATCTTGCCCTACAAGAAAGTAAGGGAAAAGAGGATGGAGGGAGTGGGGTGACAGAAGGGAGGGCAGACTGGGGAATGGGGCAATCAGAATATATGCCATCTTGGAATGGGGGGAGGGTAGAAACGGGGAGAAAATTTGTAACTCAAAATCTTGTGGAAATCAATGCTGAAAACTAAAAATATTAAATAAATAATAATAAAAAAAGAAAATACTAACCTCTTTTTTTTTCTGCTTACATTTGACCTCCGCATACCATCTCTACTACCCAAATGCACCTGCCTTCACCAGCGGAGTAGATCAATAGTTGCCCATTACCCTTTTAGTATGATGATTCCTTTTTACATCCAAAAAATGCCATGAACCACCCTCACCACCTCGAAGAGTAGCTATGCTATTAATATTCATTAATGGTACATTTAATGACAAGAAGAGAGTATGGATTCGTACGTAATTAATCATAGCAGGATCTATACACGTGAAAGGTTGGAGCAGAAAGTGTGTTTGCTTATTCATAAGTTACCTGTAGCCCAGATTCCCCAAACTTTGGGTTTATACAGACGGTCTATGCTCTATGACTGACTCCAAAAGTTCATTTTTCTTTGGCTTCTATACTTCTACCTATCTGTCTTTCCCTAGGAAATCTTTGATTATTACTCCTGCATAACTCATGCCCAGGTTTTCAGAAATGTGGTGGATTCCTAGTTCTCACACAAACTTTCAAGGTAACAAATACATAAAGGACAGCCTTTATTTTAGCCCACAAAAAAATGGAAAATATACAAAAGGCCTCTAGGAGCCCATAAACAGATAAAGTAAACACTGAAAACATTCACAGTAGGTCATAAATTCCCCTCAGAAGAGAACCAAACTCCATGTTGAACATTAGGACAACATCAGGATGACTGGGTGAAATCCCTCTTTTCCAATGGATTCTGCAGCTCCTTCTAGACTCATAGTGCCCCTGTGTATTGTATTTGCTCTGGAAAGAAAGCAGACTTTTGGGGCTGAGGGATAGACAGCTTTCTTCCCATCAGTGGGACTGTGGAGTCTGAACTTTGTTGTTCAGTCATTTCTGACTCACTTTGGGGTTATCTTGGCAAAGATCCTACAGTGGTTTGCCATCCCCTTCTCCAGCTTATTTTACAGATGAGGAAACTGAGGCAAACAAGGTTAAGGGACTTGCCCAGGGTCATCTAGGTAGTAAGTGTCTGAGGTCAGATTTGAACTCAGGAAGATGAGTTTTCCTGACTCCAGGCCTGACACTCTAACAACTGTACCACCTAGACGCTCCCTGTGGAGTTTGAATATGTCGTTGTAATAGGAAGAGGTTGCTGGGCCCCATTCTCTTGCTCCACAAAACCACAGCTTTCATCCCTCCAATACTCCTTTAGCCTTAGGATCCATATGGACAATCTGCTATCTTCAAGAGGCAGGATGCTCAAGACCTGTTGGGTCTCTGAACTCTTGAATAACTTCCAAAGGCTGGAACTATCCCCCAAAATCTTCATTTTCTGCTAGAAGGCCAGATTCTGGGGTCATGCTGCTGAGAAAATTTTCCCTTCTGACTGAGAGGTGGGATTTTGGGAGTATTATCTATAAGCTTTCCTCCTAGTCCACCCAGGCAGAGCTATCTACATTTGCCATGTTTCTTTGCAAATTCTCCATCCTATATTGCTCTTAGAGTGGGGAAGTCCATTATTAGAACTCTGCTCCTAGCCAGAAGAGGTGAGAAGGCTGTGGTTGAGTATAGGTAACTCCCATGTGTTTCTCTACCAAGTTAGCTCTTAACAGTGGGGTTTGGGGGAGAAGGAAAATCGTGCACATTTATAGCTTTCTCCTTCCCTCTGACCCAAGGGTGCTCTCCTGTGCTCTGCTCTGTCTTCCAGAGAAAAAATAAACAGGGACGATGACATTCTTTTGGCTCTCTTCTGCAGACCGGCACAAAGTCAGTCAATAATTTAAGTGCCTGCTATGTGCCAGACACTGTGCTAAGTGTTGTCCTTTGTCCTTCATTCTCAAAGAGGATCATGACATCAGGAAGGTGATGCCATGACTTGCACGTGAATTGGATTTAAG
Source organism: Phalanger gymnotis (assembly GCA_028646595.1). Lineage (NCBI taxonomy): Eukaryota > Metazoa > Chordata > Mammalia > Diprotodontia > Phalangeridae > Phalanger > Phalanger gymnotis. The sequence goes on from CM053624.1 coordinate 156,221,964, forward strand.
CGAGGGAGGCCTGTGCAAAATCACCAGCCTCACTTTCTCCTCCAGAGCCATCTGGGTCCAGGGGCCAGATAGAAATCAGGACAACTGGAGAAGGCCCCCACTAAGTGCTAGGGATACAAAGAATGCCGAAAGATCATCCCTGATCCCATGGAATTTACAGTCTAATGAGGAAGACAACTTGCAAACGACTATGTTCACATAAGCAATGTATGGGATGAATGGAGATAACCAACAGTGGGAAGCCACTAGAATTAATGGAGATCAGGAAAGTCTCCCTGTGGAAGGTGGGATTTAAGCCAGGACTTTGAGCCAGAGAAGCCAGGAGGCAGAGATAAGGAGGGGGAGCATCCCAGCGGAGAAGCGATTCCTCTGACAAGGATGGGCTGACTCTAGAGGTGATGGGCTTCCCCTCCCCAAGGTCTTCAGGCATAGGCTAGGTGACCACTTACTGGGTTTATTATGGTGAGGATTCTTTTTGCGTATGGCAGCTAGGTGGCACAGCGGATAGAGCACGGAGCTTAGAGTTAGGAAGACCTGAGTTCAAATCAAACCTCAGACACTAGCTGGGTGACCTTGGGTAAATCACTTACCTTCTTGTCTGCCTCGGTTTCCCCATCTGTAAAACGGATACAATAATAGCATCTATCTCTCAGGGTTGTCGGGGGATCAGATGAGGTAATAATTGTAAAGTGTCTAGCACATAGTAAACGGTAGACATACATATATGTGTTAATTGTTATTATGATTAAGTGTCATTAATTACTCTGAGTAGAGGTAGATGGTCTTAAGTCCCTTCCAACACTCAGACTCCATGATTTTGTGATTATATCTCTATCCTCTCAAATGTTCCAGTCAGCCAGATAATCTTGGAGGCTGCCTTGGTCACTGAAACTCAATTCCTAGGAGGCTATAAGAGGTGGTTGCAACCCAGTCAATTCCTGTTAAAATAGGTCCTGTCACTAATTAATAATAATAATGGCCTTTATATGGAGCCTTACATTTTTAAAATTTATTTTTTATTTTTAGTTTACAACACTCAGTTCCACAAGTTTTTGAGTTTCAAATTTTCTCCTCCTTGCTCCCCTTCCCCTCCCCCCCCCAAGATGGCATGGAATCTGATATAGGTTCTACATATACCTTCACATTAAACTGATTTACACAATAATCAAGTTGTAAAGAAGAATTATGACTAATGGAATGAACCATGAGAAAGAAGAAACAAAACAAAAAAGAAGAAAAAAATAGCCTCTGTCTGCATTAGGACTCCGTAATTCTTTCTCTGGATGTGTGTAGCTTTTTCCATCATGAGTCTTCTGGAGCTGTCTTAAAACCGTGCATTGCTGAGAAGAGCCAAGCCTATCAGAGTTAGTCATCACAGATACTGTGTGTCTATAGTCGTGTATAATGTTCTCCTGGTTCTACTCCCCTGACTCAGCATCGGATCACGTTAAGTCTTTCCAGGTTATTATGAAGTCCATCTGTGGAGCCTTAAATTTTGCAAATCATTTTACAAATAAAATCTCATTTTATCCTCACAACAGCTATGGAAGGTAGGTGCCATTATCCCTACTTTACATATGGGGAAACTGAGGCTGAGAGATTAAGTGCCTTGCCTGGGATCAGATAGCTAATAAGCATCTGAGGCTGTATTTGAACTCAGTTCTTCCTGACTCCAGGTCCAGCAGTCTCTCCACTATACCACCAATGCCCCTTGGAGGCCACCCCCCCCGCCCCCGCCCCCGCCCCCGTCATTGAGGCATAATCAAGGACTATCTTTTGTCCTCTTAACAAAGTGCCAATTGTTAGGTCTACAGTCTCTTTGGGAAGGGGTTTCTCAAATGCCCCCCCTAACAACGGCTTACTGCCCTGCACTTTCATCAGGATAAAGGGAACAAGAATACTGGTTGTGGAGTTAGAGAAGCTGGGTTTAAGTCTCGCCTCTAATGTTTATAGCCTGCGTGACTCTGAGGAACTAACTTAACCATCCTGGGTCCAAGGTCCTGCCCAGCTCTGAATCTATGCCCTTAGGATCCCTCTTGAATCTTGGGACCCACCTTCACACAACTCCCTTGATCAGCCCTTGATTTGCTGTCTCCCTGTAGGATTGTGAACTCTTTTTGGCAGCAAGGGGGGTGCAGTAGATGGAGAACCTGACCCGAGTTTCAGGCCCTGAGTTCTAATCCAGCCTCAGACACTTAATAGCTGTGTGACTGTGGGCAGTTCCTCACTTGCAGAATGGAAATAGTAACAGCGCTTACCTCGCGAGGTTGTTGTAAGGGTCAAATGAGATAATTGCACAGTGCCTGGCACATAGTAGGTGCTTAATAAACGTCGATGGATTGATCAGCCCCTAACATATGGGCCTATATATGGATTGGCAGATTCCTTGAAATGACTTGGCCACTTCCCAGTGGTCCATGGTTGACAGATATAAAGGTCATTCTTATTCTTGCTATTGAGGCAACTTGATGGATCTGCTACCTTAGCCTAAAAGGGCCAGGGTCTGCCATTGCATCCTGGGCCATCTCTAGTCATCCTGATGAATATCAGGCCACTGGACCCAGATGGTTCTGGAGGAGAAAGTAAGGCTGGTGACCTTGTACAGCCCTCCCTCACTCAAATCAAATCCATGACAAGTCATGGCATCATTTCCCTGATGTCGTGGTCCTCATCAAGAATGAAGGAAAACACACATAATCTTAAAGAAGCCTATTCACTGAATGGGTGTTACCTCACTCAAAGTGAGAACCTGGAAAAACCTTAGCCTGAAAGGACCTGGGTTTCCCATTACATCCTGGACCATCTCTAGTTCTTCTGATGAATATCAGGCCACTGGACCCAGATGGCTCTGGAGGAGAAAGTGAGGCTGGTGACCTTGTACAGCCCTCCCTCACTCAAATCAAAGTCAACTGCAAGTCATGACATCATTTCCCTGATGTCATGGTCCTCTTCAAGAACGGAGGACAAACACAACAACAGCAACAACCTGGGTCTGCTAACACAATGGCCCATCTGATTTCTTTTTGGAGACAGGTGAGCTGAGATTGCTTCATCTATCCTTAGCTGGTGGCCTTAGAATACAGTACAAGATGATCCTGTAGACCTAGATGTGTAGAAAACAGAGAACTGGATCCTGGGTAACTGAGAAAGGAGTGGAGGGAGCTGCCACACCTAGACCAATATGGGCCAAGAGAAGAACAAGACCAAAAGGAACTCCTTTAGGCTGTGTGTGTTTGACTTTCATAAGGTGCAAAGGATCCAACTTGGCACAAAAAAAGGTGGAAACCACAAATGCATATAAAACGTATTTACCCAGCCAAGAAAACAAGTATAGTTTGCATGTCTAAGGGCTTAATGAAAGGCAGGCAATGGGCCTAATGAGCCATTTTAATTGATTCTGCCTTTCATTTGTCTTACTTTTTGGTTAGAGTCTCATGACAGGCAATTAATTTGGGGAATTGAGGGTTCCTTTGATGGTCTTGGTAGATGCTAGAGCAGGGAGTGGAAAATAAGAACTTGGACAAGATGTTCCAGGGACGATAGCACATCACGTAAATGAGGATGTATCTGCTCAGACTCATGGGGAATGGATTCTTGACCCGTTCAAGAGTCTCTCCCTTTCTTAATACTTTAGTTTCTTTTTTATGCACATTTTTGTTGATATCAGTAGTTTTTAGGGGGTGCAATGGATAGAGTGTCAGGCCCGTAGTCAAGAAGACTGATATGCCTGGGTTCAAATCTGGCCTCAGACACTTTCTAAGACTTTTCTGGGAAACTCACTTTCCCTGTTTGCTTCAGTTTCCTCAACAACAAAAAAATGAACTGGAGAAGGAAATGGCAAACCACTCCAGTGTCTTTATCAAGAAAACCCCAAATTTGTCACAAAGAATTGGATACAACTGAAAAACAACTATGGTTTTTACCTCACCCAAATTTCTCCCCATTTTCCTTCCTTTGCCTCCTCCCAGAGAACTATCCCTTATAACAAAGAAACATTTTTTAAAGGGGAAGAAGAGAAAAATTTTGCAGCAAAACTAATAAACAGATTGAAAAATTTTGACATAATATACACTGTTCCATGATGGTGGACCCACTCCCAACCTCTGAAAAGGAGCAAGGGGATATGTCTTCTTACATCTCTTCTTTTGAGTCAAGCTTTATCATTTTCTATCATTCTGTTTCGATTGTTTTGTGGTAGTTTTTTCCATTTACATTTTTGTAGTTGTTGCGTATAGCATTATCATGGGTCTGCTTACTTTTACTTTATGTCAGTTCCTGTAAGTCTTACCATGTTTCTCTGTATTCATCAGATTTGTCTTTTCTTACAGCCCAGTAATAATCCATCACATTCACGTACCACAATTTGTCAGGGCATTCATCAGTTGATGGGCATCTTTATTTTCTTATTCTCTGCTATAAATATGTTGGTGTGTATGGAGTCTTTCTTTTTGTCAGTGATCTCTTGGGATATGTACCTAGCAGTAAAATCTCTGGATCAGAGGGTATATGGACATTTTATTTGCTTTATTTGCATAATTCCAAATTGCTTTCCAGAATCATTATACTGAAATAGAGGACCAACCTCAATTTCCGAGGACTCATGATGAAACCTGTTACTGATCCCCTAACAGAGAGGTGATGGACTCAGAGTGAAGACTGAAACATTTTTGAGGGGAGGAGGAAAGGAGGACATGGCTGTTGTGGGAATTTGTTTTGCTAAACTATGCCTATATGTAATGGTGATTTTGTTTTTCTTGCTTTCTAAATGGGGGAGGAGACATTGAGAATGAGAAAAGGCTGATTTTTGTTTGAAAAAAGCACAATTTAATTAAAAAAAGAAAAGCCTTGATATACTAATCAAGGCTAGATTTGGAAAATTAGATTGTTCATCAAAAGTGCATTTAATATACAATGTGATGTTTGATAATGACGAATGTGTCTCAAAATTTTATGAACCAATGACAAATCATGTAAAACAAAAGACATACATATTAAAAGTTTTTTTAATGTAAAATGTTGGAACATTTATTGTAGAATAAATTTAGTTATTAAAAAGAGGAAACTAGAATAGTTACACTGATTCATAGCTCCACTAACAATGCATTAGAGTGCTTGCCTTTCTGCACTTCTTCCTGACCCCAGTATTGACTATTCTTATCTTTTGTCATCTTTGCCAGTTTTTGTGATGTGGGGTGAAACTTCAGTGTTAAGGTTTTTTTCTTATGACTCACTATTTCTTTTATTTGAACAAGATAATGAATGAACATATTCTGGCTAAGAAAAAAAATAGCAGTTTAGGGTTTAAACAAGTCCTCTCCTGAAGCATCTATTTTGAAGTCTTGGGAGCAGTAGACTTAGCCACAGCATCTTTGGATTTGGCTGTCTTAGGATCAGTGAGCTCAGCAGGTTTAGGGTCAGTAGGCTTAGCAGCACTGGAATCACTGAACTTCCTGACTTTAGAATCAGATTTGGTAACTTTGGCTTCAGATTTAAAGGCCTTGGGATCAAACCTTGACCTTAGACTGAGATCTAGTGGCCTTGGAGACCTTGGTGTAAGACTTGATGGCCTGGGGCCAGATTTGGTGGTATTGGGGTCAGACTTGGCAACCGTGGTGTCAACAGCCTTCGTACTCTTGGGGTCAGTTGTCTTGGAAACCTTCAGGTCAGTGGGCTTGGTAACTTGAGGGTCAGTGGTTCTGACAATTTTAGAATCAGGCTTAATGATGTTGGGCCTGGGTATTTAGTGACAATTTTGGGTCCTGGACATTTGGTGGCAATCTTGGGGCCAATCTAGTGCATCTAGCATTTGCCTTAGGGTCTCTAGGTTTGGTGGAGACCTTGGTACTCAGGGTCTTGATGACCTTCAGCAGCTAGGTAGCACAGTGCATAGAATACTGTGCTTGAAGTCAGGAAGACCTGAGTTCAAATCCCACCTCAGACACTTACTACTATGTGACCTTGGGACCACATAGCTTCTGTCTGCCTCAGTTTCCTCATCTGTAAAATGAAGATAATAGTGTCTGCCTCCCAGGATTGTTGTGAAGATCAAATCAAATGAGGTAATGTTTGTAAAGTGCTTGGTACAGTGCCTAGCACATAGTAAACTCTACGTAAATGTTAGCTGTCATCATCATCATTATTGATGTTGTTGTTGGCATTCATCTTCTTCAACCACTTCTTGTGCATCTTGGGAAAGTGCCCATTCCTTAGAATCTTGAGGTTAACCCCTTTCAGCGACTCCTATCTCTATGACTAACCTAGATGTCTTGATGCCGTTCCTGTGCCATTTTTGTGATTGGTGGTGGACGGTATAGTTCTTAGATATAGCCATCATTATACCATTTTCTGTGCTAACAGGTGCTCTATGGATAGAAGAGGGAGAGGGGGGAAAGAGGAAGCACGAGGGAGGGAGGAAGAAAGAGGGAGGGAAGAAGAAAGAGGGAGGGAGAGAGAGACACAGAGAGAGAGGCAGAGAGAGAGACTGGGGAAGACAGAGAGATAGAGAATTCGAGAGTGAGAGAGGGAGAGAAAGAGAGACAGAGAGAGAGAGACAGAGAGAGAGAGACAGAGAGAGAGAGAGAGAGAGAGAGAGAGAGAGAGAGAGAAAGAGAGAGAGGGAGAGAGGGAGAGAGAGAGGGAGGGAGACAGAGAGAGAGAGAATGAGAGGGAGAGAGGGGAGAGGGAGGGAAGGATGAGAGATATCAGGTTTTTTATGTGAATTTCTTTTATTATTAGTGACTTTAAACATCTTTTCATATGGTTGTTAATAATTTGCATTTCTTTTGAGATCTTTCAATCATTTGTCTATTGGGGATTGGCTTCTTAATATTATCCCTAAAATTCATCAAGGAGCCAAAGACACAACTATTCACCTTCCACCTCAGAGGCCTCTGGTTCTAGCCCAGGCCTGAGAATTGTGGATGTATACTAGACCGAGGCAGACTTCCTGGCATCTTAGTCAGACCCAAAGGGCCCATTGCTTCCTTCTTTGGCTCTCCTGCCCATTTCCTAGTACCCTTTCTGAGTATTTTCATCCATGAAAGCAGAAAGAAACAGTAGAGATAAAAGCAATTTAAAGAAAGCTTTGCCTTGGTTATGTGAGTGACAAGACGGTGGTCTAGATATTTTTTCTGATCCCCATGACCTCTCAGATCTCTCCAAAACAGAAACTATGTGCCAAATATAGAGCACTTTCAGCTATATCCATGGTCTAGGACACCCAGAATCTAAAAGAAAGTTTTAAAAAAACCAAAGCCCCAAAACTGATGTTCACCGACACTGAGGTTATTCAGTACCCCTCCTCCACCTCTCATGCTACTGGCAGTGAGGCTGTGCTAGGAGATCCAAGGACCCAACATGGGCTTACATCAAAACACACCCCTATACTCCATTCTCCCTTCTCCCTTTCCAGTGTCATGGAGACCATAGTTGCAGGCTGTGGATCGTTCAGACCTTGATAGCCTGTTTGGACATAGCCCTTCAGGAGCAAAAGCTTGCCAGGGCTGCAACCCAGAGGCACCAGTGCTGCAAAGTTCTGTACTGCTTGGGGGCTAAGGAAAACAGGCTTTGAACTGCCAGTGCTGAGCCAGAAAACAGAGGCAAAGGGAATGGAATAAGTTACCAGGACAGGAAACTCTCCATGTGGGAACTGTACAGCCATCTACCAAGCCCGAAGGAAAGAGCACAGCATACAGCTGGGGCTAGTTCTAACTACTCAAAAGTCAGTTGGGACTGAGACCCAGCCTGGTGAACTATGAATTGCCAAGTGTGTGAGGAGACTGAGATGCTTTGAGATCCAGCCTCCAAGGAGACCACAATCAGAGGGAAGGGCAACAGGAAGTGAGTGATAAGGAAAATAAAGGGGAAGAAAAAACTGAAAGCACCAAAGATTTCAGGGAAGAAGAAATCTCAAAGACCCTGAACATAAACTGACAAGTCAACAGGAAAAATCGTAACAACAGAGTAAAATATGGCCTCCAGATCTAGTAAACAAGTTCAGGCATCTAGGAATAAATACTACAAAACAAAGCAAATGAGCCAATACTTGATGAGACAGAGAACCCTGAGGAATTTGAGGAGAACATGAGTATCATAACATGCTCTTCCTGAGTGGTTTAAAACAGAAATGAAAATTATTAAAGCAGAATTTACGTCCTGTGTAAGGAAAACAATGAACAGAATAGAAGAACTTAAATCTCCAGTGGCATGCCTCACCACAGAAAGAAAAGAGAGAACAATAGACTGGGAGTGCAAATACACAGAAGTGAAAAACATTCTAGTAGAAGAAAAGCAAAAAAAAAAAAATCCAGTGACATTAAACAAAGGTTGTCAAGGCATCCAACTAAGCAAAGTCATTTCAAGGCCATTTAAGGATGAAAATAGGACAATAAAGAGAAGAAAAATGGAACAGATTTGTCAAAATTATTTATAACAAATTGCTTTCTCCATCAAAGATAGTGGATCCATTATACTTAGACCCTAACATCATTGTCCTGGATATGATCACAGGGGTGTTAGAAATAAGACACAAAGGGCACTGAAGAGGCACTCAAGATGGCTGAAAGATGTAGGCTGTAACATATACTCAATGAGAAACTCTTGAAAATAGGAATAATGATGTCATCAAGGAATTGTACAAGAAGAAAAGGGCTTGTCATGTGTTGAGACTGTAGAATGGCAGTCAGAGAGTTCCACCGGTATGTCAGGAAAGCCTCCATTACATCAGATACATCCCTTGTGCTGAACTCACAAGAGAACATGGACAAGATTCACATAGGATGGGCTGCCTCAGAAGCAAAGCTTATGAATTAGAGCAGGGGTTGGATGGTTTCAAGAGGCTAAGGAAAATGTCCTGTGTCTTCGGGGATGGATAGGGTTTGCGTAGGGAGAAACTTTGACTAATACTGGGCACTTGATTGAAAAGAGTGAGCGTGTGGAATTCTGTGTAGGTATATTTGGGCTGAATGGAAGGAAGGAAAAAAGTATTTTTTAAGTGCCAAGCACTTTCCAAATAATGTTATCTCACTTTATCCTCATGACAATACTGGGAGACGGGTACTATTATCATCTCCATTTTACATTTGAGGAAACTGAGTCAGACAGAGGGTAAGTCACTTGCCCAAGATCACACAGTTAGTAAAATGTCTGAGGCAGGATTTGAACTCAGGAATTCCTGACTCCAGTCTCAGCACTCTATCCCCTAATCTACCTCAATGGCTCTAAGGGAGTAGAAGATCCATGATAGTTATGAACCAGAGGAATACAAAGCAGAATGCAAAGAAAGGAATGGAATGATCACTGTCCTATAAGCATGACAGGAAGTTGGATCAAAGAAGAACAGAGAATGATGGGTGAAAAAAATTCTTGTAATAAAAAAAGTGATTGACTCACTGAAGATCCTGGAGAAAGCTGGCACCATGGGTTTTTACATCACTATAGACCCTCAGACCATGCCATAAATAAATAAATAGATAGATAGATAGATAGATAGATAGATAGATAGATAGATAGATGATTGAATGAATAAACAAATGAATGAATGGATAAATAAATAAATGAAAAATTAAAAACTGGATGAAACCATTCCTTCTGCCATTAGCTTTTCTGATTCAGACAGGAGGCTGAACTGTGCTTCATTCTCTCTAATATCTTCCTGGCCACTGATTGATTCATCGTGTGACATGAGACATATCTGTTCTCCATTCTGAGCCTCACCTTGCCCATATGTAAAATGGGCCTGTCTATTCTCTGAGGTCTTCTCTCGCTCTCAATCAATTGAGGACTGGGGATAGGAGGACAAAATTGAACAGTTTTTGTCCTCCAGGAGCTTACACTCTAACTGACGAAATAGCATCCGTTAATATAAATAAATGCAAAATACACGTAAAGACGAAGTAATTTTGGGGAAAGAGCTAGGGATTACTAAGAGAGAGACACAAGTGAGGAACGGCAAGAAGGCCATTTTGATTGGCAAAAGTGTTTGGGGGGGAGTGTTGTGTATTACCACATTTCACCACATAATTGTGACTACCACATAATCATCACCACCGCATGACTGACGCACCCTGTTTTTCAGCCCAAAAATTGGTTTATAACCTTTCGCCGTGTAATTGTCATATGGCATAATTCTGTTCGTCATGCCGCTTCAAAGTAAAAGAAACAGCAATGTATTCACCAGTGCCACGTGGATACGCATTTATCCCTCGCACCTTGTGAGTCGAGAGCCTAGAATTCTCAGCGCATGCGCATAGTCAGTATATTTCTGAATGCCCCATAGCACTAACGGTATTGTCACTCAACCCAATGAAGAGCCGTATGGGCAAGGGGGAGTGGGCGGCAGGCAAAGCTGCAGTGAGTAAGTCACATGATATGGTACGACTTGCATCTTCCCAATCTTAACGTATATCCATGAATATTCTGTGCATCTTAATCTTGCACCAAAGACACTTTGGTAATAAATAATTTTTAAGTAATACTGGCACATTTTTAAAAAGCTTTACATAATGGTTATACCTCACTTTCCACAAAAATGTCACAAAATCTGTGATAATTATGCGGCGAAATGGCGGTAAAGCTGAAAATTAGTCCCGAAGCCTCATTGTCAGGGTTTTTGATAGGCAAGAAAGCATAGGGGAGTGAAGACAAGGTTATACTTAGAATCCAGAGACCTGGGTTTGGATGCTAGGTCTAACATATCTGTTAGATATGTTAACATATCTAACATAGCTGTTTGACCTTAGATTAGTGACTTCCATCAAGTCTAGATGGTACAATTAAAATTTCTTGAGAACTGAGATTATTTGTTTTGGTCTTTATAGCCCCTGTGGGCAGTTAGGTGGCAAGTGGACAGAGAGCTAGGGCTGGAGTCAGGTAGACTCATCTTCCTGAGTTCAAATCTGGCCTCAGACACTTACTAGCTGTGTGACCCTAGGCAAGTCACTGAATGTTGTTAGCCTCAGGTTCTTCATCTGTAAAATGAGCCAGAGAAGGAAATGGCAAACCACTCCTGTATCTTTGCCAAGAAAACCCCAGTTGGGTTCATGACTGAACAACAAACAAAATCTTCTGCACCTAACATGGAGCCATATGTGGGTCAATTTTCTTTTGCCTTCTTTATTGTAGCAATTAGGGGATTAAATAGAATTAAATAGAATCATATATTTAGGGGACCTCAGAAGCCATTTAATTTGACCCTCCTATTTTACAGATGAGGAAACTAAATCCAGGGAAGTCAGGGGGAGGGAAATGGCTTAAAGTGACTTACCATTTTCAGCACCAATAGCTTATTAAAACTGGTCAGGTTGGAGTTGTTTAAATTTCATACCATATCTTCATATTTTGATTCATCTAAATTTGGCAGGGATTTTGATAAAATGCTTTCTTTAATAAGTTGGTAGTCTGTTCACAAGACAGGTGAGTTGAAAATGAATGCTACATCATCAATGGGTTATTTTCTAATGGTTGAAATATGATCCATTTCATTTTTGGTGATGTAATTTGGTGCTCCCTATGTTGAAAAAGTATTTATGACACACAAAGGCATGAGATTTCTGTGTAGCCTATAAGCCTTTGGTTTCTTTTATTCTTAATCTTGATTCAAATTTTCCAACATTTTTCACCCTACTCCCTTATTGCCCACCTTTCATTGAAGTCATGGAGTATTAGAGCACATGTTCATTTAATTTAGGGAGTCCTATCAAGTTCTTCATAGACTTTCTCTCCTTCCATATCTCTAATAGATGTCAGTGCATAGGCTGTTTTGAGATACCATAATTTATTCAGTCATTTCCAGTCATTTAACACATGGGGGTTTAAAATTTTTTTCTTATTGTAAATGAAGTAGATATAAATATTTTTGTATTAATGGTTCCTTTTTTTCCTTTTCATGATAGTATTAAGATACAATCCTAGCAATGGAATCTCTGGATCAAAAGGTATATTTCGTTTGGTAGCTCTCATTTGCATATTGCTCAGTTGTTCTCCAAAATGTTTTAAGTCTGTCTTTAGTCCCTTTAACAATAAAATAAAGTGCCTATGTCTCCAAAGGCCTGCTAATATTGTAATTTCTTTGCTAATTTTGACAATTTAGTAAGGGTAATGTATGCACATTTCTCTGATCATAAAGGAATTTTAGCATCTTTTCATATGTTTATCAAATGTTTATATTTCCTCCTTTTAAAAATTGTCTCCATAGTTTCACTGTGGTTTGTGTATTTCTTTTATAGCTATGCATCGGTTCCTTATAAATTCTGGATGGTTGACCTTTGTCTGATGTATTTGCTATAAATATTCTTTTCCAGGTGGTTTCTTTTTTATTTTAGAAGCATCATATGTTATTGTGAAAGTGTCATATATGATCAAACCCGTTGGTTAGCTCCAATAATTTCCTCAGTTGCTCAATTCAGAAATACTTATTGAATACCTGCTATGTCCCAAGCACTATGCTAGAGGCTGGGGGTACAAGTGCAAACCCTCCTTTTACATTCAATTTGGGGAGACAATGAGCACATATATTAATTATGTTATACACATATGTAGTATAAATATATAATACATACAAATACATGCAAATATTCAAAGTAATTAAATACAAGATAATTTGTGAGGAAGGGCACTAGTAGTCACAGGAATCGGAAAAGGCTTTGTACAGAAAATGATGATTGAGCTTCCTCTTGAAGAAAGAGAGAAACTCTAAGGTAATAGGAAAGAGAGGGTGTATTCCTGGTATGTGGAATAGCAAAGGCACAAAGATAGATGTAGTGCTAGGATCTATTTAAAAAAACCCTGTCTTTCCATATTGGGAAAAAATCCAAAGTATTCCTTTCTCTTTCAATCTTCTCTTGATTTTTTTTTTACATTTAGATAATTGGTGAAGGTAAAATTTATTGTAGTTTATAACACTTTTTTGTCATTTGGCTATCTAACTTTGCTAGCCATTTTTTAAAAATAGTAATCCCATTCTCCACAGTTTTTCGACATGAGATTGTGCAATACTATCCTCAATCTTCCATTCTATTGTATTATTTTTGTATATTTTCTAATATCCCTTTTGTAATTATACAGTTATAATTATGCATAGTCCATTTTAAATCCTGGTAGGGCAGGTTCTCCTTCACTTGTTCTTTTTTTATTATTATTATTCTTGACGTGGATATAAAAATCGCAACGTTTGCTAGAATGAGATGGAAGCCAAGTAAAAGTGGGTGAACTGCTATGAGAAACTTGAGAGAGCGATCACATTTACTTGAGGGGAAGGAGAAACGGTTAGGGGTGGTGGCTTTAATATTCCTGACTTGTCCTTTAAGGAAGAGAGTGATTTCAATAGGTAGCAGTGAAGAGTCTACTCAAAGCATTGGGGGATAGTGAGAACAAAGACATGGGGCTGGAAGCTGGCAAAATGAAAACAGAAGACAGAGTAGTCCAGGTGTGCCAGATTGAAGGACATCTTCAAGAGGAATAGTATGGGTTGAGATTGGCCAGGTAGGTTGGAGCCAGATTATGAAGGGTATTTAAAGTTTATTTGGTAGGCAATGGGGAGCTGGGAAAGGTTTTTGAGTAGAAGAGTGATATGGTGTGAAGGATGGATTAAAGAGGGGATAGCCTGGAGGCAGGAAGGGCTACCTACCTCACAATAATTGCAAGGATTACATGAAATGGGGACAGCTAGGTGGTGCAGTGGATAGAGCACCCACATTAGAGTCAGGAAGGCCTGAGTTCAAATCTGGCCACAGACACTTGACACTTACTAGCTGTGTGATCCTGGGCAAGTCGTTTAACCCGATTGTCTCACTCCCCCTTCCCCCCCAAAAAAGCATTACATGAAATGATAGATTGTGGACATTTCACGTAAAAATAAAGTAAAAGATTATTGAGTAGTTAGGTGGTGCATTGGATAGACCACAGGGCTTGAAATCAAGAAGATTCATCTTCCTGAGTTCAAATCTGGCCACAGATACTTACTAGTTGTGTGACCCTAGAAAAGTCATTTAATCCTATTTGCCTCAGTTCCTTATCTGTAAAATGGGCTAGAGAAGGAAATGGAAACCATTTCGGCATCTTTGCCAAGAAACCCCCAAACGGAGACTTGAAAAGTCAGACACAACTGAAACAACTGAACAAAAACAACAAAAAGCATTATTATTATTATACTATAAATAAGTGAAAGATAGCATGGCATAGTGGATTGGAGTAAGGAGTGTGGGTTCAAGTCTTCCATCTGACACCTATAAGCTGTGAGATCCCCAAAAGTTACTTAACTTTTCAGTATATGACAATTCTATTAAGACCATAAAGTGTAGAAATGCACCAATGCTGGTCTGCATTGGTAGGGAGAGATTTCCTCATTGAGAAATATATGCACCGAGGAATATACAAATTAGTGTATTCCAGTCTGTCTAATAACAATGAGTTTTGTGTGACCCGGCCAGAGACAGGGGGAGTCAAAAAGCTATTGAGGACCCAGCCCTTTGGAGTCAAAGCAAACTTTCTAGTTTCCCTAACAAGTAGGTGAGGTGACCTAAAGATGGCTTCTGATCCTCCCTTCAGAGGTTAGCCACCCTTGACGTACGTAAAGCTGTGACTTAACCCCACAGAAATGCAAAGAAGATTCTTAATGGAGACAGGCGTGCCCAGTTCACTGGGTGAAATGTATTGGGTGTGCTGGTTCCTCCTGCCCACTATCTGCCAAGAGCAATGACAGGATAGGCAGCAGCTAAGGGAGCCACAGGTGCTGATGATGGCGGGAGAGGAGGACAGGAAACAAAAGAAATTGGAGAGAGGGAGGAGGGAGAAGGGAGGAATTATTTAAAAAGTAAAAAGCATGCAACATGGAGAACATGGTGGTGGGGGAGCAGGAAATACAGAAAAATGTGGAAAATTCAGGCCAACAAGAAATAAAGAAAAAAGAAGAGTGGGGAAAGAAAAGAAAAATGTAAAGAAAAATGGAGATGTGAAAACACAAGGAGGAAAAGGGTCAGGATAATATCAATGAAATGATGGAAGAGAGAGAGTAGACAAGTGAGCTTGGTCAGAGAGTACAGGACTGGCTTTGAACCTTAAAGGTCATCCAGTCCAATCCTCTTACTTTTTAGATACGGAATTTGAGACCCAAAGAGGTTAGCTAAATGCCCGTGTCACGCAGATGGCAAAGCTGGGATCCAAGCACAGGATCCCAGACTCTCAAATTTAGTGTTCTCTTACACCACTACCATGTCTTTCTTCGATGAAGGAGAGAGAAAGAGCTGGCGACAGGGAGAGAAGAGTGAAGGCTATATGGGTAAAAGAGATTTGTTGGGGTAGACGCTGGACCCATGATTTTAATGATCTAGGAAACTCACAAATGAGAAAACTCCCTTAAGCAATGCAACGGGCACCTTCAAATTTTGGAGAGTTGCCCTAGAGTAACATTTGCCCAGGTCACACAGCCAGTATGTGTCAGAGGCAAGATTTGCTTGCTCAGAGGCCAGATCTTTATCCACTAAGCCATGATGAGATAGTGAAATACCCCTAAAATAACCGATGGTTCACTTTATTCCTAATCATCGCTATCGCCAGGTAACATTTCTTCCTTTGGGAGACCAGGACAAGTGCTAGCAATTCAATCCTTTTGTGTACAGAAAGAAGAGTCCTCCTCTATGCATCTCCAGTGTTTTCTCTTCCGCCTAGTCCCATGCCAGGTTCCAGGAGCGAATATGCCCCTACCTGCCCATAGCCAAGGGTAGAGCTCTTCTGCTCAGCCTCTTCGGGCTAGTCACCATAGTAACCCATGGGCACCAGCTCTGCTGGGAAGACAGAAGCCAGAACTAGATACTGCACCCCAGGTTGTGTGCCAGCCCTGCAAGGGCTTTGTTCTAGGCTAGAGGCTGAGTTGAATTAAAGTGAAACAAGATATAGACTTTATCTCCCAGAAGGAGGCAGATAGGAAGTAGAAAGATTTTTAAGAAGTTATCCTACTTTGGCCAGTGGGGGTGAGGAGTGAGGGGGTTGATGGGGAGATGATTGTTTTTTCTATGTTTTTTTTCTTGAGTAGGAGATGAGTAGGGAGGGGCAGATGAGGTGGTTGGCAACAGCCCCCAAATAATCAGCCAACAGCAACAGGCGAGTCATCAGCACACAAGAAAACATTTGGGTTACAAATAAATAAATCTTTATTGCCCACTCCCAAGGGGGCAGAGTTTGTAACAGGAATCTCATTCCATGCCTGTGAAAAGAGAGGAGAGAGAGGGCAGGGTGGGGCCGGTGTGAACAGACAAAAGGGACCCAGATGAGAAAAGGGCTCAGGATGAGCTGGCTGAGGCTACAAAGATGTCCTTGTAGCCTTTGATCTCCTTGACCTCCTTGCAGCTGACCAGCACTTGAAGTTGCCTGGATCCCTCTTTGGTGGGGAGTAGATCTACCTCGGCTTGGATGGTGTTTCCAGACTGTATGGTGCCCAGACTAAAAATCAGAAAGGGAAGCATCGACTGACAGTATCTTTAAAAAAAATATTACTCCCCACTGTTAGTGCTTTCCCTCTGGGATTGCCTCCTATTTACTCTCTATAGATCTTCCTTGTATATAGTTGTTTGTATGTTGTCTCCTTCCTTAGATTGTAAGCTCCTTGAGGACAGGGACAGTTTTTGCCTTTTTTTCCTTTTTTTGATCCTCCTCAACTTAGCACAGTGCTTGACACATAGCAAGCACCTGATAAATGTGTGTTGACCTATTTTATTTTTTTCAATGAATAAACATTTGTTTTCTCTCTCTTCCACCTCCCTTCCAGTTGCTGTCTTGAAGATCCATATGGCATGTGGCTTCCCCCTCTCCCAGGCTAGGAGAAGCCCATCAGCTCCACCTGAGGTCTACTATATTCTCAGATGCTGAGACTGAAAATGAGGCAGTAAAGGGAGGACCATCCCAGAATGAGACCAAATGCTAAAATGCTTCCTCCATTTAAGAGGAGAGAGAGAGAGAGAGAGAGAGAGAGAGAGAGAGAGAGAGAAAGAGGAAAGAAAGAAAGAAAGACGGAAAGAAAGAAAGAAAAAGAAAGAAAGAAAGAAGGAAAGACAGAAGGAAAGAAAGAAAAAAGAAAGAAAGAAGGAAAGACAGAAGGAAAGAAAGAAAAAAGAAAGAAAAAAGAAAGAAAGAAAGAAAGAAAGAAAGAAAGAAAGAAAGAAAGAAAGAAAGAAAGAAGGAAGGAAGGAAGGAAAGAAAGAAAGATCTCAGTGATGAACCCAAGGAAAGATCCTAAGATTTAAATCTGGAAGAATCTTTAGGGACCACCAAGCCTGCTGTTCTCTTTTTACACAAGAAGAAAGTGTAGTCCACAGAGGTCCAATAGCTGGTAAGAAGCAAAGCTGAGATTTGAACCCAAATCCTCTGACCACAAATCCAGGACTTCATTAAACTGTAAGCTCCTTGAGGGCAGGGATTTGTCTTTTGTCTCTTTTTGTATCTCCAGCATTTAACACAGTGCCTGGAACATAGTTGGCACTTAATAAATCTTCATTGGTTGATTGCTCTTTCCCTTTTAACTCACTGCCTCTCAAAAGAGACCCAGCTGGCTCCATACCCAGCTTTACTTACTTAATTGTCATCTGTCCTTCGATCAAGCCACTCCCTTCCAGCACCAATACACAGTTCCTAAGTGGTTCATGCTGAGTATTGGTGAAGCTGATGGAGACACTTAGTTTCTTGTCCACCACTGCCTGCCCAGAAACCTATAGAAGGAGAATTTGGAACTGTTTGTGGATATTATCTTTTTTTGTAAATCTTATATACACACCATCTACCCCTCCTCCCCTACACAACATTGCAACACATGCCTTGCAACATCCAGGCCCTGTTCTTCAGAAGAATAAATATCGACTCTAGGGAAAATCTGGACCTGAGTGAACCTTTTTTGTATTTAGGGTAAATAAATGTGTTGTCTTTGGGGTATAAAAATAATGCTATGGGTCCACTACCAGTAGGACATATGCTTCCAATTATTTTTCCAGTAGTGGGGATGATTTTGTGCCGATCCACACTCCTTTACTCAGTGTCTCTCATGATCTACAATACATATCCAAAGAGACAGCTGGCTCTGAGCAGAGGATTAGCCTGTGACTGTGAATCAGGGGGTATTTGTGAAACTAACCAGCTTATGTAGGCTCCAGTTGGCTACTTTAGCCTCCTCTGTGCCATACTCTGACCAGAATGGCTAATCACCCCACCTGTGTTTTGGTTATATTCTGACTTGACCTGAAAATCTGGGATTTCTCTCTTCCATATATAATAGGGTGAATGCACATAAAGTGCCCTCTTGGACTGGTATGGGAAAATCCAGGCTCCTCTGTGTATAGATGGGACAGAATCAGACTGAAACATTAAAGAACTTTTTAGAATCCAGAGTTAATATATGTCATCCACAGAATACCAAATGAATTGTTAACTAGAAGTGAGGATTATTTGAACTATAAGCAATAGGGCCCTGTGGTTGTTGCCTAATGGTCTTGGCATCAGACTTGTGCCAGTGTTGAGGACTCTGCCCACAGTTCCTCTAATCATGTTGGTTGGCATCATTTGGCCTGGTCAGCTCGTGCCAAGGTAGAAATTGCATTAAGGTGGCCAAATGATTTAAGGTGCTGGGGAACTGTCCAAGCATATGTATGATCTCAGAGAAAGCATGGAATTTACAAGTGTTGAATGATTTGCTAATTAAAGAGCCAATTATTACACAAAGATGAATTAGATAATCCCATGGAATGGAGAGAATGCAATGGCAAGGAAGAAGGTGAAAAACAAGGGTATTTTTAGGGCAAGGGGAGGAAAGAAAATCTCCATAAAAAGTAATGTATGGAAGGAAGGCAGGACCCCTGTTTGGCCCTGAACCTCACCTCAATGGTCAAGTGGGGCAGCTCCAAGGAGACATCTTTGATCACAAGCAGCTTCCTCCTTGTCTGCTCGATTTCCACAATCCCTGACAGGCGGATCAGCTTTTCATCACTTATTTGGTCTTTGTAGTGGGTGAAAGGCAGGGTTATCGGCAACTCTTTCTCTGTATACAAGACCCAAAAGCCACAGCTGAGGAAGATCTTGAGAATTTGGAGTGTGTATCTCAGCATGAATTAGCTGTGTGTTTATCTCCTTGAGCTTGCTGTAAGTGTGCCGAGGGCAAGAACCGTGTCTTATGTATTTTCGTATCTCTGCTAGTTGTGCATTTCACATCCTAGGCCCTTAATAAATGCTTATCAAATGAATGAATAAAATGGGGTATGTGTATTTTAAAGATATGTCATAATGTGTACGTGCATACACACGTACATGGGCAATCCCATATTACATGCTAGCATGTATAGACTGGCATCCTAGAACCACAGAATTTTGGAATGAGAGGAGACTTTAGTGACCATCTAGTCCAAACCATACTTGAAAAGAATCCTCATTATTGCAAAGCAAGTGGTCATCCAGTCTCTCCTTGAAGATTTCCAGTGAAGAGGGGCCCTCTCCCTCCCAAGGCAGCTGGTTCTACTTTTCAATAGCTCTAATGGTTAGGACATTTTTCTTGATGTCAAGCCTACATTTGCCTCTTTGTAACTTCCATGTTCCTGGTTTTACTCCCTGGAGTCAAACAGAACCAGTATCATCCTTCTTTTGCAGAAGTGCCCCTAAAATACTTGAACATAGCTGTCATGCACCCCACAGTCTTCTTTTCTCCAGGTCAAACATCCCTAGTTCCTAAGACTGATCCTCACATGGCATGGACTTAGCATCTTGGGCAGTGTGGGCACAATGGATGAAGTGGTTGGCCTTGAGTCAGGAAGACCCTAGTTTGAATATGGCCTCACTTACTAGCTGTGTGACCCTGGGTAAGTCATTTAACCTTGTTTGCCTCAGTTTCCTCATCTGGAAATTGAGCTGGAGAAGGAAATAGCAAACCACTCCAGTATGCTTGCCAAGAAAACACCAAATGGGTTCACAAAGAACTGTACATAACTGAAATGATTCAATAACAACAGTGACAACAAACAGTGTCTTGGCTGCTCTCCTCTGGTTGTTCTCCAGTCAGTGTCCTTTCTATATTACAGGATTCAGAACTGAGCACAGTCATCTAGATGTGTCTAACCAGAGTGGAGGACAGAGGGACCACCATTTCTTTATCCCTGGAAACTAGGCTTCTCTTCGTGCAGCCCAAGATGGAATGAGCTGTTTTGGCTGCCACATCACATTGCTGGGAGTATGTCAGAAAGCCATTCTGCAGAGGGATCTGCAGATTCTGTACGTCATTCAGATGCCTTGTGCAAGTCTCTTATGTCACCCATTTGTCTATGGCTCTGGGGTACCACATGTAGATTTGGGTACAGCACCCCCCCGGGGGAAACAGTCACTCTTAGTTTTATTTTGGCAGCCTCCACCTCTCAGGCCCTTCTGTCCCATACCAACTGGGAGCTTCCTGGGGTCAATCCCCACACTCACCTTCCCCTTGGACCAGGCTGAAGTTCAACTTGTCCCTCCAGAGCGGGGCCTGGGCATTGCCCCCATGGAGCAGGGCTTGGCCACTAAGCCACACATGCAGCAGGAGCTGCTCAATTCCCATCTCCGAGCCCTGAAGCCTCCTGGCCTTTAGGAAAAATGCTAAGTCCTGGCCCCACTCAGGGGTTCTGGCCAGCTTGAGCTGCAGCTTGACTGGTCTTTCTTGGAACCAGGCTGTTCGCATCCGTTCCATGTAGGGGTAAGAAGACCCAGTTGGGCCCAGCAATATTTGAGAAGCCTTCATGAACACAGAACGTTCTTCTGCAGATCCTGTAGGGGAGGAGGGGGGAGAGAGAGATGGTGGTGGAAATTGTGTTAAGGACCCAGCAGTCACTGGTGGGGAACCTGCGGCCTCAAGGTCACATGCGGTCCTCAAAGTCCTCAAGCATGACCCTTTGACTGAATCTTCATGTGGCCTTGAGGTCTCAGATTCCCCACACCTGGTCTAAGCTATCCCTTGCCTTCCTCAGGACCTCTCTTCCCTCCCTCCTACCTCAGAGAGTGTCTGAAACCCCGATAACCTCTTAAAATCTAACATAGATGCCCAGTCTCTCTTGGTAGTCTCCCCATCTCAAAAGTTGGGGACTTCAGACAGTTGGGTGCTGGTAAATATTTAAAAACCATCTCTCCAGGAAAAAAGAATATGCCTAACACTTTCAAATTTATTCTGCATTATTAATATTCTCTTCAAAACTTTCTTAAGTCTAGGTGACTAACATGGGAATGTTTTTCGTGACTGTGCATGTATAACCTATATCAAATGGTTTGCCTTCTCAATGAGAGGGGCAAGGTGTGGGAGGGAGGAAGAGAATTTGGAACTCGAAATTTAAAAAAATATATTAAAATCATTCTGTATGTAATTGGGGAAAAATAAAATATTAAATCATTAAAAAACAAAACAATAACTCAAGCACTGATTTATAGAGTTGGCCGATTTCCAAGGTACAAATGCTCACACCAAAAATGGGGGATCAGAAAAAGGTAACTCTAAACCACCCTGGACATCATCTCTTCTTCCCTGGGCTCATTCAACATCCACGGCCTAACCTCAATTCACCAGCAGCTTCCCTCCCTGACTTTAAGCCATCTCTTGAGTGACAAATAATGCAGAGTTTAACAAACTAGATCTCAGGTCACCATGACAAGGAAAAATGTCATTGTAACATCTAGCATTTTCAACAACGATTTTGAGATGGTAAGAGGTAAAGGTGCAGGTCGAATTTATATATATATATATATATATATATATATATATATATATATATATATATGTATGTATATGATCACGTACATCCTAAAGGGCAATCAAAATGCCATATTAGTTCTGCTTTTAATAAGATTGTGATCATAGTTTTCTTTATTTTGGACCTTCCCCATATCCTTGGTATAAATCTAATTTAATTGTAAGGAATGATTCTTAAAAATAATTTGCTGTAGTCTTTTGTGAGAATTTTTAAATCACTTTCTCTCTAATTTTGATGATTTCTGCTTTTGTTTTTAATTTGGCTTTATTAACTTTCTAATTTTCTAAATGCATATTCAGAAAATAAAAATTAAAAAAAGAGAGAAAAGCAAACTTGTCTATAATGAAATTATCTGTAGATGCTCCATAAAAGAAAATGTAAACAATCTATACGTCTAATGACTGCAGAATAGCTGAATAAATTTTGATTTTAATATAAGATTTCAAGAACTACAATTCTACCCATTTCCTAGACTGGCACATTTGTTCTCTGTGTGTGGCCATTGTGCTCCTTCAGAGAAAGCAAATTAATCAAATTATGGCTTTTGGGGTCTGTGATTTCCTCTTAGCCATATTTTATCTCAAAAACGGGTTTTATGCCAACTTCTAAGCTGATAGAAAGAAGCTTGCCAGAATGCATTGCAAATTGCCTACTGGCACTGGAGAAGCCAGTCACATCAATTCAAGCAGCACAAGGGTAAAAACAGCCCCAAAAGGAGACTTAATAACAAAATTCTAAATAACAAATGTATCAAAGAACAAATGATTAATAACTGTGTGAAAAAAAACTGATAATAAAGAGATGTTACCAAAATTTCAGGGAAGCAGATAAAAGTCCATAGAGTAATAACTATATCCCCTCAATATATTAATAAAATAGAGAATTCATATTGGTTCTGCAAAGAAATACCAGAAAAAGGCACTAGGCAGGAAGGACTGCTTGGCTCACTCTGCTCCTTCTCTATTTTCCTCCTTCTGAGGCTTACTGACTGGAGGCAGGCAAACTATTAACACAAGCTGAGGTCCCCCTAAGCCTGTAAGTTCAGCCTGGTGGGAGCTGCAGAGGCTGAGCCCGGGTGGAAGGGAGGAAAGTGAGAGGGGAGAATCCTGAACTACAAGATACTAGAGACTAGAGCGCTAGTAGCCTCACAGTAAGAAGACTTAGGTTCAGGTTCCACCTGTGAAATATGGGCTGTGACCCTCAATTTTAAAATGACAGTCCCCAGGCAAGTCCCTCAAAGGCTCTGAATTGCAGAAAAGGTACTGATCTACATTGATAAAGGAAGTTCTTCTTTGGGAAGTCCCTATATTCAGGTCTGGTGAAAAATTATAAATGGTTTTATTATACATTCTAATTTAATTCTAATAAGTTATAATAATATATATAAAATATAATAATAATAAATTCTAATGAGTATAATTATATGTAATATATCGTGTAGAATGAGTATATGTAATATATAATAAATATTATAATTCTAAACTGTTATAACTTCCAATATATAATTATATATAACAATTATATTATGTAATATATAGAATAATTATATATAATATATAATAAATATAATGATGAATTGTCATATTATAAATTATAATATATAATTATATATAACAGTTATATAGAATAATTATATAATATATAGAATAATTATAATTATAAATGGTTATATTATAAATTACAAATATAAAGTGCTCCATGTAGAGCTCCTTGTATAGAAAGCCTACCATTCTAACTCTATCCTCCCCCCAAAAACATTCCATTTCTAGTTTCCAAACCCCAACTTTTTTTTAGTATTTAACAAGAGACCACTACTCTTCTTTTACCAAGTTCTCCATCCCATCTGATCGTTATTAGTGGGCTGTTTTCAACTGAAAGACATGCTAAAGCAACAGCAGTGATTTGATGCAGGCCCATAATGACCATGGGATGATGGGACTTTGCCCCAAGGCACTGATATTGGTGGGGAGAAGGGCATACTTTCTCCCTGTTCTTAGAACTGGCTTTGCAATCCTCTGGTTATCAGCATTGCAGAGCTTCACTGCTTCACCCTGGGGCTGGACCACCTCCAGAGGCCCATAGTCATGGGCCTCTCCCTGGCACAACTTAATTTACAGTCAGTCTGTTCTCTGTGCTGCTGCCTCTGGTGAACACCCCACCACTTAGGCAGTTGAATTTGCTCTCTAGCCAGTTCCTAGGCACAAGGATTCCTAGCTACGGCCCTGGTTCTGTGTAGCACATCTAAACATTGAGTTTATATCATGTATAGATGTAGCTCAAGATAATATTAAAAGGCTACATGGAGGGGGGCGGAGCCAAGATGGTGGCCGGGAAGCAGTGACTGGCGTGAGCTCCCCACCAAGTCCCTCCAAAAACCTATAAAAAATGGCTCTGAACCAATTCTAGAGATGCAGAACCCACAAAGTGGCAGAGGGAAGCAGGGCTCCAGCCCAGGACAGCCTGGATGGTCTCTGAGTAAGGTCTGTCGCGCACGGAGCTTCCAGCCCCCAGCTGAGGGGAGCGGAGCTGGAGCGAACAGACCAGACTCGGACCTACCAGACCAGGAGACGAGCAGAGAGTGCCCTAGCATTCTGAATTACTGAGCTGTGGCATCTACCAGACCTCTCAACCCACAAAGAGCAAAGACAACAGAGAAGGTTAGTGGGAAAAGCTGCGTGACTGAGTTTGCAGTTCAGCTACAGCCCCTGGGGCAGTGGAGGTGGGGCAGCTTTAGAACTACTGCTGCAGTTGCTTCTGGCCCCAGGCCCACCTGGTGGGAGGAATTAAGTGGCAGATCAGAGCAGGAGTGAAGAGCCTGCTGAAGATTTAAGCCCAGTCCGGGTAGGGGGTTCTTGGGGAAGGAGGAGTGCTGGTGAGGCAGTGCATCTGCCCAAGCGTGGAACATAGAACTCTTTAGTCTATAAGCAGCCACACCCCGTTGAAA
>CM053624.1:156247141-156283768 GCA_028646595.1 Phalanger gymnotis
CGGAGGGGAGGGCAGACTGGGGAACAGGGCAACCAGAGTGTACGCCATCTTGGAGTGGACGGGGGAGGAAATGGGGAGAAAATTTGTAATTCAAATGCCTGTGAAAATCAATGCTGAAAACCAAACATATTAAAAATAAATTAAAAAAGAATTTAAAAAAAGGCTACATGGAGTAGGGCATTGAGAGTCGGGAAGTCCTAGGTTCAAATCCCACCTCAGACACTTATTAGCTGTGGGACCTTGTGCAAGTCACATAATTGTTTCATGCCTCAGTTTACTTATCTGTAAAATAATGGAATTGGACTGGATGGCCCTTTAGGGTTCCTTCCAGCTCTCAATCTGAGTAAATGCAACCTCATGAAGGTGATAATAAGAGAACAGTTAGTGGCAGCTAAGCGGTAGAGTGGATAGAGTGGTGAGCCCAGAGAGTGGAAGACCTGAGTTCAAATTTGATCTCAGATACCCATAGCTGTGTGACCATGGGCAAGTCAATTCACCTCTAATTGCCTCGGTTTCCTCAACTGTAAATGAGGACAATAATAGCACCTAATCATGAAGATTTAACGAGATGATATTTATAAAAGCACTGAGCAGACTGCCTGGCAAATACTAGGAGTTTTATATATAGTAATTCCTCTTCTTCCCTCTCCCAATTATTTTGCTTTCTTGAAAGAGGCAGGTCCTAGCTGGTTGACCCCAGGCCTATCATACTCCTCGTTCAGTCCTTTCAGTTATGTCCAATTCTTTGTGACTCCACTTGGGGTTTTCTTGGCCAAGACACCTAAGTGGTTTGCTATTTTCTTCTCCAAATATACTCCTTAGCTAATATGAAAGAAATATCGAATGAACTGACAATGCCCAAATTGAACTTCATCTGAGATTAAAAGAAGCTAGACCCACAAAATGATGTAAGGTCCATCTATTTAATTCCTAGACCCAAACTTGGCAGAATATGATCTAAATTGACCCTATAGCTGCTCCTCTTCCCCTGTGTTCCATGCGCCCCACCTTCCACCGTATATTAGGCTTATCTTGGAGAAGATACCTGAGGGTTCTTTAATGACATTTTATGCGACTATCTAAATTGTATATGTAGATCAAGGCTAGACTGAAAAAGGAAGAGACAAGGGAAAAAAACCCACTTTTAAGACAACCCTACTCTGGGAAAGTAAGGGGTGACAGTGCTATCTATATTTTATAGACTGATTATATCTATATAGGTATATACATGCATGAGTATTGTGTATATGTATGTGTGCGCATATAAAACGGACATATGTATCTATACCTGTAGAGATGGGCAGCTAGGTGGATAGGGCATTGGGCTTGGAATCAGGAAGACTTGCCTTCCTGAGTTCAAATCTGGCCTCAGCCATTTACTAGCTGTTATAACCCTGGGCAAGTCACTTAACCCTGTTTGCCTCAGTTCCTTATTTGTAAAAATGGGCTGGAAAAGGAAATGGTAAGCCACTCCTGTATCTTTGCCAAGAAAATCCCAAATGGAGTCACAAAGAGTCAGACAGGACTGAAACAACTGAACATCTATTACAACATATCTGTATACCTATATATCAACATATATACATACATACACACATACGCATTATATTTGTATATATATATATCTATATAAAGATATGTCTATATAATTATATAGAAAGATACTCACATATAGCCGTATATGTAGGTATTTGTATACCTATATTTACATATACACATAAATGATATATATCTATTATGTATATCAATTTTGATATGTATATCAATTAATTAATCAGTAAGCATTTATTCAGTGCCTACAACATGCCAGGAACTGTGCTAGTCACTGGGGACACAAAGCCAAAAAAGTAAAACAATCCCCATTCTCAAGAAACTTACATACATATATACATATAGATACACATACACACATATAAAGACATAGAGATGAGTAAAATCAGTTTTTCTTTCTTCTCTCTTGGTTCTTCCCCCTCTCCCTTTTTTTGGTGCTGCCTCTCGTTTTGAGAGGGATGGTTTATGCTCTCTCTCTTCCTCCTTCCCTCCATCCTTTGTCTGTCTGTCTTTCTGTCTCTCTCCCATCCTCCCTTTCTTCCCCTCTCTCCCTCTCTCTTTCTTACTTTCTCCCTCCCTCCTTCTCCCTCCATATCTCTCCCTCCCTCATTCTCTCTCTGTCTGTCTCTGTCTCTCTGTCTCTCCCCCACCCCCAACACACATACTTTTTCTGACATTTTAGAGACTCCTTAGAGAATCCTTTGCTTTTCTTCCCCCACTTGACCAGGGTCTCCAACATGCCCCAGCCAGAACAATCCAACAGGACCTTGTCAAAAGGTCCTTTTGTATTGCTCTATCCCATCTTCCCAGAAGTGCTTTCATTGCAAATTGCAGCCTCCGCTTCAGGCCTCGATATTCTTCATTGTTCATAACTTTTCTTTCTTGTCAGCCTTAACATTGTTCATCTTTCTCTGATTATGTCTTTTCTGCCTGACTATGGTATGCGTGGGTTACTTCTTATATGAGAATTCTTTTAAAGCTGGAAAGGAACTTGGAGACCATTGAGTCTAACTTCAGATACGGAAACTGAGGCCAAAAGAGGTTAAGTGAATTGCTCAGGGTCATGTCTGAGGCAACATTTGAACTCAGGTCTTCCTAGTTCCAAGCCTATCCCTGTATTTGCCTCACTCCTAGGTGTCTCAAAGTTAGAAGTTGTTAAAACAAAGTTCTAAAGGCAAAATAATGATTTGCTTGAGCTAATTCTCATTTGGATGAACAATATTTGTTCTGGGGCTAAACAGTCCTCAATGTACTTTCTCTCTATATTTTAATTCTGTGGATTTACTTTCCAAAAAAGACCAGGAGGCAGAAAGTTGTAAGTTTCAGGGTATGGCCTGCCCACACTAGCACCAAATCAAAAAGACCTCAAGTTCATGAGGCTCATGGAGTAGGTGGAAAAGAAATGTATCTAGGAGGAGAGTCACAAACCTTGCTTAGGAGAGAAGGCAAGCAAACCCTCCTGGGCCAGCTCCTTTTGAATGAGATATCTCCCCAATCTTCCTTCCACATTAAAAGGAAAATCCAAGTCTTGTGTGAGTGCTTAATAAATATTCATTGATGGCACACCTTTTAGTGCGACATTTAACAAATTCATCTGACTCCGAAATTTCTTAATTGGCTACTAGATTCAAAGAAAATTTGTAGAGCCTTAAAGTAAACTTGTTCCCACTTTGACTCCCTCCCAGCCAGTCTTTTTCCATGGGCTGCAATACCCTCTCTTTTTCTGACTACTAAAAGTCGGCCTTCACTCTCAGCAGCAGTGGGCACTGTGGATACAGTGACCTCATTCCCTCCCTAACCCATCCACCATGTAACATTGCCATAGATCTATCACTAAAAAGTATGTTTGACCAAGTCACTCATTTGCTTAAAAAGCTCTAGGACTTCCCCATTGCCTCTGGAATAAAATACAAATTCCTCTGTTGTCATTTAAAACCCCTCACGATCTGGCTCTAGCCTATCTTTCCAGACTTATTACACGTTATCTATTCCCTTTCATGCTTTCTACAATACAGTCAGACTAGCCTCCTTGCTGGTCTTTACGCATGACATTCCCTCTCCTACTTCTGGGACTTTGCCCAGACACAAAATTCTTTCTTCTTGTCTGGAATGCTATATAGGGTCATGGAGTGGAAGGACCCTCAGAGATCATCTAGTCCATCCTCCCACATTATTCTCCCAGCTCCTACTTATTAGAATCTCTCACTTCCTTCAAAATTCAGCTCAAGTTTCACCTACTTGAGACCTTTCCCGTCCACCTCATACCCAGCAGCCACTAGCCACATACCCCTCAAATTACCTAATATTCATTTTGTGTTTTGTATTTATTTCTATGGGGTCATGAAGAGTCGGATGTGAATGAATGTCTGAACAACAAATACGTGTTGCTCCCTACCTCCCCCCTTCAAGAGAGGGTAAGCCCCTCGAGGGCAGGAGCTCTCTTGTTTTTCCTTTGATAACCCAGAACTGAGCAGCACAGTGCTTAGTATAAGGTAGGCACTTAATAAATGCCTGCTGATTGATTGATTAACAACCATGAATGAAGAATGTTGTTGGTTGTTCAGTCATTTCAGTCCTGTCTGACTCTTTGTGACTTCATTTGGGATTTTCTTAATAGAGATATGGGAGTGGTTTGCTATTTACCTCTCCAGCTCATTTGACAGAGGCAAACAGGATTAAGTGACCTGCCCAGAGTCACACAACTAGTAAATGTCTGAGGTCACATTTGAACTCAGGACTTCCTAACTCCAGGCTTGGCACTCTATTCATTGTGCCACCTAGCTGCCCACGTGAATGAAGTACATATGTAAGGAATTCCATGATGGCTGTCATGACAGATGGCATGAAGTTAGAGAGATGAGTGAGCATTCACAGTTGAAAACATAAGGGACCCACTTCCACAATTCCCAAGGGCCTTACACACCTTCTGGGTACTTATAGGAGCTGGTGATATCCTGGCATTTGTCAGAGCCCACCATCTTGGTGCTTATCTTTTTCCCGATGGCGCTGGTGTTGTAGGAAAGGATCTCTTTCACTTGGCCAGACTCCTGGAGCCAGATCACTTCATCCGCATTCACTTCAGCAAACACGAAAGGTGTATCATAGGCTAGTTGGACGTCTCCTTCTTTGATAGCTCTGACAGAGGCTGGTCCACAGCAGAACACCCCTAAGGAAGATTGGGGTTGGGGAGAGAGACAGGAAAGCTGCCGTGCTTTCCAACTGGGGGAAGTTAGTACGATAGGAGGAAAAAGTAGGAAGAAAACGGCCCCCATAGAATGACTCCTGGAAGGACAAACTGTTAGTGGGGCCAGATGGAGGACCCACTAACAGAGGCAGAATTAGAGTGGGGAGTCACAGCTATGTGACCTTGGGCAGCCACTTCACTTCTATTTCCTCTGTTTTCCCACCTGTAAAATGTGGGAAATACATGAACTACCTACCTCACATCATTATAGGGAGGCAAATAATTTATAAACCATAAGAAACTATATAAATGGGAACCATTAGAAAGGCCGTGTGGTTGAGTGGGTAGAACACTGGACGTGGAGTCAAAAAGGCCTGGTGTTAAATTCCCCTTGCTGTGTGACCCATGGGCAAATCATTTCAGCATTCTAAGCCCTGGGTGACTCTGAAATTATAAACTAAATGATTTTTTACATGCCTCCCCTCCCAACCCCTTCCATGTAACTTCCACTTCAGTTCCTCTCCTCACTTTTCTTGCTGCTTGCCTCAAGGCCCCTTTCTGTCTTGCCATCAGAGAGGAAAGGGGAAAAGAAGGTTGGTAGAAGAAGGTGAGGAGGGAGAGGGAATGGAGGAGTGGGTGATGTTAGAGAGTGAAAGGAAGAGTTGGAGAAGGTATTTTTCTCTGAAGAATCTTTTCCTTTGGTTAATCATCCATGTGGGACTGAAGGCTGAGCTCCAGACCTCTCTTATAGTGATGCCTTACTCACCTCTGCTGGTTTCCTGGGGAGTTGGATCCAGGATCTGCCACCCATCATATCCTGCTGGCAGATCTCTTCTGGTCATCCAGCATTCATTCCAGACGTGGAAATTCCTGTGGAAGGTACACTCAGGGTTGGAGTTCAACAGAATAACAAGGTGGTTACGGAGTCTCATATGGGCCCATAGTTCATGGAGGATGGGGGGGGGCATGCCAGGTGTATTGCCCACCTTCACCTCACTGGGCTGTGGGTGGCTATGGATTGTGAACAAGAAGAGGGAAAGGGGTCAATCTGGTGTGTCATCAAGGAACAACAGCCAAGCTCAGAGTTCATTCTTTTTGACTTAGAGTCATCATGAGTCTCTCCTGGATTTGGAGTCTCAGGACCCGAGTTCAAATCCCAGCCCTGTTACTACTTGGGAGATCTTGGGCGATCACTTAACCTTTCTGAGCCTCAGTTTCCTCATCTGTCAAATGAAGGAGTGGGACAAGGTGACCCTGAAGGTTCCTTCCGGCTCTAGATTTTTGATCCCAAATATGGTCTGGTACCACAGAATGAGAACTTGGGCTTGAGTCCTGCCTGTGCTCTCTGCATTACCTGTATGCCATTGGTAAGTCACTCTGCCTCTCTTAACCTCAGTTTTCTCATCTGTAGAATGAGGGGCTTGGATTAAATGGTCTGTGATTCTACAATCCTAAGAGGTCTCCTCCTAATATAGTGGAATCCACACCACAGGCTGACTTGGAAGCAAAGGAGAGAGGAAATAGGTCAAGCTAATGATAAGCATAGAGGTTGTGATTTCATCCATAGGAAACTTCCAGGGAAAAACCCCCTCCATCACTGCAGGTTGACACCTTCTCTATAACTTAGAGTTGCCTAGAGCACTTAGAAGTTAAGTGGCTTGCCCCAAAGTCACACAACCAGTATGTATCAGAGGTAGAAATTTAACTTGGGTCTTCCTTACTTCAAAGACAGCTTTCTATACATTAAGCTGCAAATGAATAATATACTAATAAATATTTGTTGAATTAAAATGACTGCCTTTTCGGGCAGCTAGACGCCTCACAGTGGATAGAACACCAGCCCTGGAGTCAGGAGGACCTGAGTTCAAATCCAGTCTCAGACACTTACTAGCTATGTGACCTTGAGTAAGTCACTTAACCCTGATTGCCTTGAAAGAAAGGAAGGAAGGAAGGGAGGGAGGGAGGAAGGAAGGAAGGAAGGAAGGAAGGAAGGAAGGAAGAAAGAAAGAAAGAAAGAAAGAAAGAAAGAAAGAAAGAAAGAAAGAAAGAAAGAAAGAAAGAAAGAAAGAAAGAAAGAAAGAAAGGAAGGAAGAAAGAAAGAAAGAAAGAAAAAAAGAAAAAGAAAGAAAGAAAAAAGAAAAAATTACTCCTTTTACTTGAGATTCAGTATAAGACATACTTTTCAGATATGGCCAACATGGAAATGTGTTTTATTTGAGTATGCATATCTATTATAAGGGTTTTGTTTTCTTTTGTTTTCTTCTATTGAGGTGTGTTGGTTGAAGTGAGAAAAATATTAGGGTTAGAGTAAATTGCCCCAAAAGAAAGAAAAATAAAAGAGGGTCATTAAAATGTTAAAATGTACAGAAGGAAGGAAAGAGTTTATAGGCAAGCAGATCAGCTCTAAAAGTTATATTTTGAATTTATTGATTATTATTACTATGGCACTGGACCTAGAGTCAAGAGAATCTAGCCTCCTAGATTTACTAGCTTTATGACCCTGGATAAGTCACTTAATCTCTGTATTCCTCAGTTTTCTCCACAGTAAAATGGGGATAATAATGGCACCTACCTCCTAGGGTTATTGGGAAGATAAAATAATACTTGCAAAGCATTTTAGAAACTACATATATATACATATAGTTTATATACATATACGCACATACATATATGTTAGTATATATTATATTATATTATTTTTATTATGTTTAAAAAGAAAAGCAGACAGTATATGATATTTAGGTTTCTTACACAATCTTTTTCTATTCTCCTAAGTGTATGGAAATGCTCATTTTACTTGATATTTGTTATCCAGAATTTTTTTAAAGGAATTTAACTTTTTAAAAAAAAAAAATCACTGCTTTTTAGTGCTATGGGAAACTTACACTGATTTTTTTCTTTCCATCCTAACCTGGTCAAATGGACGTTAGGAATCAGTGCCCTCTGCTGCCGAACAAAGAGAATTGTTTTTCCTCTCACAAAGACAAATTCATCTAGGAAATTACCTAAGTTTAGAGTTTGCCTAATATTCTTAATTTCTTTTCCTCTGGAATATAAATGAATATTGCTTCACCAATAAACTCATTATTTGTCAACATATTTTATTCTAAGAAAAAAAAAACCAAAGAAACCCTTAGGTCTCAGGATACTAACTTGTATCTTAGAGAAAAACAACCAAAAGGAAGGATTGAAGTAAAGGGAGAATTAGAGAAAAAGTCAGTCAAAAGAGATATAAGTAGAGGCAACACTAAAGAAAATTTCCCTAAGAATGATGCAGAGGGACTAAGAGGAGGCGGTTATAAGATTATAAATTTAGAGCTGGAAATGACCATGGAGGCCACTGAGTTCAGCCTTCTCATTTTAAATATGAGGAAACAGAAGCAGAGAGAAGTAAAATGACTTGTCCAATGTCATTCAGCTGTATTTTGCCTCTCATCTGTATTTCTTTTTTGGAATTGACTATGGGTCATAATCTCAATGTGGATTTCCACTTGGTTTTTATGAAGTTATCACCACAGGTTACATGCTGGACCAATTCCATGTTCCAGTGCATAAACAAGAAAACTGGATTTAAAAAAATTGAGCCAAGAATGGAATTTGTTTTTTTTGTAAATGGAACTTGGTCCTAAACCAACCCATTTCCCAGACAGAATACAAAAGTTTATGATAATCTGGCCTTACCATATTTTATCTCTTCTCTCGCATGGCATCATCTCTGCACGTTCATCATAGAACATGTCAATGGTCAGGTTGCCGTCTGTATTATGTGCGGATCGGAAATTGGTAACTACTCGGGTTGGAACTCCCAAGCATCGCATCACTGGAGAGGGTAAAAAGAGTTGGTAGGGACTGACTTCATTTAAAGGCGGACTATTTGGTTCAGATAAGCAGATTCTAATTCTCCGGTTGTAAGGAGGGTCAAAATCATACAATAAGCATTCAGATTGGCCCTTGCTGGGATGCCTGTTCACACTCCCTCCTGCCTCCAGATGCTGGCAGCAAAAGATAGAAGACGGTACTGGGATTTTCCCAACCTAACCCTAAGGCATGGGATTTCAGAAGCCAACTTCTCCGCTGGATGTGAGAGATAAAAAAAAAAGGGGGTGGGGGACATTTTTTTCTATCAAAGGTCACTGTTCCAGAGAAAATAATCACACCCTCCCTAAAAAAAACCCACTCAAACAACGGATTAGCAAAGGACTAATGTGCCTATACTTTCCTGGAATATCAGAGCATGTGTCAATAAAGGCTTCACTAGCTTTTCCTCTTCCTGTGAACCTTTTCTATTTCTATTGACCCTAACTCACTCAGTAGAATTTCCAGGCTGTATGGGATAGAGGGATTAAAAGGGGGCTATTTTGTTTGTTTTTCAGAATCGAGAGCTCCTTGAGGGCAGTACTATGTTTTTGCCTTTTTTTTGTATCCCTAGTCCTTAGCACGGTGCCTGCAATGTAGTTGTTTTTCAGTTGTGTCTGACTCTTTGTGACCCTTTTTGGGGTTTTCTTAGCAGAGATACCAGAATGGTTTGCCATTTCCTTTTCCAGCTGATTTTACAGATGAGGAAACTGAGGCAAACAGGGTTAAGTGTCTTGCCCAGGGTCACATAGCTAATAAGTATCTGAGGCCAGATTTGAACTCAGGAAGAAGAGCGTTCCTTACTCCAGGCCTGCTGTTACTGCACCACCTAGCTGCAAGCTGGCATGTAGTAAGTCCTTAAAAAAAATGTAGTAAGCCCTTAATAAATACTTCCTGACTGACTAAATTGAATTGAAAGCAAAACAGTCTCTTATCTCAAGGAGCTAACTCTCTAATTGAGGGAGACAGCATACATAAGAGACATCAACTGTGAGGCACATGGAGGTCTACAGTGAGGCAGATGGTAAGGCCTAGGCATTGCGTCATCAGGTGAGATGGCAGTGCTTCGGGGTATGGAGGACATAGTGGCAGGATGGGATAGAGGGTGTAAGTGATCAGAAGTTAATCTTGAGGCAGCTACATGGCACAGTGAGTAGAGCACCAGCCCTGGAGTCAGAAGGACCTGAGTTCAAATCCAGCCTCAGACACTGGACACACTTCTTAGCTGTGTGACCTTGGGCAAGTCACTCAACCCCAACTGCTTGGCCTTCCCCCTTCCAGGAAAAAAAAAAGAAAGAAAAGTTAATCTTGGGAAGTATCAGGTTTACTTTACTTGAGACAGGAGGAAAGAGGAAATCAAAAAAGGTAAAATAAGATCGACTGTGTAGTCGTAAGGAACCAGCTGATGTTACACAGCAAAAATGCATAGTCAATGAAATCCATTCTGTTTTGAAGTGTCAGCAGTGCTGGGAGCAAGATCGTCAAAGTTAGATAAAAGGGTTTAGCCAGGGTTGAGGATTGATAGGACTGGAGCAATAGAATGTGAAGAGGACTCACGATTCATTTCTGTTCCTAGCAGAAGACACTCCATCTCTGGACTCTGTCTGTTCCATACCTAGAATGGTCTCCCCACTCCTCTCTGCCTCCTGACAACTCTGGCTCCCTTCAACTCCCAGCTAAAATCCCACCTTCTTCAATAAGCTTTTCCCAGTCTTCCTTAATTTTAATGCCTTCCCTCAGAGATTTTCTCCCATTTATCCTATATCTAGCTTGTTCATACATAGTTTTCATGTTGTCTCTCCCGTTAGACTACGAGGTCCTTGAGGTCGGGGACTGTTTTTATGGCTCTCCTCAGAAGTTTTCTACCCTTCTCCCCACTTGTTTTTCTTTCTCTCCACCTGGGTTAACACCCTCGTTTTACAGATGAGGAAATGGAGAACCAGTGTGGGTCGGGTGATTTGCCCAAGGTCCCACAATAAACATGCCCTTCTGTGTGTTCATTTGTTCCTGTATCTTTCCATTTTCTCCTGACATCTCTGTGGGGTTTTCATGGCTGCACAACACATTACTGCAGTGGCTTGGAGTATGGTGCTGGAGATGGTGTCCTCTTCTCTCTCCTGCTCTGTCTACACTGCTGCGTATCCCTGGGACACACAGCTGCCATCTGGCAGCTTCCCAATGGACTGTTTTGGTGTCACTGCTTGTTTGCATACCAAGCCCTTCTACTCAGAGCCATTTGTGCTGCCTGAGCAAAGTTACAAAAGAACCCCTCGAATCTCAGATCCATTTCTCCTGGGACACTGAGGCTGTTGCTGGGAAGACTGCATAATGGTTGGGGAGAATAGGGCAAGGGCTAGATAGAGAAGCTATCTAAACTCCTCTGGGGTTTGGCCATGGGAGAGACACCATCTGGCAGCCTCCTATTTTAACTAATTGGTCTTGCTAACTAAGTACCAAGCACAGTTGTTTTTATGTTGTAAGTGCTATCAATGCCCTCTAAATGTCAGAGCCCTGGGGAAGGCCAATCTCCCTGTCCTAGAAATTGCTCTGATTCAGCTACCAGGGAAGAAGGGAGCCCATCTGCGTCCCAAATTTCTGTGTTCCCAACGAAAGAGACAGACAGACAGATTTTTGAACCATCTTTCTGGACTGATTTCACATTACTCCCCCTCATAAACTCTATGTTCTATCAGAGTTACTTGCTCTTCCAAGAAGAGACAAATCCTTCATGCAAACTGCCCTAAGAGACAAAAGGTCATTGTCAGAAGGAGAGAACTGGTTAATGGGAGCACAGCCCTTAGAATATACACAGTAAGTTTCAACCCGTAGGGTAGCTCGATGAGCTTGCTTATGGAAGTGCATGATGGAGGCGTGGCTTTTCCCTCTTCATTTCAGAAATAAGCAAGTTGTTGTTCAGCTGTGTCTGACTGCATGCCCTCATGGACTTTGTCTATAAAGATACTGGAATGGTTTTCTATTTCCTCCTCCAACATGTCCCCATTTTACAGATGAGGAACTGATGCAAATGGGGATTAAGTGATTTGTCCGGGGTCACACAGGCAGTAAGCGTCTGAGGCCAGATTTGAACTCAGACCTTCCTAACTCCAGGGCCAGTGCATTACCTAGCTGCCCCATGCATAAGCAAGCTCTCTCTTACTACTTCCTAAAAGCTTACTGCTTATAGGAAAACCCTTAAAATTGGCTGCTGAGCTAGAGTGAAAGAACATGCATAAGGCCCAAGCTAGAGAAGTCTCTCAATCTCTCTCTCTCTCTCTCTCTCTCTCTCTCTCTCTCTCTCTCTCTCTCTCTCTCTCTCTTCACCTCCCTCCCCTGCTCCTGGTGGAGAATAAGGCAAGAACTGCTCTGGGTGGGGAGAGAGGCAATAAGAGCTATGACATTATCTCCTTATCTCCCCAATGGACAGCCATGTGGCCATGAAACCATGGCCATCCCTGTTTCTTCTGTCTTTATTGTGTCTAATATTTCCTGATCTTGGGTGAATGGGTATCAGAGATTATCATTGTGTCCTCTGAGGCAGGGAAGTAAAAGGCCACTTCACCATCACCTACTTCTGGAAGCAGACTCACCAAGCCTTCCCATGGATTGATATCAGGCAGAGTTTGCTGCACATGTTCCAAGAACATTGGCCAACAAACCTTGACCCCACCCAATTATTAAGAAAGCTAGAAGTGCTAAGAAAGATGAATTCACAGAGTTTAAGAAAGCATAATGGAGGTGCTCTACAGAGGAATTTCAAAACTACGTGAGTTGGAGGGGAGGAGGTTGTCATTATCAATCAAAATAATACAGCAACAAAACCTCAGTGTATATATTCAAGTTGCTTCCTAACTGTAATTAGCACAATGCTTTAGAACCTCACCAGAATACTTTTAATATAGAAAAAATAAATCATCATATTTCCCTGGGGAAAAAAATGTGAACCTTTGTGAAGTGAATGAATGGATGGATGGAAGAATAAGGAGCTAACATTCTAATACATTCACTTCATGAAAATAATTCAATAATTCCAAAATTAACTGATACTTACTACATACCTAGCCCTGTAGTATAGGATGTGACAGTCAAGCATGTTTAACCCTTTGTGGTGTAGAAGATTCCCACCTGTGCACATCACAGCCGCAAAGACCCAGCACTGCCCATATCTCACGGGCTGACCTCCGGTGGCATGCCACTGTCTCAGGATGATGACACTCCCATTCCATTCCAAAGGGTTGACTCCTGTGGAGTGATCCTCACTCCAGTTCCCCTGTAACACCCCATTGTCATCATTGCTGTTGATCTGGAAAAGACACATTTGACTTTTGAATGGCGGTGGGAAAAGTCAGACAATTCTGTGAGAGAACGAAGAACTACTGAAGAGAGTAACTGATTTCCTTCTTACCATGGCACTCACCACCCTACAGATGTACATGACGCTGTTTCTCTGGGAATAGTCCTCAGAGGGATTGTTTAAGAAGTTCAGGTTTCTGTCCAGTATCTCGAAGCAGATGTCTACAATGTCATCTTCAAACTTTCCGGTGATTTCAAGGGAAAAAAGTGAAGAGAGGAAGGGGGAAAATGCACCAAATCATAATTGATCAGAGAGATGTAAAATAAAACAATTTTGAGATATCCCACACCTACCAGATTGACAGATGCCCTTCAACTAGGGAATGGCAAACAAGTTTGTGTATACGATTGTGATGGAATACTACTGCGATATAAGAAATGATGAGCTGGTCGATTTTAGAAAAACATGGAAAGACTTGGACCTATGAAGGAAGAAGCTTTCCCCCTCCAGAGAAAGAACTGACCCACAGAAATATGTACAGTACGGTCTTACATATAAGTATATATGGATACGTATGTATCTCTCTATGTAGATACATATGCATATGTATATTTAGATATATTCATGTTTAATTGTAGCCCTCTCTAGGATAGGCTAGGGAGGGAGGAAGAAGAAAAAATAAAATAAAATAAAAACTACACACCGAGAACAAAAGAAAGCTTAGGAGGAAGCACAGAAAAGCTGAGTAGCTCTGAAAATGATGTGTAGTATTTATCATATAGGCTTTCAAAAAAGGGAAACAGTTTAAAATGGAAATGTATTGTTTTATATTGAATCCTCTCTTTAAGTTTTGCTGTGTACATGAAAATGTTCTTTTTTTCTCTTTTCTTGTTTTGTATTTAAGTTTAAAATCAATAAAAAAGTTTTAAAAATAAAAGTAATATGAGTTTAAAAGGAAAAGACCCGTGTGGGTTGGAGTAGTTTTTGCAGGAAGTAGGTCTTGAACTAGGCCTTAGCCAATGGGCAGTATTTGAATAGGCAGAGGGAGAAGGTAGAGCAATCTAGGCAGGGCTAGCAGCTTGGGAATGAATGGACGTATATTTAGTGGTAAAGTGAGATACATTTGAATAAGACTGCAGGTGTTGAGAGACTAGGGAAGAGGGAGGCAGGTTATAGGGAATCTTGAGCACCCAAAAGGGGAGCTAGAGGAGCCATTGCAGGTTCTTGATCTATGTTTGTGATAAGCTGCAAAATCTTTGACAGAAAAGTGTTTAACGTGACTTTAGGTATTGCATAATTCATTAAGAGAGAGGGATAGAAAGTGGAAAATCCCATATGATTGCAAGGTGTTCCATACCTCACCATGCCACTACATCTTCAACTTCTTCCCTTCTAGTGCTTGTGTATAGTCAGTCAATGAACATTAAGCATCTAATATATGATAGTTGGGGCAGCTAGGTGGGGCAGGGGTTAGAGCACTGGGCTTGGAGTCAGGCGGATCTGAGTTCAAATCCGGCCTCAGACACTTACTAGCTGTGTGACCCTAGGTGAGTCACTTAACCCCAATTGCCTCCAAAAAAATAAATAAAATGTAATTGAGAAATATTTAATGAAAATAAACAAAAATGCAATAGAATATAGACGATATTAATATAGGGTTTTATAAGACAATATACGCAGGAATTTTTATGCTCAGTTTAGTGATCCCCAGTTTCTATTTGTGTTTGACGTGGCTGGTATAGAATACCATGCTAGGCTCAGGACAACTAAAAAAATTATATCAGACATAATCTCTCATGTAAACCCTCATAGAGCTTATAGTTTAGTAGGGAGATAAGAGACAAATGCAAGTAATTATAACGCACAGGATTACAGGATAAAGGCTTTAGAGAGATGTCAAATAAAGGGTTTTGTGAAATCTGAGAGACAAGGTTATTACAAACGTGGGCCCAGGGAATGTTCCCTAGAGGCAATGGAATTTGAGTTGGGCTTTAAAGAGTGTGTAAGAATTCAACAGCAATGAAGGGGAGCAGCATGAGTGAAGACATAGAGGTGAGAAAACACCGGGTACAGTCCCCAGAATATGGCAGAGTGGACAGTGTTGGACTTGGTGTCAAAAGACCTGGATTTGAATCCTGTCTCTGACCCTTAGAAGCCATGTGATCATGAGCAAGTCACTTGACCTTTCTGAGCCTCAATTTTCTTATATATAAAATATAAATAATAATATTTTCCTACCTTCTAGTTAGTAGAAACTAACTTAAGGGCATGGTATTAACACGAATTTGGGACTGGGTTTTTGCAGGGAGGGAATGAGAATAGAGAGAAGTCCAGTTTGGTGGGCACATGTCAATTACAAAGGAAGTAATATGAGATAAGGCTAGAAATGTATAATGATGACAAATTGTTGAGACCTAGAACCCTAAGAAATTTAGACTTAACTCGATAGGCAATTTTTGTTTAGTTGTTTTTTAGTCATATCTGACTCTTTGTGACCCCATTTGGGATTTTCTGGGCAAAGATACTGGAGTGGTTTGCCATTTTCTTCTCCACATCATTTTACAGATGAGGAAACTGAGGCAAATGGGGTTAAGCGACTTGCCCAGGGTCACATAGCTAGTAAAAATCTAAGGCCATATTTAAACTCATGAGGATGAGTCTTCCTGATTCCAAGCCCAGTGCTCTATCCATGGCACCACCTAGCTGCCTAGATAGACAACAGGGAGTCACTGAAGATGTTTGCAAAGAACAATATGTCCAGATCCATGTATGAGATATATTATTCTGGTAGGGGTATGAAAGATGCATTGGAAGGGGAAAAGAGTGGAAGTGGCCTGATCTGCTAAAAGGCTATCACATTACTGACCCAACCATTCTGGGGAGCAATTTGGAACTATGCCCAAAGGGCAGTCAAATTGTGCATACCTTTTGATCCAGCAATACCACTACTAGGTCTGTATCTCAAGGAAATTATTAAAAAGAGAAAAGGAACTACATGCACAATAATATTTATAGCAGCTCTTTTTGTGGTGGCAAAGAATTGGAAATTCAGGGAATGCCCATCAATTGGGGAATGGCTGAACAAGTTGCAATATATGAATGTAATGGAATACATTATAAGAAAGCAGGCAGATTTCAGAAAAACCTAGAAAGACATGTCAACTGATGCAAAGTGAAGTGAGCAGAACCAGGAAAACATTGTACACAGTAACAGCAACATTATGCTATGATCAACTATGAATGACTTAGCTCTTCTCAGCAACACAACGATGCAAGACAATTCCAAAAGACACATGATGGAAAATTCTATCCACATCCATAGAAAGAACTATGGAATCTGAATGCAGACTGAAGCATATTATTTTCGCTTTTTTGTTTTTCTTGGTTTTCCCCTTTTTTCTGTTTCTTCTTTCACAACATGACTAATGTGGAAATACATTTAACGTGATGCACATGTATAACCCATATCAAATTGCTTGTTATCTTAGGGAGGAAAGAGGGGAAGGAAGGGGGGAGAAAAATTTGGAACTTGAAATCTTGTAAAAAAAATAAATATTGAAAACCATCTTTATGTGTAATTGGAAAAAATAAAATTCTATTTTTTTTAAAAGAGGCTATTACATTAGTCCAGCTAGGTGATATCTAGAGTGTATACTAGAATAATGGCACTGGGAACAAACATGAGAATAGATACGACAAATGATGGTAGAATTTACAAGACTTGGTAATTGGTTGGGTATTGGTGGCAAAGGAGAATAAAGAGTCAAAAAAGTCTCAAGTCTTCAAATATAAGTGGGTGGATGGTGATTCCACAAATAGACATAGTGAAGGTAAAAGGAAGAGTAGTATTTCATGACTTTCTCCAGTGAAATTCCTTCATTGCAGAAGGCTGCCCAGGAGGCGACGTCCATAGGAGAGAACCATATTTTAACGAAATAAGTATAACCAACTACAGCTAGACAGCTAGAAGTTAGACTTCACTAGCCCCCTCAGAATTTTGGGGTGATTCTAGTTTTGACTCTGCTTTTGTTTATTGCCTTCTGGCCCTTCAGCTCCCTGATCCTTATAACCCTGATTCATAATTCATCGCTCTAAAGCTAGGAAGGACCTTAGAGATGACCTAATCCAGTCCCTTCATTTTACAGATGAAGAAACTGAAGTTCAGAGAGGTTTAGTGACCTGTCCATTGTTACATAGCTAGTAAACATCGAAGGCATAATTTGAACCCAGTTCTTCTGACTCCAAAGCCAGTTGTCTTTTCACTGTAGCACACTGCCTCTCAAAACCCAAGTTTTTGATCTCAGACTTGTTTGAAGGATAATTCTGCCCATACCTACACAAAATTTCCCACCTTTGAACCTATAACCTCCTTCCCACTCCCTGATGTGAGAAAGCTTCAGTCAACACCATGGAATCTGCCCAGCTGAGGCTCATGACAGGAGTAGACAGACAGATAGATACCATCCAATATATCCCATGCTTACATTTTAGGCCAAGTCATGGTCCATCTGGAAGCCCCTCCTTGTCTAACCAGGTGTCTTCAGACCACACCTGGAAAACTCCTGGACTAGATGTCATTGCACATTATGATATTACCTGTCCATAGTTCCAAGGCCATGGAGTAATCCAGTTTTCATGCCCTTTAAAAATGAAGCCATAGTCCATCATAACATACTCCTGCAACTGTGCTTCACTAGGCAGATAGACTTCATCCTCTGAGAAGTGAAGAGCAGAGAGGGGGAAAAATAGCAAGAGTCAGGGAAGGTCCTTCTGTCTGAATTAATCAACCAATCAACATGCATTTATTAAGCACTTTCTATGTGCCAGGCACTATGTCAAGAACTGGGGATACAAAGAAAGGTAAAAAACAGTCCCCGTCTCAATGAGTTTACATCTTAATTGGGGAGATAGCATATACATAAACAAAAAATACAAGATATGTACAAAGTACATGGAAGGTAAGACCTCTAGCAGCTGGTGCAGGGCAAGGGGAGAAGGGAAGGAATGGGAAACCAGGGAAGAATTCTATGAGGAGGGTAAGCTGAATACTAGGCTTTCAGTGGGGAAAAGCAACGGATTGCTTAAGGTATGCTGGTATCTGGAATCAAGAGTAAGTAGAAAGGACATCTGTGTCACCTTAGATGACCTCTAGGTCTCTGGTTCCTCATCTGTAAAACTGGACTAAATGACCTCAATGGTCTCTTTCAGCTTTAAATCTATGATCTTATGATACTATTGCTAAAGCCAATGATAGAAACTTTTCTGGTTTTTTTCTGTATTTTTTGTGTGATAAGGAACAGCAGGGACCTTCTACCCTTAGATTCTTTGCCAAATGGTCCAGCACCAGGGGAACTGACTCAGCCTATTTGTTGTACTCCCACTGACACAAGAGTCTTTGCTTAGGATAATAAGAAATTGCCAGGATTTTTCACGCTTTCTTGGGTGATACGTTCACAGTGCATCTAGTGGCTATAAGGCCTTGGTAAACAAATCCTACCTGAATTCCAAGGGTTAAAAAGCAGGATGAACTCCCCAAGCTTATAAGATTCAGCTTGGCCTGATGAGTGAGAGATCTCTACCTTCAAAAGATAGCGACCAATGATGGCATTAGCTGGAGAAGACAGGGATACCTGGAGTGAGTTCTCATATGTACTGAAATCAAAAACACTCCAGTGGTTCCCATCTCTGGCCTTGGTTGGGACAAACCTCACTTTGGTTCCCAGTGACTCTGTGGGCTGTGGACCTAGAGTAGAGAAAAGAGGGAAGACAAAGCCTCAGGGTTTTTAAAATCCCAAATCCTTAATCCAGATCTATGGTGTAGGGGAGGGTGTTTGTTCACTTGTTCTTTAGTCATGTTGGACTCTTCATGGTCCCATTTGGGTTTGTTTTTGTTTTTTTTTTGGCAGAAATACTAGAGTGGTTTGGCCATTTCTTTCTCCAGCTCATTTTATAGATGAAGAAACTTGAGGCAAACAGGGTTAAGTGACTTGCCCCAGGTCACAAAGACTAATAAGTATTTGAGGTCACATTTGAACTCAGGTCTTCCTGACTCCGATCTTGGTTCTCTATCCACTGCAACACCTAGCTGCCAGGGGAGGGTAGAGCTTTAACTATAGGCAGAGAAGATGGTCAGCTCCCTGTCTTAGTTCCATAGGTACTAGGAAGACTGCCGCAGCCCACCTACACCCCTATTTGCTTCCAAATTCCACAATACATTTATTTACCTTCTCATAGAATTATATATTTAGAACTACAAAGGACCTTAGAGATCATCTGGTCCAGCTGTCTCTGGCAGCTAGGTGCTACAGTGGATAGAGCTCTGCCAGGACTGAAGTCAGGAAAACCTGAGTTCAAATCTGGCCTTAGACACTTACTAGCTGTGTGACCCTGGCAAGCCACTTAACCCTATTTGCCTCAGTTTCCTCATCTCTAAAATGAGCTAGAGAAAGAACCACACTAGTGTCTTTGCCAAGAAATCCCCAAATGGGGTCAGTCACAAAGAGCTGGACATGACTGA
Organism: Phalanger gymnotis; assembly: GCA_028646595.1. Classification (NCBI taxonomy): domain Eukaryota; kingdom Metazoa; phylum Chordata; class Mammalia; order Diprotodontia; family Phalangeridae; genus Phalanger; species Phalanger gymnotis. Next base: position 156,266,540 of record CM053624.1, read on the forward strand.
AACAACCAAACAACAAATCCAACTGCCTCATTCAAAATGAGGAATTATAGACCAGAGAAGTGATGTGACTTTCTTGAACTACAGCATCTCAGAACTGGAAGGGCCCTTACAGGTCCACATGTGAAGAAGACCCCTTTGGTAGCCTTTTGGACTAGTGGCCATCCAGCTTCTCACTGAATGCTGCCAGAAGGATCTACTCCAACCAGCCAATGATGGGACTCTTGGTCATTTTAAAGGTAAGTCCTTAAGCTCAGAGTCACATGTGGCTGGAAGCAGGCCTCAACCCTCCAACATGGATGACTTTGGAACCAGGAAGTATATTCTATGGGATGGATCCCATAGGTTACTTCAACTTCTACTAGAGAAGACAGCTTTGACAACGTTCCCTTCCTCCTCCAAACCCAAAATCAAACAGAGAAGAGAAAGACAGTGTGGTGCAGTAGACATAGTACTAGACACATATCAGGAAATTCTGCATTTGATTACCATCTCAGACATTTGTTATCTATGTGACCCTGGACAAGTCATATAAGCTCATTGGGTCTCAGTTTCCTCACTTCAAGGAGGAAATTGTACTCAATGACTCCCTCAGGTCCTTTCCAGCTCCAGATCTATGATCCTAAGAGACTGGATTTGAGCCCAAGTCCCCCAAATCCCAATCTATTTTTTTTCTTACTACATCCTGAAATTGAAATGCAAAGAGCCCTGGGAGAGGTTACCAAACAAGCTAATATTTTATGTAAATTGGTTGGATTAGTCCCCTTCTCACTAAGGAAAGAAGGATGACATAGAGACATATAAGCAGAAACAACTGGAATGACTGATGAAGGCAGCCCCTGATATGAAAGGAATTCCACCAAACCTTGTGTTTTTCCTTATTTAGCCTATGTGCTTTCATTCATTAATCAATTCAACTCTGAATATAACAATCACAAAAAAAAATGTTGGGGGGGGGCAGTCTCATATACACGGTACAATGGAAGAAGAGGGTTATACATGAAACAGTGGATTTCTATTATGTACAGCTTGCTTTTCTTTTAAATATATATGTATGTATATACATATACATATATAAAAGTACATGAAAAATTCAACATGTAGAAAACTATCCTACTTGTCTAGTATTTTTTCTGGCCTTCCGTCTGTTCTGCCCATTTTAAAAAAAGTAATGCCTCAATGACCCTCTTTTCTTTCTTTTCCTTTGCTTTGCTTTCTTTTTTCCTTTGGCTTCCATCCCCACTGTCATACTATGTTTCTGCGGCTCTTCGTGGCTAATCTCTTTGACAAGACCCTCTACAGCCACTACCCCTTCTTTCATTCTTTTCTTAACTAACATTTTACAATCTGGCATCCACCTCGTCATTCCTCATCATGAAACTGCTCTGTTCAAAGTTAGCAATGACTTCTTAATTGCTAAATCCAATGGGCTTTTCTTAATCCTCACTCCTCTTGACCTCTCTGCCATCTTTGACACTGTTAATCATCCTCTTCTTATTGATACCCTCTTCTCTGTAGGTCTTTGGGCCTCTGCTCTCTCCTCGTTCCTCTCCTAACCAACCACCTGACTACTTCTAAGCATCCTACACTGAATCTTTACCCAAATCACACCCTTTAACTGTAGGTGTCTGTAATGTTAATGGGATATAAGATCTTCCCTGCCCATTAACAGGCCTCATGTGGAGTCCATTGGTGGAGGGACTTGCCCAAAGAGGAGCTTGCTTAAGGGAGGCTTGCTTGTAGGACCTTTTGGTACTAAGCTAATTAGGCACTGAATCAAGAGGGTTGTGATGCCTTCTGGCTCTGATCCTTTTAGCCAAAAGTGTACATGTACTCTGAGGTGAGATTTTGCTTTGGGGGCTCACTTATGAGAAGGACCTTTTGATTTCCTGGTTGAGACTCTGAGTAGCCGTATGTTCAGAGCTCCCTGACTACTCGGATGTAAAGGCTCTCTCAATCCAGTGATGTATGTAAAGTATATAGCAATATTGCTTTGATCAGGCAGTTAGAGGCCTGTCTGTTGGTCTTTGTGCTAATTTCTCCGCTTGTATTTTCTGACATTCGGGGTGCTGACTTTTCCCCTGAACTAGTGAATATAATTAAAGATTGTTGACTCCTTTAAAGTTGCTTTCCTTTAAAAGCAAATCAAAGAACGTGTTCTAGCAGACCATCCTGGGTATGCTAAGATGCTTGCTGCTACAATGTCCCACAGTGCTCTGTCCTGGGCCTTTCTCTTGTCTCCTTCTATACTACTTCACTTGGTGATCTCATTCTCTCAAACCTGCCTATCCCCAACCTCTCTGCTGACCTCCAATTTTATATTTCCATCTGCCTTTTCAGATACCTTAAACTGGATGCCCAGTAGACATCTTATTTTAACCATATGTCCACATTATTCATTCTGTAAAGAAGAATTAGAAACAAAGGGAAACCATGAGAAAGAAAAAATAAAGAGATCGCATTTAGACTCTGTAGTTCTCTCTCTGGATGTGGATAGCATTTTCCATCATAAGTCTTTTAGAATTGTCTTATATGGCTGCATTGCTGAGAATAGCTAAGTCTATCCAAGTTGGTCATGACACAATGGTGCTGTTACTCTGTATAAAGTTCTACTGGTTCTGTTCACTTCACTCAACATTAGTTTATGTAAGCCTTTCCAGGTTTTTCTGAAGTTCACCTGCTCATCATTTCTTATAGCACAATAGTATTCCATTACATTCATATATCACAATTTGTTTAGCCATTCCCCAATTGATGGGCATCCCCTCAATTTCCAATTCTTTGCCACCACAAAAAAGAGCTGTTATGAATATTGTATATGTGAGTCCTTTCCCCTTTTTATGATCTCTTTAGGATACAGACTTAGAAGTGATATTGCTGGATCAAAGGGTATGCACAGTTTTATAGCCCTTTGGGCATAGTTCCAAACTGCTCTCCAGAATGGTTGGATCAGTTCACAACTCCATCAACAGTGTATTAGTGTTCCAATTTTCCCACATCTTCTCCAACATTTATCATTTTCCTGTTTTGTCATGTTAGCCAGTCTGATAGCTGTGATGGCCCAGTAGACATCTTAAACTCAACATGTCCAAAACTGAATTTGTTATATTTTCCCCTAAACCCTTCCTCCTTCCAAACTTCCCTATTATTGTCCAGGGTACCACCATCCTCCCAGACCCTCAGGCTCTCAACCTGAGTGTCAGCCTCTCACCTCCCATATCCAATCTGTTGCCACAGCCTGTTGATTTCACTTTTACATCTTTCATACGAGTCCCCTTCTCTCCTCAAGTCAATGTCACCACTCCAGTACAGTCCCTCCTCACTTCATGCCTGGCTAACTGCAATGGGTGGATCTACTTGCCCCGCGTCTCTCTCTACTCCAATCTTTCTTCCATTAAGCCATCAAAATGTTTTTCCTAAAGCACAGGTCCAACTATGTCACACATGCATGTACACACACACACACTATTCAATAAACTCCAGTGGCTCCCCATCGTCTACAGGATCAAATACCAAATCCTCTGTTTGGCATTCAAAGCCCTCCGTAACCTAGTCCCCTCCTACCTTTCCAGTCTTTTTATACCTTCCTTCCTGATACATACTCTTTAATCCATTGACATTGGCCTCCTGACTATTCCACAAATGAGACATTCCAACTCTCAGATCTGAGTATTTTCTTTCTTTTTTTTAATTCAATTTTATTTTGTTTTCAGTTCCAATTTCTCTCCCTCCTCCTCCTCTCTCCCCACTCATTGAGAAGGCAAGAAAAACAAAACCTATAACAAATATGCATAGTCAAGTAAAATAAATTTCCACATTAGATATGTTCAAAAAATAAGCAAGAAAAAGAAGAGAAGAAAATATTTTTCAATCTTCGCTAAGCCCATTAGTTCTCTATGTGGACATGGATAGCATGTTTCATCATGAGTTTGGGGCATTTTCTCTGGCTGATCCTTATTCCCAGAATGTTCGCCCTCCTCAGCTCTGCCTTTTGGCTTCCCCAGCTTCCCTTATGTCCCAACTAAAATCTCACCTTGTACAGGAAGCTTTTTCCACCCCTCAATTCTAATACCTTCCTTCTGTTAACTATTTTCTATTTATCTTGTATATAACTTGTTGGTACATACTTGTTTGCTTGTTCTCTCCTCCGTTAGATTGTAAGCTCCTTGAGAGCAAGGACTGTCTTTTGCTTCTTTTTGTATCTCTAGTGCTTAGCACAGTGCCTGGGACATAGTAGACCTTTAAAAAATGCATACTGACTGGCTACACTATCCCTGGCCTCCTCTCCCTCCCATTCTCAACCCTAATTAGAAAAAAAAAGAAAAACAAAGCCTTTGTAAAAATATATGTGTGTATATGTTTATGTATTATATAATTATTATATAGCATATATAATTATATAGTTGATTATTATATATTTTATATATAATTATAATATATAGTTATTATATCTTATATAATTTTATACATATACATATATATATATAAAATCAAGCAAAACAGATTTCTATATTGGCCAAGACTGAAAATACACAATTTACTCTTCATCTTGGATCTTTCCTTCCTTCCTTCCTTTCTTTTTCTTCCTTCCCTCCTTCCTTCCTTCTTTTCTTTCTTCCTTTCTCTTCCTTTCTTCCTTTCTTTTTTCTTTCTTTCTTTCTTTCTTTCTTTCTTTCTTTCTTTCTTTCTTTCTTTCTTTCTTGCTTTCCTTCTTTCTTTCCTTCTTTCTTTCTTTCTTGTTGTTTGAGTCTTCTTGTACAAAACTATTAATATGGAAATATTTTACATTATTGCACATGTATCAACTGTATCAGATCGCTTACCATGGCAGGGCTGGGGGAAGAGATAGAATTTGAAACTCAAAACTTTAAAAAACCCACCCAAATCTTAAAAACTTGTTTTAATACATAATTGGGGAAAATGTTATTTTAAAAAGCGTATCATGCTGGTTGTTAACATTTATCAGCATACCTCTGAATAGTTCTAGAGTTGAAAGGGACCTCAGAGGTGATCTAATCTATACCCTTAATCCTATCCCCTTCCACCTTCTGCAGCAGTCTCTCCACACTATCAACCCTCCTCTTTCTCTCTAATTGTCATTCTCTCCCTATCTACTGGTTCCTTCTCTGCTGCCTGCGAACATTCATAAGTCTCCCCAATACTTACAATACTCTCACTAGATCCTCCTACCATCCCCACTAGCTATTATCCTATATGTCTCCTCCTTTTCTTAGCCAAACTCTGTAAAAGCTGTTTACATTTATTGATTCCATTTCCTCTCTTCTCACTCCTTTCTAACACCCCACCCTGGCAATTGGGAAAACAAGCTTGGATAGAGGTACTTGGATAGAGGGAGTAAGAGAGAATTGGACAGATGGCTGAGTAAAGAGTGAGGCAGTGCCATGAAAAGGAGACTGAGAGAAGGCTCAGAAATAGGAGGCCCAGGCCCTGAAGAAAGAGAGGGAAGAAGCATTTATTAAATGCCTACTATGTGCCAAGCACTTTAACAAATATTATTTCATTTGATCCTCACAACAACCATGTGAGGTAGGTGCTATTATTATCCTCATTTTACAGATGAGGAAACTGAGGCAGGCAGAAATTAACTGACTTGCCCAAGATCACGCAGTTAGTAATTACTTGTCTGAGGGTAGATTTGAACTCAGATCTTCCTGACTCCAAACCCAAGGCTCTCTGGAACTGTTCCACGTCATTCCATAGGAACAACAGAGAGATCCTGCTGCTGATTGCAGGAAGGGGAGCCAGGGAATTACCTGTCTCAGCAGTGAAGATGATCTTGTCTGTGCCTGCATGGAAGGGCCTGTCGAAGTTCAGGGTGATGACAAAAGCCTGAGCCCTTCGAACAAACAGTCTCTCAGAACCTATCTCAGAAGTGTGGTGCTCTTTGTTGTTCCTTGGGCTCTGCAGGTTCAAGGATCTCAATCCTAAGACTAAAAATGGGGGGATTGAAATTATTAATAATAATTGATATAATAATATTAATCAATATAAAATAAACATAATAAAAACAAATATAAATATAAAATAAATAATAATAATGCCTAATATACACATAGCACTTTACAGAGCAAGCACTTTCATGTATATTGTGAGTTCAGATCTAAAGCACAAGGTCTAATGATGTCTCTTCCCTGCTCAAAACCTTTCAGTGATCCCTATTGCCTCTTCCTCATTTAAAACTCCAGTTTATTTTTCCAGGCTTGTTTCATATTAATTATTCTACTGCTTTTTTTTTTCTCCCAAGGCAGTCAGGGTTGAATGACTTGCCAAGGGTCACACAGCTAATAAGTGTCAAGTGTCTGAGACTGGATTTGAACTCAGGTCTCCTGGCACTAAGGAGACTTCTATCCACTGCACCACCTAGCTGCCCCTAATTACTCCATGTTCCAAACCAAACTACTAGCGGTTCACCAAACTCTACTGCTGTGTCTTTGCACAAGCTATTGTCCATGCCTAGGGACTCCTCTTCACCTCCACCTTGGCTCCTTTCTAGGCTCAACTCAGATGCCATGCCTCTATGAGTCTTTTCCTGGATCCATCGATTATTGGTATACTTTGTCCCTCAGTCAATCAACAAGCATTTCTCAGGTACCAGCTATATGTCAGGCACTTTGCAATTCACCTCCCTAAAAGCAGGGATTGTTTTTCATTTTTGTCCTTATAACCCCTCAGTGCCTAGCCCAATACCTTGTACAGTAGGTGTTTAATAAATTTTTGGTATGTTATATTGAATTTCACTTAGATCTTTTAAAAAGAGCTTAATGCATATCCTTTGCTTTTTATACTGCTTCTCTGAAGAACTCTCCCTTGTAAAAAAGAAAAACACCCAAGTAAAACTGGTCGACAGTACGACCACATCAAATGGCATATGCGATGCTCAAAACTCCTACCAAGAAAAGGAATATTTCATCTTTTCTCTGGGATCAAGATAGTCACTACATTTAACCTGTGGTCAGCTACCCTTTTGTCGGTGGTGGGATTCAAATGAATTAACAACCAGTTCTCCTCGAAACTGAGCCAAGGCACACCCCTACCCCCTGCCCCACCAACAGCCAGTGACGCGGCAGGGCTAACAACCGTTCTGGAACGAAAGGTACGTAGGTACTCAGGTACCTTAACTTAGGTACTGGAAACAGTACCTAAAATTAGGTATGGGTTCTACGGAACTGGTGCAAACCAGCTGAATCCCACCGCTGCCTTTAGTGTTGTTCCTATTTATGTTATTATGATCGCTGTGCATATTGTTCTCCTGGTTCTGCTTTCTTCACTTTGCATCAGTTCATACGGGTCTTCCCACGATTCTTTGAATTCCTCCTATTTGTTGTTTCGAGAACATTGCAGAGTTTCCTAAATGACATTTACAATCCCTCGGAAGAGCTCAGCCTAATAGTACTCACGGGAAAGACCTCTTGCTCAGATTATGGTATTAAATTGAATAGGATCTTATTGATCTGGTCCATCAGTACCTGTACCTTGCACAATTATTTGGGTCCAGAATTGCACAGGGAGAAGAGAATGGGCTTGATTGTCTTTGGGTAACTGTATGGTTCTCTCAATGACCTTAAGCTTCTTTCTGAAACAAAGGTGTATCTTTCTAACACCAGTATTTTTCAAGCAGTGTTCTAAGGCTGCATATCACAGAATGCCACAACATCTAAAGAATGATAAGTGGTAATTCTGCCTCCACAACATCTCTTGGATACTTATCTTCTCTGTTCACAAAGCCACCATCGTAGTTCAGGCCCTTATCATCACCTGTTATGTAGACCATTAAAAGAACTTCCCATTTATCTCCCTACCCCCAGTCTTTCCTGTCTTAAATCTATCCTCCATTGCAACTGCCAAATTAATATTCCTAAGCTGCAGGTCTGAACCCAGAAGACATTGTACACAGAACAGCAATATTATAGACAGCAATATTATAAGGACACTCGACTGTGAAAGACTTAGCTATTCTGATCAATATAATTATCCAAGATAATTCCAAAGGATTCATGGTTAAAAAAAAAAAAGCTATCTACCTTCAGAGACAAAGCTTGTGCAGACTGAACAGAGTGCAGATTCAAGTATGCTTTTTTACACTTTATTTTTCTTGCTTTTTGCCACATATCTAACATAGAAATGTGTTTTTCATGACTTCACAAGTATTATAGGTGTCACATTGCTTGCCTTCTCAATGGGTGGAGGAGGGGCTGGAGAAGGGACAGCATTTGGAACTCAAAATTTAAAAACATTAAAAATAAATAATAGAAAAAATAATTTTTAAAGAAAATAGGGATAAAAAAATCCAGGCCTGAGAATATCATCGCCCTATTCAAAAAAATTCAGTGGTTCCTTATTGTCTCTAGGATAAAACAAAAACTCTTCTGTCTGGTGAAAATTGAGAAAACCAAATTAATTCTATTCTGTACATCGATTTCATTTAGTATCATTACTGCCATTTTGTGTAATACCTGAGTCACATTTTATTTGTCTCTGAGCTAAGCCTTCCTGCTAATCACTGTATTATTCTTGTGTCAAGTAAATCTGTAATCTTTAAAGGATGCAGGTGGATGCGAGCCAGTCTGATCTGTTATCTGTGCAACACTAACTAGCTATGCAGGAGGACATAGCAACAAGATGGAAGGAAGGGTTGTTGCTAGCTTTGCATTCCAAATTTCCAGCCAATCATATTATCCCCCACATCTATGATGCTTCAGACTTTGTAACCAATCATATTGTTTTCACCATCTATGATGCTTCGGACTTTGTAACCAATCGTATTGTTTTCCCATCTATGACGCTATCTTCTAGTTTTTGGATACTCCTTATAGCTGTAAAAATTATCTCTCAGCTCTCAGTTAGGGTTTTTTTCGCTTACTGAGGAGCTAAAGATTCCTTTTACTAGTAACTCACAGCCTTAGCAATAAATCGAATGTGCTCAGAGCTTTGTGCTTCAGTTTACCTTAATTTCTATCAAGATGCTGGAATTTACAAGTTCACAATCTGTCTCCAACCTGTCTGACTATTTCCTAACACCAACACTCACGTCACCAAGCTATGGTCCAACAAAAGGTTGTCAAACAGCCTGTATTGCTACTTACAACACTCCTGCCTAACCAGATTAAGACATAATTGGGAAATATTTAACAAAATAAATAAAAATAGCTAGTTAATGAGTGGTTTCCTGTGTCAATATGTGGTCTGCAAAGATTCTCATGTATGATTTAGTGGTCTAGCATTCTATCTGAGTTTGATACCACTGATGCAAACAAAACGCCTATTTACTATTTCCCTTTTGTAACATTCCATCTCTTAATTTTATTCTTTTGCATAGACTGCTTCCTCATACCTGGTAGGCCTTCTTTCCCCACTTCCCCTTTGTAAAATTTCCAACTTCCTTTAAGCACAGCTCAGATGCCACCTCTTATAGGAGACCTTTCCTGATTCCTGCAATTGGTTGTGTTGTCCCCCCAACCCACATAGAAATTAATTTGTATTTGCCCTGTAATATTATGCACTTATCTGTGCATAGGCTGTTTCCTCCCAATAGAGCATAAGCTCCTTGAGGCCAAAACCCCCAGTGCCTGACACATAGTAGATGCTTAGTAAACACTTACTGAAATGAGTTAGATTGGGTCCCCTAAAGAACAATTGAAATGCCAGTTAATTTATGGAATTATTAATCGACATTTTGAGACCCAGAAAAAAAGGGAAACAACTCTTGGAGGAACACAAGGTTCAGGTAGGGTGCATACCCTTGCTTTCTACCCATGAATTCATTGCTCCTGGCTTGTAAATAGCTTATAGTCTCAGTCCTGGTGTTCCCAGTTTATAACTAAGGGAATGGGACCTCACCGGGGTCTGTCTGGTTTGAATAGGAGGCAGGCACATCTAGTTTTCTGGATACTAGAAGGAAAAGATCATGATGGCAGCAAGTAGGGAGTAATGTGTCAATCACACTTTAGTAAGGCACAAGGCCCAGGGAGGCAGAGGGCAGTGTTCTGCTGGTCTTACTGGACCTGTATGGAGTTTATCTGAGGCTTACAGGCCATGGGCAGTTAGCAGGACTGAGGGACCCTTACAGTAAGGCCTAGCTGGTTTCACCTAATTTAGCACATAGTTTCAGGATGTGGCCTTACTTAATTTATGAGACATTTTCCATTGTCTCTTATGCTTCCCTAATTTATGGGAGTAACTTTTTTATTACAAAACTGTTATGTTCCCTTAATTTACGGGAGAATCTGTAAGTGGCTTATAGGTTCCTGTTTGCAATATTACTCCCTACTGTTGTTACTTTATATTGTCTACATCTAAATTTACTTATTATACTAATTAGAAGGGGAGGTAGTCAGGGGAACCAGGACAAGATACAATTTTAACATAGCAATGATGGGATTTTGGGTGGGTTTAATAAACAGGCTTTAAGATATTACCAGTGACAGGTATCATAAAACAGATGTGGGATGAAAAAGAAGGCAGATTGTAGTGAGAATGAGGAGCAAGAGAAGGGCAGCCTGCATGTCGCAATGGTCCTTGTATAGTATTAAAGAGATGCTGAACAAGACCAACACACACTTCTAACATTGGACTGACCCTTACCGAAGATTAATGGGAAGACATGAACAAAAGTCACAGAGAATGCAAAGACTGGGCTGGATTACAGTTTTCACCACTGGAGGGAGTACCTACATTGATGAGCTCTCAAATCCACTGATAGGCAGAAGAAATCTATTTGCATCCATATTTGTTAATGGCATTGGTCTACGATTTTCTTTCTCAGCTTTGTTTGATATAGTGATCCAAATCTTACTGTCACTGTTTCAGTTGTATCTGATTCTTAGTGACTCCATTTGGGGTTTTGTTGACAGAGATACCAGACTGGTTTGCCATTTCCTTCTCCAGCTCATTTTCCAGATGAGGAAACTGAGGCAAACAGGGTTAAGTGACTCACCCAAGGTCACAGTGCCTGAGGTTGAATTTGAATTCAGGTCTTCCTGATTCCAGGCCTGGTGCTTTATCCATTGTGCCAACTAGCTATCCCCAAATCTTATTAGCCTCATAGAAAGAAATGGATGGCTTACTATCCTTCTCTATGTTTTGCACCTATAAAAGCACATCAGAAAAAAAAAGCACATCAGATGCTTGTTGACCAGTCAACATGCATTTATTAAGCATTTATTATGTTCAGCACTGTGCTAAACACTTATATTTTATTGTTTTGGTTTTTTTGGTGGGGCAGGGCAATTGGGGTTAAGTGACTTGCCCAAGGTCACACAGCTAGTACATGTGTCAAGTGTCTCAGGCCGGATTTGAACTCAGGTCCTTCTGACTCCAGGGCCGGTGCTGTACTCACTGCACCAAGTAGCTGCTCCTGAATACTTATATTTTAAAAGTGACACTGGCCTCCTTACTGTTCCTCTATGAAGACACACCATATCCCAACTCCAAGCATTTTCGTTACTATCTTTCATGCCTGAAACTCTGTCCCTCCTCTTCTCCACCTCCTGGCTTTTCTGGCTTCATTCATGTCTCAACAAAAAATACCCCCTACTATAAGAAGCCTTTCCTAATTCCCCATAATGCTAGTTATGTCTTCTCTTTGTTTAATCCCTTACGTATCTTGTTTGTACAAAGTTGTTTGAATGTTGTCTCTCTTATTAGACTGTGGTCTCTTGAAGAAAAGGGACTATTTTTTGCCTTTCTTTGTATCTCCCATGATTAGCAGAGTGCCTGACACATAGTAGGTGCTTAATATAAATGATTATTGATGACTGACTGCCTAAAAGTTTGCTGGACTTCACTTATGAACATATTTGGGTCTGGAGTCTTCACAGAGCAGCTCTTTAAAATCCTGACTAATTTTTCCTTCTGAGATTAATTTATTTAGGTCATTCGATTTTTGCTTTCTTATTTTTGATTTTCTGCAAGTAATCCTCCATTTCTTTCAGATTCTCAAATTTATTAGCATGAAGTTGTCTATATTAATTTCTAATAAATTTCTTGATTTCTTTTACCTTTTTTGAGAACTCTTTTTTCTCACCTCTAATTTTGGTGATCTTGGTTTGCACGCTTCTATTTTTAACTAGATTTACTAGTTGCTAAGCAATTTAGTTGAGTGTTTTTAAAAGTATCTCAAATTTATTTATTTCAATTTTTTTCTTACTTTTAATTATTGATATTCAACTGTGGAAAAACTTGGGTCAATACAATGATCCAAGATAATTCCAAAGCACTCATGATGAAAAATGCAATCCATATCCTGAGAAAGAACTCACGAAGTCTGTGTTGATCGAAGCATAATTTTTTTCACTTTATTTTCTTGCTTTTCTTTTTGCCATATGGCTAATGCGGAAATGTTTTGTATGATTCCACATGCACAATTAATATCACATTGCTTACTCTTTCAATGGGTGGGGAAGGAGCAGGAGGGAGAGAATTTGGAACTCAAAAAAATTGTTTAAATGAATGTTAAAAGTAAATAAATTTATTTTTAAAAATTGTTTATTTTACAATTGTTTAATTACATTTTGTTACTTTTAATTGATCCCTGTTCTAATGATTACTTCTTATTTTCTGTTTGTGTGGATTTGATGGTTTATTCCCTTTTTTAGTCATTTAATTTTCTCTCTTACTGAAGCAGGCATTTAACATTGTACATTTTTCTTTGAGTAGCACTTTGGCCACACCTTGAAGGTTTTTATGTGTAGTTTCTGTATTGCCATGATTTTCATTCTGCTATTCTTTTTATAATTTCTTGTTTTGCCCAATCATTCATTTCTTAGTTTCCACATGGACTGGCACCTTTTAGTCATCATACCAATACTTGTGGTGAAGTTTCACAGGATCATAGGATTTAGGGTTGGAACCAGGGAACTTAGAGACCATCTTGTCTCTATGTGCGAATGTCTCATATTCCAGAGGGAACTAAGGATCAGGGAAATGACAATGGCCTGTCCTAGGTAACATGGGTGGTAAGTAGAGGAGCCAGGATTTTAACCCAGGTCTTCTGACTCCAAATTCAGTATTCTAGCTGCTATACCCTGTTGTCTCTTGTTAATGTGCTATGGCCTGAAAATCCCTCATTTTTAATAATTCCCTAGAGTATGGTCCTGGAGTAATGGTCCATGACCATTTTTTTTTAAATGTAAGTTTCAGGTGTGCTAGAATTAAATTCAATAAATATCCATTGAGCACCACTATTAGACACTGGGGATAAAAGACAAAAGGAAAATAATCCCTCTACTCAAGAGCTTACCTTCTGCTAGAGAGGAATACAGGTACAGAAACAACAAAATCAATCATCAGAGTCGAACTGAAAAGTTATAATGACAGATGTAGCCTCGAATAAAGGGAAAGGAAAAAGAAAGAGCATGAGCTTTATTATGCACCTGCTGTGTACCAGACACTGTGCTAGGTGTTTTATGAACATTAGGACACTGGGTATGGAACACAGGATGTAACATCCAACTTTTTCTACCTGTTGGTTAGCTTTGATGAAATTTTTTTTAAAAAAATCTATGTTATAAAGGATAGCTCTCTGGAATGGGAGAAAGAAAAGGGCTACATTGGGAAATGTAGGTGATATAAAAATAAAAGATGTCAATAAAATGTATATTTTTAAAATATATATACACACACACACATATATATATACATATATATACTCCTAATGTTTTCATTTCCTTAGCATGCTCTCTCTTCAGATCTAATGCCTTTTTTTAATTCTTATCTTCCTTGACCCCTTCTCAATATTCAATACTATTTCACTACCCTCCCCTATACCCTACACTGGATCATTTCTCCTTCAAAAAAAATCATACTCTTTTATCCAGCTCCAGAGAAGAAAGTGATGCTGGTGACTTTGCCCAGCACTGCCTCACTTAAGTCCAATTCAATTGCAAGTCATGGCATCACCTCCCTGATGTCATGGTCCTCTTCAAGAATGAAGGACAAACAACAACTCTCCTATCTCTCCTTCTGTCTCTCTAGTTACTCTCCTAACTCCTCCTCCTCTTCATGATCCCTTAAGGTAGTTCTTCCCTGACCTCGACCTTCTTCTCTTTTCTCTCTACTCTCTTTTCTTCCCTTCCTTCTTTTTCATGACTATGGTTTCAAATACTGCCTTTATGTGGATGACTCCTGAATCTATATTGCTAGTCCTTCTGGGCTCCATCCCTGACTACTTACAGAACATGTCCAGCTGGATGTCCCACCATCACCTCATATTCACCGGGTCTCACAATGAGCTCATTATATTTTCCTCTATGCTCTCCCTCCTTCTGATCCAGCTCTGGGTCTTCCTACTTCTCTCATCTTAGGCAGAAGGTCCTAGGCCCTAACAAGAGGATAAGATCTGGACAGTCCACTAGCCTGACACCCTCAGTTGAACTCTTAGTTCATCTTCTCATGAGGACTTTCCCTACAGAAATTTCATTTGTTTCAGTCATGTCTGAATCTTTGTGACCCCATTTGGGGTTTTCTTGGCAAAAATACTGGAGTGGCTTTCCATTTCTTTCTCCAGCTCATTTTACAGATGAGGAAACTGAGGCAAATAGGGTTAAGTGACTTGCTCAGAGTCACACACACCTAGTGTCTGAGGCCAGATTTGAACTTAGGAAGATGAGCTATCTATTGGCAAAGTGGATAGAATGCTCAGCCTATAGTCAAGAAGATTCATCTTCCTGAGTTCAAATCTGAACTCAGGCATCCCTGGGCAAGTCACTTAACTCTGTTTGCCTCATTGTCCATATCTGTAAAATGAGCTGGAGAAGGAAATGGGAAACCACTCCAGTATCTACAGAAATTACACCTCGGTAGAGGGGGAAAGCATAAAGGTAACTTTGATCTGGAGGCTGCATTCAGTTGGACATAAGGCAATCCCTCCTCCTCACATCCAGGAAGAATCACATCCATGCTGCGTTCTTCCCTTCCATGCTTGAGAGAGCAGAATGAAAGGGTAGATTGAGCTCTTTCTTTTCAGAAGATTTGTGTTGTATTTTTTAGTTCCACTTAAGGTAATTACCCATTAGGCTCACTGAAGTGCTTTTCTTATTAAGTAGAGTATATAAGGAAGAAAAAGGGTGGAGCTGGGAGAAGAGAAAAGAAAGCCAAGAGGATACTAAAAAGGGAAAACAAAGTAGGAAGTCATGCAAGACCAATCAGTGGAAATGTGCAGACAGCCAGGGGCCATCCTCAACACGGAATGGTACACCCAAAACTGAGTGGAGTAACATAGTAATAAAAGCAGTATTCCCAGAGAAGCATGAGAGTAAAGGGAATAAAAGGACAGAGGTTGGAACTAGATCAATATTTTCCACTTGATGGCAAAGAAGTGAGGAACTTCCCTTATTAATACAGATTTGCTCTTTCTTTGCAATTTAAGAGCTAACCGAGAGCATTGAAAGACTGAGTGATTTACCCAGGATCACACAGCCAATATGTGTCAGTGGCTGTGTGAATGAAATGTGTGCAATTCATCATCATCGTTACCATTATCATAAAGGCTATGTTAACCACTTGCCTATACATGGTGAGGTACGAGGGGTGAAGAACCTGCAGGCTGGAGGCCATATGTGGCCCTCTAGGTCCTCAAGTGTGGCCCTTTGACTGAATCCAAACTTCACAGAACAAATCCCCTTAATAAAAGGATTTATTCTGTAAAACTTGGACTCAGTCAAAAGGCTGAACCCAAGGACCTAGAGAGCCAAATGTGGCCTTGAGGATACAGGTTCTCCATGCCTGTAGGCACTTTTCAAGGTACCAGGCTTTTTTGGAACTGTCCTCTGGGAGACTAAGATCAAAGACAGTCTAACCTTTGGGAATGCGCTTTCATTTGTCCTTTCTAGATCAACCAAAGAATAATTGAAGAAACATGGCATTCATCATGATGTCTACTATAATTGAATAGAATAATTGACTGCTAAGTACAGCTGGAGATGTAAGTCCCCAAAAGGTATCATATCTACCTTTGAGAAGCTTTCAGTCTAGTTAGGTGGTGGTGGTGATGGGGGAGATAATCCATTTAAGAAAATTAATGGACAAAATCATGTCTAGCGATCAATTACATTTCCTCTTCTGGAGCTACATCCCCCAGAAGGTTATAAATTAGGGCTTTTTCCACATTTTAAAAAATTTTTTTAAAAAATTCAGAAATGAACAGATGTTAAATAAAATGGCATTATCACGTACATGAAATAACAGAAAAAGAGGATCATATGTGAGATTGTATAGCTTTCTTATCTTGTAAACATGTAATATACTCAACATGTAACTTTCAAAGTTATCCTATTTGCTATTATTTTTGGAATTCATTATATTCTTTCCTGTACATTTTAAAATATATATATGTATAACCACAGTCTACATTCACACGGATTGTCATAAAGGACAGATTGAAACATGAATAAAAATTGGAGAAATGCATTAATTAAATAGACCATTAACATCACAAGTAATCAAAGAAACTAGTACATAGCTTGGAGAAGCCAATTTGAGAGATGGAGGTGGCAGGAAGACATAGGAGTCACCTGTCTGAACAGGTAAAGTCATCATCTAATTATTTGCTACCTTGTGCAAACAGTGATTTTGCTCTTCCTGCTTGTTAATTAGGCTGATTGGGGTGGGGGCGGAGGCATGGGAAGAAGCAGAGGGAGCCCAGATCAGGACTGGCAGTGTGGGGAACACTGGTCAGGCCTGGGATGGAGGAAGGCCAGAATTTGGGGGGCAGGGCAGGGTAAGAATTTGACTGAAGCACTGGGTGATGGATGATACCTGGTAGGAGTAACAAGAAGGGCAGGAGCTAGAGGCAGGTAACAATCTTTCCTCTTGGACTAGAGGATGAGCAGTGAGATAATTCCAGGCATAGAGGATAGCCAATGATACATAGCACAAGGAACAGGAAGGCCAGTGTCACTGGATCTAAGAGGACCTTAGGAGGAGAGTAGAAAACTGGAAAGATAAGAAGGGGCCAGTTTGTGATGGGTTTTTTTATGCCAAGGGGCAGCTGGGAGGTGCAATGGATAGAACACTAGACCTGGAGTCAGGAAGACCTGAGTTCAAATCTGACCTTAGATGCTTAATAGCTGTATGACCCTTGGCAGGTGTGTTGTTAAGCAAAATTGTCTCATTAGCATGGCTTTTGTTTCTTTTGAGTGGAAGTACTTGCAGCTGTTAAGTGCTAAGCCCCAGGCCCAGGGCCCTGTCAGGTGTGAAACCTGTGTGGGTGTGGAT
>CM053624.1:156284268-156407499 GCA_028646595.1 Phalanger gymnotis
TTCAAGTTTTTGCTGCGGTGGGGCCTAAATAAATTTCTTGTTGTTTTCTCCTTAGAGAATCTCTCATACCTTGCGATTTCGGACCATTCAAACATATACATGATTATATTTGAGATCATAAATTCAGCCTTCCTACTACAGCAGGTCACTTAACCATGTTTGCCTCAGTTTCCTCATTTGTAAAATAAGCTAGAGAAGTATATGGCAAACCACTCCAGGATCTTTGCCAAGAAAACTCCAAAATCAGGTCACAAAGTTGGACACAACTGAAACAACTGAACAACAATGTATTTATTCAAAAAACAACAAATATTTATCAATGCTTGCTTATGTGCAAGTTCCCAAACTGATACAAAAATAAAATGACATAGTACTGCCCCCAAGAAATTCTTCTGTTGGTATGGATGGTGGGTGGGAGAGAGACCATGCATACCAATAAGTACAGAACAAGGTAGAGAATAATAAGGGGAATAAAAGATCTAGACAAGGTATTCAAAATTTTTGAGGAAGGAGAAAACACTTTCAGCAAAAGTGATTGGGGAAGGCTGTACAGGAGGTGGAAAAAAGTTTTTGTTATTCAGTCTTATCCAACTCTTTGTGACCCCATTTGGGGCTTTTCTTCTCAAAGATACTGGAGTGGTTTGCCATTTCCTTCTCCAGCTCATTTTACAGATGAGGAAACTGAGGCAAACAGTGGCTTGTCCAGGGACGCAGAGCTAGTAAGTGTCTGAGGCCAGAGCTGAACTCAAGAAGTTGAGTCTTCCTGACTCAAGGCCTGGTGCTCTATCCACTATGGCGCCACCTAGCTTTCCCAGCTAGGAATGAAGTTTGGAAATTTGAAATGCAAAGATGAAGAGGGAGTAATAAGCTTCTTGAAGGCAGAACTGTTTCCATTTTGTCTTTGCCTTTCCAGCACTTGGCATAGTACCTGGTGCATGGTAAGTGATTAATAAATGCTTGCTGATTGATTGAGCAGATTCCAGACATTGGGGATAGATTGTACCATCCTCATTAATCTGCTCACTATTTCTTTAGAGGAGCAGTAATCTGCCTATCCTTACCTCACTCCATTTACCCAATTCCTAATGAATAAAATAATTAGCATATAGAAGTGTGGCACCTGCCAGGGGATCCCTAACTATCTGATGACCTTTTCTTCCGATCTATCTTTTTACCTGGGGCCCATTCCCAGTCTTCCTGACCTATGTCTTGCTACCAATGACTCTGGAGGAGAGAGTAAGGCTGGTGACTTTGCACAGTTCTGCCTCATTTAAATCTAATTCACCTACAAGTCAAGACATCACCCTCCTGAAATCATTGGTCTTCTTCAAGAACAAAGGACAAACAACAAAACAACAGTCTTTTTACCTTATTTTTTCCTGCTCATTACAACGCACATACCCTCTCACCTACCCACTCACTTATACTCTTTTTCAATCAGTATCCTTCTTTCTCACTTTTTCTCATTCACTCCACCCCTTTTTGTTCTCTATTTTATTGTACATTGTCCCTCTTAAAATAGATTTTATGGATACTTTTGGTTTTTACATTGCCTAGATTTCCTTCTAGATCCTTCCCTCTCTCTCCTTGCAGAGAGCCATCCTTTACAAATAATCTTTTAAAAAAATCAGCAAAACCAACCAACACATCAAAAAAATCAAATGTTGTCTACCGTGTTCCAACTGTCCTTTACTAGGTCCTTCTTCCAAATTTTTATTCTAGTTTTATTCATCATTCTAGTAAATGCTTGTTGATTGATCAATCACTCTCCTGGATTTCTTCCTTTCACTTTTTATTTCTACTCATTGTAGCATCTCATTCAGTTTGAGGACTTCCCTTTTTTTTCTCCTTCCTTTTTAATCTCACTGCTTCAAAAATGTGGAATTGTGAGGGTTGATGTATAGGAATGTGTATATGTGAATTATATGCATAAATTTGTATATGTGAATGTATGTGACTAAGGATGTTTGTATCTGAATATTTAGGCTTATACACAATGGCTTTCCACTTCCTATAGCATAAAGCCCAAAGTCCTTGGCCTAGCATTCAAGGTCATTCACAATTTGATCCCAGCCTACCTTTCTAACTTCATCTTCAGTCTGACCTGTTTGCTTATTGTTCCCCAAATATAGCATGTACATCCTTATCTCTATGCTCTAGTTCATTCCCTCCCCCTTCCCTTAGCATATTCAAATCCTACCCATCTCTCAAGGCCCAATTCAATCTCAAAAGTGTTGTTCTAGTTTTGAATTCAAAGGCCTTTTTGTCTATACAACATATTTGGCGGCTCAGTGGTGCAGTGGATAAAGCACCAGGCTTAGAGACAGGAAAACTCATCTTTCTGAGTTCAAATATGGGCCTCAGATACTTACCATCTATGTGACTCTGGGCAAGTCACTTAACCTTGTTTGCCTCAGTTTCTTCATCTGTAAAATAAGCTAGAGAAGGAAACGGCAAACCATTCCAGGATCTTTGCCAAGAATGACCCCTAAATAGGGTCATAAAGAGTTGGATATGACTGAAAGATGACTGAACAACAACACGTATTTGTCACTTGTGATGCTAAAACAAAAACAAAACAAAAACTTCTGTGGTTTTCTACGCCTCTCCTATACTGCAAAAGGCTGTCTCTGCTCTAGACATGCCCTTTCTTCTGCCTGGTACCCCTCCTTTACCTCTTTTCTAGAACTTTCTAACACAGAAACTACTAGCTTCCTAGCTAATTGGTGACATCTTGCCTGTGATATTAAAGGTGGGAAAACTCGTCCATTCCATATTCTTGACCCTCTCTCTTATTAGAGAATAGCTGTGTTATGAGGATCATGAGCATGCCCAAACTGAACTGGGAGGAGTAGGATTCAAATAACTTCGGTCGTTGTGATTTGTCCTTCGTTCTCAAAGAGGACCATGACATCAGGAAGATGTTGCCATGACTTGCAAGTGAATTGGATTTGAGTGAGGGAGGGCTGTGCAAAATCATCCAGAGCCTCCTCCAGAGCCACCTGGGTCCGGTGGCCAGATATAGATCAGGACAAGTGAAGATGGACCAGGATGCAGTAGTAGACCTGGGCCTTTTTAAGCTAAGGTCTTTTGGCGTTCTCACTTTGACTGAAGCACTGGATCTAAAGGGAATGTCTTATTGGGTCATTTCTACCCTTGCTCCTCCTTCCTTGGCTTAAAGATGATCTCACCTAGGCCTGGATGACCCTTGTGTGCTAAGTCACAGACATAGAAGTGCAGTTGTATCCTGGACCCTCCTGTGATTATGATCCAGACACAGGTGTGCATAGATTGTGACCCTTATGTGCCAGCATACCCCTTGGTGCTTCCCCCAAGAAATCCAGATCTCCTCTTTTCTTGCCCTCCTCAACATGGGTTTCTCAAGTTACTAAATACCTTCTCTTCTGTGTTAAAAAAAAATGTATTAAATTGCTTTTAGCATCATTGCCTGGTTTGCTTTATGTATGAAAATCTCTAAGTCCCCAAAAGGAGCTACAATAATCATGCTTGCTGTTTGTAATTTTGCAACTTTCAGTTTCCGCTAGTTACCTCTTCTATTTACATTGTTGCTATCATTGTGAATATTGTTTTGCTGGATTCTATTTGCATCAATTCATGTCTTTCTATGCTTCTTTGTATTCATTACATTAATTTAAAAATTTTATAACATAGTAATATTCCATTGGGCAGCCAAGTGGCCCAGTGGATAGAGTCCTGGGTCTGGAGTCAGGAGACTCGCCTTCCTGAGTTCAAATCTGGACTCAGACAATTACTAGCTGTGTGACCCTGGGCAAGTCACTTAACCCTGTTTTCCTCAGATCCTCATCTGTAAAATGAGCTGGAGAAGGGGATGGCAAACCACTCCAGTATCTCTACCCAAAAAACCTCAAATGGGGTCACAAAGAGTTGGACATGACTGAAAAACAACCAAATAACAATAATATCTGATTACATTAATGTATCACAATTTGACAGCTAGATGGCACAGTGGATAGCATTTGAGTTCAAATCTAGCCTCAGACACTTACTAGTTATGTGACTTTGGACAAGTCACTTAACCCTGTTTGCCTCAGTTTCCTCATCTGTAAAATGAGCTGCAGAAGGAATGGCAAACTTCTTCACTCTTCGCCAAGAAAATTCCAAATGAGGTCTTGAAATGTCGACAGAACTGAAACAACTGAATAAATCAAAATTTGTTTGGCCTCCCTCCAATGATGGGCATTGGTTTTGTTTCCAGTTTTTTGCTACCACAAAAAGAGCTACTATAAATACTTAGGCTGTACTAATTCATAGCTCCACCAACAACGCATTAGTATGCTTGTCTTTCATAACTCGTCCAATACTTATTATTCATGTCTTAGATTATCTTTGCCAATTCTCTGGGCATGAGGAGAAACTTCAAAGTTGTTTTGATTTGCATTTCACTTATCAGCAATTTGGAACATTCTTTCATTTGGTTATTATTGGTCGACAATTCCTCTTTTGAGAACTGTTCATATCCTTTGACCATTTCTCTACTAGGGAATAGTTTTTAGACATAGATTTCTCTTAGCTGTCTACATATGTTACACACCAAACATTTCTCAAAGAAATTTAATACAAAAATTTTTTCTCAGTCAGCAGCTTCCTTTCTTATCTAGATGCAAAAATTTTATTTGTGCAACAGGTTTTGAATTTCACTTAGTCAAAATTATCTCTTTTGGCTTTTATAATTTCCTCTATCCCTTGTTTGGTTAAGAATTCATCTCTTAAGAGGCAGCTAGGTGTTGCAATAGACGGCAGCACTGGTGTTAGGAGGACTGGAGTTCAAATCCAACCTCAGATACTTACTAGCTGTGTGGCCCTGGGCAAGGCACTTAAACCCAACCGCCTCAAAATAAAAATCATCTCCTACCTATTGATGTAAAAGCTACATTATTTGTTTCTCTTCTACTGTCTTTATGGTACCATCCTTAATGCTTATGTCATATATTCATTTTCAATTTATTATGGAATATGATATAGGATATTGGTATAATAAAAGGATTTGTTCTGTAAAACTCAGACTCAGTCGAAAAGGCCACACTTGAGGACCTAGAGAGCCACATGTGGCCTCGAGGCCCCAGGTTCCCCACCCCTGGATCCTAATATCTGCAAGACTATTGTTGTTCAGTTGTTTCAGTCCAACTCTTCATGGCCCCGTTTGGGGTTATCTTAGCAAAGATACTGGAGTGACTTGCTATTTCCTTTTCCAGCTCATTTTACAGATGAGAAAACTGAGACAAACAGGGCTAAGTGACCTATCCAGGGTCACACAACTAGTAAGTGTCTGAAGCCACATCTGAACTCAGGTCTTCCTGACTCCAGTCTAGACTCCACTGTGTTACCTAGCTGCCCTCGGCAAAACTATAACACGCCTCATTTCACAAATGAGTTAAGGGGCAAAGATATAAAATTACTTTCCAAGGTCATTTCAGAGATAGTAAGCAGCAAAGGAAATTTCAGTCTAAGACCTCTGACTCCAGATGTAGTGTTCTTTCCTCTTGCTGTCCCTTATACTTTGAACATTCAAACATCCCAGACCTTACGTCTGCTCTGTCTGCTTCAACTCGCTTCGGTCTCTTCAAGCCTTTAGAAAATTCAACAGTTGTGAAGCCTCTCTTCGTAAATCATCAGATTAACTTGCTTCCTTAGTGCCCTAATCCAGAGGCAGTTTGGTATAGCACACAAGGAACTGGTCCGACAATCAGGAAGACCTGGTTTCAAGTTCCACCTCTGACACTTATTGACTATATGACCCTGGGCAAATGAAGGGGCAGATCTGCATTGGTAGAGAGGAAGGGAAAGGAATGAGCATTTATTAAGCTCCTACTATGTACCAGGCATTTTACAAATATTATCTCATTTAATTCTTGCTAACAACCTTGGGAGATAGGTGCTTTTATTATTCTTATTTCACAGTTGATGAAACTGAGACAGAAACAAGTTAAGTGACTTGCCCAGGATCATCCAGCTTGGCAATGTCTGAGGCCAGGTTTGAATTTAGGTTTTCCTGACTCCAGAGCTCTATCTGCTGCACTACCAGTGAAGGGCATTTCCTCACCAGAAGTTCCCTACACCAATAAAATCGTAAGTGGGACAAAAACACAGTGCTCTAATCAGCTCTGAATCAGCTGATATTTCCCTTCAGGGGGAATCTACCTTTCTACTGTATGTAGATTTGTCCGAACACAATGGCTTGATTCTAAAATAGCCCTCAGGGCAGCTAGGTGGTGCAATGATTAGAGCACCAGCCCTGGAGTCAGAAGGACTTGAGTTCAAAAACAACCTGAGCCACTTGACATATTTACTAGCTGTGTGACCTTAGGCAGGTCACTTAACCCCAATTGCCTTGCCTTCCTCTCTCCCTTAAAAAAATAGACCTCAAACTTTCTCCCTTATGCTTCCTTGTGTACCAAATAGAAACATGAAAGGTATCAAAAACCACAAGATAACTTACTAGGCTTATATCAAATGCCATGATAGTCACCTTCAAATCAGAAAAATATTTCTTAGGTGATCACATTTCTAAACATTCCTTTCAATCCCTTACTCTCTCTTTCTCAAAGCCTCATTAAAAAAATTCTTGACCCCTTATATTACATTACTTTTATTTCTCAATATTTGTGTCTCCTTTCACCCACCCAGCAAGCCATGCTTTGTAGGAAAGAATTTTAAAAAAAGAAGGTTATCAAAATTAACCAGCATAAACCAAGCACAGGCTGTGTTCCACACCTATAATTCCCCACCTCTGCAAAGAAAGGAGGGAGAAGACCATGCTTGGTTTGTATGAAATAGTTGCCTCGCTGAACTATACAGCTTCTGCATTTTTTCCAGTTTATTTCTTAAATCTGGCTCTCTGAAAGACTTCTTAAATGGCTATTCCTTTTTTCCTCTAAACCCTGTAAGCAACAGATTTCTAGACAGTTACACAGTAGCTTTCTCACATCTTTCATTGCTCGACTTGTGTTTTTCATGCGTGTTCAGTTGCCCGAATTGCTGCTCTGATGTCTACGAAAGGAGTAAGATACCCTTGTAGAACTGATCTCAAAAAACCCAAGCCAATTAAGTGATGTCAAATGTGACCAAACACAAATGATGTATCAGGCAGTGTGTGACTAAGAATTAAATAAGTGCATTAAGTTAGAGGGGTGAATGCTTCCTGTGGCCTAGAGTGGTCACGGAACACTTCATGGGAGAACTAGGATGAGAGGTGAGCCTAGGAGGACAGGGAGAATTGGAATGGGTAGAGAGAAGGGACGTGGAACAGGCAAAGAGATAGAAGTGGAAATGTGTGTGATATATTTGGGGCACAGTGAGCAGACCTGTAAGAGTGAAGTTGAGGTTGTAGGATACAGGAACAGTGAGAGATAAAGTTGGGAGGGTAGATTAGGATCAGACGTTAGTGTCTATATGAATTAGATTAATAAAAACTCCTTGGAAGATTGATTGTGTGCCATAGAGCTATGAGAGTAATAGGCATTTAGTTAATATTTTTGAATATATGAGTGAAAAGCAAAGGAGTTGCTAGAAAGTCTAAGCCACAAGAAGAGTTTGCAGGTTCCTGGTTCCTTCAACTTGTCTCCACATACTCATGTCATCATAGCTCTCTATAATCCCCTATGCAGAGAAATCTGAGGGGATGATTCCCAAGCAATGGATGGCATCAACCTTGGGTTGTATGGCTTCCCCAACCTTGGCTGGGAGAAGCTGTGCTGATGTAGCTCTGTCCCCAACATACCTAGACGGAGATGTCTAAGGGACATAAGCAGTGCCTCTAGTTCCCCCCACTCCTGCTAGGTGGCGCCATAGTGCACAGAGTGCCAGGACTGGAGATGAGAAGACATCTTCCTGAGTTCAAATCTGGCCTCTGACCAGCTGTGTGACCCTGGCTAAGTTACTTAACTCTGTTTGCCTCAGTTTCCTCATCTATCAAATGGGCTAGACAAGGAAATGACAAATCACTCTGGTATCTTTGCCAAGAAAACCCCAAAGAGTCAGACATAACCAAAACAACACAACAACTAGGTTTCTTTAAATTTGGCTGGGGTAGCTATGCTCACACCTCATTCATCCATCCATCCATCCATCCATTCATTCATTAATTCATTCATTCATTCAAGGAATGTATTAAGTGCTAGGTATTATATTAGACACTAGGAATACAAAGACAAAAATGAACCAGCCCCTGCTCTTGAGAAGTTTCCATTCTACTAGCTCCTTATCACATCTCAGATGATACAAACTCTTGAACACTTCAAGCAGTCCTCAGTCTTGCTCCCACCTACTTTTCTCATCCTATTTCACATTACTGTCCTTCATGAACTCTATGTGTCACACTCTGCTCTATGAAAGCAGCCAACCGGCTGCTCCCCAAATGCTCCATTTCCCGTTTTTGTGCATTTGTACAAGTTGTCCCTCATATACTCCTTCCTCACCTCTACATCACAGGATTTTTCTTTTCCTTCGAGGCTGACTTTAGATACTGCTCCCTCCTCAATGGAGCCTCACCTGATTCCACTCCCACACCCCCAGCCCCTTTTTGTTATAGGTGGCTCAGTCAGTAAGAGTGCTGAAGTTGGAGTCAGGAAGACTTGAGTTCAAATCCTGACGTAGACTCTTACTAGCTATGTGACCCTGGGCAAGAAGTCACTTAACAAGTTTCCCCACTTGTAAAATGAGGATAATAATATTGCCTACTGACAGGGTTGTCATGGGGATCAAAGTAGGTAAAATATGTATAGTGGTTTGGAAAACTTAAAGCACCATATAAATGTTAGCTATTTTACTTAGTTATTTACATAATCTCTCTTGCCACTCCACCCCCAATGGAATGTAAGCTCTTAGAAGTCAGGAACTGCTTCTTTTCTTTATTTTTGCACCCTCAGCACCTAGTAGATGTTTAATAGATGCTTCTCAAAATGAATTGCCCTTCTTTCCTATGCTTAACACTAGCACAGCTAAGTAGCTTAAGAAGGCAAAGGGGGAGTTCTTCGGGGCTCAGGCAGCAGCAACATATTCAATCTCATTCAATCAAACCTTATGAAGTATGGTTGTGATTGATAGGTGAGATGGAACTCTGAGAGGAAGCCAAGTCAACAGAAAAGGATGGAATCTTCTGTTAGAGATTGAGGAGGCAGCAGTAAAGGCAGCAGAAGCTTTTCTACTGCACTTATGTGACACTGGTCCTTGTCACTGAAAGAATTGTCTAGAAATGACTTTCTGGGCAACCTGGCAAAATAGTAGGATGGCTGCAGTGGTTAGAAATGACTGGCAGTAAAGTCATATTGGATGACCTCCCAAGGTCCTTTCTAGTCCCATGATTTATCAGTTGAGCAAAGGCAAACATTTGTATTTTTTATATTCATCACTTGTTCCCCAATGTCAGAACACAGGTTGGGAAAATAGACACAGAGAGCCCAATTATTCAATTCAATATAATGTGATGCAACAATCAGTCATCAAATTTGAAAAGCCTTATAGTTTAAGGCCCTGGGGATTTAGACACAAAACAAAACAAGACAGTCCCTTCTCTCCAAGAGATTATATTCTACTTAATAAATTAAACAATAAATAACAAGCATATGCACTCATTGGGTTTCTCCCTTCTCTTGACATTCATAATAATTAAAATTAATTAGGTCAGTAGATTCCCAATACATACCCTGATCCATTTCTTTCCCTCTTCTTTTGTTGATGAGAGGACTTTAACTAATCTACATGTAGATTCCAGATCTGCTCACCTCTTCTCAGCATTTATAGTCAACATCACAGAACCAACCTATACTTCCGTCGTCCTCCCTGTAGATGGGTGGTGCTGCCATTTCCTCCTCCTCCTCCTCCTAGTCCTCCTCTTATGTTTCCCGTTCGTTCTGGGTGGATCTTGTTTAGAGAAAAGGAAGCTCCTACCTAAAGCTTTTTAAAATTGCTGAGGGATTTATTTCAGTGGCCTCATTTTCAAGTCATAAAGGTTCTGAGAGGCCAGAAGAGGAAACTTGGTGGGTTTTTTGTATTTTTTTTATCTGCCTCTTCATGACTTTTGTTGTCTTACGGGAAAAGTCTATTCAGGACTAAATGGTTATGAAAGCAAGTTCAAATTCCAGTCCGCAATGACCGGGAGAACTTTATGCCAAAAGAAAGTCAAAGAGAAGTCAGGGAAGTATGGCTAGAGACTAGGTGGGGTACACAAACCAGAGCCACAACTGAAAGAAGTAAGCAAAGGTGATGTAGAAGCAGCATTCACAAAAGAGTGAAGTTCATTTGGCAATTTGAAAACAGCTATTTACATGTTTACTGATTGCTGTCAGAGGTATGCAAGAGGCGGTTAATTCCCTGAGTTAATCTGGATGATTCATATTAAATTTCTATGGCTATTATAACAATGTTTTACACCACTCCATTTTTTTAGCCAAGTATGAATGGGAAAGGATGTATAGTCAGATTCAATTCAATGAACATTTGCTCAACATCTTTTAGTTACAAGATCTAGTGCAAAAGACAATAAAATAAGTGATTAAGATACATTTCTTGTCCCTGGAGAGTTTATACTGTCTTAGGGAAGATAATACTTGTCCACAAATAATTATAATTCAAGGCAGTGTGCACTACTACAAAGGAAGTATCATAGGAGTCCAGATGGAGGGAGAGAAGGCTCACTTTCAGCTCTGGTGATCAATCAATCATTCAATAAACATTTATTAAATACCTACTATGTGCCAGGCACTGTGCTAAGCACTGGGGATACAAAAAGAGGCAAAAGACAGCCCCTGAACTCCAGGAGCTCACAATCCAATGGGAGAGACAAAAAGAAAACAGAAATGTCCCCAAAAGCTACACAGAATAAATAGGAAATAATTAACAGAGAGAAGGAACTAGAATTAAGAGGGCTTGGGAAAGGCTTCCTGTAGAAGATGGGATTTCAGTTGGGACTTAAAGGAAGCCAAGGAAGCTGATAGGCAGAGATGAGGAGGGAGAACATCCCAGGCATGGGGGACAGCCAGAGAAAATGCCCAGAAATGAGAGATGGACTGTCTTATTCATAGAAGATTAAAGGGGCCAGTGTGACTGGATTGAAGAGTAAGGTGTAAAAATACTAGAAAAAATCTAGGAGGGGATTAAGTAATGAAGGACTCAACATCAAACAGAAGATTTTGTATTTGATCTTGGAGGCAATAGGGAGCCACTGGAGTTTATTAGGAGTGGTGGTGACATGATTGGACCTAAAATCACTTTGGTGGTTGAATGGAAGAAGAATTGCAGTAGGGAGAGACTTGAGGCAGGCAGACCCACCAATAAGCTATTGCAATAGTCCAGGCATGAGGTGGGGAGGGTCTGTATTAAGATATCTACTGGACATTCAGTTCAAGACATCTGAAAGGCATTTGGAGATAAGATATTAGAGCTCAGCAAAGAGGTTAGTGCAGGATAGGTAGATTTGAGAATCCTCAGCATAAAGATGGTAATTATATCCATGGGAGCTGATGAGATCACCAGGTGAAGTAATAAAGGAGAAGAGAAGAGGGACCAAAACAAAACCCCATGGGACACTTACAGTTAGAGGGCATGATCTGGATAGAGACCCAACAAAGGAGACCAAGAAGGAGTGGCCAGATGGATAGGAGGAAAGCTAGGAGAGAGTGGTGTCCTGAAAACCTAAAGAGCAGACAGTATCAAGGAGAAGAGGGTGATCGACAATGCTAAAGGCTGCAGAGAAGTCAAGGAGAATGAGAGTGATTGACAGTGCTAAAGGCTGCAGAGAGGTCAAGTAGAATGAGGGTGATTGACAGTGCTAAAGGCTGCAGAGAAGTCAAGGAGAATGAGGATTGAGAGAAGGCCATTGGATTTGGCAATTAGCTCTTTTGTAACTTTGGAGAGAGCAACTTCAGTGAAGTGATGAGGTCAGAAGTCAGATTGTAAGAGGTTAAGAAGAGTGAGAAGAAAGTGAAGCTCTTCAAGGAGTTTAGCCACAAAGGGCAGAAAAGATATAGGATTGTAGTTAGTAGAGATGGAAGAATAAAGGAATTTTGAGGATGGGGAAAACAAGGGCTTGTTTTTAGGTAGTAGGGAAGCAACCAATAGAAAAGGAGAGATTGAAAATGAGTAAAAGAGTGGAGATGACAGCGAGAAGTCTATTGTAGGAAATAAGCTGGAATGAGTTCAACAAGCATTTATTAAGCACCTACTCTGTCCCAAATACTGCGCTAAGCACAAGGGGTACACATACAAAGAACAAAACAATCCCTGAGAAAAGTTATCATGGTGGAGGTAGCATTTGAACTGGGTTTTTAAAGATGGGTCGAATTTTGATAGGGAGACAGGAAGAAAGAAAGCATTCTACGCAGAAGGACTAGCATAAGTAAAGATGAGGAGGCAACAAACTATAATGTGTACTCATTCTGGAAATGGTAATAAATAAGCCAACTCAGCAAAAGCATAGGACTGGTATGGGAAACCTCTGAGATCTGAGATTAGAAAGCAGATTGAGAATGATCTGCTGTAGAGCTTTGAACAGCAAGCCAAGGTGTTTGGGCTTTATTTTCTGGGCAAAGCTCAGGCATCCAAAGTTTCTCAGTAGAAGACAAAGGATAGGGATGAATAAAAGTTTGCACAGAAGTTTCAAACCTGCCTGCCTGGGAAGAGTGATCCTGTTAACGAAACTGAGTTAGTGAAAAAGACAAGCTGGTTTGATGGGAGAATTAGCAAGTTTGGTTTGAGAGATGCTGTGTTTGGTTTATCAAACGAGATAATATTTGTTAAAAAAAATTTTAAGTGCTTAGCACAGTGCCTGACACATAGTAGGTGCTATATAAATGCTTATTCCCTGCCCCTTCCCTACCAGTAGCACATTTAGGTCAAACTATCCAGTAGGAAATTGAAAATACAGGACTAGAGATCTAGGGGGTCTATAATGGTGGGGATGTAGATTTGGGAATCATTTGCAACAAGGGGGTATTTGAAGCCCTAAGAATGAATGAGATCTCTGAGGGAGAGAGTACAGAAATAAACAAGGAAAAGGCCAAAGACATTACCTTGGTCAATACTCCCAAGGTGATTAAAAGGTGAGAAGTAATAATACTAATAAGATGGTACCTTAAGGTTTCAAAGTTCTTTGCATATATTATCTCAATTGAGCCTCCCAAAAACAAGGTAAAGGCATATCAAAAGAAGCAGTTGTCAGAAAAGAGGAGAACACAGATACTATAGTGTCATGATTGCCAAAGGAGAAGAGTTACAAGAAGAAGGGGGTGGTCAATAGTGTAAGATACAGCAGAGAGGTCAAAGAGGATGAGGATAAGAAATGGCCACTGGATTTGGTGATTAGAAAGTCAATGTTGACCCTTAAGAAAATGGTTTCAGGTTTTGCACGATTGTACATGTATGATCTAATCAAATTGCTTATGATCTCAAGGAAGAAAGGGAAGAGAAAATTTGGAATTCAATTTTTTTTAATGAATGTTAGAAATCATCTGTAATTGGGAAAAATAAAATATTATTTGAAAAAGAAAGTTGTTTCAGTAGAATAGTTGGTGTGGAAGTCAAGGTGCAAAGAATTAATGGAGGAGTACATGATGAAAATATAGATTAATTGTTTTAGGTTTTTGGTGAAGAGACAGAATGTTATCTTGAAGATGCAATGGGATCAAAGGAAAGTTGCTTTAGGTCATGGAAGAAGTAAGCAGGCTCAAAGGTAGAGAAGCTAGTGGAAGAGGGAGGTATTGAAGATGCAAGAGATGGGGCTATAATTGATGAAACAAAGTTCTAGGGGAGAGAGGATGCGATGAATGCAGGTTGGGGAATTAGTGTTAAAAAGGAGAAGGAGCTTAATACGATGGTTATTGTTGAGTTTCTTCATGACCTCATGGACAACATTATCCATGAGGTTTTCTTGGCAAAGATACTGGAGCAGTTTGCCATTTCCTTCTCTAGTGGATTAAGGCAAACTGAGGTTAAGTGACTTGTCCAAGGTCACACAGCTAGTAAGTGTTTGAAGCCAAATTTGAACACAGGTCTTCCTGACTCCAGGCATAGCTCTCTATCCACTGAACCATCTAGCTGCCTCAATATGGTAGCACACCCCTGTGATTCCCTGCCTCCAAGGAGGTCGAGGCTGATGGATCCCTTGAGCTTGGGAGTTCTGAACTACAGTGACCCTAAAGCTAGTTGGTTATCTGCATTAAATCCAACACCAATATGGTGAGCCCCTGGAAGGGGAAGGTGTACCAGGTTGCCTAAGAAGGGGCAAACTGGTGAAGGAAGGAAGGGAGGAAGGGAGGGAGGGAAGGAGGGAGGAGGAAGGAAGGAAGGAAGGAAGGAAGGAAGGAAGGAAGGAAGGAAGGAAGGAAGGAAGGAAGGAAATGAATCTAGTATATATAAGATAGGAGAGAACAAAGGGAGAATGGATGAAGTTAGAGAAATTCTGAAATTGTAAAGAGGCTGTGGAGACAGCTGGAGGGGGATAAAAAGGAAGAAGAGAAAAGGTAAGAGACCGCACAGCACTATGGGGAAAGTGCTGGACTTAGATTGAGGAACCTGGGCTCGAATCCTGCTTCTAATACTTACTAACTGGGGGACTATGGGCAAGTCTAAGCCTCAGTTTTATCCAAATGAGGATAATGATACCAGGAGTATCTACCTCAATGAGTTGTTGTGAAGCTTAAATAATTTATGTGAAGTACTACTTAAATGTCAGCTGTTGTATCATAGCCACGATTCACCCAGCTTACACTCGTAAGGCTGGTTTGTTTGTTTTTCCAATAGAATGTAAGTCCTTGGAAGACATGAACTATTTTTTTTTGCTTTGTTTTTAACCCCCTGTTCCTTATGTAGCACTTTGCCCATTGTAGGTACTTACATTGCAAGATTAGACTGCAAATTCAAATGGAGCCCAGTAAAGCAAATGAGATCATTTGCTCAGAATGAGGGAGGCAGGGCTGGTATCGAGGATCTTTTGGAATAACTGCTATAAGTCATGTAATAGGCAATCAACAAGACATGAAGAAAAGGACCCCTGAGCAGCCATGAGGGTCCAGGTGAGGCTTTTTAATCTACTCGGCTTTCTGCCTTGCTTCCTCTTTCCCACTTGTTCAGCTCCTCTTCATCTCTAAGGGCCTACCTAGCTCAAGTCATCTTTCTCTGATTACTCTAGCCCACACTAGAATCTTCTTTCTCTGAGCTTTGAACTCAGTACCACACATTTTTTTTAAACTTAAATGTTCTTCAGATGCTTACTATCTGTGTGACCTTGGGCAAGTCAAATAAATCACTCTGTACCTCAATTTCCTCATCTGTTAAATGAGGGAGTTGGACCCAATGGCCCCTAAAGTCCTTTCTAGCTCTAAAACTATGATTTCATAATGCTACGTATTAGATTTATGGGGCAATTAGGTGGAGCACTGGACCTGGAGTCGGGAAGATTCATCTCCCTGAGTTCAAATCATGCCTCAAACACTTAGTAACTGTATGACCCTGAGCAAGTCACTTCACCCTGTTTGCCTCAGTTTCCTCATCTGGAAAGTGAGCTAGAGAAGGAAATGGCAAACCAATCTAGTATCTCTGCCAAGAAAATCCCAAATGGGGTCACACAACTGAGCAACAATATTAGCTTTGTATCTCCAACTAGATTGCAAGCTTCTTGAGGACAAGGATCATGTCTTATACATCTTTTGTATCTCATACCATATATAGTATAATTCTGATAACATAGTAGCTGTTCAGTAAATACTTGTGAATTGATTTAAAATCTGTGTGTTGTTGGAGTGTCTAGGCATGGAAACTGACTATCCTGAGACATGAGACTTTGTTACCATGTGTCACATTTTGTCTGTATACCACAAGTCACATGGGCGGCAAAGAAGTGTAAGGCTCTCAAATCAGTACTGCCTTCCTTAAGCCAACAGAAAGGCAGTGTGTCACTATACCTAGATGACTCCTGCTTGACACAGAAGTACAGCTGGGCTAGATTCTCTCAGACCAGAGGACTCACCCTACCTTCTAAGAAAGAAGGTACTCAACATCCTAAAGTTACATAATTTAATAAAATCGGTGTAAATCAAAAGAAAAAGACTGAGCTCTCCTCTACGGAATTTTGTACCCCACACTCCATACGCTGCACCACCTAGCTGCCTTGAACATTTCTTAAAGTATAGTAATATTCTGCCACATTCATGTGCCATAGCTTGTTTCCAGTACTTTGTTTCCACAAAAAAATGTGCAGATATTAATATCTGGGTGCACATGAGGTCTTCCTTTCTGTCCTTGACCCTGTTGGAGTGTGTGTCTAGCAATGGAATCTCTGGGTCAAAGGGTATGGACATTTTCATTACTTTATTCGCATAATTCCCAACTGCTCTCCAGGATGGTTAGATTCATTTACAACTCCACCGATACTGCCTTATTGGGTCCATTTTTCCAAAGCCTCGTCAGCATTTACAATTCCTATCTTTCATAATCACTGCCAATTTGCTGGAGACAAGATGGAAACTCAGAATTATTTTGATTTGTACTTTTTTTTTTGGAGGGGAGAAGGCAAGGGCAATTGGGGTTAAGTGACTTGCCCAAGGTCACACAGCTAATACATATGTCAAGTGTCTGAGGCTGGATTTGAACTCAGGTCCTCCTGACACCAGGGCCAGTGCTCTATTCACTGTGCCACCTAGCTGCCTCTTATTAGTGATTTGGAGCATTCTTCTGAATGACTGTTAATAGTTTGATCCTCCAATTTTCAATGCTACCTTCCACCACTTGGTCCCTTATAATGCAGTCACCATCAATCAACAAACATTTATTAAATACTTCCCATGTACCTAGCATTATTCTAGAAGCTGGGGCAAAAATTAATCAGGCCCTGCTGACAAGGAGGTTATATTTTATTGAGGGACACAGACAACATAAACACACTTAAGTACATATGGAATAAATATGTCAAGTTAAGGAAGGGAGGACCCTAGCAGTTGGGGGAATCAGGTAAGCATTCTTGTAGACAATAGTGCTTGAAGAAAAGAAGTGATTCTGTGATGCTGACAAGGAGGAAGGGCATTCCAGGAATGGAATATGGCCAATGTAAAAGCAAAGAGATGGAAAATAGAGTGCTGTCTATAAGGAACAGCATGAAAGCTAATTATTCGAGAAGCCGTACCATAGGGTGCAATAATACATAATGAAGCTAGAAAGGTAGGTTTAAGCCAGGTTGTGAAAACATCTAAAAGGCAAACAGAAGAATTCATATTTTATCCTAGAGGCAATAGGAAATTTATTAAGTAGAGGAATGTCATAGTCAGACCCGCACTTAGAAAAAATGGTTTTGGCACTGTGGGAAAGATAGAATGGAATGGAGGAGAGACTTGAGGAAGGGAAGCCATTTCATCTACCATTCTACCACTCTCTGGAAGGTTACCAATGATTTTGTAATTCCTAAATCCAATGACCTTTTCTTGTTCCCTCAGAAGAGAAGACATATTCCCTTCTTAATTCCCCTGCAGTCGGGCTTCCATACCCACCAAACTGCTGTCTCAAAGGCTACTAGTGACCTTCTTGACAAAGCCCTTTCTTGGTTTATATCCTTGGGCTTTTTATGCTATCTGATAACTGATAAATGTCCATTCCTTGAAACTATCTCCTCTCTTGGCTTCCGTGAGTGACTCTAAACTTCCCTGGCTTTCCTGTCTGATTACTACTTCCTTATTTATCTTTCTTCTCTTGTTCTCCCTTTCTCTTCTTTCTTCCTGTCCTGGAAGCAGAATTGTCCCTCGAGGTTCTATACGTAGCTTGGTAAAGTGATTAAATTGTTCGGTAAGGTGATAAAGGTCATGAGCGAGAAGTGTGTAGATTCTGGAAGTCAAGTCCATGTTAAATTCTATGGCCAGGCCACCATCAATGTCCCAAGGAGCAAAGAGGAACATTTGGATTCAGTTGAGGTGTTTCTAAGACGAGGATACATCCAATGGTGATTCTACATTTGGACATGAATTTATGGGACCAATGCTATGTAGAAACTGTGCTATCTGGCCCCCTCTGGAGACACTGGGAAGAAATGAGTGTACTTTTACTCTTGCTCTATTTTTGGCATATAAATGTCCTTTTGTAAAAACTAATTGATGCTAACTGGTTTTGGTTTTTTTTTTGATGCTAACTGGTTAAATGGAGATAGGGTGCTAATCACTCACTGGTGGCTAATGATGAAGGGAACAGTAACCAGTGTGGGCTTGAGTCAATGGCATTAGAGAAAGTCACCCCAATAATTCCTCAAAGTACCCCTAGTACCCTGAGGAAGAGATATAATAGCATGATTCTGAGAGAACGTGCCCAGAGTGTACTCACTGCATGTCTTTCAAAATGTTTCTCAATTCCATTCCTTTCTTGCCATTTCCATTCTTATTGCTCTGGTTCAGGCCTTAATTATCATGTCCGGGCTACTGAGAGAGCCTCTGATTGCATTCTCTTCTCTAATCCAGCCTATAATCAATATCAAAGCAGTAACGTCAATATTAACCACAGAATAATCTTCCTAAGACAAAAATTTCATGATGTTACCCACTCAAAACCTCAAATGATTTTCTATTGCCTACTGGGGTCATCTTTCTAATGCTCTACTCTAATCATGTCACCCTACTTTAGTGGGTGTCTGTTGACTAACAAATGAAATATAAACTACTGTTCATGGGATTTGAAAGCATATACAGTCCAGCCCCAATCCACATTTCCAGGTTTATCTTATACTATTATTCATTCCCCTTCACATTCCCTATATTTTAAGGCAGTAGTTCTCAGAACACTGTTACACTCTTAAAACTTATTGAGGACTCCTCAGAGCTTTTGTTTACGTGGTTTATCTAGCAATATTTATTATATTATTATTATATAATTTATATATAATATATTATTATATTAGAAATTAAAACCTGTTAGTAACACTATAAAAATAGCTTCAATGTCACATTCTACACTTTAAGAACTACTGTTTTATGCAAACCGAACTTCTTTTCATCCCTCATTTTCATTCTCCAACTCACTTCCTAACCTTCACATCATGGAATTCCTCACTTTTTTTTTCAAGAATTTAGTGAAATACTACCACTACACAAACTTTTCCTGATTTCTCCCAATCACTAGCACCCTTTCCTCCCTTCCTTGTTGCTGTTGTTGGGTTGTGTCCAACTCTACATGACCCCCCCATGGACTTTGTCCATAGGGTTTTCTTATGGTTACATGCATATGCGTGTATATACACACACCCACACCCACACCCACACCCACTGGAGTGGGTTGCCATTTCCTTCTCCAGCTCATTTGACATATGAGGAAACTGAGGCAAACAGGGTTAAGTGACTTGCCCAGGGTCACACAGCTAGTAAGCATCAGAGACCAGATATGACCTCACATCTTCCTGACTCCAGGCCCAGTACCCTATCTACTGCACCACCTAGCTTCCTACTGTTATATTTATTTTGTGCTTAGGGATAGGGACTGGACCTGTGATTTCACTGGCATAGGGAGCTCCTCTGAAGGGAGGAAACTTTCTGCCAATGCAGGTCAGTACCTTCTTTGCAAATTATAGTCTTAGAAAGTTGCCTAGAACAATGGGTAAGTGACTTGCCCAGGGTCACACAGCTAGTATGTGTCAAAGGTGGGATTCGGATCCAAGTATGCTGGGTTAGAAGCCAGTTCTCTAATGACCATGCCAAGCTGCCTCCATTTCATATTTGTATTTCTTGGGTTTGGGTGTATTTACATGTTTTTCCCCTGATAGAATGTAAGTCCTTAAAGAGCAGAAACTGTCTTTATATCCCTAATACCTAGGACAGTGCTTGGCACATAGTAAGCAGGTAATAAATGCTCACTGATTGATTAATTCACTGATCCTCCCATTTCTTTGCCTCTCTTTCTACCATCTCTTCTACCTAAAATGTGCTCTTTTCCTTATATCCCTTCACCTACTGAAGTTCCTCCTTTCCTTCAAGGCCCAAGTCTGGCGTGACTTCTTCCATGAAGCCTTCTCTGATATGTTTAACTTCTAGTTGGGGAGCCAACATACATGTTCTTGAAATAGTTAAATAACAACACAGAATATTATATGATTAAGCACTAAAATAAGTAGTATAGATAGTACTTTTGTGGTAGCAAAGGTCTGGAACAAAGTACGTTGAGGCAGCTAGGTGGTGGAGTAGATAGAACTCTGTATCTGAAGTCAGAGAGACCTTAGTTCAAATCTGACCTCAAACATCTTCTAGCTATGAGACCCTGAGGTCACTTAACCTCCATTTGCCTCAGTTTCCTCAACTGTAAAATGGGGATAATAATAGCACCTTCCTCTCAGAGATGTTGTGAGGATCAAATGAGATAAGATTTGTTTTAGAGCACTTAGCACAGTGTCTGGCACACAGTAGGCACTATGTAAATGCTTATTCTCTTCCAATCTCTTCCCCTCTGGACCTAGAGTCAGGAAGACCTAAGTTCAAATCCATCCTGATATTTACTAGCTGTTTGACCCTAGGCAAAGAACATGCCCATTGATTGGAGAATGGCTATGCAAGCAGGGGTACATGAATCTAATGGAATATTAATGTGGGTTTTTAAAATTAATAATTTCAACATTCACTTTTATAAGATTTTGAGTTCCAAACTTTCCCCCCTCCTTCTCTTCGCCCTTCCCCAAGACAGCATGCAATCTGATATAGGCTATATTTGTACAGTCACATTAAACATATTTCCACATTAGTCATGTTGTGAAAGAAGAATCAGAACAAAAGGGGAAAACCACAAGAAAGAAAAGAGAGAGAGAAAGCAAATAGTCTGCTTTGAAGTGCATTCAGCCTCCATAGCTCTTTCTCTGGATAAGGATAGCATCTTCCATCATGAGTCCTTTGGAGTTATTTTAGATCCTTGCATTACTGAGAAGAGCTAAGTCTATCAAAGTTGGTCATCAAGGGGCAGCTAGGTGGTGCAGTGAGTAGAGCACCAGTCCTGGAGTCAGGAGGACCTGAGTTCAAATCCGGCCACAGACACTTGACACACTAGCTGTGTGACCTTGAGCGAGTCACTTAACCCCAATCGCCCTGCCTCTCCCCCTCCAAAAAAGAAAAGTTGGTCACCAAACAATGTGGCTATAACTGTGTACAATGTTCTCCTGGTTCTGCTCACTTTACTCAGCATCAGTTCATATAAATCTCTCCAGATTCTTCTGAAAGCATCCTGCTCACCATTTCTTACAACACAGTAGTGTTCCATCATGATCATACACCACAATTTGTTCAGCCATTCCCCAGTTGATGGGCATCCCCTCAATTTCCAATTCTTTGCCACCACAAAAGTTGCTGCCATAAATATTTTTACACATGTGCATCCTT
This sequence comes from Phalanger gymnotis, assembly GCA_028646595.1. NCBI lineage: Eukaryota > Metazoa > Chordata > Mammalia > Diprotodontia > Phalangeridae > Phalanger > Phalanger gymnotis. The sequence continues at coordinate 156,305,628 of CM053624.1, forward strand.
TTCCCGTTTACTGTGTTTTAAGAAACAACAAATATGATGAATACAGAGAAGCAGGGAAAGACTTACAAGAACTGATGTAAAGTGAAGTCAGCAGAACCAGGAAAACAATGTTCCCAATGGCTACAATAATGTAAATGGAAAGAACAACAACCAACACAAAACAATTGAAATTGAAACTTATGAAATACATGTGTATGTATACACATACACACGCATATGTGTGTATATACACACACCCACACCCACAAGCTTGGCCCAAAAGAAGGGATAAAAGACACATTCCTCAACTCCTTTTCAGAGGTAGGGGTACAAAGGAGGAGAATACCACATATGGTATCACATTTTTTCAGTGTGTTGATTTGTTTTGCTAATTTTTTTCCTCTTATTCCACTTTTTAAAACAAAATTGTTCTAAAGGAAAGTTCTGTAGATGCTAGGGGAAGAGTAGTCTTTTTTTTTAAAGATAGGTAGATGGTTCAGTGGATATAGCACTTGGCCTGGAGTCAGGAAGACCAGAGTTCAAATATGACCTCAGACATTTACTAGCTGTGTGACCCTGAGTGAGTCACTTAATCCTGTTTGCCTCAGTTTCTTCATCTGTCAAATGAGCTGGAGAAGGAAATGGCAAACCACTCCAGTATCTTTGCCAAGAAAATCCCAAATAGGGTCACAAATAGTCAGACACAACTGAAAATGACTAAATAACGCTGATAAAATCTATTTTTATAAAAGGAGCAGCAAAGAGACAAGGAAGATTTTAAATTATAGAACTTTAGAACTAGACAGAGTCTTTGAGGTTATCTAGTGCAACCCCATCATTTTACAGATAATTAGGGAGATCTAGAAAAACAAAACAAAGATCAATTCACAGGAGGATGGGGTGCATTTAAAAAATGGATATAATAAGGATTTTATTTCAAGACATCACTATAGGAAGAGGCATTTAAAACTAATCTGGGCATGAAGCATTATCATTTATTACAGACTAAAAATATATCCAATTTAGAGGAAAATGACATTTGTGAGCCTGTCACTAAAGTAAGGGGAGTTTGGCTTTGCTCTCTTGGCTTCTTTCACCTTGGAGATCCTAGGGGACTGAGAGATCCTGAAAGCATCTGTCAAATGAGAGAAGACAGGAAAGGGTCTCAGCTTTTCTTAAGGATTTAGTAAGGGGAACTAGACTCCTCTCAATCCATCCTCCATTCTAATCTGGTCTAGAGTTCAAGTCACTGAAGCAGATGTATCAAGAGGCAGCGTCCCATAGTGGATAGGGCACTGGACTTGGAGTCTAGAAGAGACCTAGATTCAAATCCTGATTCAGACACTTATTGGTTGAGTGATCCTGGATAAGTCACTTAAGTTCTTTGTGCCTCAGCTTCCTCATCTATAAAAGAGGGAGTTGGACTTAGTGTCCTCTTGGTTCCCTTCCAGCTCTAAATCTATGCACTTATGATACTATGATCGAGAATCAAACCAGGATCCTCGAGATGGTGGACCCCTGGAGGTGCTCCTAAAAGTAGATTCCCCAGGGGATTTTCTGCTTGACCCATTATGGAACCAAAAACAAATAGTTATATCAAAATTAGAAAATCCTTGGACATCTCAACACTACCTTTCAGAATATTAATTTATCTTTCTTCAAGGCTCAGTTCAGGTGCCATATCCCCTGCAAAGTCCCCCATCCGTCTCCCCCGCCAGCCTCCACCCTCTACTTCTCTGAAGTTACTTGTACCTAGAGGTATCTAAGTGGTTCAATGGATTGACCCTGGAGTCAGAAAATTCTAATTAGGCTTCAGACACATACTTACTCTGTGACTCTGGGAAAGTCACTTAACCTCTGACTGCCTAGATAATAATAGCACCTACCTCACAGGGTTGTTGTGAGGATAAAACGAGACCATTTTTGTAAAGTGCTCAGCACAGTGCCTGGCACATAGTAGGTACTTAACAAACGCTTACTTTCTCCTCCTCCCCACCCCCACTATTGCTAGAACACTTTGTGTAATCTCCTTTCCTTTCTTCAGTTCTTAATCTGTATTAAACTTACCTATGTATATTGCATGCTCCCAATGTAAGGGCATCTAGGTGTGTATTGGATAGAGCACCGGCCCTGGAGTCAGGAAGTCTCCTCTTCATGAGTTCCAATCTGGCCTCAGTCATAGTTGCGTGACCCTGGGCAAGTCAGTTAATCCTGTTTGCCTGTTTCTTCATTTGTAGCAGGAGCTGGAGAAGGAAATGGCAAAACACTTCAGCATCTTTGCCAAGAAAACCCAAAATGGGGTCATGGAGAGTCCGACACGACTGAAATGAATGAACAACGACAATATAACATAACTTCATTGGAGAGACTGTTTTGTCCTCTTTTTGTCCCCAGTACTTTGCCCCAGGATGGTGCATAATCTACTTTGACTATAACATGGAAGACAGTGGTACGAGATAAAGCTGGGAAGGAAAGGGGATGTCAGATCTTAGAGGACTTTACATGATGGGGAAAGGAGTTTGATAGTTGTACAGAAGGCAGTACTACAGAATTTTGAACAAATAAGTGACATATACACAAAGATGAATTTGGCAGGAGCAAAAGTGGAAAGCATAGATGGGGAGAAGCAGAGTGTAGGGGGACAAGTGATGTTGAGAAGATTGGTTTGGATGTGATTACAATACCTAGGAAGGTGACATGGAGATCTGTACTACAGCAGTAGCAGTGAAAATTGTTGTTATTTGTTCTTTGTTCTCGAAGAGAACAGTGACATCAGGAAGGTGATGCCATGATATGCAAGTGAATTGCAAGTGAGGCAGGACTGCGCAAAGTCACCAGCCTCACTTTCTCCTAGGTCTAGTGGCAAGATATAGATCAGGATGACTGTAGATGGCCCCGGGTGGCCTTTTTAAGCTAAGGTCTTTAACAGGTCTCAGTTTGACTGAGGCAACATCCATTCAGTGATTAAGGCTAGGTAAGACAAAAAAAAAGATTTCCCTCTGATACAGTGGAAAGATCACTGACTTGGGAGTAACAGGACTAGGGTTCAAATCCCACTTCTGTGGATTTAGTGGAAATAGCAAGAAGGAAAAAGATGCCAAGGGTACAATGAGATAAAATTGATAGTCCTTAGTAACTAATTAGATGTGGGAGACACGGAAGAGGAAAGAAATCAAAAATAGGAGCTAAAAGAATGGTAGTTACCACCATCAGAAAAATAAAGTTTGTATCTCTCATTTACCTCATCACATTCTACCTTACATAGTTGTTTGTGCATAGGTCACATTTTACAACCCTTGCAAGCTCCTTAAAGGCAAGCATGATCATTTTTTTCTTTTTTGTCTACCCAGTTCTAGACTAGTGCTTCAAATATGGTAGATCGGGCCTTCACAATCTGTGGCCCATGGGCTGAATGCCAAAGGATTTTGGGTGGCCTTCGAATGTTTTCCTCTACATTTTTCAAGGGCTACTTGAAATCCTTTGGCAGGCCACAGGTTGTGAAGTAAGTCAGAAGAAGGAGCAGGCTTGGGGCAGGGTGGAAGTAATAAGCTTTATTTTGGACATGTTGAGTTTGAGATAGTGATGGGTGACATCTTTTAGGCAACTGGAAATACAGGGGTAGAGGTCTATAGAAATATAAATTTGGAAATCGTTTGTGTAGGGCTGGTAACTGAAATTGTGGAAGTGGAGGAGAGGGCCAAAGGAGAAAGTGTAATGAAATTAAGAGAAAGAGGGCTAACAGAACATTGAGAAACACCAACATTTAGGGGTTGGGAAGAAGAAGCAGTAATTGAGATAGAGATGGTGTGAGATAGAGAAGAGCAGGAGGTGTGTTATCTCAAAAGACAAGGTAGGCGAGGAGATCCAAGAGAATGGAGAAGCCCACAGTGTCAAAAGCTACAGAGAGATCAAGAAGGATTGGTGATTTAGCGGAAAGAGGCATGAGTTTTGGAGTCAGAAGACCTGAATTTGAGTCTTAAGGGCCAACATTAGCTAGCTATGCAATTCTGGGTAAATTGCTTAATTTTTTGTGCCTCGGTTTCCTCATTTGTAAAGTGTGGATAATATTGATATTACCTACATCACAGGGGTTTTATGAAGAAAAGGCTTAAGGCCTATATATGTAGTATATATGTATATATACTTATGTATATAAAACTTACTATATGTGTAATAAGTTATCAAGAATAACAAACTCATACTCTCAAGTACCTAATTGTTGTACATTATCTGTTTCTGTTTTTGTTTTTCTGAATACTTTCCATATCCAGTTTCTGTTGCTAGATTTATAACGGTGGTACAAAATTCCACCTTGTTTCTTGACAGGTTAAATGAATTTTATCTGTCCTGGTCAGCAATCAGTTCCTCTTCCTTAATAAGGTTGATTCATCAATCTTTCCTCATATATTTTGTATAGTCTAACTTTATGTTGAATAGAAAAGGGAAAAAAACCTCTTCCACTCAAGTCCCAACACCCTCCTATGGTCACGTATTTCTCCCTACCTGTCATTTCTGCAGGACATGTGACGAATGCAGGGTTAGTCTTTCATGTGGAATGAGCACAGGCAACACCCCTAATAACTTTTAAGCCAACAGAGGAGCAGTCAGGCTAAATTATGGAAGGAGGTTTATCCAGAACCTAGCAGGAAACTGAGTTAACACGATGCTGCGTCAGAACTGTGTTTTTCTTAATGATTATTCTGGCTCGGACTTTCATGAGTTAGGACAGACCTTAGTCAAAAATCATTAAGGTGAGGTGTGGTTGGCCTCCAGCCCTGACTGATGAAATCTTGCATCAGGGCAGGTGGCCAAGCCAGCATTTAAGGAAGGCACCAGCACTAAGCCAGTCTTTCAACACTTTCACCAGAAGCCTTGAATGATGGATGGTTTCGTTTCCTGAGAGACGTTGTTTTTGTGTAGGATAAAAACATAATTACTAGAAATGGATTAATTTTCCATTGTTGTTGTGACTTCTGCCTCTGGGTCTTCCTAGATAAAAGGTGCAGTGGGGCTTCCTCCTATTCCTATTGGCTGGAAACAGAGGCCAAGTTACATAATTGTCTTAGGGCTAAATATGACATTAGGCTGTAAAAGCTTATAAATCATGACTACAAACACAAATGTTCCTTAGGTGTCACAAAGTCAGCTTTTATCATTCGGTGTGCAACACATGTCTATTGAGCATGGTTCTGTGCTAAGCACCACAGGAAAACAGTTGACAAAGGCATCTTCACCTCCTGGGACCTTATCGGGAGCTTATTATCTTGTAGGAGAGATAAGACATGCACAAACAACTCTGTCACCATGCTGTAGTTCCTGTGTACTTAGCCGGTATTACATGAGACATCTGAGGTACTACATTAAGCAGTAGCAGCCCCTCTAAGCTTACATCTTGCTTTCTGTAAGCTCACAAGGAGAAAAAGTCACACTTTACAATTAACCAATGGGGGAGTATAATTTAAACATTATATAATTTATAGTTGTCTACCAGGAAGGTGCTATACTCAAGTCACCAGCCTCATAGACTCACAAAAATCCCTCTAGTAATCTACCAAAAAAAGCAATTTTGAAGTCCACGGACCCCTGGGGATCCCTGAGACCTTTTCAGGAAGGTCCTCAAGGTAAAGATTGTTTTCCTAATAATACTAAGATATTTTTAATTTCTAACACAGCAAATAACAATAGACACAACCAATATAAACAAAAGCTGGCGAGGGGGGTTCTCTCAATTTTTAAGAGATCCTGATACCAAAAAGTTTGAGAAAACTCAGTTCCAAAACATTTGCAGGTGATTTGTTTCTTTCCCTTCCTCCCCATCACCCCAATCTCTCACCTACCCAACAAATATATGGAAATGGAAAGTCATACAGTGTAAATTTAGAGGAGATCATAAACTGGATTGTGGATGCACTGAATTTCAGAAACCATTTGGAGACAGGCAGAAGAGAACTAGATATGTGGGCCTCAAGTTTAGAAAAAGGGTCAGAGGAGGAGACACAAATTTAGATAGTTACATAAAAATGATAATTGAAGCTGTGGGAAGGAACAAGATTGACAAGTGAGAGATTGTAAAGAGAGAAGAGAAGAACGCCAACAACAATGCCTGGAGAATGCCAATCATTAGGCAGTGGAAGCAAGAAACTGAAAGAAACAGATATAGTTAGAAAGGTGGTAGGAGAATCAAGGAATTACAATGTAATATAATTTTCAAGAAGGAAAAGTGGTTAAGAGCATCAATGATGCAGAGAGGTTAAAGAGAAAAGGCTGCTGGTTTTGACCATAAGAGGATCATTGATGAGCTTTGAAACAGCAGTTCCAATAGAATGGTAGGGACAGAAGTCAGACTGTAAATGAAGAAAGACTGAGAAGTCAGAATGCAAATGAAGAAACTGAGATAATGAATCTAGGCTATTATTTTGAGATATTTGGCAATGAAAAGAAAGGGCAAAAGGAAGTATCAGAGTCCAAGGAAGGGAGGGTCTATTTGAAGCAAGTCCACAAACATTTATTAAGTGCCTACTATGTGCCAAGCACTGTGCTAAGGGCTGGGGAAATAAAAAGAGACAAAAGACAATCCCTGACCTTGAGGAACTCAATCTAATGATGCAATAATTTTTCAAATAATTTTATTATAATTTACTACAATTTCTCCAATCTCTGCAAATGTACTTTAAATACAAATAATTATAAGCAGATATTATGATTTTGATTTGAAATAAGAATTTTTGTCCTACTCTCTCTAGTATATGCAAATGTGCTACATTACAGATGCAAGTTCTTTGACATCAAAATGTCATGGCTCAGTCCTTAGAGATATTCTTAAATTCTGGTCCTTCTATTAATAATATCAGAGGTGGGTTTTAAAAACCAGGTCATTGTAACCCATTCCAAGTCTACTCCAAGTAGACTCTTTGCACCCCCAGCATCCTGCCTCTTGTCAGTCAAGTCACTGAGGCAGTCCGTCCTCTCAGAAGAGTTGAGCACAATCAAATAGCCCTTTTTTTCCATCTAGAATACTCGGTTAAAAATGTTACCTGTGAGAACCAAAAGAACAAGTTATATGACTAAAACACTGTAAAGAAAATTAACTTTGAAAAGCTTAATTAGTCAATCAAACAAGTATTTATCAAATGTAAGCATATACTATGCTGGGTGCTAGAGACAAAAGTATAGTGAATGAAATGATATCTACTCACAAGGAGTAAGAAAACAAGAAGGTAACAACAAAGACATCAATATAATGGGAGGACTCTGTCCTTAAAGCATGCTTAGATTTGCCCGTACTGATAGTTATACAGAGGAATGAGTTCATCACCTGATTCCGATTCCACATATGCAACTCTGAGGAACCTACTTCCACCCACAAATGACTCAGGGGTCTGTACTATATGTTGATGAAGTTTTCTAATTGGCTTAATAGCTGAAAGAATGCTGACTCAGTAGAGGCACAGCCAGAACTGAAGGTGTACAAAAGTTTCCTCTCTTTTCTGGTTGCTTTTGAATAAGGAGGAATGCCGGAGGTGGGGTGGGGGTGGGGGGGCGAGATTGGAGAAGGGGTAGGCGAAGCAGCAACCTGTGTTCTCCCGTATGGTCCATATATGTCCGTGAATGCGTGATGCGTGTTTATTCTTTCCTGATCTTAGATGACTGAATATTTTGAGACGGTTTGACCAGGTTATGAATCTTTGAGGTTTAAAAATCTGGAAGAGCCATCAGAGGTCTTCTGATTTATTTATTTGTCAATAAATAAATAATAAAAATAACTTCTAAATAAAATGTATTTAGGCTGAAAAAAATAGTAGAAAATGTATAAAGCATCTCATAGCAAAAAACACCCAATCTGGAAAACAGATCAAGGAGAGATACTTCAAAGATTATTGGACTACTTGAAAGCTATGACCAGAAAAAGAGTTTAGATATCATATTTTAAGAAATCATAAAAGAAGACTGTTCACATTTCCTAGAACCAGAGAGCAAAGGGGAAATAGAAAGAGTCCACTAATCATCTCCCAAAATAACTCCCAAAATGAAAACTCCCAGGAACATTATAGCTCAAAACCAGAGCTTCCAGGTAAAAGAAAAAATAACACAAGCAGCCAGAGAGAAAAAATTCAAGTACTGAAAAGCTACAAACAGGATCACACATGATTTAGCAGCCACAAATATAAAGGAGTAGAGAGTTTGGAATATGATATTACAGAAGACAAGCGATATAAGCTTATAACCAAGAATAACATACCTAATAAAACTGAATATAATTCTATAGGGCAAAAAATAGAATTTTTAATGAAATAAAGGACTTCTAATCATTCCTGAAAAAGACCAGAACTGCATTGAAACTTTGAAGTGCCAACACCAGTCAAGGGAAACAGAAAAGGGTAAACATGAGTAAGCAGTCTTAAAAACTAAATAACAAAACTCTTTGCATTCTAATATGAAGAGATTGTTTCCCCTTAGAACCATCTTATCATTAGGGATCATAAAGAGAGTTTGATTACACAGAAAGACTGGGAGTGGTTCAGTTATGTCTTAATGATCTTAAAAATGGAAAAGGAGAAGAGGAATACTCTAGCTGGGGAGAAGAGAAAGGAGAGATAAGGGAAAATATCTCATATCATCAAGACAGACAATTAGAAGTCTATACAAACAAAGAAGAAGGGGTGGGGGAGTAGATGACACTTGAATCTCACTCTCATGTTAAATGGTCAAAGAAGGGAAAAATACACACAACACATATTTGAGTGTAGGCATATATTTCATTAACATGGAAGAGGATTGGAATAAGGGAAGGATTGGAATTAAGGGAAAGACTAGTCCTAAGTAAAACTCTAAAGACAAACAAAAATATTCCTAGCAGCTCTTTCTTCAGTGGCAAAGAATTAGAAACTGAGGAGGTACCCATCAATTGGGAATGGCTAAACAAATTATGGTATATTAAAGTGAGGGAATACTATTGTTCTGTATGAAATGATGAAGGGGAAGGTTTCAGAGAAACCTGGGAAGACTTCTATGAACTGATGCAGAGTGAAGTGAGCAGAACCATTTATGTAATATTAATATCATAAATACAAACTACTTTGAAAGCCCTAAGAATTCTGATCAACACAATGATGAACCATGATTGTAAAAGACTAATGATGAAACCCGTAGAGAGGTGATGGACTCTGTGTACAGGGTACATTTGTTTGTTTGACTATACATTTTTATACATATTTGTTTGACTATACATGTTTGTAACAAGGCTTTTATTTTTCTTTCTTTTTCAGCTGGGAGAGATTGGGAAGGAAAAAAGGTGGATTTTTATTAGTTAAAAAATTAAATTAAAAAAAGAACGTATCTGTGATAGAAATACATCCAACTCTATTGTGTTTTACTTGGGCCGACTCAACGGAAATAACCTCTTATCTTTTTGACTCAGTCATCCTGACATGAAATCTATTTGGGATATCTTGATAGGGTACAAATTGAACTTCCTGTCTTGATCACAACAAAGCCTTGCTTCTACCATAGTTCAAGAGTGTCCGACTCATCATAACTCTGATTCTCATATCTATATCCTCTGCCTCAAATTGAATAACTTTGTCTACCATGGTGCCTCATTATGATGTGGAAGTGACCATGGGTTTCTAAAGCTATGCCAATGGAATACAAGCTCTGTTGGTGTCTACCAAACTAAACAAGAACTGAGTCCATATTTAGCTATGCTTTAAGGTATGGAATTAAGACACTTACTCAGAAGGCAGTTGCTGATAAACAAAACAAAAGTTATCTTCTCTAGTTGTCTACTTCTTTCTTGACTCTACCTTCATCACTGCTGTACTACAACTAGGTAACATAGTGAATAAAGTACCACACATGGAGTTAGGAAGACCTGAGTTTGAATCCTGTCTCAAACATTTACTAGCTATGTGGCCTTGTATAAATAAGTTAATCAGCCTCTTTGGTCTTTACTTTCTTCATCTGTAAAATAGGGCTAATAGTTGTTATTTGTCCTTTGTTTTCAAAGAAAACCAATGACATCACAAGGTGAAGTCTTGACTCATACACGAATTGGATTTAAGTAAGGCAGAGTTGCTCAAAGTCATTATTCTCATTCTCTTTTCCAGAGTCATCAAAGTCCAGAGGCAGAACAAAAGTCAGGATGACTGGAGATGGCCTGAGATGCAGTGGATGATATTGGTATCTTTGAAGTCTGACCAAGCTCTAAGTGCTTCATAGAGCCTACTTCAGTCACCTTCTTAGCCACTGGAACCAATTGTTCTCATCCACCCATTCTGTCAGGCAAAGTCTTCACATGCTTGGGATAGACATTCCACTAACTCACCAACAGGTTTGAAGCTGGTCAATTACCCTCAACCTGGTTTAACCCGTCTGCTGAGACAGTTTACTGGGGAGTGGCTGATAATAATAACAGCTAATAAGGGGGAGCGGAGCCAAGATGGCAGCTGGAAAGCAGGGACTTGCTTAAGCTCTCCCCCAGGTCCCTCCAAACACCTATAAAAATGGCTCTGAACAAATTCTAGATCTGCAGAACCCATAAAATAGCAGAGGGAAGCAGGGCTCCACACCAGGACAGCCTGGATGGTTGCTGGAAAGGATCTATCACACGGAGCTAGGAGCGGAGCAGAGCACAGCCCAGTGTGGACTGCGCCAGGACCAACCATATGGGGAGCTGGGCAGAACAGGCCATAGGGTCATGAATCATTGAGCTGTGGTGGTTACCAGACTTCTCAACCCACAAACACCAAAGACAACAGAGAAGGTTAGTGGGAAATACTGCTGGGACAGAGTGAAAGGAGGTCACGGTGGGCGACTGCACTGGGGGCGGTGGAGCTGGTACAGCTCTGACACTGCTTCGACAGCTACAGCTGCAGTTGCTTCCAGCCCCAGGCCCACCTGGTGGGAGGAATTAAGCAGCAGATATGAGCAGGAGTGCAAAGCCTGCATTGCCCTGCCTGGATCTGGGCTGCAATCCTGGTTCGTGCCTCTTGGGGGAGAAGGAGCGCTGGTGTGGCAGACCTTGCTGTGTAGAAATAGTTCTGAAAACAACAGCACAGCCCCTCAAGCTTGGGACAAAGTACTCTCTACTCTACAAGCAGTCATACCCCAACAAAAAAACTCAAGGGCCAAGTAGTTGGCTGGGAACATGAACAGGCAGCGAAAACAGTCTCAGATTCAGACTAAGACTTTGGAATCTTTTTTTGGTGACAAAGAAGACCAAAACATACAGCCAGAAGAAGTCAACAAAGTCAAAGAGCCTACATCAAAAGCCTCCAAGAAAAATATGAATTGGTCTCAGGCCATGGAATAGCTCAAAAAGGATTTGGAAAAGCAAGTAAGAGAAGTTGAGGAAAAATTGGGAAGAGAAATGAGAGTGATGTGAGAAAACCATGAAAAACAAATCAATGACTTGCTAAAAGAGACCCCAAAAAAAATACTGAAGAAAATAACACCTCAAAAAATAGAGTAACTCAAATGGCAAAAGAGCTCCAAAAAGCCAATGAGGAGAAGAATGCCTTGAAAGGCAGAATTAGCCAAATGGAAAAAGAGGTCCAAAAGATCACTGAAGAAAATACTACTCTAAAAATTAGGTTGGAGCAAGTGGAAGCTAGTGATTTTATGAGAAATCAAGATATTATAAAACAGAACCAAAGGAATGAAAAAATGGAAGACAATATGAAATATCTCATTGGAAAAACTACTGACCTGGAGTATAGATCCAAGAGAGATAATTTAAAAATTATTGGACTACCTGAAAGCCATGATCAAAAAAAAAAAGAAACTAGATGTCACCTTTCAAGAAACTATCAAGGAAAACTGCCCTAATATTCTAGAACCAGAGAGTAAAACAGAAATTGAAAGAATCCACTGATCTCCTCCTGAAAAAGATCCCAAAAAGAAAACTCCTAGGAATATTGTTGCCGAATTCCAGAGCTCCCAGATCAAGGAGCAAGAAGCCAGAAAGAAACAATTTGAGTATTGTGGAAACACAATCATGATAACACAAGATCTAGCAGCTTCTACACTAAGGGATCAAAGGGCTTGGAATATGGTATTCCAGAGGTCAAAGGAGCTAGGATTAAAACCAAGAATCACCTACCCAGCAAAAATGAGTATAATACTCCAGGACAAAATGTGGATTTTCAATAAAATAGAGGACTTCCAGGCATTCTTGAGAAAGAAAACACCAGAGCTGAAGAGGAAATTTGACTTTCAAATACAAAAATCAAGAGAAGTATGAAAAGGTAAACAGGAAAGAGAAATCATAAGGGACTTACTAAAGTTGAACTGTTTTGTTTACATTCCTACATGGAAAGATGATATTTGCAACTCATTAAACCTTTCTAAGTATAAGAGTAGTTGAAGGGAATATGTGTGCGTGTGTGTGTGTGTGTGTGTGTGTGTGTGTGTGTGTGTGTACACAAAGGGCACAGGGTGACTTGAATATGAAGGGATGATATCTAAAAAATAAATAAATAAATAAAATTAAGGGGTGAGAGAGAAATATATTGGGAGGAGAAAGGGAGAGATAGAATGGGGCAAATTATCGCACATAAAAGTGGCAAGAAAAAGCAGTTCTGTTGGAAGAGAAGAGGGGGCAGGTGAGGGGGAATGAGTGAAATCTTACCCTCGTCGGACTTGACTTGAAGGAATAACATACACACTCAATTGGGTATCTTAACCTACAGGAAAGTAGGGGGGAAGGGTATAAGAGAGAGGGGATGATAGAAGGGAGGGCAGATAGGGGGAGTAGTTAATTAAAAGCAAAGACTTTTGAAAAGGGCCAGGGTCAAGGAGATAAAATTGAATAAAGGGGGACAGGATAGGATGGAGGAAAACATAGTTAGTCTTTCACAACATGACTGTTATGGAAGTGTTTTGCATAATGATACATGTGTGGCCTATGTTGAATTGCTTGCCTTCTCAAGGAGGGTGGGTAGGGAGGGAAGAAGGGAGAAAATTTGAAACTCAATGTTCTAAAAACAAATGCTCAAAAAAAAGTTTTTTTTAAAAAATGCAACTGGGAAATGGGATATACAAGCAATGGTGTATAGAAATCTATCTTGCCCTACAAGAAAGTAAAGGGGAAGGGGATGGGGGGAGGGAGTGCAGTGACAGAAGGTAGGGCAGACTGGGGAAAAGGGCAATCAGAATATATGCCATCTTGGGGTGGGGGAGGGTAGAAATGGAGAGAAAATTTGTAACTAAAAATATTCTGGAAATCGATGTTGAAAACTAAAAAATATTAAATAAAGAAATAGAGAAAAAAAAGCTCTTGCTCCCACTCCTGTGTGTTTACCTGTCTAATACTTCCCCAACCATTGAATATCTCAACTGGAATACCATTTTCCCCGTTTCTGAGGCTAAAACTTGGACGCTCATCTTTGATTCTTTCCCAGGTCTATATCTATGTTTTTCTCCAGATCTATCATTTCATTAGTGTAGGGAAATTCTAATCAGGAAAATTCCCCATCCTGAGGCATATAGACAACTATTTTTGCAATTCAAGTCTTAGAGTTGACTGAAACATTCAGGTGTGAAATCACTTGCCCAGGATCACAGCCAACAAGTGTCAAAGGCAAAATTTGAACTTAGGACTTCCTAAGGAACAAACACAGTACAAGGGAGAGGACTCCAGAGTCACAGAACCTGAGTTTGATTCCAAGGTCTGCCGATTATTGCCTTTATGACCACAGGCAAGTCTTTTACCCTTCTAGGTCTCAGTTTCTTCATTTGTAAAATGAGGGGGTTTGATTCAATGACCTCTGAGGTCCCTTTCAGCGATGGATCTATGATCCTATAACTCAAAGGCCAGTTCTCCATCCACTATGCCAAATTGCCTCTTCTATATCTTAAATGTCACTGTAATAAAGCGTGATGTAAATGTCAGCTGTTATTATTATTCAGATCTGCAACATGCTCTCCAGGGGTTATCACATCTAAGCCTCACAAAAACCTTACAAGGTAGAAATCACAGGTACTATTATCTGTATTTTACAGGTGAAGATCTGAGGCTTACAGAAGTTAAAAGATTGGTATCAGAGTCAGGATACAAACCTAGGTCTATTCGACTCTAAGGTCAGCATTCTTTCAGCTTCCTCATACTGTTTCTGTCACTATGTCCCATTAATCCTTCATTAGAAATATCTTTAGGATTTATCTTTTCTTTTCCATTACCATCATCTGATTCTGGCTTTCATCACCTCCCTCATAGATTACTGCAACAGGATCCTAATTGGTCCACCTGCTTCCATTATTTCCTACCTTGGGATAGGATCAATATCTACCATGTTCTCTTCCTCCCAACAACACCCCATGTAGGTTAGACTAGTGTCTTTCCCTAGCTCTCCCTGAGTCTTGATTGGTCCAATGAGCTAAGGCTCAAGAGTCCTTGTGGTTGAAATAACTTCGCGGAGAACTTGGGCTGTGTTAATGTGACTTCTTGGTTACCTAAGGGTATAAAAAGACCCACCCACCTGAGTTGGGTCCCTTTCAGTAGCTAAGTGACATATATTTGTTGAATATCCTTTCTATGTCATGGCAAAGTAAACCTCCTCTTGTTAAAACTTGAATGGTCTATGATTGTCTCACTGCTTCAATATCCAACGTAAACTGCCAGGGGATCAGACAGAATCAAACCCAGCCCACAACATACCTCCAACCCACTTTTCGTAGCAGCAATGTTAAACTAACCTTTTTTAAACATTGCTTTCATCATGTCAATTCTGTAGTGACTCTCTACTGCCTACCACATTAAGTCCAAAATCTTCCTGGCTTTCAAAGAAGGCTCCACCCTTGCCCATCCAACCACATTTCCCACTATCCCTAATAGTCACCTCTGTTCTTGATTCCTCTTCTATGCCCTTGCTTATGCTGTTCCCTTCACCTAGTACTCCATCCATCTTCCCTTCTCCTTACTAATTTTTCAAGGTCCATCTCAAGTCTCATCTCCTCCTTGGAGCATTTAAGTACTCCAATCATTGCCACAAATTAGTTATGTGATCTTGACACACTGCTAGTTTGTGGGGACAATTAGAGTACTTGAAAGTCCCTTCAGTTCTAAATGTCAATATTTTGTTGTTGTTCAGTCATTTCTGTCATGGCCTACTCTTTGTGATTCCATTTAGAGTTTTCTTGGCAAAGA
Source organism: Phalanger gymnotis (assembly GCA_028646595.1). Taxonomy (NCBI): domain Eukaryota; kingdom Metazoa; phylum Chordata; class Mammalia; order Diprotodontia; family Phalangeridae; genus Phalanger; species Phalanger gymnotis. Next base: position 156,320,752 of record CM053624.1, read on the forward strand.
AACTGCAGTGATTTGCCATCTCCTTCTCCAGGTTATTTTACATATGAGGAAACTGAGGCAAACAGAGTTAAGTGACTTCGTCAGGGTCACACAGCTAGTAAGTGACTAAGGCCGGATTTGAACTCAGGAAGAGGCATCTTACTCCAGACCCAACACCCTATCCACTGTGCCACCTCTCTGCCAAGGACCAGTCTAGCTAACTTCAAAGAAATTTATCACCAAAAGTGTGGCCAGCAGGTAATTTTTTTTTTGGCCAAACAATTCATAAAGAGAGTCCATTAAGGTACAGAGAGGTTTGTGATTTCCACTGATTGAGGTCATACCAATCCTAGTGAAATCAGTGATCCTTGAAATACTGAACTTTTTCATGCATAATTATTTCTTCTTTTCGAATGGACTATGAGCATAGGTCAGCAAAAAGCTCATCTAGTGAGTATGTGCTCAATAACTCTCACAGTTGTAACAGCTAGTTACTGAGGAAGTAGTGGAATACTTATGTTCCTTCCTAGAGGAGGCAGGGGATGGATCTATAAAACAGGGTTAAATTATCCAGACTGAACTCAAGGAGATGAACTCTGCTGCTTTTTATAGTTCCTCCTAGTCTGGCTAACTATGAGGTAGTTGAGAGAGTACAGGTAGAACTAGGTTTGTATTCTGCCTCTGATACTTGTAGCATCCAATAAAATAGATTTTTAAAAGCCTTAGTTCAGTTGGCAAGTGAATGCATAGACAGCTGACTAAAGCATAGTCAATGGATTTTATTGCACCCCACTCATTACCATTGACTAAGAGACTTTACAAAGTGTTTTAAGACCTTTTTTCTGGTAGGGGGGACCTTGTATGATCCATCAAGAGTATATGGTACTGGGTGCATCCCTAACTTGCTCAGTAAAATAGGATGAAAGCATCACATTCTCCAAATAGTAATCTTGGATATCCTTGGGTTACTGAAAGAACTCTTGCCAGGTGTGTGCAAGTCATTTATCCTCCCTTTGCCAGTCAGTGGATAGGAGGAAATCACCTCCTCTTTGGAAGAGACTCAACAACCTGAAGAGCTGCCAGGCAAGTGGAGCAATCTTCACCTGGCAGCGGACCAGGACTCAGCATTAGAAACCAGCTAAACACAGTAATTTTGACTTGATGTGCGTCTAAGGCTGGTCTGGTTTTAGCTGAACAAATGGTTCAAGCCTATATCAATCTGGGAGGTAGTAGGCCATATTCCTAGTGGCCCTGGGAAATAGTGACGTATGGTTGTAGGTCATCACTAATCCTAAAGAGTCCAAAGAAATTGGATTAGTTCTAGGCTTCTGGTGAATCACACCTACCTGGGAGTCCAGTTCTCTTTAGGGTTGTCATTACTAGGCTCCAAAATGTGATCAACAAATTGGCCTCTCACTTAAAAACAAAACAAATCAAAATCCAAAATCAACACACATCACTTCTGTTACTACCTATCAGTTGTCTGGGCGGGAAGTAATAATTCACATTTACACAGCACTGTATGCAGGGATCAAAGTCACATGAGATTCTTAAAAGATAAGAAAGCAGAGCGGTGGTGGTACAGTGGATAGAGCACCCGCCCTAGAATCAGGAGGACCTGAGTTCAAATCTAGCCTCAGATATTTACTAGCTGTGTGACCCTGGGCAAGTCACTTTACCATGATTGCCTCAAAAAAAAAAAAGATGAAAAAGCAAATAACCTTTGTTTGGCAAATATCTGGTTGTTAGAATCAGGTAAGGTATAAAACAGACTCAAAGCTATTAGCCACTGTAAGAAAGGATTTCTACCAGAGAGTACAAATAGAAGAGGGGTTCCCTATTCATTGTGAGGTTCTCTACACTGGAGGTGCCAAATATGCACGTGGCCCACAACTATCAAAATATTATTTGGAAATATTTAACAAAATAAATAAAAATATGAAACATATACAATGTTAACATGTAGTTTTCTAAGCCGATATGTGGCCCACAGGGATCCTTATGTGTGGTTTAGTGACCTCTACTTCTATTTGAGTTTGATACCACTGGTCTACATAATCCTGTTAGAAGGCATGGCATGGATTGCATCAATCATCTTGTCACTTCTTCCATGGACTACTACAAGAATCTTCTTTTCTAACTTGTCTCTGGCTCAAATCTTTCCCCACCCCAATCCATTTTCTCAACTGTGAAAGTGATTTTTCTGAAGCTCTGGTCTGACCCTGTCCACTCCTTCCTCAATGAGCTACAGTGGCCTAATTACCTCCAAAATCAAATATAAACTCCTCTGCTTTGCATTGTTAAATATTTACCAAAATACTCCCGCTTATCCTGACTATTTACACAGGGGAAAAAAAAACCCAAGTGGATGAAAAATGTCTGTTGTCCAGACTATGATGTAGATTATCCATAAGCTGATCTATGAGTACATTTATCTTGAACAGACAATGTGGATAGACAATAAATTGGGTTCAAAATTGAAGGAAAAGAGTGGACCAGATTGCCTTTGGAATACAGGGTCACACTTTTGATGGCCTCAAGCTTCTCTATGTAACAGGGGACTGGCCAAGCCTAGACCGTTTGAACCTCCCAGTGGCTAATGCAATCATTATATAGAGTCTGGAATCTGCACAGATACTGTTTCCTGTCTATTAACCCTCATGAAGAAGAGGAGCCTCTTGATTGGCTCTTAATCTAGAAATGTTAATGCCTTCGAAATACACTAACTGAAGCATTTTCTTTTTCTCTTCTGACAGATGAAGGAAAGGCACGCTACTGTAAACATCCGGGTGGGGAGAAAACCCTTGGGCCTTAATGTTAATAACTCTTATTAACTATTATTATCTCCCCATCCAGGCCCACACATGGTCATGAATAGGGGTCTCTGTGCATTTGTTCTTTTCTGCTTTTGGTTGTTGGTGTTCATCCTTTGTTCCTGTCCTTTTTTTTTTCCCAGCAATCAGGGTTAAGTGACTTGCCCAAGGTCACATAGCTAGTAAGTGTCTGAGGCCACATTTGAACTCAGGTCTTTCTGACTCCAGGGCAGCTGTTCTATGCACTGCTCCACCTAGCTGCCCCTTGTTCTTGTTCTTGAAGAGGACCAATGACATCATGAGGATGATGTCTTGACTTGCATGGGAATTGGATTTACTGAGGCAGAAAAATAGTATTGGGGACAGCTATGACATTGTGAGCTTTGAAAGGTCTAGGGAACAAGCCACCACAAATCTAATTACAGGAATCTAGGCATGAGTTTGCTACCAGCCAAGGCACCAGCCCTATTACCAAGGAGTGGAAGCCAAGGCCAGCAGTAACTGAGACACAGTCCCAGGAGGATGCCAAATTCACAAGTTAACTTGGTGGGGGCAAATGCTTTGTAAAAATGGTCTAAAGTTTGAGCCTACTCTTCCAAAGGTCTGAGTTGGAATAGGGGAAAATGTGTCCTCCTGATGTAGGGGAGAAATGTATTTATTTCTGTTCTTGCTATATGTGAGAATCTGAAGTTAATTGATTACCTGAAAATTAGTACTCCAACTAATCTTTGATGGTTAACATTGGGGAGAACACAGTAGAATGGGTTTTTGAGCAAACAGAATTAAAGAATTAGGGGTATGCTGGAACCAGCTTGAATAAGCACACAAGAGCCAATTGCTAAATTTTCAGTGTGAGTTTACTCTTTACAAGGCACTTTCCTCACAAAAACTTGTGAGGTAGACAGAGAATGTAGTATCAATACCTTAGAAATTGGCAAACACTATAAATCAGGATTTGACTTATTGTTTTGCTGAATGTGTGGACTTAAGTGATGGAGAAAATGTTAATAATAAATATTAAACATAAAAATATGTTGTGTGTATATTTGCAGAGAGCTGCTTCTTGAGTATTTCCCAGAACACCCCTGTAGACAATCAGCCCTTTACCCTGAGTCCCTGAGCAGGACCTCAGGGTTCTATGGGTACCCTTGAGGTCTTGCTCAGGAATTCAGCTCATCATAAATATCCTCAGAATTTTATAATTGCTACATTTTAAGAAAACAGGCCCATATTATCATGATCACTGTTCTTCTAGTGATGCTATGTGGTTATGACCATGGTTTCTAAATAAAGTCACCCAAAGGACAATAGGGATACATGGTAGTCATAAGTAGTCTGCAAGATATTACTAATGAAGAAATGTGAAGAAATAGAATAGAGCTATCCTCAGAAAGATAGGTTATCTGGAAAAGACTACAGGCCAGTAAGTGAAAGATAACCAACGGAGAGTCTACATGCTCCACAATCCCCACTGTATCTATACCATACCAAGAGACCTAGATTTGGAACCCTTGTGGAGGATATATGGAAGGACATGGACAAAAGCCATAAAAGGAGAAGATACAGATGGTCAGCAATTTGCCTCATTGGAGGGAATACCTACATTGATGAGATTAGAAATTCATAGAAGTATTGAGTTTACTCTTTACAAGGCACTTTCATCACAAAAACTTGTGAGATAGACAGGGAATATAGTATCAATCCTGTTTTATAGAGAAGGAAACTGAGTCTCAAAGAAGTCAAGACACTTGCCCAACTGGGGTCACATAGCTAGCATAGCTTCCAAGTGTCAGAACTAGGATGTGAACTCAGATTTCTCCTGACTCCAAGGTCAATCAAGGTCACCACGTCTGACTCCACAGTCTCTATCTGTGTATGCATTACCTGTGTAACTGCAGATAAGTCATTTAATCTCTTTGTCTCACATGTGAAATGAAGAGAGGTTTGTAGCAGAGGACCTTTAATGCCCCTTCTATCTCTAGATCCTTGTGTGCCTAGAATCCTGAGGCATTTCAGATAGTGCCAGAAGCAGAAGGCAGGGGGCAGGAATTCCTGAGAAGAGGAATGTATTTGTTCTAATGGCTTTATCAAGTTCCCTAAGATTTTGTGGCACATCAGATAGGATTGTAGGACATTAGAGTGTGGAAATTGGAATGGGGGGTGCGCAAAGGAGAAAAAGGGGAAAAGGGGAAAAAACCTATAATAGAAGAAATCTAATATAACTCCAGAAGTCCCCTTTCCTCCTTCCCCCAGGAAGCTGGTGACACAGGATATCAAAAGAATAAATCAAAATGCATAGAGCAAAAAACGCTTATCTCACTAATACACTACTGGTGGAGCTGTGAATTTGTCTAACTGTTCTGGAAAACAATTTGGAATTATTTGACAAAAGTCATATTCTTTGACCCAGGAATCCCACTACTAGGCATGTACCCAAGATCAATGACAGAAAGGTCCTATATATAATAAAATATTCATATCAGTCCTCTGTGGTAGCAAAAAAAAATGAGGAACAATATGGATATCCATTTATAAGGGAATGAGTAAACTAATTGTGATATACAACTATAATGGAACATTATAAGATAATATTATTATCATAAGAAATGAATGATGAGGAATTCAAAGAAATATATAAAAACCTATATTAAGTGAAAGAAAACAAAGAAAGGAGAACCAAAAGGACAGTATCACAATGACTACAATAGGGTAAATGATAACATTAAAGAGTGATTGAAATCTTATGAATTGTAACAAATGAATAATCTCAGTCCTAGAGAATGAATAAGGACAAATACCTTCTCATTAGAAAGGAAAGGACTACAGATGGGGAAAGTGGTACATAGTCAAGACTTCGCTTCTGGGTCAGTTGACTTTGCTTAAATGCTTCCCTTTGTTATTAGGTGGCAGGGTAACAGTGAAGAGAATGCTGGTTCTGGAGTCAAAGGATGTGGGTTATCATTCCATCTCATAGTGACTGCCTGTGTGACACTGGCCAAATTGCTTCCCTTCCCTGGATTATGTAAGGTTTAAGTAAGGAAGTTTTAGCTAAGATGGGTTCACTAGCCTGTAGAATGAAGATTTTGGACTCTCTAGAAGGCCTCTGAAATCTGGTACTAGCTGTGTGACTCTGGGCAAGTTACTTAACCCTGTTTGCCTCAGTTTTCTCATCTGTAAAATGAGCTGGAGAAGGAAATGGCAAACCACTCCAGTATCTCTGCCATCTCCTGGGGTCATGAAAAGTCAGACACAACTGAAAAACGATAACAAACACACACACACATATGTTCATAGAGAGTGCTTTGTACATACTAAGCACTAGTATTAAGAAATAAAAGGATGGAACCCTTGCAGCTCTATACGCATGTGTATGCATATACAATACATATGTCTATATACACATCTTATGCACTACTTATGTATGTATGTGTGCATATATGTACGTGTGTGTGTGTGCACAAATACACTCACATACACACATACACAAAGACCAACAACGATAAAGCTGGGATTTTTTTTAAGTCCTTATTCTGGCAATATTCAAGTAAGATGCCTCCAAAATAAGTTGACTTCCCCACTGGGCTCCTCCTCTTTTACCCATTTTGCCTTTATTATAGGTACCTCTTTTCTTAGACAAATGTCCAGTATCAGCCAGAGGCTGGTGACTGCTTCATGATGGAATTGTTTATTTTTTTTTCTGACTTTCCCTCTAGGGCTAAAAGCCACTTTATTATTCAGTCACTTTTGAGCCGAGCCAAGCCATGTTTTACAGTGGGAAGAGAGGAATCAATGTAAAGGATGGGGGTGGGGGTGGGGAGGAACTCTGATATCTCCTCACCATACCAAAACAAACTAGAGACCAAATTTATCACTGCCCCAATCCTGACCTAGCCTCAGCTGGCTGTCCACAAACTGTGCCACTTCAAAGGGATCCCTGACATTTTGTGTAAGTTAGGTTGGATCCATAGGAGTACCTGGATTCTGAGGCGATGTCAGACGTGGTATAGGGAACTCCAGGTTCAATAACTGCTTTATAATTCCACATTGGCCATTTGTGAAAATGCAATTCCACTTCCCATCCCCCTAGCTTTCTGTCCTTAGATCACATTTAGCACTGGTATTTAGAAATGGCAGCTCTAACTAGTCTAGGACCAGAAAAAAAAAAGCAGCTTCCTAAGGCACCACCCTAAGGAGGAAGTAGACATTAAGGTAGAGATCAAAGAGTTGTGTAACGTTCTTTTCTTGAAAGCTGACACAGCCCTCCGAAGTGAATACTCAGAGACTTGGATCCCATGTAAGACATGAATCAGTGGACATCATCATTACGTTATAGCCTCCTAAACCAGGGGCACTGCCCAAATTCAAAATGATAACTCATTACTAGTTCTAGACAAAATCAAGTACAGATTTTCATTCATGACACTGGCTAGTAAGTAGTCTGAATATGGGTAGACTCTACAAAGATTTGCTGAGTGAATCCAGGAATCCAGGATCTCCTTTGTCAGCTTTTGACTGAGGGATTAGTTAATTAGTAATGGAGGTGGAGAACATGTGGGTGGAATTAAGGATTGTTTAAAAAAAATCGTTTTTAAGTTTTGGTTGCATTCCTCGTTCTGTAATTGGTATAACCATAGCCATGAAACAAGTTTTACTATTTTTTCTTAAATAGGTAGAAGTACAAATATGAGTCACAGATTGGATCCAAATGAAGACCCTGGAAATGAGGGGTGGGGAATGAGGAAGAAAGCACAAAGTATCATATCATAATAATTAGTCCCACTGCAATTTAATTCCCAGCATGAAATACCTTCCTCTGATAATTAAACTAGGGCAAGGTCTTTTTGTCTTTTTCCATTAAACTCATTTAGAGTTAAACACCAGGTCATGCTTAGTGAAGCATCACAAAATCCAAGAAAGATTCCTTTTGTGTTTTGTTTTTTTAATTGCATGTCTCTAGTACCTCAGATTAAGTTTTCTGGGAAGTTAGCTAACTCCTGTGATGTATTTTGTTTGTTTAGGTCTCACATTCTTTCTTGTATTTTTTAAAAGCCTAATCATTCTTCTAATTTGCCCTAATGGGTAAGGGAAAACAGAGGTTTATTGGTGATCTACAAGGCAGAAAAGAAAGGTCTCAGTGGTAGAAAAGGATATGGGGTCCAGATTGCTAGAATGAACAATTCCAAAACCGAGGAAATAATCCAGACTATTCTGTGTAAGCTGCAAAAGGTGTTATAATGTTGTCCAGTGTATCTGATGGTGTTTAAATATAGATTAATAATGTGATGGGGCTTCTTTGGGCTGAAGTCAAGGATAATGAGGAGGACATGAAGTAATAGGCCTGGAAAACAAGGTTACAAACATCAGCCAATCACACAGGTGCATTATTTAAATGGAAAGAGTAAAAGTATGTAGAGTGGAAACCATGCAACTTTTTCATTCCTATACCTCAACAATGGCATGTAGAAACAGGGGTCCCCAAAGTAGTCTGGTTTCATTAGATCAAAGCATTCACCTATACTGAGGGTCTTTAAAATCTTTACTGCGCTTACTTACAGCAGTTACAATTGGCAGCTGCAGCTTTTAAAGTCTGCCCATCTATGTGCATACAGTAGGCGATCATAATAGCACTCAAAATATCATTTTTAGGGATACAAAAAAAGCATCTCTGATTTTACTTGAGAAGTTGGAATTTTTCACTCAATTCTACAAAACTCTCAATATATCTATTCTTGTGTTTGCCCACCCAGTCCACTACTTAGCCTTTAGGAAGTTATTTTTAAGTGTCTAAGGCATTTTGAGTGGCCCCACAATTTTCTAATTCGTGGGATAAAAAACTCATTTCAGTTGACTATTCTGTGTCTTCCTATGAAGTTCCATCAACTCTAGTCAATAAAGTTTCATAATTTCTATTTTACATACTCTTCCTTTATCCATCTAAATAACTAAGTCAACTATAATTGACTATTTGCAGCTTTACTTTCTAGTCTCTCATGATATCTCAGTCATTTTTCTTGACTTCAGCCAGAAGACTCCTTATCACTTAGTTAAACCAGGTTTAAACTGTTATCAGTATACAGGATAGGCAATGTTTTCAAGATCTCACCATACATAATCCTACACTAAGGACATTTTACATATTTTACGTCTATAGCTTTAATCAACTCTTCTCTTGTTCATGGAATAAACTCTTGAGGAAATAGACTTCTTTTTTTCCAAGAGTCACTTAACATTCGATGTAATCTTTTTTCTTCTCATCCCACTACCACTTTTATAATTGGTGTCTTCCTGAATTATCACTTGGGTTTGGGGCCAAAATATGGAAGCATGTCCCAAGAAGATTGTAAAATCATGAATTCTGAAGTTGGAAAGGATCTTAAAGGCTATTAGATTCAGAGCTTTCATTTATAGAGAAAAGAAGCCTAGAGAGGTTAAGTGATTTGTCCAAGGTAATACGGGTAGTAAGGATCAGAGGAAGGATGCTGAAGACAGAATGGAAAGAGAGTACAATGGGGCAGGGAAAAAGGGGGAGATAGAGGTAACTGGTGGCACTCAAGAGTGGCCATGAATTGCTTGAGTAGGAATCATGCCATAGTCAAGATGTATTTATTAAGAGCTTACTATGTGCTAAACACTAGGAATACAAAAAAAAGTGCCTGACCTCAAGGAGTTCATGGTCTAATAGAGGAGACAACATGTAAACAAAATATATGCAGGCTAAACTGGAGATAACCACAAAGTGATATTATAACATGATAGGACATCATGATGATATAATCAAGAAGGATGTTATAATGTATGATCATACAATACAGAGTATTAGAATATAATAATAATAATACCTAACATTTATATAGAACTTATTATGTGACAGGCACTATGCTAAGCACTTTACAATTATTATATCATTTGAGCCTCACAACCCCTCAGGCATTATTATTATCCCCATCTTACAGATGAGGAGACTGAGGCAAACAGAAGTTAAGTGACTTCTCTAAGGTCACACAGCTAAAAAGTGTCTGAGGCTGAACTTGAACTCAGTGCTCCATCCGCTGCTCCACTATAGAGTAATTACCATAGAATGGATATAGCGTAAGGCAGAGGTTCAAAGTATAGGGGAAAGACCAAGGAAATCTGTGTTCACTGGAGCACAGACACACACCTACTTGCTAACATCACTGAGAACTACAGCTTCAGAAAGATGGAAGTTTAGTCCCAAAACTTAGGAACCACAACAAAAACGTGATGGCATTCGGCTCTACAAACCACATGTGTTCAGTGCATGTTTCAGAACAAGAATTCTTATCTTTTATGGAGGGCAGGGAGAGGGAAGCCATCTTGTTTGACAAATTCTTATTTTGCCTCTGATGGACTGATTACTGATATAAAATAGATAGCTCCACCACTTGCCACCTTGGTCTCCCTGGCCTAGGGAAGCAAGGGTATTTCTACTCTCTCTTCCTGTGCTGTTCTCGGCTTCATCACAGAGATTTAGGTAAAGAGTTTAGGTGACAGAGATAGATTGGCATCATGGAGTTGACCTCACAGTCAGGAAAACCTGAGTTTAGGCACACCCACGGACACACACTGGCTGTTTGACTCCGGGCAATTCCTTAAGACTCTCAGTTGTAGGGTAAGCATCCCCCCACACCAATGGGAGGGAGGAATAGAGGGATAGAGATAAGAGATAGAGATAAAGAGACAGAGAGAGACAGAGGGAGAGAAAAAGAGAGGAGACAGAGGCAGAGAGGGAAGAAGAAAGACAGAGAAACAGGGAGGGAGATGGGAACAGGGAGACAGAGGTGGAGTAAGAGAGACAGAGACAGTAAGAGAGACAGAAAGGGAGAAAGAGAAAGGAAACAGAGATAGAGAAAGGGAAAGAGGGAGGAACAGGGAGAGACAGAGATAAAGAAAGTGACAGAGAAAGAGAGACAGAGAGGGAGAGAAAAAGAGAGGAGATAGAGATAGGGAGATAGACAGGGAAGGAGAAAGAAACAGAGAGAGAAGTTGGGGAGAGGGAAAGATAGAAACAGAGAGAAGCAGGGGGAGGGAGAGGGAGACAGAGACAGAAAGGAAGAGGAGACAGCTAGAGGAGAAGGAAGGAGGGAGAGGGAGGAAGGGAGGAGGAGGAGGAAGAGGAGAGAGAGAGAGAGAAAGAGAGAGAGAGAGAGAGAGAGAGAGAGAGAGAGAGAGAGAGAGAGAGAGAAATGGGGAGAGGAAGAGAGAGGCGGAAGAGAGGGAGACAGAAAGAGAAAGTGTTATGTGTGTGTTAGGAGTAGGCTGGAATGGCAACCTTTATGACTAAATTCCTCAACTCATGCCAGAGCTGGGACACAGACGTAATTGCCACAGACCATTTATAATAAGCCTCTGGTCAGGAAGCACTGCCCATGAGGCCACAAAGTAAATGCTGGGACCAGTTGCAGTTTCATAAGTGTTCTAATGAGGAGACTGGGAGGTGCACGATGCCTGTATGGGCTAAAAGGTGGGGAAGGGTATACTTAATCTGGTAATAGCTTACAGAAAATGTGGATAATTTCTGTGGGAAGAACAAGCCCGATTAGTCACAATACAAGATGCTGGCCAGTACACAGGAGAATAGACACCACTTTACTACATTTAATTCAGGTTTGGCATATATTATGAAAAAAATCCACTGAACTCCTCACCTGAAAAAAAAATCCCACATTTTCCTGTCCCTCCTAATCCCCTCATTATAGGCAGAGGCAGACAGATGGCATAGTGGAGAAAGTGCTGAGCCAAGAGTCAGGAAGATGAGTTCAAATATGGGCTCAGGTACTAAGCAGCTGTGTGACCCTGGGCAAGCCACTTAACCTCAGTATACTTTTTTGCCTCGGTATCGTTAACTTGAAATTGGGGATAATAACAGCACCTATCTCCCAGGAGGAGCAACAGAAACATTTGTAAAGTGCTTAGCATAGTCCTTAGTATATAGTAGGAGCTAAACTGAGCTCAGACAGATTGTGTGAATTGCACAGAAAGAGTCAGAACGGCGACCTGAATCCAGATGTTCTCATTTCAAGTCTAGCATTCTCTCTACTATACCATGCTGGCATTTTCTGGGGGAATAGGTGGTGAGGAAGGGGAAGGGAGAGACAAGTGAATTTGTTCTGCTTTTCTAGACTTTGCTACCATTCCTCAGCTGCCTTGGAGCTTGGGGCCTCCTCACCCCAGAACATCCTTCCACTATGCAGTTCCCCTTCTCCCACTGGTGAAATCCCTGCTTGAGCCTACACTTTTGGAGTGGGGCCCAGGCCAGCATGGCAGCCTTCATTCTGTTCCTGTCTCTGCTTCCAACTTTCCTGACTTTGACACCATCCTGCTTTTCAGCTACTTTTATGTTATCTTTCTCCATTACAGTGTAGTAAACTCCTGGAGGGTACGGATTATCTTTATTTTTTCTTGTTTTTGGATCCCCTTGGCTTAGCACATAGTAAGCACTGGAGTTTCCGTCTTTCTCTTTTCGGTCCCACTGCCACAAGCCTGTTTTCAGACTAATCTTGGGGATGTGGATCCAGCTGGGGAGAATTTAAGGCTTCTGTGGTTCACAGTGATTCCAGGTCTAGCTCACAGGTATCTAAAGAGTATTCACCTCAAGGCCCACTAAGGATGCTTCTGAAGGGAATTTGGGTGGTTGTGTTCACTTCTGGATAGGCTGGGGGGTATATAGCATCAGTACTAAAGGGTCTATAACCAGCTCATCTAAAAGAGCCCTGCAGACCAAGATGGTTCTAGGTCACAGATTAAATCACTTACACATCAATTTCAGCTTAAGGCTTGCACAGCACCTTCCTGTGAGAACAGCAGTGCAAGTATTTCTATCTCCATTTTATAAATAAGGAAACTGGGTCTCTGAGAAGTTAAATGACCTCCCTATGATCCCAGTTAGTAAATGGGATTGTGAACTCAGGTTCTCCAACTCCGAGACCACTCGATCTTCTATGCTACGTTGTCCTGACAGAATCATCTAGGCTTCCTATGAGTCTTACAGACCAAGAGTTATCTTAAGATTATACCTCCTAAAGATATTTCCAGAATGGCTAAGCTAATTCGAAACTCCACCAACAATACTCCAATGTCCTTATTTTCTGCTCATCGGTAGCTCTGATTTTGACCCACTACCTCATTTTGGGTCTTGAGGTGTATATCTACTTTTTTTTGCTTGGGGTTACTTAATATGCTCTAGATACTGATGTATCTGCCACAAGAAGTCTTTGGGTAACAATAATAATAAAGAGCTTACTGGCACTGTGCCAAGTGTTTTACAGTCTCATCTAATCCTGACAAAATTCCTGGGAAGTAGGTGATGATATCCCCATTTTACAGATGGGAAAACTGAAGTAGAGAGGTTAAGTGACTTGCCCAAAATCACAGATTGTACCAGTCTAAGCCCAGATTTTAACTGACTGAAGTCTTCCTGACTCCAGGCCCAACACTCTATCTACTGTACCAACTAGCTGCTTCAAATGTGCCCTTCCACTACACTCTACATAATCACAAATGCTCTTCAAACCTAGGGCTCCCCTCTGGATACAGAGGAATTATCTTCCCATATCTCATAGTATCATTCCTATAATTCTCTTTTGAATATCCAGGCCCTCTTTCCCTATCATATTCTAAGTTCACACTTTTCCTTGGGACACAAACATATACACCAGCAACTAAAACCTTTCTCCTAGGGGTACTGTCTACTTCAAGCTACTCCCCTTGTTCCTGGTCCTGATCTTACTTATGAATACATTTACCTCAATATTCCCACTTAGAAGCCTTTGGACATATGTTCTCAAACCACTGCCTACCTAATGAACTTTTGCTTATGCATACCTGCTTTTCCTCCATATCTTTAAAGCCTCAAAGACCATTAACTATTATAAATTCACCACAGCATAACACAGATCTTATGCTTGATAATTATGTTACCTTGGGAAAGTCACTTAACCCAAGCCTCCATTTCCTCATCTCTAAAAAGAGTATAAATATTTGTACTCCTTACCTCACAAGGTTATATATTTTGAGCAGGAGGTAAGGTGAAGCTCAGTACAGGAGGTTCAGATTTAAGATTAAACATTCAAAATGTATTACTAACAATTTGTTATTGTATGAACTGTGTGCAAGGTACTGTACAAAACCCAAATGATTGCAACAAGTTACTGTGATAAAGGTTTCATATCCAAGATATGTAAGGAACTGATTCAAATTTATGAAACTGAGATCTAATCTCCAAAAGATAGCCAAAGTATATATACAAGTTTTCAAAGAAAGAAATCCAAGTTATCGTATCAAGTGCTTTAAATCACTAGACAAATGCCAACAAAAGCTACTTTGAGGTTTTACCTCATAGCCATCAAAAATAAAGAGAAAACAATTATAGGAGGAACTGAGGGAAAACAGGGATACTGGTGCATTGTTGGTGGAGCTGCAAGGTTGCACAACCCCTCTCTAAAAAATGAATATGGAGCTAAGTTCCAAAGTTACTTAACTGAACCCAGATATACCACTAGGCTTATACTCGAAGAGAACAAAGGAAGAGGAAAAGAGACCTATATGTACAAAAATATCTTAGCAGCTCTTTTCACAGTAGCCCAAAATTGGAAACTAAGTAGCTGTCCTATGGGGGGGGGTGTGTGAAACAAATTATGATGTATAAACACAGTAGATTATGATGCCATAAGAAATGACAACTTCAGAAGAAACTGGGAAGACTTCAGTGAACTGATATAGAGTGAAGTGAGGAAATGAACAATTTATACAACGACAAAAATTTGGAGAAAAACCTGATTAAAGGCTCTGACCAATGCAATAACAAACCAGGAGTTCAGGAGACCAAAGGTGACGCTTGCCTCCTGCCAGAGGTGATGAACTTAAAATGCAGAAACTATTTTGGAGCATGGCCAAAGTGTTTTGTTTTATTATATAGGTTAATGATAAGGGTTTTGGTTTTCATGGGGGAGGAGGGGTGTAGTGGGAAGGGCAAATTATAAATACATAAAAAAATTAATAAACTTATTTTAACAAAAAACAAAATCCAACTTAAAGAAACAAACTAATTGTAAATTTATAACCTGTGGTAAAGCATAGACTGGAATGACGACTTTGAGAATGCAGATTTGCAAATTTTCTTGGGAATTCTTCCCCTGTACTTGTTCAAGCTGTTCTTTCTGGCTGCTCTATTTGTGCTTCAGACTAAAAGTTTGGTTTTTTTCAGGGAGAGTGGTACGTGGTTGCCTTATGCACCTACAATCCCAAGTATGCTTCCATAGTCCCTTTCATGGCCTCATCTTTTGTCATAATTTAAGTACCCTATCTGTGATTTCCTACAAAGGGATCCTTGATGGTCTGTTTCAGAGAAAAGCTCAGAAATAATCTCCATCTACTATTCCAGGAGATGGAAGATTAGCTTCCTAATTTTGGACACTTCACACCAAATCAAACCTATTTACTATGTGAACAGCAGCAATCATTGCCTAGGTCTCAAAGAAGTGATGTCCAAGGTGACTGGGTGGGGATTAAAGTGGGTACCAAAAGAGAAGCAGTTCCCACCCCCTCCAAGAAGAAGGAGTTGTTGCTCTTCTGGTAGGAACACGCTGGTATGGTTGTGCAGCATCAGAGGCCACGGAACACAGGTCTTGTCAATATGGTATTCAGAGCTCAGTTTTGTGGTTAGGTCAATCACTGTCACTCCAGGAACAGTGGAAGAATGAATTGAGACCCCTCCCACCAGCAGCAGCTTTCCCTCAAATACATGGGCTGTATGAGAATATCTTGGGGTGATGGGAGGCTGGACCTCCAACCTTTCCCAACAAAATCCATTAGACACTGGTTTCAGAAAGTATATAGAACCCAATGGTTCTTCTGAAACACTCAGGCCTCCTGCAACAAGGGCTCCTCCCTTCCAACTGCAGGCACTATGAGAGTGTCGAGCCTCAGGTTCTGGCCCTTCTACTGGTAAAGTTACCCAGGTCATTGTGTCCATGTGTAGAAAATGCCAGTCACCTAGCACAGGGTCCTTCCCATTGCGCCCCCCATATACAAACAAGTATTTCTGCGCTTGACAAAGGACCTTAGCAGCTGAGTGTCGCCATCGTGGAGAGGGGAACTCTGCTTCTGGGCCAACTTCTGTGATTGTCACCTTCAGGTTGTCAGCACCATTCCCCTCTGGGGCGGTGCAGCAGAGCCAGTACAACCCCAAGGCGGGAGTCACTGGGGACAGTCGCCCACCCAGCACAAGAACCAGTGTGTCTGAGAAGGAGGTCATGGTGTGGAAGAGGCGTCCATCCCACGGGGCTCCACGCACATGGCTTGCATTCCACCTAGAACCAGGTTGTCTAAACAGCACGTGGCATGTGCTCATCCTTGCATGTCGCCCCTCCTGTTCCCCAAAGCCCCCAGTGCTGAGGATGACATCGGGGCCCAGGAGGGCTGAGGCATGGCCAAAGCGCCTCAGGTCACAGCTCTCAACCTCTCTTAATACACTGGCTGACAAGACGCCCACCGAAGGGGCTGGCTCCACTCGAGGCAAAGTGCCCACCGGCTGAGGCAACACGGCCTGGGCCAGGCCGCCCTGGGTGGAGGCGGCCAGGATGAAGTAGTGTGAGCACTTCAGGTGCCACTCCTCGAACTCGTCGAAGGGTTCAAGCGTCTGCACGCGCTTCCGCTCTTCGGCTGGGAGGAAACCGTGGTAGAACTGGTTCATGTCCACAGCGCTGCAGGCCCTCCAGCCCGCGTCCAGGAAGCGCTGCCTCTGGGCTACCACGTCAGGGAAACTGGCCAGCCCTTGCAGAGGTGAGTTCAGCCGCTCGAAGTGCCGCTGCATGACCTGGCCGAAGGGGTCGTCAGGCCTCATCTGCTCGTAGAGCACGAAGAGGGCATCAGAGAAGCGGCCCGCGGCCCACGCCAGGAGGGCCGCGGCGCTGCCCGGCTCCAGGTACGAGAGTACAGCCTCAGCCAGCAGCAGCGTGGGCGCCCCGGGGTCCACTCCGGCCGCCTCCAGGGCGTCGCACAGCGCCGGCAGGTCGCGCAGGTCGCTGCCCAGGAGGCGGTAGTCTTCGCTGGCAAAGCGCAGCGCCGGTTTGGGGACGGAGCCCGGTTCCGTGGCATTCAGGGGCGGCCCAGCCAAGGCGGCCAGCTCCGGCGTGGCGCGAATCCTCGCCGCCTTACGCTCGGCCACGTCCGCAAAGTCCACTTCCCACATGTTGGCCCGAGCCAGGCGGCCCGCGGCTTTGAGGCGGAAGTACAGCGAGTCGAAGCCCGCTCCCAGCGAGAGGATCTGCCGGCGGGGCTCGCCGCCCTCGGCGGGAGCGCGCTCCAGGAAGGCGCGCACACAGTGCCTCACGGCACGCGCGCGCACGTAGTAGCCGCGATGGATGAGCGGCGCGCGTCGCGGGGCGCCGGCGGCCAGCAGCGCCGCGAAGGGATCGCGCACGTAGCCGTGCGCCGCGAGGGAGCGCTTGCTGAGGGAGCTGCTGTCGTTCGTACTCTGGACTGCCCCAGCCCGGCGCTCGCGGCCGCGTGGGCCCATGGCCGCCGGCACCCGCCGGGAGGCTGAAACGCGTGCTGACGGACTGGAAGGGCGCTTACCAACGCGTAGTCACCTTTGCACTTTGGTTCTCGCCGGTCCTGGGAATCGCGCAGGCGTGGATGCCCTTCTTTCCACGCGTCCTGCAGGAGGTTACTTCCGAAGAAAGCACTTTCTGACCAATTAGAAAAGGGAAGGAGGGACGAGCACGGAGCATTTGCTTGTGATTGGCACCGCCCTTAATGCTTCCCTGTGCCTTCCGGGACTTCCGGGGAGGGGCATGTCAAGGATCTTAACAACATCCGCTTGGCGGCTGGCGCCAGCCTTGTAACTTAAACCTTTTTTTCTTACGTTTTTCGGATTAAGAAGGAAAACCGGTTTCTCCTCGTTATGCTTGGAAAGGTGTGAAGTTTTTAAGAGGTAGGTTCATGAAGATTGGATGCTCGCCTCCTTTTGGGCCCTGTGGTTGGATGAACTGTTGTTCCACTCAGGGGTGATACTGTTGGAGGCAAAGGCGATTCAGGCGCTCGGGTCTTTTGGATAGAATAGAGAGGGGTCAGGAGGAACGAATTTGTGTCTCTAGTGTGATGTAAAGCCAACATGGATCATTAATAGAGTTGACAGACTGCAGTCAGCAGAAAGTTGGGGTGGGCAACTGGGTAAGGGAGTCTGTCAATCAAACATTAAGTGCCTATTAGGACATTGCTAAGCGCTGGGTATTATTTTTTAAAAGACCAAGAAACAGTCCCTGCCCTCAGGGAGCTTACATTCTTTTTTAAAAGAAGCTTTCTCATATGTAAAAACATTTTTTAAAATTAGTTTTTAAAAATTTTAAATTCCAAATCCCCTCCCCCTCCTTGAAAAGGCAAGCAATTTAATATAGATTATGCATGTAACAATGATGCAAAATATCTCCGTTGAGAGCCATGAAAAAAGAAAAACAGACCAAAAAACCCAAGAAAAATTAAGTTAAAAAAAGTATGCTTCGATCTTCATCTCAGACTCTCATTAGTTCTTTCTCTGGATGTAGATAATATTTTTCATCATAAATCCTTTGGAATTATGTTGGATCGTTGTGTTGCTGAGAATAGTTAAGCCCTTCACAGTTGATCATCGTGCAGTGTTGCTGTTACTGTGCACGATGTAATCCTGGTTCTGAAGGAGCTTACACGAGGGGGAGAACACACTAAGAACTACGTGTAAACACGATGTATGCATAGTAGACAGAAGGTAATCTGAGGGAATGCAATGGTCGTTGCTGATAGGGGATTGAGAAAGGCCACCGGAAGAAGGTGGATTTTAGGCAGAGTCTTCAGAGAAGACAGGAACTTGAGGTGAGAAGAGAGAGCATTCACGGTTAATGGAAGGATGACCTGGCTTGATAGGAGAGACAGCATGTGGGTAATATTCAGTAAAAGAAAGAAACCAGAAATAGGGTAAAACTCACTGGTCTTGACCAGTGACAAAGACCAATGAGTTCTTGTTGTTGTAACATAAAGAGTGAGAGATACTGTGATTAGAATTTTTTAAAAAAGGGGGGGAAAGAGATTCTTAAATAAACGTTAAGTACCTGCTACATACAAGGCATTGTGCTAGACCCCGAGGAGACAAAGACAAAAACCAAATCAGGACTTAGCTTCATAGAGCTTATGTTCTACTGGGTGAAATACAGTGTCTACATGTATAAGCAGATACAGAGTCAGTGGAGGTTGGAGAGTTAACAACTGAAGGAAGAAAGAAAGGCTTCACCTAGGAATTGTCATTTGAGTTGAGCCTTAAGGGATCCTAAGGATTCTGAGAAGCACAAGTGATGATGTATTGGATTCTAGAAGTAGGAAATAGCCTGGGTGAAGACATGGAAGCAGGAGATGGCTTGCTGAGCACAGGGAACAGATAATCCCAAAAGTTTGAAAGAAGTGTAGACGTTTAGAAGCCAAAAGAAGTGTTAGTGTGAATTTGGAAAGCAAGGTTGGAGCTGTGCTGTATTGGACTTTAACTGCCAAGGAGTTTGTATTTTGTTCTAAAGATAGGGAACCACTAAAGAGTTTTTAACAAGGAAATTATGTGATTATATCTATGTCTTAGGAATGTTAACTTGGCCTCTGAGTGGAGGATGGATTGTAGAGGGGGTGAGACAGGAATCAGGGAGAGCCTATTGTAAGAGTTCAGCCAAGAGACGATGGCAGCCTGAACTGTATCGGTGGTTGTGGGAGAAAGGAAGGGAAATGTGTATGAGACATCTTGTGGAAATAAAATAGACATAGCAGCTGACCGGCTCTGGTGGTTGAGGGAGAGAGGTCAGAGATGGTTCTGAGGTTGCAAACCTCTGTGACTAGAAGGATGGTGGTGCCATCAAACAGAAGTAGGTAAGTTTGGACAGAGGGTGGGTGTTGGTGAGAAGATAAGTTTTATTGTGCATGTGTTGAGTTTAAGATGTCAATGAGATGTCTGGCAGACATTTGGCAATATGGAAGTGGAATTCAGGAGATTAGAGAAAAGAAGCTCCAGAACAGATACTTGGGGGTCATCCAAGCTTAGAAGCCAAATGATCTGAAAAAGAAAACTGAAAAGGGGCAGTTAAGTTGGAAGAGAACTTGGAGAGAGTAGTGTCATGAAAACCAAGAGAGAAAGCATGATGAACAATGTAAGAAGCTGCTGAGAATCAAGTAAGGTGAGGAGTGGAAGAAAGACTAATAGATTTAACACAGGATTGAAGGAAGGGGATGGGGGATAAGCATCTATTAAACACCTACTATGTGCAAGGCTTTGTGCTAGTTGCTTTGCAAATACCTCATGTGTTCCTCACAACAGCCCTGTGAGGTAAGTGCTGTTTTGACGCCCATTTTACAGTTGAGGAAACTGAAGTAAACAGAGGTTAAAGTGTCTTGTCCAGAGTCACACAGCTGTGAGCGTCTGAGGCTGCATTTGAACTCCGGGCTTCCTGCATTGGCTCCATCACTCTATCCACTGTACCACCCAACAGGAGAAACTTGGAGAATGCAGTTCCAGTTGATGTGGGGTCAGAAGCAACGAACAAAATGTTGAAAAATGACTCAAGGATCATTATTGTGAATTTAAATTTTAGTAACAAAAAAGGAAAGGGGGGGCAGCTAAATGGTACAGTGGATAGAGCACTGGCCCTGGAGTTGGGAAGACCTGAGTTCAAAATCTAGTTTCAGCACTTAATAGCTATGTGGCCCTGGACAAGTTTCTTAACCCCAATTGCCTCCCAATAAATAAATAAATGGTAATTTTTAAAAATAGTTTAGCTGTCAAAGGGAGAAGAAATTATAGGATAGTGCCCCAAGAGGATGGTTGAGACACATAAAGTGGATTTTTTTTTTTTTTAAGGAGAGATCTGAACTTGTTTTTAGGTAGCAGGGAAGGAAGCAGTGAGAGAGAGAGTGAAGATGAATTAGAAGGAATGATCATAGGGTCAAGATCCAAAGGTCAACCTTTGGGAGGAGATATAAGGCAATGAAATCAAAGAAACAAGTGATGCGGTTTGGCTCTTCCAAGATGTTTCCTCCTCTTCTCCGGGTCTGCAGCAAAGCAGTAGAAAATCAGAGGTCAACCCTGTTGTGTGTTCTGGAGCACAGGAGTAGAAGTGGAGGAGGTGGATGGTTTTGGTAGCCAAGAGTTGGGCATTGGCAAGGCATGAGCTCCAGTAAAACAAGCAGGCAAGAGAATCAAGGATGGAAGACAGTGGTCAGCTATGTAGTGTTGAGACTGAAGCGAGAAAAAGGAGCAGGGAACAAGAGCACAAGTAATAGGCTGAGGTGGCTTGAGGAAGGAAGTTAGAAAATTCAGGTGGGGAATTTTGGTGTTTAGAATCATGTGGGTTACACAGTGGTCGGTGGTGAGAACTGAGGTACTACTCATGCCTTTATCTGTGGAGTAAAGATACAGGTTGTGGGAGCTGAGGAGGTTGAACTGGGAGGCATCATACCTTGTTGAAGTTCCTGAGTATGAAGGCATACATTGGGGTGGACAGGTACAAGCCAGGTACTTAACTTGAGAAAGGATGGAAAGAGACCTGGAAGACAGGAGATTACAGCAATAAAGATCTAGACTTTTAATAAAAGGATTTGGTCCATAAAGCTTAGACTCAGTCAAAAGGCCACACCCAAGCACCTAGGAAGCTACATGTGGCCTCACCTGTAGGCCACAGGTTCCCCACTCCTGATGTAGACAGAATGATTTAGATAGATGGAGTAAACCTCAAAGGAGAAGTTGCTTTGTGGTGGCTGCAGAAGATGGGCTTGGAAATGGAAGGAAGAAACAAGGGGTCTACCAGCTTCTCCTGGCCCGGTGTGTCAGATGGTATGAGAGAAGGAAGGACCTGATACTGGAGAGTCCAGTGGTGGACATCTGGGGAAGCTAGGTTCCTTTGAGTTTAGGAAGATGTAACAAGTCACGTCAAAAAGCATTTATTAAATGCTAGGCACATATTCATGTTTTATGCTGAGTACTGGGGATACAAAGAAAGGCAGGACAGTCCTTTCTTTCTGGGAGCTCACATTCAAATGGGGGAAACTACTTAGAAACAATTAGGTAGGTACAAGATATTTGAGGAATGGATGGAAAGGAGTCTTAGGTATTAGCATCTGGGAGGATTGGGAAAGGCCTCAGACAGGAAGTAGTATTTGAGCTGAGTCTTGAAAGAAGTCTTGGAAACTAAGAGATAAAGATATGGGGGTATAGCATTTCCTGCCCTGGGGGACAACTAGTAAAAAGGCTAGCTGGAGTGTTTAGTTCAAGGAACTACAAGTAGACCAGTGTTGCTGGAGTAGAGCATGTGAAGACAAGTAAGACAATAAGAAGCCAGCTGGGAAAGGTGGAAAGAGGCCAGGTCATGAAGAACTTTAAATACCAAACAAAGAACTACTTTGTTTTTTAATTTTGATTATTTATATTTATATTATTTTTATTTTTATTACTGTAGTATTTATATTTGATATTTGCTTCTCAAGATAACAGGGAGTCACTACAGCTAACTATGAGGAAGGAGGTGACTTGGTCAGACCAGAGCTTTAGAAAACCCACCTTGTATCTAAGTGGAAGATGACTTGGAGTGAGGAGAGAAGAGGGAGAGACCAATTGGAAGGTACTTGTAATAGTACAGGTGAGAGGTGATGAGGACCTAAACTAGGGATATGGTTGTGTGGATGGAGAGAAGGAGATGATATGAGAGATTAATGAAGGAAAGAAAGACAAGACTTTGCAACATGTAGGCTATAAAGAGAGGAGTTAAGAATGATACCAAGATGGAGAGCCTGAGTGACTGGGAAGATGGATGCTTGACAGGAATAGGGAAGTTGGAGAGAGGAGAAGGGCTTTGAGGGGAAAAGTGAGTTCTGTTTGGACATGTTGAGTTTGAGCTGCTATGGGGCATCCATCCAATTGAGATAGATGTCCTGAAGGTTGGAGGTTTGGAGAGAGACTTGGACTGGGTTTACAGATCTGGAACTCATCTGACATGGAGATTTTTTTTAAAAGGAAGAGAAGAGTAGATATAGCTGAAATTTGGGCCTTGGAGCTCCAAGATATGCTTCGTTATGAACTTTAGTACACACTCCATCCTCCATATACCTTACAGTTTGTAAGAAGAAAGCCTTACGTTTAGGACTGTTATGTTGGATGAAAGTGGAGAGAGAGGCACCTCCCCTTCCATTCTCAAAAAAGTCCATAGCATAAGAGTAGAAGGAAATAGGGGTTGTGTTCGTGTTCTTAAGGAAGCATTGTTGGGAATTGAGAAAGAGCTAGGGTTGCCCTCCAGGTTTTCTTTATCCCTCTGACCTCTGCCCCAGAAGCCTGGAATCAGTAGTTGCATGGCACTGGGAGCAGCACGGATCAGCAGCTGGGCATTTTTACTGAGTGCCTGCTGTGCGCTAAAGGGAAAAATGAAATAGTCCTTATCTTCAAGGAGCTTAGAGTCTTAACCAGTCCAGCAGCCTGCTTAGGCAGGGGGGATATTTGATCATTGACAGTTTTTAAAAATATATGTGTCAACCTATGAAAATTTGAATAAAAACTTAGTGCTCTTACCCGTTGGCTGTATAAAATGTATTAAATATTTGGAGAGATCCCTCCTTATTTCAATGTCTCTGCAACTTTAATTCTCACCTTGTGTAAACATAACAGGTTCTTTCTGTCTCTCATGGACTATAAAAAGATCATGTGTTTCAAGGACTATTTTGATCCATGGAAGAAGACAGAAATAATCCTTCTGTTCATCTCAAAAATGAGTACTGGGTAGGGGTGGAGAAAGGACAATATGTGAGTCAGTAATAATATTATATAGGATATAAGGCCTGGCCCCAGTAACCATTAAACCTGGATATGAAGAATGAAATCTAAAATTTTTGGAGTGAGATCAGCAATATAATAGCACTAGGAGAGGGAAAAAGAGAATACCATGGTTTTGAATAATAACGAATTTCCTTTGGAATTTAGTAAATTTTAACCTTACTCTATTAACTTCCTCAACTGAAAGTACATAGGTATCATACATAGTAGTGTATGATAAATGTATGATAGTATGTAAAAAGAGAATACCATGGTTTTGAATAATAACGAATTTCCTTTGGAATTTAGTAAATTTTAACCTTACTCTATTAACTTCCTCAACTGAAAGTACATAGGTATCATAAATAGTAGTGGTATGACAAAAAGAGAGTGTATAATGTGTGTTTCTGTACCTTTTTCATCCAGATCGAATTAACAAATTCAAAGTTGAATATGCCAGTTTTAAAAAGTAGAAAATTGCCAACTTTATCATATGAACATGTGGGTATTGGGCCTAATGTATTAAAATTTAGTATTAAAGTCCTCTTTTACCTGCACAGAGACTTAAAAGGATTTAAACCTTAGATCCCTTAAAAATCATTTCATGAAGATAGGTTCCTCCCCCCTCCCCACACACTCCCTAATTACTGTTGTTGTGCTTTCTAAAGGGTGGATTAATGGAATCCTATTACTCAGATGTGGTCTGTTCTTAAAATAGTCTTATCAATTGGAAAATGTTCATGTTTTGTGAAAATGTAGGTGATACACTTTCCTGACCCGGTTGTGGAAGCAAGCCTATGTAGGAGAGGTTCCAGACTATAGAACATGCTGAATAGAATTATACTTTGTGGTTCACAGCAAGAATAGTAGTGTTTGGGATCTACGGATACATCTCTTTTGCTTGAAGGAAGATCTTTTTTCCATTAGAATCATGATGACAATGGAAGAGCAGCAGCAGCCACAGAAGAATAATTTTTACTTGGAATTACCCAAAGTGGTGAGAATTAAATGACAGATCACATAATTCTTGGATTAACATTATGTTATCTTTTCTCATAAAATTAAATTTGCTAAGCAGAATTGCTCATTTTTAAGCTTTTTACATTAGTAAAATAAAAACTTTAAAAAGCATGTCTTTAAGTGAAAATAGACTAAATAGACAGTTTGTCTACTATAGTGGAAGCACCTAATTATTACATTTGTCTTTGACTTAAATTCTTAATAATTGTCTCTTTCTAGGAACTTCATGCACATTTGAATGGATCCATTAGTTCTGCTACTATGAAGAAGCTAATAGCCAAAAAGCCAGATCTTAAAATCCATGATCAGATGACTATGATTGATAAAGGAAAGAAAAGAACTTTAAAAGAGTAAGCATAAAGAGGTTGGTTAGGGACTTAGGTGGTTTTTCTCATGTTTTCTGAGCTTATGAGTAGAATGGCAAAACCACATTGGTTGCAGGGATTCTGGTTTTTTTTAGCTAAGGGAAATAGCATATTATCCTTGCTATTACAGTGAAAGACAAATGCTTGAGTTTCTCTATGATGATAATTTTTGATATTAGATAATAAATGTGTTTACATTTTAAAATTCATTCTGAGTCTTGTTGCAGATGTTTCCAGATGTTTCAGCTCATTCATCAGATTACCACTAGCCCTGAAGATATATTAATGGTAAGATATTAAGGGACTTTTTAGGAATTTCTACATTATTAAATGATTCAAATCTTGCTTTTTTTGTTTGTCATCATGAGTCTCATGGAAGATTTCGAGTTTTTTGTTTTCAGTAAGATCCCTTGTCAAAACCAATATAAGTCAGTTGCCTAGGAACTTAATACATAAAGGTCAATGCTTTTTAAAGATTAATCAGACAGAGATTTAGTCTTAAGTCTGTCTTAACGAGTAGGGCAAAACAGATACCTTTTTTGAAGTGAAATCTGTTCTCATGTTTCCATCTATAGCCTGATATTCTCTGGAACATTTTCTGTAGCTGGAGCTTTCCTGTAGCATGTAGAGTTTACCTCCAGATGTAAGAAGATTCACTTATGAATTTAATGTAGCGTGGGTTATGGGAGCAGATCAGGTGTAAATTTTGCAAACCATCTTGCAAAATTTCATATATTTTAGAGTAACAGTTTTTTCTTTAAATGATCACTTCTGTCACTTCAGCATTTACGCATTACATATTGATGGTTCATTTTATATAATTTTATATAATACTGTGTTACCAGGTCACAAAAGATGTTATTAAAGAATTTGCTGATGACGGTGTCAAGTACCTAGAACTGAGGAGTACACCTAGAGAAGAAAATACAACAGGTATATTCTAATATATACCTTAATTTGTTCATGTTCAGCTGTTTTTCAGTTGTGTCTAACTTTTTGTGACCAAATTTTGGGTTTTCTTGGCAAAGACACTGAAGTGGTCTGCCATTTCCTTCTCTGGTTCATTTTATAGAAGAGGAAACTGAGAAAATAGTTTTAGTGACTTGCCCAGCATCACACAGCTAGTAAATGTATAAAGTTAGATTTGAACTCAGCTCTTACTGACTCCAGGCCAAGTATTCTATCCACTGTACCACCTAGCTACCTACATACCTTAATTAAGGTACCTCATATATGCCTAATTAATACAACTTACCACTTCCCATTTTTTCTGCATTAAGTTCATAAATGGGATTATTTAGCAATTACTTTTCTGTTGTCTTACTGTCTTCTAATTGTTTCATGTGTGTCCTCTCTCTAGCCAGATTGTAAACTTGCTGAAAGACTGATCACAGCTTAGACTGCTTCTGTATTTCCCTGCACCAAGCTCAGTTCTAAGCATGCAGTAGGCACTCAGTAAACATTTGTTGATACCTCGATTGCTGTTTTGTTTGGAGGTAATTTAGTGTGTGCTTCTAGAGTGAACAGTCCTGTTCTGCAGCCCTTTGTGCAGATCCTAGCAATGAGGGACTTAGGATCACACAAAGATGGGAAATTCAGGTACAGACCCATCTATGTCTACTTATCATCACTTCCCCTTCAGACTACAAAAAATCAGACAGTAAAGACAGCCCTTCAGAAAAGACTTTTAAAATTACATTACTACTTTTATGCCTCTTTTGTAGCTCTTTTATTTTTTATGCTGTGTAGTAAGAGTACTTCCATATGGTTTTGCCTCTTTGGCTTTATTGCCTTCCTGAAAATGATATTGTTCCCTGGCCGTTACGTAAAGGACACTAAATGAGACTTTTCTACCAAAGAGGATCCAGATGGTACTTTGTAGCAGCAAAATGGAAACCATGTTGTTGCCTCTAGTGGCCCCTACTGAGTAACCCAGGATTTCAGCCTTGGGGTCATCTGGACTCTTCCCTCATATCCAGTCAGTACTGTCTGTTCTTCCTCCACAATCTTCCTTGCATCTGCCATATCTCTCTATTCATAGGTTCACTACCCAGCTTTACACAGCCATCAGCTCTCACTGGGACTATTGCAGGAGTCTCCTAATTGGACTCCTTGCATACAGTTTCTTCCCCCACACAGCTGGCAGAACCAACTTAGGGGGTGCCAAGGCTTGCCTAGCTCACTCTTTCACTCTTCTTATTGACTCTGGGGCATTTAAAGCCCTCTAACATGTGGCACAAATCTACCTTTCCAAACTTGTTTCCTCTCCCTTCCCTTCATGTGCTCAATGTTTCAGCATAATACCTATCACCTGACTTAGCATTCTGTCATTTGTACCCGTGCCTTCTTCCAGACTGTCCCGCATGACTGGAATTTATAACTCCTCTCACCTCTGCCTTTTAGAAGCCTTAGCTTCTTTTAAGACTCATCTTAAGTGCCCCCTCCTCCACTATGACACTTTTTCCTGATTTCTGCACCCCCCTCAAATTATATGTGTGTGCATATGTATATGCATGTGTTTATACATATGCATGTATATTTGTATGTATACACACATACATGTTTTAGTGCATCTGCCAATATGAAAAGCTCCTTCAGAGCCAGAGTTTTTCTTGTCTTTTACCTAACACAGTGATTTGCACATGCCTTTAATGTTCCTTGAATTTTAATGATGGAAAAATTTCTTGGCAGACAAAAATTAAGTTGAAATCAAGTGAAATATTTTAATAACTTCTGGAATGTGACCAGCACACACACACACACACACACACACACACTCTCTAGTGGAGACTATGTATGATTTGGATGTAGTCTGGAGAGTTGTGGGTACCCTTCTACAGAAGCCACTAACTATAAATGAAGAGCTAAAGAATTTCCACTACTATCAGCTTTGCTATTGACATTTACAAGCCAGTAAAATTTTTGGTGGGTAATTGTTTTGAAATTATTGCCAAAATTAGTTAGTAGTTAAAGCAAGTAGTTGAAATTGGGGGTGGGGGGAAGATGAAGAATCCTCATTTATATTTTTAAACTTTAGAATAAATGTTGAAATATACACAGAACTTTTCCTTAAAAAGGAACAGGGGGAATGATGCTAATTAGCAGTATCTAGGGGCTTTTTGCAGTGCAGGGAGGACATTCAAAAGGAAGCTACTAAGGGAGAATTAATTCACCAGAAGTTAAAGATTTGGGTATCCAGGAATGTTAATTTTACTGCTGACCTAGGGGATAGACTCTGAGTATGGGAGACTGGAATCTTCTTTTCCCTACCAAGAAAAGAAATATTTGAAATTTTAAGAGGTTAATTTTTAAAAAGGATAGTACTTTAGCTCATCTCTCCCTCTTTTCCTCACATGAAAATGTTTGCACAGGAATGTTTCTGTTTGTGGTGATATTTTACTTAAGTTCACGTGAGTGTTTGCATGTGCCCTTCCTAGGTATGACAAAAAAGTCTTATGTGGAAGCTGTCCTAGAAGGCATAAAACAGTCTAAACAAGAAAATTTGGATATCGAAGTGCGGTAAGAAACATTATACCTTTTACTACAAAAAACAAGAGCATGACATTTTACAGCCGAGTCTCAGGTGTGACTGGTTTTTATTTGTAGCTTTAGGCCTTTTAGTAGTGAAATATATTGTTTTCTGCCTACAGATTTTGAAATCATTTTCACTGTTAGCAGCAACAAAGAACCTTGGCCTTAGAGGAGGTGTGGGGCAGTGGAGCAAGTGCAGTATTTTGAATGAGAACCTGGGTTCAGATATTGAGTCTGCCACTACTACCCGTCAGAACACAGGCATTTCACCTCTGGGCCTCAGTTCCCTTATGCAAAATGAGAGAGCTGGAGTAGATGACTTACTTAGCATGTTCTCTGGTTCTGCCTTTTTTCATCCAAATGAAACAGTGTAGTTCAGGGAGTACACAGAGCTACCCCTTTTTTGGACTATGAGGAAATTGTCTCCATCTACTATTAAAGTTAAAATGGTCACCTCTTCTTTTTGTGCCACCAAAACACAGTGGGGGAATGGCTAAACCGACTGGTATCTAGACATAATGGTATAGTATTGTGCTGTAAGAAATTAATAGATGTGAAGAATTGAAAGGACTTAAATGACTTGATGCAGAATGAATTAAAACCATGTATCAAATTACAGTACTGATGTAAATAAAAGCTATACTAAACAGAAACTGAACTGTATCATTGCTCCAGGAAAAGAAATAATGAAGCCTATTTCCCTCTTGAAAAAGAGGTGGGCAAGTATGGGTACAGAATATTACATAGAAAGTTTTTCTTTCTTACAAAGGAAGGTCGGGTCTATGTGTTAGGCATATATGGGAATGACTGTCATGTCATGCAGTAGTAACTTCAGTAAAACTTATTTTAAAAATAAGATAGTAAACTCATTCCACAATAGGAATATTGAACATATTGTGACATGCTGTGTAATAAGTATCCCTAGAATATAATTGGCTTTTGTATTTCCCGTATCGTCTGGCTGAGCATTGCTTTGATTAAAGTCATATTATTCGTTTAAAACACACACACAACCCCACACACCCATATCTGTAGTCCTTACGCTGATAGTCCTGTTTTCTCTCTTTGGCTATATATTTGTTTACTGTCAACTGTTCCCTTGTATTACAGATATTTAATAGCAATAGACAGAAGAGGTGGACCTTCAGTAGCGAAAGAAACGGTTAAACTTGCCAGCGAATTCAGCCTTTCCTCTGGAGATACTGTCCTTGGCCTTGACTTGAGCGGAGACCCCTCTGTAAGTTTTTCCTAGAAGTAGTCACTCTTTTGTTATTACAGGGCAAGATATTTTAATTGAAAAAGTACCTGACTGTAAATATGCCATTTTCAAAACATGACTCAGATGATCAGAATTTATAAGAGCCCTGCATTTTTTACTACTGACCAGACTACTTCAAGAAATAGATCCATCCTGTGACTTCATGTCCTCCCAAAGGATTCTCTGAACCTGAGACGTTCTCTCATTGTCTTCATTCATCCATTTGGTAGAAAAGGATGACCTGAGCAGCCATGAAGAGTCTTGAAATTTAGGCAGGTCCGTTTGGTAGGTGTCATTCTACTCTCCATTTCTGCAGCAGAGACTGGAAAGCCTTCCAAAGTTACTGTTAGTATTATCTGGTGGAAAGAGCTGAACTTAGAGACAGAAGACCTGGGTTATGGTCTTAGCTCGATCATAAATT
This sequence comes from Phalanger gymnotis, assembly GCA_028646595.1. Classification (NCBI taxonomy): domain Eukaryota; kingdom Metazoa; phylum Chordata; class Mammalia; order Diprotodontia; family Phalangeridae; genus Phalanger; species Phalanger gymnotis. The sequence continues at coordinate 156,350,960 of CM053624.1, forward strand.
CAGTTACCTTGAACAAGATTTAACCTCACTGGACCAGAGAGCTTTCTTTTATAAAATGAGGGCCTTCTATTAGATCAGTCAGTCAGCAAGCACTCAGTAAGTATTATGTCCCAGGCATTGTAACAGCTGCTGAGAATATGGACACAGAAATAAAAGTCCCTGCCCTCAAGGGGTTTGCATTTTGCTAGGGAAAACTACACATACACATAGAAGTAAATAGAAAAGGTAATTAATTGGTGGAGAGAGACACTCCGGCTGAGCTTGAAGGAAGCTAGGGATTCTAAGAGGTGGAGGGAAGGAGGGCCTTCATTCCAACCGTGGGGATCCTCTACAGAAGTGGGAACTGGAATGTTGTGTTTGGGAACCGAAAGGCTCTTTTGACAGGAACATGGAAAGTGTGAAGGAGTAATTGTGTAATAAATTCAGAGGAGTAAGCTGGCTTTATATTGTGAAGTGTTTTAAATGCCAGACAGAAGTTTGTATTTTATCCTAGATGTAAAACACTAGAGCTTTGGGGGCAGAAGAATAATGTCATCAGACGTGGGCTTTAGGAATACATTTGGGCAGCTCTGTGGAAGATTGACTGGAGAAAAAGAGAGACTTAGGATAGGAAGACCAATTAGAAGACTACTGCTGCAAGCCAAATGAAAGGTGTTGAGGACCTCAGGGTAGCTGTAGTTAGTGAGGGTGAAGTGGTAAATGGGGATAGATGTGAAAGATGTAGAGGTAGGATCAACAAGATTGGTAACTGATTTAGAGTTGAGGGTGTTGAAAAACAAAGCGCTGAGTAGGATAACTCAGATTGCCAACCTAGTTGACCAAAAGAATGGTAATGTCCTCAATGAGGAAATTAGGAAGAGGAAGTTATTTTTTTATGTATTGAGTTTGACATGCATACATTTGGAAATGGCAATGTGGAACTGGACCATGGGAAAGACTAGAGTTATAGATGAGAGATCTGGAAGGTACCTGTGTAGAGATGATTATCAAATTCATGGAAGCCAATGAGATAACCGAAATAGAAAGTAAACAGAAAAGAGAAGTGGACCCATGACAGAACTTTGCAATACATCCACAGTTGGGGGCTAGACATGTATAAAGATCAAGCAGAGGTGACTGAAGAGTCACCAAACTGGAAGAGAACCAAGAGACAACAGTGTCACAAAAATCAAAGGTGAGTATCCAGGAGGAGAGGGTGGGCAACATCATCAAAAGCTGTAGAGGGATTAAGAACGATCAAGATTGTGAAAAGACGACTGGATTTAGCAATTAAGAGATCATTGGTAACTTTAGAGAGCTGTTTCATTGAAGTTGTGAGAGGTTGGAAACCAGATTGCAAGAGATTAAGAGATTGCAAGAGATTAAGAGATTAAGCAGTGAGAGGAGAGGCAATGCTGGGGTATAGACAGCTTTTCTTAAGAGTTTGGCTGTGAGAGGGAAGAGGTTTAAGATCCTGTGGGGATGACAGTCTAAAGGAGGTATATTAAGGATATAGAAGAGTGGGTATAATTGTGAGAAGCCAGGAAGGAACCAGTGAATAGGTAGAAACTGCAGGTTAGAGGGGCGGGAGGTGATTACAGGGCTAGTCTGTCAGAGATAGAAAGGAATAGGATCAAGGGTACAAGGATTGGCCTTGGTGAGGATGGCCACCTCTTCAATATAATGTGGTAAAGAAAGTGATAATGGTGGCTGATGTCCAGGGGGTTTTGAAGGGTAGAGGAGGAGAGAGCAGGGAGCTCCCAGCAAATGACCTTCTTTCCCAGTGAATTAAGAGGTGAGTTCTTCCATTGAAAGGTTGTAGGGATGGGGTAGTATGAATGGCTTGAGGATAAGGAGATTTGGAACAGTTGCTGTGGGGAACAAGGTAGTGAAGAGTAAAAGGAGAGATTAGTTAACATAAATTTGTATTGAACCCAGTTAATGTGGCATCCTGCAGCACATTAGTAGGAATGGGGGTAATCGAGGGTTAGCATTTAGCAAATCGTGAGTAGCAAGAGCATAAAAGGAGAGAGGATTCTAGAATAGAGGATGTGATCATCTCTAAGGTCACTTTCAGCTTAAAACTCCTTTAAGAGATTGTCGACATCATGCTTAGCACTATGTGATCCCTATTAGTAACCAAAATTGTGTCTACCTGATCTTAACCACTGTCTCCTCCCAGCTTGTTAGAGCGTTTATCAAATAGCAGAGCTAATGTCCCTAGTGTATTCATAAGTCTCATGAAGCCTTATTTTAACTTGTCTCTTTAAGGCAGGACATGGGAAAGACTTTTTGGAACCTCTTTTGGAAGCAAAAAAAGCAGGTCTGAAACTGGCATTGCATCTTTCAGAGGTAAATAGTAATAGTCTCAAAGAGGAATAATCCTTCCTCCACTATCACATAGGGAAAGTATACAATTAGAAATAATCAAGAAATGGCTAGAAGAAAATGCAGTTTTGAAAATTGTTTTGAAAGGAGAAAGGTAGACTTTGGAGGAGATATAAATTAAGACAAACTTGAAATTTATATATGACTTCTTTAGGGCACTGTTCTTATTTTGGATTTTGAGGGTCAGTGTTCAGTCACATTCCAATTCCTAATGACAACATTCAGAATAACCTAATTAGGAAAATAAACAAGAACTTCCAGTCATCTTTGTTATTGAAAGCATTGAGTGTCTCCCTGCGCTGAGGACAAAAAAAAGCATACTAGTCTCACTTGGCCCAAGGCATGACATTTCAGTGGGTTTTTCACAAGAGGTATTTGAAGTGACATGGGAGTGGGAGAGGACAAGGAAAAAGACTGTTTATCATGTATGTGGCAAGCAAGGAGATGAGGAGTGATTTCTCAGGTGCCAAACATCTGGCCATGGCAAGACTATACCTGGCATACGGTGCTGTGGCCCAAAGCACCAACAAGATAAAAACTAGCCAGAGGAAGTGCTTCCATCCTGGGAGAGTTGAGATCCATGATTTTTTCCCTGGCACCTCTAGGTCTCTCTGGTTGTCCATACTGCCGGTCTCTCTTCTCTCCCTATCTGTCTCCTTCTCCCCCTGTCCCCAAAATGACTAGTTACAGTTCTAAATAATGTATGCTCCCAAAACTTGAATAGCAAAGACTAATTTTCAGCCCCAAATAATGTTCATTTGGTTAAGAAGTCCATTCTTTTTTTCTAGTGATATAAGTGTAAGGTAGGCAAGGACTACTCCCCATTTTACAGATAGAAAAACAAGGCAATTGAGATGCTAATGGGCCAGTATCAAAAATCCATTGGTAAACCTAAGAATTTTGTTGTCCGAGGTCCCAGTCTACTATTTTGTGTGAACTACCAGGGAAACTTTTTTTGCCCCCACAGTGTCAAGGGCAAGCAGCTTGACTAAGTTTAAACTACAAAGACTATGTATGGACATAACAGAAGAATGTATTCCTCTCCCTGAGTTATCTCTAATCCACATATGTACATCTTTCCCCAAAATCTGTTCACTTTGAGATGCCTTTGAGATTCCTATTTTTATTCCTACTTTTTTCCATTGCTTATAAAGCATTTAAAACACTTTTAATATTAATCTGGGCTTTCTAAAAATAAAAGCAACAGCCTTTAATGCTGAGATACTTTTGTAACTCTTAACCATGACTGTGGGACATAGCTAACTTTGCCAAAACAAAACATTAATGAAATGAGGTCTAGAGGAATCCAGTGGGTAAAAAGGAGAGTGAAAAAGATTCATCAGAAGAAAACAAGGTGAAGTGTGAATTCCTGCTGTCCATCAACAGCTCAAAGCCACATAGTTAGCAACGATAGCCCCCCAAAAAGCTAAGACTCACTGAATCAGGCTTTTTTTTAAAAAAAAACCTACATAGATATATTTATATGTATCATTTTTAGATACCAAACCAAGAAAAAGAGACCCAAGTTCTCTTGGGGCTGCCTCCTGACAGAATTGGCCATGGGACATTTCTCAGTTCGTGTGTAGGAGGGTCACTGGATCTGGTGGAGTTTGTTAAACAGCACCGTATACCATTAGGTGAGGTCCAGGTCACTGAGAACCCTTCCAATTTCCCCCACAGCTTGTAACCCATACTTTGAAAGGCACCACTCTAAGGCAACACTTAAAAGATAAAAATGACGACTCATTTAATGCTGTAAAATAAAAGCTTATAATGCCATTTGTTGGATGCGGCTAGGTTGTACAATGGATAGAGTACCAGGTCTGGAGTCAGAAAGACTCATCTTCCTGAGTTCAGATCTGGCCTCAGACACTTATTAGCTTTGTGACCCTGGACAAGTCACTTAACCCTATTTGCTTCAGTATCTTTGCCAAGAAAACTCCAAAAGGTGTCATGAAGAGTTGGACATGATTGAAATGAGTGAACAAAAAACCAGGATGTTTGTTAGGGAAAAAAATGCAATATTTATTTAAAAAACCTACAAATTCAGGAAAAATCACGAATATTTCAGGTGTCTGCTAGCCAATGCATACTTCTGTTTTTCCACATTTTTAGGTCTGGAAGTTATTTGGACAAAAACAAATTACAAATATCTTTTAACATGTGGAGGAAGTCTTTCCACCCCCAAATTCCCAACTCCCTAGAACTTGCCTCAGTAAAGGAAGGATTGGCAAGATGTAAACCTATCCTAGAGCACTGTGGCCTGGACCTGTGTCATGGCTAGAGAATATGATCACCTGGGGTTCACCAGAGTGCTCTTGGCTTCCCTTTGCTTACAAGTAAGGATAGTTATTCAGTCAGTGTACACTTATTAAGTGCCTACTATATGCCAGACATTGTGCTAAGTATTAGGTATACAAAAAAAGGCAAAAGACAGGCCCTGCTCTTAAGGAGCCCACATTTGGAAACAAGGATTCTCAAAGTGGTCATTTCTGCATAAGTCTGGGAGGTAGATGAAATAGACTGTTATTTCTCATTTTGATAAATTTCTCAACATGAAATGTAGAGCTCAGTCCATAAAAATTTCACCAAGGAAAGTTTAGTATTTTGTGATAGGAATTTGGTGATAATATAAATTAGCCTTAGAGATTACTTACTTTGCTTAAAAACAGTAGGTGAATGTATGGATAAATAAATAAATGCACGCTTCCTGTAGGACCACAGAAAAAGTTTAGAGCTTTGCTTAACCTGCTTCTGTCCTAGTCTCCTTATGTTGCAGTTTCCACTCAGTGCTGTATTTTCAAGGCTTCATCTGAGCTTCTGCAATAAGGCTGGGATTAGGCTGGATACCCTAGACTAAAAGAATCTCCCCCTCCCCACCCCCACAATCTCTACCACATCTGATGGGCTGCCAAGACCATTCCCTATACTGTTACACATTATAATGCTGACCCTGTGTCTGGTAAGGGAAGAGGAAATCCCACATGGAATGGGTTTCCATCTATGGAGGTGAATTTTGGGGGGAAGAGAGAAAGTGGGAAAGGAATGTTAATCATTTTATTATAATTTGCTACAATTTGATGAAAAAAGTTTTGTTCCACTGGTGAACTACAAATGCACATAATTGTGTTTACTAAATAAAAATTTTTAAATTATGAAATGCTATTTCATACAATGTAAACATAAAAACATTTGGTTTATCTTCCTATAGAACAGATTGTGGATTAACTTCCTTTTTGTGGTTTTAACATAGTGTTTGGTTTTGTTGTTTTGTTTTTTCACTTAGAACTCTGCTTAACTTCAAACATCAAAAGTCAGACAGTGCCTTCTTATGATCAGCATCATTTTGGTTTCTGGTATGGCATAGCCCACCCTTCTGTAATATGTGTAAGTAAGATGCTTTGCTTAAAATATTCTCATCCCTTTTTTCTTCTGCTTTTGTAGTAAACCAAATATAACATTAATAACTGAATTACCTACCTTAGATGCCTCACAGTGTTGCTTAAGCAATTGGTAGAGTGGCTGGTCTGGCAGGAAGAATTGCATAAGATCAGGGTGAATAGCTCTTGGCTTCGCAGAAAAGAATCAGGGAAGCAACTAACTTGGGAAAGATGGTAGAGAAGTTATAAGTGAGAAATGCGCTATTCTTCTGCTCTATCCCTAATCCTGGGGCCCAGGGAGTAGTGCTACACACAGCTATGATGAACATTTATTTATGCACCATGATTTATAGCTCCAGCAGCCACAAAAGTCTCTCCTAAAAGGGGCAACTGAAAACGTATTTCAAAGCTGAAATTTCAGATTAGTTTGAATGATGGCCTCAGTTTTGCAACTAATATAGTTTTCATGCTAAGAAAGCTTTACATTGACCCTTCTCACTAGGGTCTCAAAGGGCACTACAAATATCATTACTCATTAATGATAACAATACTTGACATTTGTGTATCATTTCACATTTTACAGAGTGCTAGGACAGCTCACTCCTTCATGAGTGAGTCTAAGAGAGGTTAAATGACTTGCCATAGATCACTTAAACTTGGAACTAGAACCACAATTTCTGATTCCTAGTTCAGTATCTTCACACCATTACCATACTACCTCTCCTTTACCTTCTCATAGGTGAGTATGAAAAGAGGGCTTTGGGGACCAGAAAATGTAAACCCTGGATAAACGTATTCCTGTGTACATGCTATAGGGGGAAAACAAGAAACCACTTGATACTACCATAGGAAAATTGATCACATATTAAAGGGGGGTAGTCATTGCCTCATTCTCTTAGAATTCTAATTCAGAAACTTTCTTGGTTTATATCGGCAGACTGATGATAAGGGTGTTTTTGCAACACACCTTTCTCAAGAGTACCAGCTAGCCGCTGAGACATTCGGTTTGACCCAGACACAGATGTGGGACCTCTCCTATGAATCCATCAATTATATTTTTGCTTCCAGCAGCACTAAATCTGAATTAAGGAAGAAATGGAATAATATGAAGCCAAAATTCTTACATTGTTAAGTTTTGGAGATAAAAAGGGAGACTCTATAGGAAGTCACATCATGGCCCTTGACCTCCATTTGGAACCACTTTGCAGTCCTACCCACCTGCCTTGCATCAGTGATTAGGAAATTCTCTGAGAATCTAAATCAGGGGTCCTTAATCAGTAGATTACAGTCCGTTGATAGCTGAAGAAGCCTTACTTGGCTGATTTCTGGTTTGTTTGCTGTTAATATTCACCACTTCCCACCACTACCCCCTCCAAGAGGTTATAGGAAAGGGAACTAGCCTAATCAGTAACTTGTACCAGAAGCCATGTTCTCCATTGCCTACCCAGTAATCATAAGCCTTTAGAGAAATCATCCTTTTTCCTTTCATTTGTTCCCCAAATATCCCAGTAGCATTAAAGCTGACGGTGACATCTGGATCTCCCCTAATGAGCCTATAAGAAAAGAGAAGCAGCAGTCTCTAATGTAAATCTTTCTTGCCCACTTGGACTATCGTAAGAGGCTGTAAGACTCATTAACAGTTGTCCATTTCCTTTGCCCAGTCTGAATTGATCCCTGTGATAGCAGCATTACTGCCAAACATCTTCCAGTTCCACCGTCTTCTAAGACCCCGCTCTCTCAGGAAAGAAACTGCTGTAAAACAAATATATGCATAACGACTTCAACAGGAGGTGAGACCAAACTAATAAAAACTACTGAACTGGAGGAAGAGATAACCAGGGATGGAGGCATACTTGTCTTGCTCTCTAGATATCCCACTATAATTTGGTATATGAAGGGAGCTACCTGATTCTACCTAACTCTGCCATGTGCTACCCTGTTTTCTCCAGTATCTCACCCCTCCCAGATTTAATTGGTGACAGCTGTTGCTATTCCCTATTTTCTAGAGCCTAGATAGTAGCACGCATAAGCCATGACTAATGAGAAGAGGCCAGGGAACACAGGGTGGTCCTGGGTACAACTGCCATTACGCCCAGAGCTCCATTCTGCTCTGCTCAGAATTGCTAACTTCACATCTCGTGTACAAAGCCACGGCCAGATTTAGCCATACTTTCTTAAGGATCATTATTCTATCTTATTCTTCATGCTTCCTTGTAGCCACTATTAGCCACTCATTTTCTCCTAACAGTTTACAAAAAGTCTGACCTCAGGAAGTTTTTCTTTGAGAGCTGAGACAGTCATGAAGCCAAAAAAAAAAAATTTGAAAAGCAGATGAGCTGTCACTAAGCTGTACAGACAGGGGTATGAGTGCTTATATACATTGGTTTCCTTGATGGTGTGTTCCCCAAAATGATAGGTGAATAAGTTGAATCTTAATTAAAATTTGGTGAGCTTTCTATTTCAAGGAAGCCTACTGAATCACCCAAGTTTGTTTTTATCTATTTGCATCAATCTGGATGTTTATATAATACTGGATTTTCTTAAAGCAATGAAAACCTGTAGTAGTTCGTTGAAATACATTAGCTTGGCGGTCCCAGGGATTTTAACCATCTCATCCATCCTCTCTCTAGGGAATATGTGGGCCTTTGACAATCAGAGTTGTCTGTGTAGAAAACTATTCTGGTGTCATATTGGTCTGTCTAGCCCATCCTGTAGAGCTAGTATAATGCTTCCAACTCCTGTAGTCTTGAAAATGTTGTTCTATTTCTCAAACAGACTTGTGGGGAAATTGAAAAGAGTGGGAGTAAATCAGAAACCATCATGTGGAGTTTTACTTTGCGGTTTACTAATGTGTTTGTGAGGTTTGGGCTGTTTCACTGTGTGTATGTACCTCTCTCCCCTTGCAGAGGAAAAAAAAAACCCTAGTTCATGTTATCCTTTAACAATCTAAAGGATTTTTTTGGCGGGGAGGGGTAAAAGCAAAGGTTATAGTAAAGTTTAGGTATAATCTATAAATTGTTGATACTTCCCTTCCCCTCCAAGCACAGATAATCCAGACTTCACTTAGGAATCTTCAAGGGAATAGCTTGAGATTGGCTTGGAGTAGAGTGTTACCACAAGTCAGAAAGCATGTTAACCTTGTTACAGGGCTGGCCTTTCAGGGAGACCTGGGTTCAAGTCCTGCCTCTTCATACATATTGGCTTTAAGACTGGGCCAGTCATTCACCCTTAGGGCCCAGGCAACTAAGACTAAGTTACAGATAAATTTTCAGTGCATTGCCAGAGAATGTTTCTACAGAAGGCAATTCCTCGTACTAGTGGAATCACAAGTCCAAAATTACACACGCACACAAAACTCTCTATACAGAAGAATTTTGAATCAAAGTTCTAAAATATTAAGACTATGAGACAGAAAAATCCCTGGATATAGAGTTTGGAGTGGATTTTGGAATGGAAAAATTCAACTATATGGGGGTGGAAGAGTTTCGGGAGATGGCATTTGTGGTCTTCACAACCTTGTTAGTCCCAAACTGTCACTTCCCTGCATCAGTATCATAATAATTTTTAAAAATTTATTATATGCTTAAGTTCAAATGGCACAGTACTAGTGCTATACAAAATTTAAACACAGTCCCTGCAAAGAATTTACAGTGTAAGGAATAGCAACAGTCAGACACATACAAAGAAAAGTTAAAAGCAACTTTTTAAAATTAAGGTTTGGGTTTTTGTTTTTGCTTTACTTTGTTGTTTGGGGTTTTATACTTTAATTTGTTAAAATAACTGGTGGTATATGACAAGAAGAGAGAACTTAAAATGAGAGGATAAAAGAAATTGGTAGCAGAATGAAGAGGGAAAAGCCAGAAGTCAGAGAGAGGGAGACAGACAGACAGACTGAGAGGAGATGGAGAAGTGACCAAGTTTCTGCCAAAGGGAATGATGATTTCTGGCCTTTGTTTGCTACTACAACCAATTTCCTTCAGAACTTTTTGAACACTATTTAAAAAAGGAAGAAACGTACAGGTCCTATACTGCTTGTGTCCCGTTCCCCCCCCCCTTAACATCTCTTTTAGTTTTTATATTCATTGTTGATGTAGAATTAAACAAAGGAGTTGAGAAGGGGCTGAGAGTAGCCTGAGATTTATTCCCATCCAAGCAAGGCATTTTTACTTTTGCCCTATTCCTTCTGTTTGTTGTTGGTTTTTTTTTTCTCCCAATTGCAGGTAAGCATCATTACTACTCCTTGATTTTGAGATAATATGTCTGGCACTCATAATTATCCTAGGTCTCCGGATCATAAGTACAAGGAGATAACCAAACCTAGCAAGCTTGTAATAATGATTTTTCTCAGTTTACAGTAATTCCACTTGACCAATGCCACATTTCTTCCAAGGACATAATAATTCAGTAGATAGGAGTAAACTAATGACTCCAAGGGAGCCACAAATGCAAGTTGTTAACAGTGTTCTCATCTGAATGACAATATAATCAAATATTTCACTAGCACTTCTTTTTGAAGAACTGCAAGCAGGTTATAGACATTATCTCATTTATTCACATGGCATCCCTGAGAGGCAGCTTAAGGTGTAAACATGATTCTGTTTTACAGAATGGGGAAATGAGGCAGTTTGACTTACACATAAGACAGTAGAGATTAGAATTCATGTCTTTCTGTACTCCGTTCATGATCTTTCAACCAGACTATACATGAATATGCTTAAGACAGTAAACTTATTTTTCTGTTACTGATCACACACTCTAACACCATCACAGAGCTTAGCTTTAAGGCAGTTTTAGACTGGTTTTCTTAAACCTTTTACTGCTTATTTAACATCTTGGGGGGAGCGTGGCATCCTGATTCCTAACAAAAGTGTGTTCTGGAATCCCAGTATTCCTCCTCCATCAGAACCTTCTAAATCATAGATTATTTTTATTTACCAACTCTCTACAATAGTCTACCTCGCCTACTATTCAATTTTCTGACTCCAACTATGGGACAATTAATTGAGTGTATTATCTTAATACCAAGTGTGAGGAAGACAGCTGTTCATCTTTCCAGTAAACACTCTCTACCACCCTCCACCTCCAATAATAATTCCTTCTCAGCTAACAATAGTCAGGTATCCTCTCACTAAGATATCTTAGAATCAGCTGTATCTCCTGATTTCTTGGCTCAAATAGGATCATTCTTACTCTATACTAGAAGCAGTCCTCCATCCCCAGTTAGATTCCATATAATCAATTTTTGTACCTCTGCTTTTGGCACACTTTCAAATCTCGTTTAAAGTCATTCCTTTTCTTCTGCTAAACAGTTTTAATGCCCTTCAATGGTGTCAAGTTCACTATATTCTGGTTCTAAGGACCCCTGACAAGTGAATCATCCATTACCTCCCTACAGCCCAACCAATTCCCTTTGCTCTACCCATACCAAACACACTGCTTCCCAGTTTTTGGACCTTTTCCACTCACAAAACTCCACCTTCTTATGGGCTGCTTCCACTTTGAGAATTTTTTCCCCTCTCCTATTCCCTTCAAAAGACTATCTGTTAACTCACTAAATGGAATCAGTACTTCCCACTACCTTTCCTGACATTGCATTGCAATGCACCAAACTTGTAATACTTAACTTTCTGGTTTTATGTCCTGAATGGTTTATGCATACTACATATGTGCATTTGATTATTATCTGATGTCTATGTCAAAGTTACTTCCTTTAGACTGTAGGCTCCCAGAGGATAAAGGCCAAATCTGTTTATCTCATTTTATATCTAGCCTACCACAATATTATGCACACTAGGGCAGTTAATGCTATTTAATAAGCAACAGTAAACAGACTTATTCTTAAGTATTCCATATCCCATGTATATATTTTTTTAAAACACTGAATACAGATTGGCAACTCCACCAACCTGGTAAAGACAATTTATCTTTAATCAGGCTTGAGGGCTATTGGCACTGGTGGACTCTGTTCTCAGTAAATAGTAACACAGTAAATGTCTTCTACTTATTTGTCAAGAAGTATTTGGCACCCACAAGATGCATAATACTGTACTGGTTGAATTGAATACCAGGGACATGGAAAATCCTAATTGATGCCCTATTCTACCCACACTCTGTCCAGGTGGCTTGTTCTTTGTGGCTACAAGGAACAGTTGAAGTACAGATGAGATGGGATAGAAGGGAAGTAAGAATACTATAAGCAGAGGAATTCTTTCTACTCAGAACCATCTGAGGGTTGAAGGAAACTAAGGAATAGCCATCCAGGGCTGACACTGCAAATTTACACAAAGTTTGTAACAGCTTCTCCATAAATGACACCTAGATTCTTAACAAGACAATTCATAAGACATGACCAAGGGGCACACTAAACTCGTCTTCATTGGGGTAAAGGAGAGGTAGGGGACTAAAATTCAATCATGTCATTCTAAGTACAGGTTTATATGAACAAGAGTCATTCCATTCCTTTCAGTATTTCCCTTGTTTTGTGAGGGGGGGAACCTGGAATCATGAGATTAAATCCGTAACATCTTTCCCCTGTGATGCTGCTGAAATGTTTCCAGTCAGAAATGTAGCAAAATGGTAAGATGAGCAATGACAGGGGTAACTTTTAACTCACAGGATCCTCTCCTTTTATTGAAGGAATGACATAGGCACTGAGAGGGGGCAAGGAACTTGGTCAGGTCAGAAGCAGAGCTAGGGTGGAATCTAGACCTTCTGACCTTTGTTCCTTATATCTTATTGCCTTGGCATTGTGAAGACTATGGTAAGGAGCACCACAGTGGGGTAAATCCTAAGCCAGGTGGGCACTGGAGTTGGGATCTCTATTAGATGTTTTCCCAAATAATACATTTATAACGGCTCTTTACATATTGTCAGGTTTTTACTTAGATTCCGACTGTGATAGAAGCTTTTCTCTCGTGTGGATTTCTCGGTGTTTATTAAGGGCTGAACTTTTGCTGAAACATTTCCCACATTCATGACATCCATAGGGCTTCTCTCCTGTGTGGGTTCTGTGGTGTGCCCTTAAGTCAGAGCTTTTACTGAAGCTTTTCCCGCAATCAGGACATACATGGGGTCTTTCACCAGTGTGGATTCGCCTGTGTGCACTAAAGTGAGAACTGTTATTGAAACTTTTACCACACTCTTCACATTGATAGGGTTTTTCTCCAGTGTGGGTTCTCTGATGTATGATAAGGCTCGAACTCTGATTGAATCGTTTCCCACACTCACCACACTGATAGGGTTTCTCTCCTGTGTGAATCCTCCTATGAGTGATGAAGTTTGAACTATCACGGAAACTTTTCCCACAGTCAAGACACTTATAAGGCTTTTCACCAGTGTGTATCCTCCGATGTCTAATGAGGCGTGCACTTCGACTGAAACTTTTCCCACAGTCTCCACATTTATATTGATTCTCTATCTGGTGGGGTATCTGATGCATGAGAAGGTGTGAATTTGGACCAAAACTTTTCCCGTATCTAAGATATTTATAGGGTCTCTCTCCCAAGTAAGGTTTTTGATGACTTAGGATTTTTCCTAAGCCCCTTTCTGGTGTCAGTTTTCCTCTTTTTTCCACTGGGGACTTTGCCCATTGCCTTCCTGTCCTGCAATCACTGTCATCGTCTTTTCTCTGATTAAAACGATGGGTAATTTTCCTTTCAGACCTTGCAAGTAATGTCCTGTGTAGTTCTACTTCCTCAGAAATATCCCGTTTTGTGTTCTGCTTGTTCTCAAATCCAGCCTCAAAACCTGAAAGAATGAATAGAATTCCAGAAGTCATCCATTTCCTCAGTTCTTCAAGTCAGAGTGTAAGAAAACCAGGAAGAAGCAAAAGTTAAAATTAAATTAACAAAATTAATTTAGGTGCTGGCTCTCCCAACTGCATTTCAACTTACATAGGAATTAGAATTTTTCTTTTAGGGAAATTCTTATTGGCTTCTCGTACTATTTTGCAGGGATGGGGGTAGGGAGCATTCTAAAAACTTGAGATCTATAACTTTTTACTGTAATAAGGCAATCTTGCTGGGTTTGGGAATAGCAGTAACTGTTAGGGAAATGTCAGTTGTGGCCAGAAACAAAGAGCCTCCCTGATTCTGACTTTTGTTTAGTACCAGACCTTCCACAGAAGCTCAATATCTGATGATCACAAATCCCCAAACCTTCTCTCTGTCCAGGTATATTCTTCCTGTGTCCAGAAAGAGGTACATAGGTTCCTTTTTCTTGAGGTGGTAATTAATGGCTTGCTAGGAACAAGGAGGGGATAGCAGAATAGTCAGAAATTCATGTGTTCTAATTCAACTTAAACAACATGATTAAGTACCTATTAAGTACACTGACCTAGAGATACATAAAAAAACACCATAATCTCTGTTCTCAAAGAGCCTGTAATCTAATAAAGGGCATCCTAAGAGTGAAACTAAAAAAAAAAAAACCTTAAATTTAGGGGGGAAAATCACATAAGTGTTGAAAAATCACCCAGGCATTCAGCTTTTTAGAACACATCAAAGTGGGAAAAAGATTAGTGGCCAGAATGCTCTACGTTCACACTGGAAACTCAACTCGGTTCTTAGCAGTGTTCATAGGTAGAATGTACAAAACTATTCAAGCATCTTGTACAGAATATCCCAATGTCCAGACTCAATGGTTTTGCAGTTGGAATGCTCCATCCTGGGATGCTTAACTAATAAAGGTTTGTCTAGTTCTGACCAGATTAATGGTTTGTGCTAAGTTTAAGCATAATGTAGTCCCTACTTTTTTGATGTTGCCTATCATGGGGGAGGTTCCAGAAACTATATGTAAATATTACACTCAGAGAGAATCTCCTTAAATCTCCCTAGAAGAGAAAGTAGGGAAGGGCAACAAGCTTTAGGTAAGTAAATGAGACTGACAGCATGGGAAACTGAGTCAAGCTGACAGAAGAAAACAACACACTTAGATGACAATGAACTTTAAAAATCATCTTCATGCTAGGACACACACCTGAGAAGAACAAACGTGATGTTCACGAGATATCAGAGATTTCTTTCATTGCCTTGCTGCCTGCCAGCCCACACAGGTGAAGACAGATTAAAGAACTCAGCTACTATTTCCCAGCCTACAGCTTTTTGGTTGATTATTTTAAAAGATTAGAACCTGAGTTAAGAGTGAAAGTATTCACAAACTAAGTCAGAAGAACTGGGAGTAGAACCCAAGTCTCTTGGTACCTAGCTTGGTGCTTTTTCTTCTAAATCATAATTGCCTTTTCTGTACATCCAGGCCCCAAGAATAAAGTTTATCTTACCCCTTGGGCTTTGGAACAGGACTGGAGCACCAGGGCTCCTAGAACTCCGAGGTGTCTCCTCAGCGCCCACTTCCTCACCCTCAGAGTCTTCGGCTGTGGCTGAGGCCTCCTCAGCTGCCTCTTCCTGCTGCCAGCCCTCCTGGTCTTGCTCTTCTGTTTCACCATCACTGGCCCCTGAAACAGGGCGAGGTGCTGCTTCCTCCTCCAAATCATCACTAGGTGGGGCAGCAACCCGAGCACTCACCAAGGCATCCATCTCCTCAAAGAAGGGGCAGGTTTCAGGGGCATGGCCACTCTTGACTTTCCGATAGCTGGTTTGAAGGCTTTTAAATTTAGTCCGACACTGTTCTGGTGTCCTAAGGAAACCATATTCCCATAACCGCTCAGCCACTGCCCCATATAATTGGCTGTTACGATGACAGTTCCGGAGTGCTTCATAAAACTGAGTCTCACTGAGAATTGCAAGATAAGTCTTGGTTTCTTCATAGCCCCAGTGTACACCTGCCACCCGAAGAGAAAGTTCAGTGTTCTAAGATACTTACCTTTGCCACCTCAGTTTCCCAACTACCATTTGCTTCCTCAGTCATCATCTGGGATCAGACTTTAAATAGGTTGCTTAATAAGGGTTTTTTTTGGTATGCTACAAAATCTGATAGGTTGTCTCACTCTCTTGCTAGGGCTGAATTCTGTAGTAATTGAGGAGAAACTGTTCTTTTAGTTTGCTTGCCCATATAGAGAGGGCTTTCCTAACCAAGCCATTGATACCAACTCTTCTTTTGTACGTGTCACAATCATAGCCTATTGTATTATGCTAGATTCTTCTGACAATCTCTCAGGAATTTGATTCTAAATAGAAAGTGACTGACTGGTTAGGGGCAGACTCAAATTCCTGTTAGCCAGGGTGGGCCTCTATGCACTACTCTAGCCCTCATCTTTTCTACTACCCTCATCATTATCTCTCGGTTTTATTTCCAGAGGAGGGCTCAGACCACTAAAACACTGCTTCTGCCAATGCTTCAAGGTACAGGACAACCACTTTGCCTTTAAATCCCAGCACTGGAGCCCTTCAAATAACTACCGTTCTGGGACACTAAACTGTATATACCTTCCCCGCTGGGGACTTAGCATGATCCCTAAGAGACATATTATAACCTTGCCTCTTCTCCTTGGGGACACTTTATTCACAGGAACTTGGCAAGGTTAACAGATCCTATGAGTAAGATTTCTTTTTGTTAGGGATCTACTTATACTGCGGATCCAAATTCTAAGGTGCCAGGGCAGACAGGAAGGCATGAAAATACTGATACCTCTTTTCTGAGGGCTTCTAGGGTGGAAGTGGAAACGGAGGGACTCTTCCTCCAGAATGAGAACAAAATTAGGGAAGCCTAATCACTCTGCTTCCTCCTTGCCAAACTTCTCAAGTTTTCATCAGCCTCTCCAAAAAAAAAAAAAGAGGCAACAGCCTTATGGCTGGGATGAGGTGGTAGAATTAAAGGGCTGATGGCAGATGAAAAAGAATCTTAACTAAGTAGGTTAAAGAAAAATCTACCCTTTGGTAATTCAGGCCTCCATACATGGAATAATCTGAATTTTGAGCTACTACAATGGCCCTTTTCCCATTTGCTGGTAAAAACGGAAGGGAAACAGAACAGAGTGTTGGAGGAATAGAAGAAAAGAAAAAGTTAAAAATCAATAAAGTAGGGGAGAAAGAGCAAAAAAGAGAATGATGGGGGAGAAGAGGAGACCAAAAAAGAAAGTTGTAAGAAGAGGGTTTAAGGCAAAGAAAATTGTCACAATCATGGAACTTTAGAGATGGAAGGAGCCTTAACAATCACTTATTCCAAGTGATTTAACAGCTAGGTGCTACAATGGATAGACCACTGAACTTAAGAGTCAGGAAGATCCAAGTTCAAATCCCATTTCAGATACCTACTAGGTGTTAACCTCTGCCTCAGTTTCCTCATCTATAACATGGGAGTAATAATAGCATCTACCTCCCAGGACGGTGAGGATAAGTGATGTATTTGTGATAGCATTTTGCAAATTTTAAAATGATATATAAATGCTTGCTATTACTATAACTGAATAAACCAATGACAAGAAAGGTTAAGTCACCTGCCTAAAGTTGCCTACCTAGCTGTGACAGCTGGGGCTAGAATCTCGGTTTCCTAACTCCTAATCCATTAGTTCTTTCCATTACAGCATTCTGTTACAAACAAGTGCAGCACAGCAAAGGAAAACAATATAATGAAAAGGAGGTGGGGGCAGTTGAAGAGAAAATAGAAAAAAACTGTAGGGAAAAATTAAGAAAAGAAATATAGAAATAACAAATATAGAAACAGCCTAACACTGGATGAAAGCCTAGTCTTGAAGGCAGAAGAGTGCCTGCCTCTGAGGCATATTGGCTATGTGAGCCCAGACAAGTCACTTAAACTCTCATTGCTCCCAGGAAACTAAGCAGCAAACCAGTTGATAGGCACTGGTGGAATTTCCATGTGGGAGTTCTCTACATCAGTGAAATCATAGGTTTGTATTCCCTCTCCCCGCCACTCCCCCTGCCAAAAAAAAAATAATGAAACAGAAGAGGAAAGGTCGTTTTGGCAGTCATAATCCTAGTAATGCAGGAGTATAAGGACATTCATTTACTACTTTACTTTGAACCACTATTCTTTCACCCCAAAACTCTTAGGAAAGCTACGTATATTTTCATCAATCCTTCTCCCACAGAGAGTGAAACAGACACAAAGCAGAGAAATAACAGTCACCGTAAAAAGCATGGAACTGAATTTGCATTTCTTAACTCCTAGCATAGACCTATTTCCTACAAAAATTGCCTTAATTTCAATACCAGGACCCCAAGAAGAAAGAGAATCTTACCACTCGGGCTTCGGAACAGTACTGGAGCACTGGGGCTCCCAGGCTCCTGGGGGGCTGTTTCAATACCCATTTCATCACCATCAGAATCTTCAGCTGCAGCCTCTTCAGCTGCTTCCTCTTGCTGCCAGCCTCCCTGCTCTTGCTCTTCCGTTTCAGCATCACTGGCCCCCAGGCTGGGCTGAGGTGCTGCTGCTTCCTCCTCCAGGCCACTGCTGGGTAGAGCAATGACACGGGCACTCATCAAGGCTTCCATCTCTTCAAAGAAGGGACAGGTCTCTGGTGGATGCCCACTCTTGACTTTACGGTAACTTTTCTGGAGGCCTTTAAATTTGGTCCGACATTGTTCGAGTGTCCGGAGAAAGCCATACTCCCGCAGTCGCTCAGCAACAGCTCCATACACTTGGCTATTACGGTGGCAGTTCCGGAGGGCTTCATAAAACTCAGTCTGACTTAAAATTGCAAGTAGAGTCCTGGTTTCTTCATACCCCCAGTGCACACCAGCTACCTTTTCATCTTCAAAGCCCCACTGTTCCTGGTCTCCCCAGTTTTTTCTTTCCCTCCTTGATGGCATAAAATCAGAATGCATTCGTTTGTCACCTGTGTGACTGCCTCTTGAGATTTCCCTCTCTTTGGAGCCCAGAAGATCTGGGACCCATGGTTCTCCTCGCTCCATCCCAGAAACCATACCAGATTTGGGAAAAGGAAATCCTGCTCATAGGGAAGCAAACAAAGGATATCATCGTTTGTGCTGATCATAGAAAATCCTAGGCTCAACACCACCCTCTTTATCTACTAAGTATAGGGAAAGCTTTAAGAAAAATATCCAGAGACATCCTGAAAAGGTCCAGGGATTGAGATTTTTAAAAAAATTAAGCATCTGACTCTTCAAAGAATAGCAGGATTTTGTTTTGAGGGGGACAGATGACACTATGGCAAGGATGAAAGTGGAGAGGCTCATATTAGCCTACTGGAGCCTATCCTTATGCCTCCTTAACTCTCAAACTTAGGACTCTTGACCATCTATCATAGCTTCTATGCACTGATTGCCATCCAACACTGATAAAAATGGTTACTTCCAATCTAATTGGAATCTAGTTCCAATCAATGTCAGTTGATCAGACTCCTTTCAACTCAATGAGAATTACCCTGAATGTAGTTTTCTAACTAGATGTGAAAACCAATCTAGTGTGGTGGTTTTTACATCTGGTTAGAAAACTACATTCAGAGTTAATTCTCATTGGGTTGAAGGGAGTGTATATCAACTGACATCCTTAGGGTCATCTTCAGCTTACCCATGTCTTCTCTTTCATCTCTCTCTAGTCAATCACCAAATTTTGTATATTTTGAAATGTCTCTCATGTCTGTCCTTTCCTATTTCTACTGTCATTACCTTAGACTTACCAGGGGTGGGGGACCTGGGGTCTCGAGGCCACATGTGGCCCTTGATAAAAGGATTTATTCTGTGAAGTTTGGATTCGTTCAAAGGGCCTAGAGGGTCATATGTGGCCTCCAGGCTCCAAGTTCCCCACCCCTGGTAAGCCATCATTAGCTCACACCTGGATTATAGCAACAGCTACTTAGCCTCCTAGACTTCAGGCTCTTCTCTGTTCCAATCCATTCTATATGTTGCTGCCAGACTAATCTTCCTTAAACACTGTTTCCATGTCACTCCCTTGTCAAAACCTTCACTGGCTCCTACTGTGGGAAATGTCAACTCCTTTGCTTGCTTCTTTTTTTCTTTGCTTCTTAAAGTCCTCTATATTATGCAGCCACACATCAATCCAATCTATTGTTCCACTATCCAATATTCCTTCTCCCGTTAAAACAATTTGATCTCTTTCCTGTCCCAGGAACACTACATGATCTTTCTTGCCTCTGTTTCTTCTCTTATTGTTCCTCTCACCTGAAATGTCTTCCATTTTTCCTTTCTGCCTAGTATTAACTATCCTTAAAGCCCTACCTCTTCCAACAAAACTTCTCCTTTCTTTTCTAGCCTATCTTCTTTCTCTGAACCACACAATTTAACACCTTCTATTTGTTTTGTATTGTTTGCTACTGTTTCATATAACCTATCTTTGTTTTTCAACTAAAACACAAGCTCCTTGAGGGCAAGTATTGTTTCATACCCTTTGTATTTTCACAGTGGCTCACCCAACACAAAAGCCCATAGCAGATGGCCAAATTATTCAGGTTTTTTTTGGAGTGGGGAAGGCAAGGCAATTGGGGTTAAGTGACTTGCCCAAGGTCACACAGCTAGCAAGTATGTCAAGTGTCTGAGGCCAAATTTGAATTCAGGTCCTCCTAACTCCACGGCTGGTGCTCTACTCACTGCGCCACCTAGCTGCCCCCCAAATTTTTTTTGGGGGGAAATTATTCATTTTTAATTCTGTAGTGCTACAAGTAAACCAAAACACTAGTTCATATTTTCATCCATGTCTTAAATGACCAAGAAACATCAATTTTAAGCCTACAAATGACACCAAGTTGGTTGTGGCTGGGAAACAACTGATAGCAACCTGTAAGAAAGAATGAGATGCTGAAATAGCCTTAAGCTGGAGAGGTGATTAAAAATAAACAGAACATAGTTCAATAGAGTACAAGGAAGAAAAACAAGTTATACAAATTCAAAGGTAAGGAATGACCAACTAGGCACAAGGGCAACAACAAAAAAAATAGAAGCAGCATGAAAATTTACCAGGTAACAAATTATTGCAGAGGCACAACAATGGGAATTATATAGAAGAATGAATACAACATGTAAGAACTTTTAGGGCCTTCTGCCAAACCTGTACTTGTCAGACCCTCAATAGACTATGTTCAGTTTTGGGCTTCACAAACTAAGAGTGGAAAACTTGAACCGGTTCCAGAGGAAAGTACCAAAAATAAAGATTGAGGGAAATGGAAACCTTGAGGAAAAATTCAACTTAGAGGGGAAAACTAAAAGGGACATGTCTAAAAAATATAAAAGGATTACTGTATTGATAATGGTGAACTAATAGCATTTTTACATAGATGAAGCAAAAGAAAATAAGTTGCTAAACTCTGCAAAAAAGCCTTTGGAAACACTTATGGTAATTTATAAAAACAGAATATAAGATCACTCTGGTAGGTTAAGTGTAGTAATTCAAGAAGGCAGAAGGGTGAACTTCTGGTGATCTCTAACAGCTACTTAATTCTAAAACTTCCCAAAGTCTCCCTGAGAGCTCCTCACCCATTCATTGTCAGCTCTCCAACCTAAGGTGTCTTCCTCTTTTCCCTAAATGAACCTGTATTTCTTACCAGTCCTTTGATAAGGTCTGAGCTTTTCTTTTAGGTTAAGTTGTTCCTGTGGTCCTAGTTCTGGGCAACCTGCCCATTCTTTCTTGGCCACAACCTTGGGCTGAGCCTCTCTTGTTTCCTGCTGGACACTTAGTAACTCCAGAGGTGATCTCAGAGGTGCCATCTTCTCTGGTCGAACTTCCTGTCCTTTCACCGGGACAGTGACCTAGAAAGAACACCCATTGATTCTCAATGAAAAGCTAGACTAGAATGGGTTTCCAAAGATAAATACTTGAAGTAAATGGAGATCATTCCACAGGGCTGTGATTAGAGAATAAGGGAAGGAACCACACATATTCTATTCACCAGGCAGCAAAGAGCTTTGGAAGGGGGAGATCAAGACTCCAAACTTAGTAATGGAGTTTAAAACAACACCCTCCTTTTATGGCACAAGAAACTGCTGAAACATTCTGGCATTGTAGATGGCAGATTAGTCAAATGCTTGTTCCAGTCTCCTTAAGGAAATGTCACTTGTCTACATGGCCAGAAATAATAGGTATCACACAGAGAGACAAAGGACCCTATTTTATCCCCTTTTCTACTTGAATTTGGTCCCTCACCCTGGTTTCTGAATTCCCCTCTTCTCACCGGGCACTCTGGTCTTTTGGGTTCTCTCTCCAAATCTTCTACCAGGGTCACAGCTTCCTCTCCACTCTCTGGACAATGCTCCTGTACCCAGGTCTGAATCTCCCCAGGTAGGACAGTCAGGAATTGCTCCAGTACCAGTATCTCTAGTATTTGCTCCTTGGTCCGAACCTCTGGCCTTAACCATCTACAGCACAGTTCCCAGAGTTGGCTGAAAGCTTCACGGGGCCCAGCCACCTCCTGGTAATGGAATTTCCTGAAACGCTGTCGAAAGGTCTCAGAGTTCCCCCCATCCCCTCTCAGAGTGGATTTGGCCATCATTCACAGAAGGCAGTTTGACATCAGCTGGAGGTGTGGGAGCCAGGGCTTCAACCTGTCTCCTCTCTATCCTTAGGGAAATCACTGCACCTGGGTCCCTGTGAGAGGAGTTTCTCCCTAGGGCAGAGAGAGGAAAGACAGTATCAAAAGGACGCACCCATTCATCCAAAGCCTTCATAGAGCTAGCCTGCCAATTTACACACTCTGAAGAAACAAGCTGAATTAGGGAGCGCTCTCCTGGGGACAAGAATCCAGGATCATGAGCCAGTGAGAAACGCTCCAGTCTGGCTTGTAGGGTAGTCTGAAACAGAGTAAACTGTGTTGTCTCCTGTTATTTCCCCCTCCCTCAAGTCCTATTAACTGCACCTCCAATAATTCGTGGTGGGTCTGAATCATAACGGATACCTAGCAGACACAGAGACGGAGGAGAAGGGACGATTCCACTGGGGACGGCAGAAAGTCTCCATCGGAGTACCGAGCAGCTGGCCCCTCACGGTCCGCCCCCCGCCCCAATCTCGAACCTTTCCCAGAGCCCTCTGCGCCTGCCCCGCCCCCTCAGCTCCACTTTCACTCCCCAGGCAACAATCAATAAATGAAAATTTTGTCTTTGTTTTCCTCTCATTTCGGTAACCTCGGTGTCCTGGCTCGTTGCGGGTACATCGGGGGAGGATCGGCCCCAGGAGACCAGGGTTTCAGCTCCTGTCCCTTGCCGGGGCTCGGTGGTCCTTGAGGGTCACCCTGAGCAGGAGGTGACAGCTGACGGGGGAACTTCAGAGGGGCGAAGTACTTCTAGACCGAGGACAAGATCCTGAGGAAGACACCGGGGGTGTCCCGGGGCCTCGGGGAGCCAGGGACATCGGGGTTAGGGAGAGGAGGGGGCGCCCGGCGTTCGGCCTCTTTGTCTCGGCTCCCTCCGGCCGGGTCACTCTTGGCGTCGTTGTCCCGTCCCTTCCAGACGGTCACTCGCTGGGCTGAGAGGAGCCTGGGGTTTCCCCTCTCCCGGCCTGCCTCCTGAATCTGTCCGCTGCCCTCCACTCCCGCCTCCTCCTACCGCTCCCCTCCAGCCCAGTCCCGTCCTCGCCTCCCGGCGGGCCTCACCCGCTCCCGCTCCCGCTCCGGCCCCGGCCCCTGCTCTCCAGCCTCCCAGTCCAGCTCCCAAACCGGAAGTCCGCGCGGGAGATACCGAGGACTGGAGGGCGCGTGCGCCAAGGCAGCTGCCTGGACTACGTCTCCCAGAGAGCCCGGCGGCCGAGAAGCGAACGATTCGACCAAGCTACGAGAACACTTCCGGGATTCCACTGGCGGGGAAGAGGAAGCCCTCGCGCTGGCCGGTGCCTTTTTCCCTTCCTCCAGAAAGAATTGTATTTCCCGGCTAGTCGGTTTGACCGGAAGCACACTCCCCAGCGGCCTTGCGCACAGCGGCCTGAGCGGCGCTCCTCCCCTAGGGCCCAGGGAGTTCGCGCCCGCGAACGCTGTCTCTGCCGCCCGCTGCCCGCCGTGGGGATGATCCACGAATTGCTCTTAGCTTTGAGCGGGTACCCGGGTGCCATCTTCACCTGGAACAAGCGGAGCGGCCTCCAGGTACGGCTCCTCCTAAAGGGAGCGCTCATTGGAACTCCAGCTGACGGAGCGAGAGCTAGGGGCGGAGTTAAAAACGCAAGTGTTTGTCGCCGGAGTGGGGGGCGGCCTGGAGGGCAATGAGGTCAGAGGGGCGGGACCCTTAGATTGAGGAGCTTGGACCGTCTATGGGGCCTGCGGTACAGGAGAGGAGGGCGGGGCCTGGAAAAGGCGGGAGGGGGTGCCGAATGGTGGTGGGGAGGGGCGGGGCCGTGGCTGCGGAGGAAAGTGAGGGAGAGGAAGGGGTCTAGGCTAGAGAGCGGAAGGGAATGGCAAAGGTTGAATTAAAAGGTCCCCGACACTTACTAGCTGTGTCACTTCACCTCGTTTGCCTCAGTTTCCTCATCTGTAAAAAGAGCTGGAAAAGGAAATGGCAAACCACGCCATTCTCTTTGCCAAGAAAACCCCAAGTGGGGGTCAGGAAGAGTCAAATTTGAGCCAACATCTGATTCCAAATCCAGCATTATTTTTTGCCATAACCAGCCTTGGAAAAAGCTTAGGCTAATGAAAGGCAAAAATCATATTCTCAGTTTATAAGAATTAAGAAATGAAGCAGAAGCATGTCCGTCTTCCCTGGCTGGAATTTTAAAGGCATTCATGGGATTTAGAGATGGAAAAGGACCTTAAAAAGCATCTCGTCCAACTTCTTAAAGAAGGGGAAACTGAGGTCCAGAAAGACATCACATTCCATGATCTGCACCTCCATGTCATTGAAGCCACATATGGAATACCCGTAATGCCATTGACATACACAGGGGTTCTACCTCCACAGTCCCTAACTCTGAAATTGTCCATTCTTTTTGACTGTAACTTGCTATTTTGCTGTCTTTCCCTGTACCTCAAGCCTCCTAAAGTCAAGCTCACCTTTGACCTAATCTGCAGTCCTTCAAGCCTTCTCCTTGTTCCCCCAAGCCTTTGCTGCTTCTCTTTTCTCCATTCAAAATCTTGACCCTGTAGTTAACCTATTCACTTTACACTCTCCTCTACATTTGAATAGATCTCTGCCCCTTGTCCTCTCACTACTCATGCCTTTGAGGATCCCAACCCAGGCAGGATTAATTCCAGTATCTTCCTTCTCAGCTCCTGCATGTGTCTTTTCCCTGCCTTACACATCCATGTCTTTTCGATCCTTAAAAAACAAAATCACTTGACCCAACCATACCCTCAAACTGTCATCCTCCTCTCTCTCCTCGCATTGACAAACTGATAGAAAAGCTGCCTATTATGCTATGCTTGCATTTTTCCTCCTTTCATTCTTCACCCTTTGCAGTCTGTCTTCTGACCTCGTCATTCAACTGAAATTATACTCTTTTAAAGTTACCAATGATCTCTTTATTGACAAATCCAGTGGCCTTTTATCAGTTATCCTTTGGGACTTCTCTTCAGTATTTGACATTTTACACACACACCCACACCCTGGCTGCTGGACACACTTATCTCTCAGTTTTTATAAAACTTTGATTCCTTCCTGTCTGACTTCTGCATGTTTGTCTGACTACTCCTCAGACTCTTCATCAGTCATATCATGATCCCTAACTGTAGGTGTACCTGTGCCCTCTTTCTCTATGCTTTCTCAGTGACCTCATGGGCTTCCTCCATGGGTTTAATTATCATCTCTATGCTGATGGCATCATTTCTATATATCCACCCTTAGTCTTTCTCCTTCTCTCTATAGACACATCACACACTGCTCGTTAGATATTTTAAACCAGATGTTCCTTAGGCATTTCAAACTCAACATGTCCAAAAAAAAAACCTCAGCTTCATCTCTAAATCTGCCCTTCCTCCTCCTAACTTCCCAATTCCTATCTAAAGCACCATCATCCCTCCAGTCACTCAGGCTCACAGCCCCAGATCCATCCTTCAGTCTCTGTCTCATCAGTTGGTTCTACCTCTTTCAAATCCATCTCTGTCTTTCTATTCACACCCAAACCAGTTTAGTTCAGGCTCTAATTACCTTTCACTTAGGTTATTGCGAAAGCTTCCTCTTTAATCCATCCTCCACAGAGTTCTCTTTTTAAAGCACGGATCTGATCATTTCACTTCCTTGCTCAAGAAGCGTGCATAGCTCTCACTTGGCTCATACTTCTCCATTTGGCATTGAACACCCTCACAATCTAACTCCAGAATGATTATACGTGGCAACCCTTTATGTGCTCTGTTCCATCTAAACTGAGCCCATGAAATTCCCTTTCCTGTCTCTGTGCCTGGCAGACTGTCCCCTATGTCTGAAGGCCTTCTTCCCCCCTCCCTTATGCTTCTTAAGTGCCATCTCCTACATGAGGCCTTCCTCATCTACCCTCCCTGCCTCCAGCTACTAGTGCTCACCTTGAAAAATTATATTGTGTGTACATTTTGTATTTACTTGCATGCAAATATGTTGCATCTTCCCAGTGGAATACTTAGATCCTCGAGGGCAAGGACTATTTTTCTTTGACTAGCACAATGCCAAGCCTATAATGAGAACTTAATAAATACTTGCTGATTGATTATCTGCTCCTACTTGCATGCCAATGAATGCTGCTAGAGGAAGTCCCAGCACTGATAATTAGACCTTCCACAAATGGATGTTTCTTAATCTTAGCTGGGCATTCACTTGTGCTTGCCAGTTCTCTTCTCTGATTGACTTTCTGTTGTACTTCTCTACCAGCCCTTCCCTGCTCCCTCTAAACAGGAGGTCTCAACTCACACTTCACTGAAAAATCAAGGCTATCCACCATTAATTTCCTCTTCTCTGTTATATACTTCGAATCATCTCAGTGTTATCCTCTCCTTTACATTAGTCAAGGAGGAAGAGGTGGCCCTTCTCTTCACCAATGCCAAATCCTCTACTTCAGAGATTCTTAATTTGGGGTCCATGAACTTGTTTTTTTTAGTAGTTTGATAACCTTTTCAATAGAATTAGTTCCCTTTGCAATCCTTCACTTTCTATTTTGTATATTTATAAACTTTATTCTGAGAAGGAGGTTTTGAGGCTTCACCAGACATGATCTGCCAAAGGAGTGTATGACACAGTGAAAATGAAGAGCCCCTGTTCTACTCTTACCTTTGATCGCCTCTGCTCCTGTCTCCTCTGGGAGCTTGCTCTTTCAGATATCCCCTTTATGTCCAGTCTCTCCCTGTCCACTGGCTCCTTCCCTGATGCTCCACAAACATGCCAGCTGTTTTCTGTTAAACTTCTAGAAAAAGCTGTCTACACTCCTTGCCTCTGCTTTCTCATTTTTCTGCTCCCTCTGACCAGGAAGTCTCAACTCACACTTCACTAAAAAAATCAGGGCTGACCATCATGAGTTTCCTCCCGCATTCTTGCTTCTGTCCTCACCATGTGGCTGAAGCTGCGGTCTCTGAGGTTACCAGTGATCTCAGTATTGCTAATTCCAGTGGTCTTTTCTCATCTTTCTTGACTTCTCTGTAATGATTTATACTGTTGACTACCTCCCTTTCTGAATACTTTCCCATCTCTGAGTATGTATGACATTGTTCTGTCATACTTCTCTTCCTCTTTACTCCACCCATCCTTCTCAGTCTCTTTGCAGGATCATCATCCATGGCCCACCTTAAACTGTACGTGTCAGGCCCCCAGGACACGTGCTGTGTCCTGGACCCTCTTCTCCTCTATTTGGACACTTTTACAGTATTCCCCTCTTGCTCCCATGGACCCAACTATTATCTCTTGGTAGACAATTCTTCACTCCACAATGCAGCCCTCATCTCAGTCCTGAGCTCCAGTGCCACATCTCCACCTGTCTGTTAGACAGCTGAAGCTCTGAGCCGTCCTTCATTCTTCCTCCAGTGTACCATCTATTGCTAAGCCATACCTCTTCTGCCTTCGTGACATTTCTCACTTGCATCCCTTTCTCTTCTCCCATGGTAGCTGTCCTAGTTCAGGCCCTCATCACCTCTCACCTGGACTATCGTAGTAGTCTCTGATTTGTGTTTCTTATCTCAAATCTCTCCCTTTTATCAGTCCATCTTTCTTAGAGCTGCCAAAATAATATCCTTAAAGAATAGGTTTAACCATGCCACTCTTCTGTTCAAGAAGCTTTAATGGCTCCCTGTTGCCTCTGAAATCAAATTCAAGTTCACCAGCACATGCTGGGAATATTGCAATAACTTTCTAATTCTTCTCCTTGCATCTGGTCTCCATCTTCTTCAGTCTACCCTCCACAGAGCTGCCAAAGTAGCGTTCTTAAAGCATATGTCTGACCTCATCAATCCCCTGCTCAGGGAGTTTTTAATGGTGACTTATTGGCACTAGAAAAAAATTCAGACTCTTTTTATTTGGGGGTGGGGAAGGGTTGCGGGGGCAGGGACACCTAAAGCCCTTCCCATTTTGACTCCAGCTTGTTTTTGCACTAGGGTTACACATTACTTTCCTTTATATCCTAAATGTTCCATTCACACTGGGTTCTATTTATTCCTGGTAGAGGACCCCCCTTCTCCTCTCTCTATGCCTTTACCCAGGCTGTGCCCCATGCCTGGGCATTTCATTTTGCCCCTTGGGACCCCTGGCTCTCTTCAAGCTTCAGCTCAGAAGATAAGACGCCTCTTCTCATCTCCCCACTTGTTGATACCCTCCTCCCATTACTTTGTATATTTATATTTACTTATCTGTGTCCCCCAGTATGATGTAAACTCCTTAAGGGCAGAAGTGGTTGCATTTTTTGTCGTAGTGTCCATAGTACCTGTCCCAGAGGTGCTTAGAAAATGATTGTTAAGTTGAAGAGCTCAGCCAAGAGGAAGGTGTTGACATTGTTCTTCCTCTTCGTTCTTAAATTTTTTGTGTTTAACCTATGATTTGGGTGGATTTTTTTCCTAAACTTTCCAAATTTAGCAACTTAGAAAGATAAATCTTATACTATAAGATAGTATAGGAGTTTAGGACAGTATACAAGGATAAGGCTTTCTCATCTTTGGTGTTTTGTGAAGTGATAGGGTTTGAGAAGAGGAGAATGCTTTTACTTTTTTTTTTTTTGCTTAATTTCTTCACAGTATTGTCTTACATTGTCTCTTAATCTGAGCACTCCTTTTTTAAGTTTTCACGTGTGTATGTTGGTGTGTCACTTCATTCCCCTACAGTAACTAGCACAGTGCTGTGCACACAGAAAGTGGTTAATAAGTGTTTATTCAGTGGTGAAATGTTAGAGGTGGCAAGGCTGAAGAGATTAGGAAGGAAAAAGTAATTGCTTGTAATTAGCTTCCTTTCCCCTGCCCAGATTATGTAAATCCATTCAGGTGATGGATTCAGAATGTGGAATGAGACATTTTTTTAGACCTAGACAATACAGGAATTTGTTAGGCTTAACTATACCTATTTCTTAAAGGGGTTTTGTTTTTCTTTTTTTTTAATAAGGGGGAAGGAGAGAAAGAAAATAAATGCTCGTTAATTGAAAATTTACATTTCAAAATAAACACTATTGCCTTTTAAAGTGATATTTACGTGGGCCAAAAACCTCAATTTTTTACAATCTATAATGAATTTGTTATAATCACTTTAGAAAGACACCAGTAATATGGAAATAATTATATTTTACAGAACTCTTCTGATAAATACACCTCACAAAAGACAGAATGAGGAGAAAAAATATGATCATAAAACATTTGGAGAAAAAACATCCTATCATTATTGTAAAGCATTTGGAGAATCCTCAGGGAGGAGCCAAATGAATCAGAGGCATCTGTGTCCTTAATGTTGTTACTACTTTTGTAGGTGTCGCAGGACTTTCCATTTCTCCATCCCAGTGAAACCAGTGTCCTGAATCGACTCTGCCGCCTTGGCACTGACTATATTCGCTTTACAGAGTTCATTGAACAATATACAGGTCATGTGCAGCAACAGGTGGGTAGCTGGTCTTTGGGGAATATAAGCCCCTTGAGGACAGCGGTAATGTTTTTTACACATTTTACATTCGGGTTCAGAATAGTACCAAGTATTAATATCATAGTATTATTAATAATAGTAACAATAATAGAATCACTGAATTTCAGAGTTGAACAGGGACCTCAGTGGCTATCTGGTGAAATCCAAACTCTTACTATAAACAACCCTAACAAGTAGTTCTTGAAGACCTCTAATGGGGAAGAATTCATTACGTCCTGAGGTAACCCATTCCCTGCTTGGAAAGGTCTAAGTCGGGGGTGGGGAACCTGCAGCCTCAAGGCCACATGTGGCCTTTTAGGTCCTCCAGTTCGGTCTATTGATCGAGTCCAAGTTTTACAGAACAAATTCTTCTGTTAAGGGGATTTGTTCTGTCAAGTTTGGATTCACTCAAAGGGCCACATTTGAGGACCTAGAGGACCTCATGTGGCCTTGAGGCTGCAAGTTCCCCACCCCTGCTAAGGGTTAAGAAGTTTTTTTTCTTTTCCTGACATCAAGCATAAACCTGCCTCTCTGTGATTTTAACTCATTGCTTCCTAGAAGCATAATCGATCCATATGATGAATGATGTCGAGAGTACTATGGAAGATGGAATTCACCTAAGGTTATTTACAAATGTCTCTTGTCATTTTGGATTGTCTTTTCCTGTAACTTTTGGGAGTTTTTGTTCTACAGCTTAAGAATCAGCATTGTATGATGGGAAGAGTCCTGGATGGGGATCTGGTTCTGTCACATATTTCCTGTGTGGCCTTCAAGGAAGTGACTGAACCTCTCTGGTCTCAGAAAAACATCTGTGAGGGGCTATCTACTAGACAAGAGAAAGGGAGAGAAGTTAGTTGGAGGCTGGTTTTAAACTTAAACTTCTGGCTGGGCTTTTGCTCAAGTTTGAGTTAAAAATCTGGGTTCCGCAAATCCAGTAGTTCTCAAAGAAAATAGATTTTTTTTCAACAGAGGAGGAATTCTTTCCTTTTTCTTTTTGCATCAGAAAGTTTTTATTCTTCCTTAAGCTGAAGGGTAAAAAGATTCAGGCTTAAAATAAACATGATAGTTTGGAAGCTGGGAACAGGAATTATGAGTCACTGATACGAACATTTACAAAGTGCTTTCCTCACAGCATCCCTCAAGGTAGGGAGTATGAATGTATTATTCCCATTTTCCAGATTAGTAAACTCAAGCTCAGAGAAATGAGGTGACTTTGTTTCAGGTTGCTCACCTAATCAATGTTGGAGCCAGCACTGGAGTTCAGTTTCTCTTTGTCTTAAGACCAGTGCTCCACACTATACCAAATCTGGGCTCAGTCCCTGGTTCTACCGCTTATGACCTCCGTGACCTTGGACAGATGGCCTAACCTCTCTGAACCTTTTCCTTCTCTCTGAAGTGAGAAATTTGGACTGGATGAACTCCAAGGACCCTTGCCACTCTAAATCTATGGTCCAACAAGGTTAATGAGCAAAGTATTTCCTGCACTATTTTGTAAGTTTTTTCTTCTTATGGAAGCATTAATTTGACACAGCTATTCAAGCATCAGCAGTACAACTGATGATGACATAATAACAGAAGTGATAGCGTTTACGTTATACTGAAAGGTTTTGCGAAGTGCTTCACAAATACTGTCTCATTTGGTTGTCACAGCAGCTCCGGGGGGTAGGTGACATTGTTATCTGCATTTTACACATGAAGCTGAGGCAGACAGAGGAAGTTTGACATGTCTGGGGTTATACAGCTAGGAAGTGTATTGTAGCTGTGTTTAAACTCAGGACTTTATGACTGCAGGTTCAGCACTTGATCTGCAAGTCCCAACACTGGAGCTAATTTAGTTTGCCTTTGTTTAATTGCAGGATCACCATCTGTCCCAGCAAGGCCAAGGTGGATTACATGGAATTTATTTGCGGGCCTTCTGCACAGGTCTGGACTCAATCCTGCAGCCATATCGTCAAGCACTGCTTGACTTGGAGCAAGAGGTGAGGTAGAGAAGAGAAAGAGGAGATAGCGCCCCTGAATCCCCCAATTCCCTCACTAGACCACATCCTTGGAAAGGAAATGCCTCTGATGCCTTGTCAGGGTTTCAGAGATGGAAAATGTCTTTAATGGGCATGGAACACTAATAAGCTCTCAGCTGTTGCTCATATAATGATCAAAGAAACTTCCCGTGTATGTCAGGGTATTCTGTGAAAGTATTGCCTTCAGTTTTTAATGACCTGTATCATTTTCCCTATTCCTCTGTGGGAACCTGAAGCACTCATTACCACAAGGTCCATTCCTTCCCTCTCCCCAGCAAATGTTCTTAGACCATAGGTTAGAAACTTTCCGAGATGGTATTTTTCTAATTATATTTTTTAATTGCAGTTCCTTGCTGACCCTCACCTTTCCATATCACATGTCAATTACTCCTTGGATCAGGTATGCTTTATAGATAATGGAATACCTTGGATTTTTTAACTTGTTCTTTCAGTCTTTTAGGCTATATTTGACTAATTGGTGTTTTGAAGAACTCTGCTACTTCCAGATTCAAAATTTGAGTCTAAACTTTTATATTTTGTACGTTTAATCTGCTTTACCATATCAGCATTATTCCATGAATTCTAAAGATAAATCCTCTTGTAACATTTGATAATAAAGTTATACATACTGATGTCATATTAACAATCCTGCCAGCCCCTAAAATATGTTTCTATCTACCTTCCTCACCCTGCCTACTGTGGTGGAAGTTAAGATAGGCTTAGAGCCGTAGACCCTTTCTTTTTGCCCCTTCTGGGTCGAAGATCTTCATCTTCATTCAGAAATGCCATCATTTCCTGAGCTTATGTTTATACTGCCTTTCTTACACCTGGTTGCCTGCTGTCTTAATTAGACTTTGCTTTGCTTTGTAGTTCCAGCTTCTTTTTCCCTCAGTGATGGTTGTTGTTGAACAGATTAAGAGTCAAAAGGTGAGCGCTTCTTTCGTTCTGGTCAATAATGTTAGTAATTTGGAGTGCTTAGTGATTGGCACTTACATGGATTTCTTCAAACTGTTGTGTTTAGGGGAACCATGAAATTAGGCCTGGGAAGGAAAGGAAAGGTACATATTGATCACCGATAGGAGCAGGGAGCTTTTTCCTTAAGATCGTGCTTTAGTATTAAGAGATCACTGTGCCTAAGCCACTCACCTAATTTTGTTTGTTAAATATACCTTTTACTTATGTTGTTGCTGTTGTTGCTCTCATGGAAAAGTTTATTCTAAGTATTCTAGGAGACCATTGCCATTCAGGGTCTGAGGTAATAACTCTGAATTCAGGAAACACTGAGATTACCTGGTGAAGTTGTGTTAGGAAAAGTACCCTCTGGTTACCTGGTTTAAATGAGTCCTTTTCTCTTGAGTTATAAGAACAGTCAATCACAGGAAGCAACCTTGAAAGTAGTATAATTTTTACAAATTCATCCATAGCATTTTTTAAAATCTGCAGTGAAACAATTTGTTGCATATGGCACATCCATGTCCTCTTTTCTTCCCTCTATGCACTCCCAACCCCACAGATATTTAATGAACCTTTGTAAATGTCACACAGATACAAAATATATATGAATACTAATGGATATGGGCTCCCTCCCTCTCTCCCTCCTCTCTTTCTCTCTCCACCCCCTTTCTAGTCTGTCCGTCTATCTCTCTTACACATACACAGCACAGAGTAAAGTAAGTAATTGCCACATCTTCAGCTCAGTTGATCAGGGAGAAAGCCCAACCAGATAATTCAGGCTAAAGAATTGAACATGAAGGGAGGACTCAGTCCCAGATAAAGGTAACCATAGCAAAGAGGCCGAAGTATCTAATTTGGCTTCCTGCTTTGATGAATTTAACCAAATATTTGCCAGCCCTTCACTTCATTTTGTGCTGTGTAGACACATACCCAGCTGTATTCCACAGTGAGTTGTTTAAGTGAATCCCCTCCATTCCTGCAAGCCTTGTGTGGGAGTTACTTCTTCATGGACCTCTCTGCCCTTGCGGCTTCTTCATACCCGCTCTCTCCCCGCTGTGATACCAAATGAGAAGAAAACGGTACCAACGTGAATGGAGTTCCTAGACAGATTATAGTTCCCTCTCCTTTCCCATGTTAGCATTTTCTGTCCCTTTGAATTGGGAAAGGAGAGTGAAAAATCCAAGAAGAGCTGCTGGGTCACTCTCCCTCCTTTCCAGGATGAGCTTAGGGATGCTGTGGGCTGAGGCTCAGCATAAACTGAAAAGCTTTGCACGTTTCAAAAGACTTCACTCCTCTCAGTTGGAAGAGACCTATGTCCATGTTGTCCATTCTGGCTACAGAAGCAAAGATAAAAACAGGGATCCCTCCTGGAAGAAGCTGACGGGTGCCAGTAGCAGTAGTGTTTTTACTTCTGAATTAATATATTCACTTTTGGCTGATGAATCTAGAACCTGTAGTTTTCTAAACAGTTAAACATTCTTGTGTAGTGTCTTTCTGGAGAAGAAGTTCTACCTTCTTCTTCCAAAGCAAGATAGTGGGCGCATCTCCAAGGTGATCTGCTCAAGAGGAGATTGATTGCTCAGCCACTCTTATAAAACCCAATGGAATATGTAGCTTGTAGCCTCTGCAAATGTGGAGATCCAGAGAGGCTTCCTACAGAAGGGAGGACTTTAGCTGAGACTTGAAGGATCTAGGAAAACTAGGAGACAGAGGTGAAGAAGAAAGACTAATAGGCCTGGGTGATATCCAGGGAAAATGTGTGAAATCCAGGGATAGTGTCATCAGTGAAGCCAGTGTCACTGGATCAGAGAAAGAGGGAGAAAGAAAGAGTGAGTGAGAGTGTGTGTGTGTGTGTGTGTGTGTGTGTGTGTGTGTGTGTGTGTGTGTGTGTTAGGGGAGTAGGGTGGGGGAGGGCAGTGTCGCTGTTGAAGTGTGAGAGGTAGGAAGGGTCAAAGTTATAGAACGGCCACTGGAATTGATTAAATAGGTTCCTCCTGGACCAATCACAGTTGAATGTAGAATTTAAACTTCTGCAGCAGACACTATAATTTTTACAAGCTTATCTTTTCCCCAGATTCATGGCTGTCAGATCTTGGAAACAGTCTACAAATACAGCTGTGGAGGACTGCCTCCTGTACGCAGTGCACTAGAAAAGTAAGTCACAAAAACTTAAATAGGATTGACACCGTTCGTCAAGAACACTTTATTTGCGTATGGTCTAAAATCTCTCCAAGATAGTAATAGATGGGACAGGAAAGCTAACATTCAGCAGATGGGTCTATGCTATCAAGATAGGATGGGCCAGGATGCCGGCCCATAAAGAAGAGGATGGTACTACATAAAGGACAGTCAAGTAGCCTGGAAGACTTTAAGGTCCCTGCAATTTTCAGAACCCATCATCCTTAGTCACCATTATGTGTGCTAGGTTTTGCTTGGCTATATTTGAGTAGATCTTTGAAAATGCTATTTTCAGTCAGTAAATCAACAGACATTTTATTGAATGTTTACTATTTGCTAGGCTCTTTGCTAAGCCTAAAAATATGAAGAAAGGCAAAAATACAGTCCCTACCCTCAAGGATCTCACTTTTCTAATGGGAGAAACAACTTTTAAACAACTATTTGCATATAAGATATTGTTTATATAGGGTAGTTGGAATGTGACCTTAGAGGGAAGCCACTGGTAAAGACCGGGAAAGGCCTCCAGTAGAAGGTAAGATTTGAGCTGGGTCCTGAAGTAAGCCAAGGAAGCCAACACATGGAGGGTTGAAGGAAAAGCCTCCTAAGCACTGGGACAGCCTGTAGCAAGGTGTGGAGTTAGGAGAGGGGTGTCAAGAAGGCAGGAGCTGCTGTATTGTAAAGTATATGGAGAGAAGTGGAGTATAAGAAAACCTGAAAGGTGAGAAGGGGCTAAACAGAATTTTATATTTGATTCCGGAGGTGATAGGGAGGCAACTCGTATTGGCCATTTTATCTTACCCTTTTTAAAACTGGAAGTTAAGTTTCTGTACTGGGTGGAAGATTGGACTCTGTGATCTCCAAGTTACTTTCTAATTCTAATATTTGGTTATTGTACAAGAAAGCCTTGGAAATGCTTCAGATACTTCTGTAGAAGGTGCTTGGTCTTCTGTTTCCATGTATTTTTGTAATGCTACATTTCTAATTGAGTCATTCCTTCCTTATCAAATCCATTCCCTTCCTTCTTGGTGAAACAAGAGAAAACAAGCAAACTGCTTTTGCTGGCAGAGAAACAGACTTCTCTAAGCTCATCTCATTTCATTTTAGCAGGAGTTTTTCTGCTCTGAAACTTTTACAGAGGGTGAAAAAAACTTGTTTTCTAAAAGAAGCTGTCAAAATAGCTGAAGAACATTTTAAATTTTAATATGTGAACTTTAATTATGAGAAATTTAATGACTGAGTAAATCCAAAAAGATATGAATAAAAATAGAATCATTATTTTTAGTGTAATTGACAATTTCTCTTATGACTCACCAAATTCTTATTCAGATCTTAGCCAGTACCTTCTAGTAATGTACCAGAATGGCCTGTGTGTTTGTGGGTTTTGAACACTCTCTGCAGGGGCTTTTATGGCATTGGTTTTTCTTTCCCTTTCTCCACTTAGGATCTTGGCTGTGTGCCATGGGGTCATGTACAAGCAGCTTTCTGCCTGGATGCTACATGGCCTGCTCTTGGACCAACATGAAGAGTTCTTTATTAAACAGGGTCCATCTTCTGGTCTTGTCTCTACTCAGCTGGAGGAGGAGGAGGAGGACCTGGGCATTGGGGGCCTGACAGGGAAGCAATTACGAGAACTTCAGGACCTGGTGAGGATTTATTTGATGGGAAGTACAGTACGTTCCACCAGATATTAACCCCTTAGTCCTCTCAGATGAGTTTCTACCAAGCCTGCCACCTTAGTACAGTCTGAGCCACTCCTTCAACCTGTCTCTCCTGATGTTTGTCTTTGTCTGAATGAGGTTTGCCAAGATGCATGGGAAAAACCACTGAAGCTGGCATCCTTAGAAGGCCTGAGTGTAACGCCCCCCTCCCTTTACTTCTTTGTCTAGGTCTAGACTTAACCTCCCTAGGGCCTATTTTCCTCGTCTGTAAAATGAGGTTGGACTTGATGGCTTTTAAGGTCCCTTCCAGCTCCAAATCTGTGAGTTCATGACAATCCATTAGGCTGGGCAGTTGTGAGGCCCTCTTCATACCATACTAACACACGTTAGGAAGTGGGTAGCACCTGTGTGCTCCGTGAGGCATGTCTCCTTGGCAGCTTTTAGATTCAGCTCAGGGTCTTAATTAGAATTCACAAAACCCTATATAGATGCCAGTGCATTACATAAAAATCATAAATTACTGAAACTGAGCATAATAGGATTTTAGGATTTTTTTTTAGGACTTCACAGGTCTAGTCAAACCTTCCTATTTTAGAGATGAAGAAACTAAAGTTCAGAGCAGTTGAATGACTTAGCCAGAGTCTCATAACTATTTAATGGCAATGCTAAGTCTAGAACACTCATGTGTTGTATCTCTCCTGTCTGCTGTTTTTTCCACTAGGCTAGACTACTTTCTTGCAAACACAGTATACATCTGGCAATTTATGCCAGGTGGGGGTTGTACATTCCTAGGTTTAAAGTCCCCATTGTCTAAATATATTAACTATGGAATATAAAGGATAGAGATAAATAGAGTTACTGCATACTTTCTTGTTTCCTTTGTCACTCCATATCTCCTTGCCTAGCGCCTGATTGAGGAAGAGAACATGCTGGCACCGTCCTTGAAGCAGTTTTCCCTTCGGGTGGAAATACTTCCTTCCTACATTCCAGTGAGAGTGGCTGAAAAAATCCTGTTTGTAGGAGAGTCCGTACAGATGTTTGAGAATCAGAATGTGAATCTGACCAGAAAAGGTAGGAAGTCCTGTCCTAATGTGTCACCCCCAAGAGCTGATCAAGAGTAGCTTTTGCGTCATGGGCCAAGGCAGTGATCAATGTAGCAGATTATTTTCTGAGATAAATATTGTAAGAGGGCACCATGATGCCTCTTGTCAGAAATCTTCAAAGCAAATGAAGTGGCACCAGTAGTTAAGAGCAAAAATTATTGCCTTGTATTTACTAGAACCTGGGTAGTTAGATTCTCTGCAAGAGCAAATGAAAGAATCCGATCATTGTTGATAGCATAGCTCCAAGGGTCTCTCCTCCTACTATCCATGATACACAGGATCTATTTTAAAGAATCAAGAAGACACCTTTGCTGCAGAGCTGCATCGCCTCAAGCAGCAGCCTCTTTTCAGCCTTGTGGATTTTGAGCTGGTGGTGGACCGGATACGCAGCACTGTTGCTGAGGTTTGCCTTTTAAGTGTCTGATCCAGTAGATGTTTTTGAGGGGGTGGATTGGCCTGGCAAGAGAGAGAATAGAGCACAGCAGCTGTTTCTTATAGCTAGCATTGGAGACCAGGATGAAGGAATGATTCCTCGGGCCAGACCTTTTCTCTGTCTTTGGGTTTTAGGAACGCTCCAACATTAAGTACTCTTCCCTCTAATCGAGCTCAGTCTCCTGAGGGACAAAATGTGGAATGCCTTGCTTGCTTCCTGCATAGTGAGAGACACAGTCGTCTTAGCCTTTCATGTCACAAAGTTTTTCTTAGTTGAAGGAATAAATAAGATCTTTGTTTCATTTGAACTGTTCAGCAATTTGTGTATGTATTCCACAGTAACTTTTGACCAAATTTGGTCTTTCACTAAAGAACAAAAGAATAAAAGCTAAGCTGCTGCTCAACTCATCTTTCCTGCTGCTAGGATACATGTACAGGGTCTAGTATCAGTTTTTCAGAAGTGTTTATTTGTAGACAACTTACTGTAATGATCAGAAGAGTAGTATCCTTTCATGAGTCATTTAGTGGAATGTAGGGTAGCTTTTTAATAAAGAATTTTCCTTCGTAATGGTGTTCTTGAAATGGGATTTCAGTGATGCTCTTGTTTCCTCAGCATCTATGGAAGCTTATGGTAGAAGAGTCAGATTTACTGGGCCAACTAAAGGTAATAGTTTCATTTATTTTCCTTTACTCTTAAAATGTAGCTAACAGGAAATGACTTTGCCTCCCCTAACTCTCCTGATTTGGGGGAGGGACCCTATCCCTGGATTCATAGGATGACCTTGTATACTCTCCCCAAAATGAGCAGCCCATTGCTGGGTGTCATCTGAAGGAACAATTCCTTCCAGGATTTGCTTCTGTACATGGAAACATGATTGTACAAATATACAATATTGTAGGACAAAGAGATAGACACAAGTTTTCATATAATTTTATCTTTTGTGTTGCCACTGAGTAAAGATACCAAACATACTGTAATCTTCCTGGCTTAACAGCATCACTAAAATTTCAGTCCTCTATATGCCTGTTTAGAGGGGCAGAATCTCACATCTGTCTTTTGGGGACAGGAGGGAAATGGCACTGTGTTCATTGGTATGGGGAATTCTCAAGGAAGAAACATTGTATCAGTGCAGATCAGTACCTACTCTGTAGCTTCTTGTCTTAGAGCATTTACCTGGAGGCACTGAGAGGTTGAGTGACTTGCCCAGGGTCACATAGCCAGAATGTATTACAGGAGGGACTTGGACCCAGGTGTTCTTGACTTTGACCCTTTATCTACTACACCACACTGCCTCCAGATCCTTGTGTTAATTGGGTCCAGATTACATTGTCTCTAGTTTAAAAGCTTTTCTACAATGTGGGAACCTACTTTGCCAGTGTTATTTCATACTACTCCTATCATGAGCTCTGTGTTCTGCCCACTATGATTACTAATTATTCCCAAATCCTTCGTCTCCAACCTCTTTCTTCTCACACAAGCCATCCCCCCCGTGTCTGGATTGCATTCCTTTGTCATCTCTGCTTTTCAAGAGTCTTTGTCTTCTTCCTTCAAGGCTTAACTCGGGTTCTAGTTCCTCAGGGAAGCCTTTGATTATCTGCCCATCTTTAGTGTTTTCTGCCTCTTATTTATCTTCAGTTTTACTTATTTAGGTAAATATTCCATCTCCCAAATAGATGATAAGGTACTTGACAGTAGGGATAATTTAATTTTCTTCTGTGTTCCCATCTCCTTGGACAGTGCTTTACACATAACAGGAGTTTTATGAGTGCTTTAATTGAATTGAATTCAATTCCCTGAGTAGTGAGGAATTCCTAGGCTTGTCTGATTGTTGACTTGTATACTGACATTCTTTTTCAAAGATCATTAAAGATTTTTACCTGCTGGGACGAGGAGAACTGTTCCAGGCCTTCATTGACACAGCCCAGCATATGTTAAAGACACCGCCCACTGCTGTAACTGAGCATGGTAAGTATCCTTTGCTTCCTGAAATTATATGTTCCTGGGGTGCCATTCCCACCACACTGTTGAATCTACTCAACAGAAAAGTGGATGGCTGACTTACAAAAGTGCCTTTTCATGAGAGAAGAGCCTAGCTGTCGGCTTCTTCATCAAGGGGTTGAAAGGCAGCCTCCTTCTGTCTCTACCTAGAGTGGCCATTCCAGAGTAACTGGATAGCTCCGATCAAGCTGCAGCTGACCTGTGGGACAAGCAGCCACGTAACCAATGATATCTGTATGAATAGGTGTGGTCTGGACCCCCAGGGCAAATAGTGTTTGTTCCTGACAGTCAGGCCAGGTTGGATGGGAGTACATTTCCCCCAGGCTTAGTCATATAGCCAAGTGCTACTATTTGCTCCCTGTTCTCTGTCTCTCTGCCAGATGTTAATGTGGCCTTCCAGCAGTCTGCCCACAAGGTACTTTTAGATGATGACAACCTTCTCCCTCTGCTCCACCTGACAATTGAGTACCATGGAAAGGAACATAAAGGTATTAATTCCCTTTCTCTTTCCATTCCATATCAGTGTTCCTCTTTTTCTGACACTGCTTACTTCTCTGAAGATACTAATGTG
The DNA here is from genome assembly GCA_028646595.1 of Phalanger gymnotis. Lineage (NCBI taxonomy): Eukaryota > Metazoa > Chordata > Mammalia > Diprotodontia > Phalangeridae > Phalanger > Phalanger gymnotis. The sequence goes on from CM053624.1 coordinate 156,391,472, forward strand.
GGTTTCATCTTAGAGTTATCTACTTTTAGCACTCAGAGAGTCCTAAAAGATCTAGGTCAACCTCTTCATTTTAAAGATTAAGAAACAAGGATATCGGGGGGTTACATAACTTGCCCAGACTCATGAGTGGCAGAGCCAGGCCTAGAATCCAGACCACTTCATTGTCCAGCCAAGGATTTTTTCATTACACCATGCTGTATTTGTTAGATGGGTCACTTCTTGTCTTGTTCCAGCTGCCTCTACATTTAAGGACAATGGAATAATCACTAAGATCTTGCCCTCTGCCCACTGTGTCTTCTTGTGCCTTAGACATCTTCCTGGTTTTTTTCTCTCATGTTATTCATGTGCATTCTTCTTTTAACAAAACAAGTTGTCTATCTTAATTAGGCTGAGGTTTCTTCATTTTCTTTTTCTTTCTTTTTTGCCTTAGATGTTACTCAAGCACGAGAAGCACCCTCTCGGGATACCTCTCCCCGAGAAGCCCCTGCATCAGGCTGGGCAGCTCTGGGTCTTTCCTACAAAGTGCAGTGGCCTCTCCATATTCTCTTCACTCCTGCTGTCCTGGAGAAGTAGGTTTACAAGGTCTCTGTGACCTTTTTGCTAGCAAACACTAACTATCCTAGGTGCTCCAGGCAAGAGATGATCTAGGCAGGGAAGACAGAGGCCCTTTGGCCAGTTGTTAATAGTCTGCAGGCCCAGAAGATACAACTTCAGGAATCCAGCCAATTCTACCCCACTATATTTAATGAGCAGGTGCCTGATCTGAAACTCTTTAGCATACTCCTGGTAAAAGATGTCTTTTTGAACCAAAGCCCTTGGGGAAGTAGTATGATTTAGTAGAAATTTACCTGCAGGTAACCTGGAATCACTGAACCTTAGTTTGAGTTCTGGCTGTGCCACTGGCTACCTCTGTGATGATGGGCAAGTCACTTAAACTCTCTGGGCCTTAGTTTCCTCATCTGTTGAATGAGGGGGTTGGACTAAAAGGCCTCCAAACTCCTAGGTCTTCCTCATATGCCATGTTGCCTCTGTTTTTGAAATTGATTTGGGGGGAGCTGGAGGCTTGTCTTGGGGGAAGATTCTAGTGGCAGTGACCAGCGTAATCAGCTTGATGCTGGATGTGTCCTTAACCCCTTTGAAGAAGGCAAATTTAGACATGGATTGTTTCTTACTTTTCTGTGAAAACTCATGCCTAGATAAGAGGTCACATGATTCCTGTTCCCCTAGGAATCAACTCTTCTTCCAAGTGCCTGTCTTCAATATATATCCTCTGATATTTCTCCCATGTCAGTGGCTGTCATGACCTAGGGAGGGATGAAAAGTTTAGGGTCACAGACTCTAGAATTAGAAGGGACCTTATGAGTTATATAGTACAGCCTTGCTCCCAGGGTAGTGATCCCAAGCAATCCCAAGAGTGATTCAGCCTTCATTTGGATATTTGCAGAGACTGGCAACTCATTACTTTTCAGAGAAGGTTATATCACTCTCAGACAGCTAACCATTAAGTATCATTAAGAGCTTAACATGCACATGGTGCAATCCTGAGCCCTAAGAGATTACGCAAGAAACATGCCTGCCTTTGAGGGGCTTACATTCCCCAAAAGCTAGTCACCTGTTGCTTCTCATGATCTCTATATAGCTTAGTGAACTTTGTAAAACACATGTTGTTTGGCATGGCTTGTCAAAGTAAACGTAAAAGGGGCAGAGACTGTTTGGAATGCTGGGCCTTCCATAAGTGGAGAAGTGGAAAGTCCTAGGACAGACACATGCGTTGAGTTGAGCTTCATGAGAGAGGAACAAGGACCTTGCCTCCAGGAAAAAGTCCCTGTCTGGCTATCTTCACATCCTTTCTTTTTGAAAATGGGAAAGAAAAAGGGAGAAAGGGTAGGAATCTGGAATTTGACTGAGGGAAAAGGGGAAGTGGCTGGGAATGGAAGATTCTAGCATCATGCTGGTTGTTTTGGACCCAGGTACAATGTTGTCTTCAAGTACTTGCTCAGCGTACGACGAGTACAGGCAGAACTGCAGCACTGCTGGGCTCTCCAGATGCAGCGCAAGCACCTCAAGTCTAACCAGAGCGATGCCATTAAATGGCGCCTGCGGAATCACATGGCCTTCTTGGTGGATAATCTTCAGTATTATCTCCAGGTCTGTGCTGAGAGTTGAGTAGTAGATGGGAGATGAAGAAAGGGCAGGAGAAAGGTCTTGAAGGTTTTATTCCTGCCCAGTGTGTAACCTCATGAGAGAAAAAATGGGCTATACCATTGGGTGTGGTTTTTAGGATTACTTTATAGTGGAATGGTGTTGATGAGGCACAAGGAGCTCCACAAGCACTAACAATCTCATGTGACTAGCACAACTAAGGCACTTGTGGATGTGATGGCATTGCCATTACACTAAAATCCTCCTCTATTTTGTTGTGCCAGGAAGCTGACCCTGAGATTTTTTGAAGGTTTTGTCAGTGAAGTGCAGGCTCTGGCAGATCCTACCAAACTATTAAACTTTCAGGTCAGGCCATATGACAAACTATCTGTTGTCTAAGAACCAGCCTCACTAAGTTAGGAGAAGCTTAGCATCAGATGGTTGCTAAGATTACTAGCTGATTGGTTTGGTCACAGCAACTCACAAAGACAACATGTCTACTGAAGTGTAGCGTGGTAGCAATATAATTCACTGGAGGAAGCATCCTCAGGATGAAATCTCAGATCTTTGGAATCATTGAAGTTTTGGCTTGCCTGTTTTTTGAAGTGTCCCATAAATCTGAATCTTAATAAGATGTAACTGAGTCAATCAGTATGAACATAAAATATCTGCTTAATGAGAGGAGGCTGGGCTGAAGCAGGTTTTCAGCTTTCCCTACCAAAGTCATGCAAAATAATAAGGGCTTTCTTGGTCAGTCCAGTGGCACTTTTAGAAGAAAGTGAATGAAGGGAGAGAAAGAATGGGATAAATTATCTCACATAAAAGTGGCAAGGAAAAGCAGTTCTGTTGGAAGGGAAGAAGGTGCAGGTGAGGGGGAATGAGTGAATCTTGCTCTAAGATGTAACTTGAGGGAATAACATACACACTCAATTAGGTACCTGACCCCACAGGAAAGTAGGAGAAAGGGGGGGATGATAGAAGGGAGGGCAAATAGGGGAAAGAGGTAATCAAAACCAAACACTTTTGAAAAAAGACAGGGTCAAGGGAGAAAATTGAATAAAGGGGGACAGGATAGGATGGAGGGAAATATAGTTAGTCTTTCACAACATGATTATTGTGGAAGTGTTTTGCATATTGATACACATGTGGCCTAGGTTGAATTGCTTGCCTTCTTAGGGAGGGTGAGTGGGAAGGGAAGAGGGGAGAGAATTTAGAACTCAAAGTTTTAAAAGCAGAAGCTCAAAAGAAAAAGTTGTTTTTGCATACAACTGGGAAATAAGATATATATGGAATGGGGCATAGAAATCTGTCCTGCCCCACAAGAAAATAAGGATAAAGGGGATGGGGGGGTAGTGGGGTGACAGAAAGGAGGGCTAACTGGGGAAAGGAGCAATCAGAATATATGCCATCTTGGAGTGGGGGGAAGGGTAGAAATGGGGAGAAAATTTGTAACTCAAAATCTTGTGGAAATCAATGTTGAAAACTAAAATATTAAATGATAAAGCTCTAAAATATTAAAAAAAAGAGGAGCTGAGGGCAGGGGAGTTTTCTGTTTTTTTTTCAGATGCCTCACTACCCTTTCCATACTAGAGTGATCATGTCATACAAAATGCTTTAATTACTTCTAATTCTCCTTCAGGTAGATGTGCTGGAGTCTCAATTCTCCCAGCTCCTCCACCAGATTAACTCCACTAGGGATTTTGAGAGCATCCAGTTGGCTCATGACCACTTCCTGAGCAACTTACTGGCTCAGTCATTCATCTTGCTGAAACCTGTAAGTGGAGCTAGTTTGGTTTTCTGAAATTTTTATAGCACTAAATCTTCAGATGCTGATTGAATTGACAAGACAATAGACTTTCATTAAGCAAATCTTTATTCCCCATTTTTGTTAGTGTTTAGCAATATTTATAAATAGAAGACAAAAAGCACAGATGATATGTATTCAAGTTTCTTAAGTATATAAGGAATAGAGAATAGCCTAAGACAAAAGAAACAGAAACTGCTTTACCTATAGCAGGAAGAATTTTAGTGAGTATATATAGAAATGATAAAAAGTAAGAGGGAGTGAAATACTTATTCTGCTAAAAATGTCTGTGAACTAAAAAAACTTGAGAAACTTTAGGACAGGGGCCACATGTGGCCCTGTACGTTGTCAAATTCGGTCCTTTGACTGAATCCAAACTTCACAGAACAAATCCTCTTAATAAAAGGATTTGTTATGTAAAACTTGGACTCAGTCAAAGGGCCACACTTGAGGACCTAGAGGGCCACATGTGGCCTGGAGGCCACAGGTTCCCCACCCCTGCATTAGGATCAGCGACCTGCCTTGGATGGTTTGAGTTCAATTTTATTTTTGGAGAGAGGATGGTGGGACTAGAACTTCATCAACAAATAGTCATTTAGCACCTGCTCCATTAAGGCCCTGTTCTAGACATTCAGGATCCAAATCACATGGTTTTGCCTCTCAAGATTACAATTTAATTGGAAAGACAGACTACACATACAAGATAGCATATGTTGCCTTATATTGTTACTATAGCACCAAATAAATGGCATGGCCAGTAAATGCTAGAGTTCTTGGTGCGAGTTAGGGCAGTCAAAGAAGGTTTCATGGAAGAAGTGGGCCTTGAAGAAAGACTTAGAGAAGTGGAAAAATAAGGGGAAAAAAGAAGTGTATTTTTTGTACATGCCATACAGGGGATATAGAATGAATAAAGACATATCCATGGAGTATCTGTGGCATGTTCAGGAGATAGTGAATAAAAATTGGGAATCCTAAAGGACAAAGTCTTTTTAAGGAACTAAAGGTAATGAGTTCTGTTTCAAACATGCTGAATTTGAGGTGCCAAAGGACATTCAAATTGAAATGTATCCCCAACAGTCAGAGATGTAAGCTTGGAGCACAAGAAGAAAGGTCAGAGTTGTAGGTATGTTCTTGAGAATAGAAGACCCCAAATCCTCTAATCTCATTCCCCATAATATACCTATTTTCCTTCTTTCACTTTTTTTTTTTTAAATATAGGTGTTCCACTGCCTGAATGAAATCTTAGATCTCTGTCACAGTTTCTGCTCACTGGTCAGTCAGAATCTAGGACCTCTAGATGAGCGTGGGACTGCCCAACTGAGTATCCTAGTAAAGGTATGTCTTTCAGTCAGAGTAGATGGCTCTGCCAAAATGGAGTTGGATGCCGACAGTCTTGCCAGCTATAGAGAGAGCTTCCATCCTCTTCTGTGGAATTTTTTTTAATTAAATTTTCCTTTTTTTCAATTAGCCAAACTCTGCCCTCTTTCCCTCCCGCCTTCACCCACCAGTGAAAAAGAAAGTAAAAGAAAGCTCTTGTAACAAATATGTATAGTCAAGCAAAACAAATTTCCTCATTGGACAAGTTAAAAAAAACAAAACATCAAAACAGAGAAAAGGAAACTATAGACTGATATGTCTAATGAAAACAATGCAGAAATTTTAAATAAAATATTTGCAAGTAGACTTCAGCAACATGTCACAAACACGTCAGTATGACCAGGTTGGATTTATAGCAAAAATGCAGGATTCGTTTGATATTAGTAATTGACCATGTTAATAATAATGAAGATGTAGAAAAGTGTTTTATCTATAACCAAAGCTATGTAATAATAAACTTATAAGTCTCTGAATAAGATTAAGGTAAAGCAAGGATGTCCATTATCACCATTACAATTTGATATACTGTTGGAAATGCTAGCTAGAGCAGTAATACAAGAAAAAGAAACTGAGGGAATAAGCATAGACAGAGAAGAAACACAGTTATCACTTTTTGCATATGATATAGGTTTACATAGAAAGCTCTAGAGAATTAACTGAAGAATTAATTCAAATAATTAACAACAACAAATTTACAAGATGTAAAATAAACCCACAGAAATCATTAGCATTTCTGCATATTACCAACATAACTCAGGAGAAAGAGATAAAAAGAGAAGTTCATTTAAAATAACTACAGTATGTGTAAAATACTTGAGAATCTGCCTGCTAAGGTGCTCACAAGAACTATATGACTACAACTACAGAGAACACTTAACATTAAGACAAATCTGAATAACTGGAGAATATTCATTGCTCATGGGTAGGCTGAGCCAACATAATAAAAATGACTACTGTCTAAATTAATTTACTTATTCAGTGCCATTCAAATCAAACTACCAAAGGATTACTTTATAGAGCTAAGAAAAATAGTAACAAAATTTATCTGAAAGAACAAAAGGCTAAGAACCTCAAGGGAAATGGTGAAAAAAAGAGAGAAGAAAGCAAGCCTAGCAGTGCCAGATCTTAAATTATACTACAAAACAGTAGTCATCAAAATTATTTGGTAGTTGTTAAGAAATAGGTTGATCAATAGAACATATTTGGTACACAATATACAGAAGCAAATGAGCAAAGTAGCCTAGTATTTGATAAACCCAAAGATCCCAGGTAAGGATTCACTATGTGACAGAAACTTGGGAAAACAGAAAGTAGTCTAGCACAAATTAGAATATAGTTTAAACATCTCACACTATATACCAGGGCACTAGCCAAATGTCTTAGACATAAGGGATAATACCATAAACAGATTTTTAAAGCAAGGAAGAAATTACATGTTTGGAGAGGGGAAGAATTCATGTCCAAAGAAGAGAGAGGATTATAAGACAATTTTGATTGTGCACAACACCAGTACTGCTAAAATTAAAAGAGGCAAAAATGGAAAAACATATTTGCAGCAATTTTCTGTGATAAAGTACATATTTATAAAAAATAAAGGAAAAATTTCAGATTCATAAGAATAAGTCCCCCAGTTATCAAGTGGTCACAGGCTGTAAACAGGCAGTTTTCAGAGGAAGAAATCCAAGCTGTCAAAAGCCGTATGAAAAAATGCCTAAATCACTAATAATTAGAGAAATGCAAATTAAAACAGCTCTGAGGTTCCACTTCATATTCACCAGTTTGGCAAAGCTGACAAAAAGGAATATGGCAAATGCTGGAAAGTATATGGAGAAACAGGTACATTAATGCACATGTCAGTAGAGCTATATAAATTGGTCTAGCCATTCTGGAAAGCAATTTGGAGCTGTGCCCCAAAAGTTATTAATTTTCCCTAACCTTTCCCTTCCATCTTTCCTTCCCCAATATATTATACTTCCCCTCTCTTTCCATTCTTCTCTTAAGATCACCAAGACATCAACAGAATCACTCCCAGGCTTTGCCTAATTAGACTCCCTATGACTCCTGGTGATGATAGGGTTCAGAGGGGACATACATACATAGATATATATATGTATATATATATGTATTATCTCCCCATGTTTGCATGTAAACAGTTACACTTATTCAGTCCCTTATCATTGTTCATTTGTGTTTACCTTTTCATTTTTCTCTTAACTCCTGTGTTTGAACTTCAGAGTTTCTACCAAGCTCTGGTGTTTTCATTAGGAATGCTTGAAAGTTCTCTATTTCATCAAAAGTCCATTTTTACCCCTGAGTATTATACTCAGTTCTACTGATAAGTTGTTTTTGGCTGTAACTCTAAGTCTTTGGCCTTCTGAAAAAAAATGTATTCCAGGTTCTCCGTTCTTTTATACTAGGGGCTACTCAATCATGTATGATTCCGACTTGGCTCCTTGGTACTTAGATTATTTTTGGCAACTTGGGAGTATTTTTTTCTTTGACCCAGAAGCTCTGGATTTTGGCTGTGACATTCCTGGGAGTTTTTGTTTTGGAATTTCTTTCTGGAGGTGATTGGTTGATTCCTTCATTTTCTGCTTTGCTCTCTAGTTCCAAGAGATGGTAGGCAGTTTTCTTTTAAGAGTTCTTGAAATAAGATGTCTAGGCTCTTATTTTTATTCATGATAGTTCATGTTCAGATAGTTCAGTGATTCTTAAATTTTTTTTCCTCCTGATCGGTTTCCCAGTTCAGTTGTTTTTGTTCTGAGATTACTTGCATTTCTTCTATTTTTTTTCCAGTCTTTTGACTTTAGTAATTTTTTGATGTCTCATAGAGTCATTGGCTTCTTTTTGATCCATTCTAATTTTCAGAGAGTTTGTTGCTTAGGCAAGGATTTGTACCTCCTGTGCCTCAAGTGCTCTCACTTAATTTAGAAAAAGGTTTTTCAACTTTTTTTTAAAAACTCTTGCTTTATTTCTTCCAACAATTATAGGTGAATTTGTGCCCAAGCTGTATTTTTCTCCTAGGCTTTACTTTTAGATATTTGGAGTCATTTTTTCTTATGGGTTTGTGTCTTGAGCTTCCCTGCCACCATGATAGTTTTTAATGGTGGGATTCTTCGTTCATTCTTCCTGCCTACTTCCCAGCTTCAGGCTTGATGTTAGGGTTGGGCCCTCCACATTTCTGGAGGGAAGGTCTAGGCTTTCTTGGAGTATTGAATGTTGCGTTATTCCAGGAGTTAGGAAATGGCAAGCTTTCAGTGTCCCCAGAGTGTTCTTATCCTGGGTAAATTCTGCTCACTGCCTCCTGGTCTGAACTCTACAAGGTCCTGCCCTGGGTTTGAGCAGCAGTTGACTGCTGGACTTTACTCTGCCAGCTACCTAGAAAGTTGCTAGTTCAGAGTGATAAGAGTTGTCAGCTCCCCTTTGGTCTCAGATTCCCACCAGGGTTATTCTTCTGCAGGTAGTCAGACTGGGCTGGAAGCTGGCACCCCATTCTGGGGCTTTGAGCCACATCATTACCACGCCTGAACTTGCTCCTCTCACTTTGAATCACCATGGGTCTCTCTGGTCAGGATTACCACCCCCTGGGGACAGGTTCTGTCCTCAGTCTGCCAAGGATCTGTGATCCAGAACTGGGGATCATGTACCAAAAGTGCCAGTTGACACTTGTTCCTGCATTCTAATATGGGTCTGGGCCTTCCTCTTGCCCTGGTGCAGCCTCTCCCTAAGAGCTGGAGTCCTTCATGCCTGGGGTGCCCTGTACCCAGCTTCATCCCTAGTGTCCACAGACCTCTCTTTCTCCCTAAGATGACCTAGAATGGATAAATGACTCACTGTGACTTTTCCTGGATTTAGCCATCATGATTCAGTCTGGTGCATTGTCTAGATTTGTTTGGAGTAATTTGATTTTTTTTTAAGGGGGGGAAGAGCTTGCTATACTGCTTCATGCTAGTCAGCCATCTTGGCTTCCTCCCATAGACATCTTAAAATCTGCATGTCCAAAACTGAATTCATTAACTTTCCTCCAAAAAACCTAGCCTCTTCTGAACTTTTCTGTTACTTGTTGAAGATAAGACCAGCCCTAGGTCTTATCCTCAAGTCCTCATTCTCTTTCATTCTCCATATCCACTCTGTTCCTATGTCCTGTTGATTTTACCTCAAATCGAGTCCCATATATGCCTTTCCTCTGACACTGCACCTGATGCTCTGGTACCTGCCCTTATTACCTCATTCCTTTTCTATTGAAACAGCCTGCTGGTTGATCTCCCTGCCTCTAGTCTCTCCCCATTCCAGTCCATCTCCCTTCCCCTCATCTCTCAAATTAATCTTAAAAGTGCAGATTTCTCCATGCCCCCTCCCTACTCAGTAAATGTCAATGGCTCCCTATAACCCCCAGGAACAAATATAAGATCCTGTTTGGCATTCAGAGCTCTTCATAACCTAGGCCCCTCCTGCCTTTAGTCTTCTCACACCTTACTCTCCACCACATAGTCTGTGATTCAATGTCATAGGCCTCCTTGCTCTTCCTCCCACAAGACTCTCCATCTCCGAACTGCAGACCTTTTCACTTTCCCTCATGCTTGGAATTCTCTTTCTGTTCATCTCCATTTCCTGGCTTCAAGATCCAGCTAAAATCCTACTTTCCACAGGAAGCCTTTCTTGATTCCCCCTTAATTGTAATGCCTTCCTTCTGTTGATTATTAGACTTTGAGCTCCTTGAGAACAGAAGCTGGCTTTTGCCTTTCTTTGTACTTTCTTTCTTCAGTGACAGGCACACTGCCAGATGCATAATAGATGCTTAATAAATGCTTACTGACTAATTGACATTGCCTTCCGGGTCAAAGAGATGTAGGCAGTTTTCTTGACATTGTTTTAATATTTCTTGTCTCATGGAATCATCCTCTTTTATTTAGTCTATTCTAATTTTCAGGGAGTCTGTTGCATGGGTAAGGTTTTGTACCTCTCGTTCCAAGCTATTCTTTTTCTAATTTTGTGTTTCATCCAATTCTTTTCCCCTAATGCTTTCGTGTATAAAAAACTTTTTTAAGCTCTTCAACTTGGCTAATGTGCAACTTTTTGCTTTCTTATTGGATCCGGTAGAGAGTGAGGGGAATGTGAGAATTTGGAACTAAAAAAAAAAAGTCTTTGTGCTTTGAAAAAATAAACTCTTGCCTCTTCCTTTCTAGGAATTCTAGTTGAACTTGTGCTCAAGCTGTATTTTTCTTTGAGACTTGAGTGAGAAGAAAAACATCACTCCAAAACACTTAAACACTTCTAAGTTTGTGGCTTGAGGGACCCTTTCACCAATATTAACTTATTAAGGTGGGATTCTTTTTTGTTTGCTTACTTCTTAACTCCAGTCTTTACGTAAAGGCCAGACTTTGTGGACTTTTGGAAGGAATGTCCAGGTTATATTTGTGTCCTCTTGGGTCTTGATGCTGCTCTCTTGGGGTATTGTTATGTTATTCCAGGATCTCAGGGTAGCTCAGGCTGAACACCTACAAGCTTCCAGTGCTCCCAGAGAGGTTGATCCGAGATGAAATCTGAGTGCTAGAGCTCTGCAAGTTCCTGGCCTGGTTCTGGGTCTTGTAGGCTTGCCTCTCATTGGAGTTCCAGTAGAGTGCTGTTGGAATCTAGCAACCCCCAGGAAAGCTGTGTGATGGAGGATGGCAGAACAGAGGGTTCTCTTTGGTTTGGAATTCCTACCAGCTTCAGACTGGGCTTGATGCTGAGACTGAGCCTCCCACTCCCTCACCCCCAGCTCCACTCCTAAAGTGAGAGCTACGTGACTGATGCTTCTCAACTGGCTGCTTGCTCAGTGCGTAGCCTGCAGCCTGTGGCTGCTCCTTGCTCTGTGACACCACCCCTGCTAGGTATAGGACCCTTCCTCCTGTATCTGTGACCCAGCACTGGGCGGAACAGTCAGCTGACATGTGTTACTGTTCCCTACACAAGGTTAGGCCTCTTTGCGCTGGATCTGGGACCTCTTCTTCCCTGCTGTATAGCCACAATCAATCCCCTGCACTTAAAAGGCACTTCCTATGAAATTCCCCATCTTCCCCAGCTATAGGTGAAAGAATGAATTTTTGTGGGGAGCTCACTTGAATTACTGTTATTCTTTCCTGCAGGGTTTTAGCCGTCAGTCTTCACTTCTCTTTAAGATCCTTTCCAGTGTCCGGAATCATCAGATAAACTCAGATTTGGCTCAACTACTACTAAGATTGGATTACAACAAGTATTACACCCAAGCTGGTGGGACTCTGGGCAGGTAGGAACAGGCGGTATTCAGCTAGCTAGGTTTATAGAATCATAGACTGCACTGGAGGGATCTTCTGACGTCTTCTACTCCAACCCCCTTATTTTATAATGAGGAAAGTGAGACTTAACGTCTCAGATTGCCCAAAGTCACAAAAATAGCAGTGCCGGAATTTGAATTCAGGTCCTACGTCCAGTGGACTCTCCTCTGCTGTGCCATGCTGCCTCATGTAAAAAGATCAAGCTTTTTTTATATTGAATAGTCTCTTCAGTAGGACTTTTTCCTCCTACTTATGGTGTGGGTTTGTGAGCAGCAGGGCATGGTAGGAATCATCTGCTCAGTTCTACCATTATCTTTCTTCAGACTTTTTCCTAAAGAGAAAAAACAAAACTTATTTGGTCTCAGCCTCCTCCAGCAGATCTTTTGGTGATGTTAACAGAAGACAGGCTAGGAACTATATACAGTTCCTGGAGCTTTAATGTGAAACTGTCTCACATCTATAGTTTTTTGTAGAAGGCCTCCGAAAATTATGTGATGGAGTCTTTTTCTTTTGCAGTTTTGGGGTATGAACCCTGTTGCTGAGGTTCAGGAGCTGAGTTCAGGAACTGAGTTGTCAAGATTGCAATTTCCATCCGTCCAGCCTGGTAACCCTGTCTGTTGCTGAAAGTTCATGGAAACATCCTGTTCTGCTTTTATAACTGAGAAATTATCTCCTCTTCAATCACTGCAGTTTAATCCACTGCTTTTTGTCATGGAGCCATTAACTTTGTACTAAGGACATCATTCGTAGCCTTTAAAAAAAAATGTTAGCTTTATACACACTCAAAGAAAAGCAAATTTTCTTCTGCACTTCTAGAAGAGTTTATTAATCATCCTTCTAGGAGTTTGGTGGTAAAGCATGACTTAAGTTAATAGTCAAATGACCGTGACTGAACATAGATTTCTACTAGAAATACATTTTGAACAATCACTGTAATATGACCAGAAAGTCAAATCTGCTTATGGCATATATTTGCAAAGGGGACTATTTATGCACACATTAGATTTCTAGTTGCCATTAGCAAGCAAGAAGGGCCACAGGTAAATTTTCTATTGACTTCATAGCCATTCCTCATTATTCAGAGCTTTTCCACCATCCTTGAAGAAGATAAAAATAATCTAAGAATCAAGAAATTCATCAACTTCCAACTATGTCAGCTTAAACTTAATGAGTAAGTGGCTAGGTCAGCTAAAGATATATGGAAGTTTTTTGTGTTTTTGGGGGAGGGGGCAGGGAAGGGATAGAATAAAGACCCCATGTGAAAATTCCAGCTATAAAAGTAGTTTAAATCACAAATTCCATACTCCACACCCAACTATATTAGTGCTACTAAAATAGAAGCATCCAGCAGTTGTTGGGGTTTTCTTTGGGGGGGAGGGGAGTGGTGGTTGTGGTCATGGTGGTGGTGCTATCTCATAGGTATGGAAGACTCCCTCCATCAATTCAGACCTGCAGCCAATCCACAACTCATAATCTTAGCGGTTAAGTGACTCAACCACAGTCTTAGAAAATCTTATGTGGCACAGACAGGGCTTGAATCTAGGTCATCAGCACTTTTGTAATACCATCAAAATAAATATTTATTAAACCCTTACCATTGTACTGGTTTCTCTGTATAGCAGATAAAAACTTGATCTCTGTACCTAGAATATTTACCTACATTTGGGGCAGTTAAGTGGCACAATAAGTTGAGCAGTGGCCCTGGAGTCAGGAGGACCTGAGTTCAAATCCGGCCTCAGACACTTGATACATTTACTAGCTGTGTCACCTTGGACAAGTCACTTAACCCCAATTGCCTGCCTTCCCCCCTGCCAAAAAAAAATTTTTTTTTACCTAGGTTCTAGTGCCATTGCTCACTGTTCTAATATCCCCTTCCTCTTTAAGTTAATCAGTCACCTGGCAGGGCCTTTCCATTGCTGTCTCCTATAAAGCAAGGGCAAAGAAGAGCTGTTCAAGTGTCTCCTAAAGAAGATGGATGGAGGTAGTTTTTCCTTCTACTACAAACTGAAAAGGGACTAACTGATTTCTGGCAGTAAGAGCCATGGCTACAGCAATTAAATAGGTGATGTTTTGGAGTCTTGAAAATTTTTAAGTGTTCAGGTAGCTATTTCATTTTATATGACCTCACAGCTTCCGACCCAGTCACAGCCTAATCCTAGATTCTACTAGCTAGCTCCACAGGACACCTTACCCAAACATCAAAGAAAAGCCCTTCAGTGCGACTAGATCTTAGCATCCTTAAGCTTCATAACTTCATACTTTAGAAAGTATATATAACTTACCAGTCATACTCACTGGAAAGAAATATTTTAAGGCAAAGAATATTCTCCACTTATCTTTGGAATGTCTTGGTACAAAATTAACTAGAAAAAACAAAAATGGTCACTACTAAGCCTACGAAACACGAAATAGTAAGTTTGAAAGCCCCTCATCCCCCCTTTATCTCCAAGACCAGATGCCCTTGTTCCAAAAGGTGATGAAGATTCTGCTTAAAAGTCATACAGTTGGAGTTCTTAAATCATTTTGGTGACATGGACTTCCTTTGGAAATCTGGTGAAGTCTGTGGACTCCTCCGCAGAATTGTTTTTATATTCATAAAATATACAGGATTAGAAAGGAAACCAATTATATTGAAATACATTTATCAAAATACTAAAAAAAAAAAGGGATTAAAATACCTCTGCCAAACAGGGAATGTTCTTTTCTCCTATTCCTTCCAGAAGAAACTCAGAAAAAAAGGATAAAGAAATCAGTTACTACAACCAAAGAGATTCAACATTTATTTTATCATAAAAGTCCAGCAAAGAAAACTATATACAATGATCCATGCATGAAGTCCAGTTACACACAAGACACATTTAAAACCTGGTTAAAACACAGTCTTCACAACAGCAGGGAATGAAATTGATGGGGCTGAGCATCTTTAGTTAGCGACATAATCGTGTTTATATTTTGGATGCTGCTTGAATCCAACTCTCTCCCCAGCAATGAGGCACTGGATAACCCACTCCTGTGACACCACAGGCAGCTGTAATGCTTCTGCACACTTCAGCACCGAAGAAGGGCACGAGGGGTCTGTCACCACAACATCAAATACCCCCAAAGCAACATCTGGAAAAATCAGCAGAAAACAAAAGGAATACATCATAGCCCTCTGTTATGAGGAAATATGTGCCCTCTGGCCAGCCCCATTCCACTATGCCCAAACTAGAGACCTGTCCATCAAATCTCTATTTGAACTACGACTTTTTAGTAAAAGGATACCATAGTGAGTGTCTCTGAACCCAGAAAATGGCTATGTCTAGGGAAAGGTTTGGCAAACATACCACTGGAATCAAGCAGGAGCTAAGAACAGCCCTGTGCTTGTCTCACCTGGCTCACCTCACCTCTTGAAGTTGTTCTTGTCTTCTTTCAGAGGAACATGGGCAAGGTCAACCTGTCAGGACAGGAACTTTGACCACAAGGCCCAGTAATTATAAAAGCTAGCCAGACACGGGCAAAATAGGAAAAATGCACTCCCTGGGGAAGCAGGGGCTCCCTAACATCCTTTCAAGAGGTACCTTTGTTCTGGGCAACTGAGTGATGCTGCTTCACTGAGGCTGCTCCTCCAGTCATGAGGATCTCAGACCAGAGTTCCAGGAAGTTTTGCTGCTGGTCGGATACCAAAAGGACCTTCAGATTATGGAAAGGATTCTCACGGGGGTGCCTACAAAAAAGGGAACATGATCAAAGCTGGGGTCTTAATCCTCTCTAGGAGGAAACCAGCTGAGTACTAAACCCATATAGCCACAAACCACCCCTAACAGTTCTTTGAATCTACTTCCTTTACATCTGGTTTTCCTGGTTTCTTTGAAGTTTCTCTTCCAAATGAACTTTGATATTTTTTCTAACTCAGCAAAATAAGTTTTTAGTAATTTAATTGGGATGACACTGAATAAACACATTAACTAAAACTGTCATTTAAAAATTTATATTGGCTTTACCTACCCATAACCAGCAAATATTACTTCAATTATTCAGATATGAGCTTATTTGTATAAAAAGTACTTTACGTTTATGTTCATATAGTTCTTGTGTCTGTTTTGGCAGGTATATGCTCAGGTGTTTTATACTGTCTAGGTATGTTAAATGGTCCAAAACAATATTAAATAATATTGCTGATAGTGTAATTTTTCACTTGATTAAATCTATTTTAATTTTAACTTTGTCTGAGATCATGATTACGTTCCCTGCTTTTTTAACATGCTAACTTCTACTCCTGTCCTTTTTTATTATCATTTTTATTATGTTTCCTGAAAGCAACGTAGTATTGAATTCAAATTTTTAATCTGCTATCTATTTTCATTTTGGGGGTAGATTTGTCCCATTCATATTCTAAGCTACAATAACTTGTTAGTTTTTTCCTCCTT